>OX101756.1:58922541-60122541 GCA_944452675.1 Tachina lurida
CCGGGGACAATTAAAATTTTGAAATTTTAAAATTTTAATTACCCAAATTTTAAAATTCTTGGAAATTTGTGAAATTTGATACCCTACGAGGGTGGATCAATAAGTCCGTCCAACTTTTTGTTTACATAAGGAATTTTTTGTTTACATAAGGGGTTTTGTTTGTTTAATACATACGAGGGTGGTTTAATAAGTCCAGTTTTTTATGACCGTGGGAATTTGTATGTGTGTATGTTTGTGGGGTGGATTAAGGGGTTTCATAAGATTAAGATTTCATAAGTATATATGCCGAAGGGAAAATCATGAAATGATTTTTCCTAATACTAATGGGTGTGAAATAGTGAAAATTATTTTTTCCTAATGCCGACGGCAATGCATGAATATTTTTCCTAATGCCGACGGCAAAACATGATTATTATTTTTTTCAAATGCCGACGGGAAAATGATTTTTCATAATTCCGACGGGAATTATTATTGCTAATGCTAATATAGGAGTTGAAGACAGGCCGTGATTTGGGTGGGTGGAGTTGTTGTTGTAATATATAACCGAGGGAGTTTATGGATGTGTCTGTCTGTCTGTCTGTTGTGCGAGGCTGTGATTAGCCGGGGGAGCGTGGTGTAGTTGAGGTAGATAGATTCGGTGTATGTGTGTATACCTGTCTGTTGGAATTTGTGTGAGGGTATGATTGACAGGGGGCGGGGTGTAGTTGAGGTAGATCGACTGCGTGTATGCAGGTGTTGCAAGTCTGTAGGAATTTAAGGCTTATAGTGATTTGGGGTAGGTGAGGATGTTGTTGTACGAGTAGTATGTATCCATGGGAATTTGTGGATGTGTCTGTCCGGAGGAATTTAAGCGAGGCTGTTATTGGGAGTGGGTGTGGTGTAGTTGAGGTTGATCAACTGCGTGTATGTATGTCTATATGTTTGTAGGAGCTTAAGGCTGATCGTGATTTGGGAGAGGTGAGGGTGTTGTTGTAATATGTATACGTAGGAATCTGTATGTATGTATGTCTGTAAAAAATTAAGGCTGATCATGATTTAGGGTAGGTGAGGTTGGTGTAGTAATATGTCTGTGTGTATGTACATATGTTTGTAGAAGTTTAATGCTATTAGTGATTTGAGGATAGGCGAGGGTGTTGTCGTACGAGTGATATGTACCCGTGGGAATCTGTATGCATGTTCGTAGGAGTTTAAGGCTGATCGTGATTTGTGTTGTTGTCAGTGTTGTTTGTAGGAATGACCGTGAGAATTTTTGTATGCATATCTGTAGGAATTTAAGGTTGGCCGTGTTTTGTGAGGGGTGGTGTGTTGTTGAAATAATTTGAATTTTTCTTAGATGAAATCTGGTATATATGTGTGTGTGTGTGTGTGCGTGTGTGTGCGTATGATTTTCTCACGCTAGTAGTTTTATGTACGTAGAAATAAATTGTATTCAATATCGAGATTTGGTTCTATAAAATATTTTCATATATCTGATACATATACATAAGTATATTTTCATACTCAAGGTTGCTGGGTATTTTGTCATGCTTAAAATTGTCCAGCTTTAAAGTCTGCCTACGAGAAATTTGTTTATATTACAGATTTTGTTTATTTAACTACGTCCGGCTTCTTTCCCTGAACTTCTTTTCATACGATCATGGGAATTTATAGTTTCTCTGTCCATAATAAGGTCGTTTAGCTTGGGCATGTGCTCTGACTGAATGGTTTGCGTTATTCATATATTTTTATGATGTAGATATGTAAGTGTGATTGTCAAGATCTAATAAATATTTGAGTATTGATAAGAAATTTGATATTATGTGTACATACATATCTACAAATTGATTTTATGTATGTATGTACATATGTATGTACATACAAATAAGTGTTTGCCTCCGTGTTTGAATACATTTTTTTTGTTTTTGTTGTTGTTCTAAATATTCGCCTGGTCTTTTATATATAGATGTCAAATATCTTCATAGTTTTTTTTTTTTTTTTTTATTTGAAATTAAAAAACGTTGATTTAATTTTTATCTGTATTTACTTCAAAGTTTGTGAGGATTTGCTGTTTTAAGTAAAACTAAATTCCTTAAGATACATACTTTAGAATAATAGTAACTATAATAGAAATATTTCCTATATTTAATTTACATTTGTTTAAAGTTGATGCAGCTTATCTTCATTCTTAGAAATATTTTGATACAAAATTTTTTCCAGCCGTAGGCTTTTTTCATCACCTTTTACATTTATTTTAGAATATCTTGCATTGCCTTTTATACATTTATAAACATTTTTAAATGAAACTGATCCAGCAGTCCAGCTTATGTAATGATAGTTTTTTGTTAGCCAGCTTGCTTCTTTTTTTTATTTTTTATTGATTATTGAGTTTTATAATGAAATTATTATATTCGTAATTGTTGAAAACAATCGCTACTTCTTTTGCGATGAAATCATTTGAATTACTTTTGAAACCTTGTACGTATATAAAAATTATATTGTTTTCCATATTACTCAATTTATAAGACTTTTCGAATTTGACCTTTGATAGGTATATATATTCTAGTATATGATCATGAATAAGAATACAGTAAGCTGATTTCTTTGCTTACTATTTCAAATTAAAATTTTATTCAATTAGCCCGATATTGAATAAAAGGAGCTTTTTTATCTTAAACTCTGGTACAGGTAGAAACGCATGAGATTCTTTCATATACTACCTTTGCTGGAATCTTAGATACATGTAATAACTATATAGAATTGCATTACGTTTATTTTTAAATTTTATGTTAGGATTATCATCATATGGATATGAGACTGAACTTAAATGTACTTTTAAATTAGTTAATTCATAATGAATAATCTTATTTTCTTCTTGAATAGCGAACAACAGAAAACGAAGTCGTTTTCTTACAATTTAGGTCTAACCTCTCAACTGGTCCTCTAGTATACAATATGACTTTATATGTCAACATTTCTGACTCCTCTTTGTCAGCTTTAGGGATAATTAATTTTAAACTTTTTATTCTTCAAATTGTGTTACTTCATACTGATAATATGTTTAAGTACATTAATAATGTACGAGTATATGTTTATTTTATGACGGGTCCCTATAGCTTTTATTTGATGTTCTAGATGAAGTGTTTTTTTTTTCTAATTTTATTAAAGTTTAGCGTATTGCGTATATATTTCTAATATATTTAAGTGAGCTTTTTGTACCTGTCAGACAGAGTGTACGTATCAGTTGATCAGTCAGTCTCTCTTTTTATTTTATTAATTTTTTCTTCTAATGTGTCACTACTATTTTTTCAGATTTTACTACTTGAAATAGAAAATATTTATATAATTTTAAAAGTATTAATATATACATACATATAGGTAAATATATGTATGTACGTAAAAATTAGTTCATATACAAAGAAATACATCTTTAATAATCAACTATTCTAGAAAATCGATCTAAAATAACACATTTACCTCCATCATCATTTCACCGTCAGTGTTTTCATAAAGTGTTAGAAACATTGGAATATCTATGTTTAGGAGAATTTTTACTTCAAGTGTTTCTATATAAGATTTGGTGTTTGACCCCTTGACGTTATTGTGATTAACGTAGGCTGCGTTGTATCGCATTCAGATGTAATAATTTCTCACTTAGAAAAGGTCCTCATTACCATCAATCATACCTGTATATAATACATTCATGAGTTGAGTTGATTTAGATACAATTGCTGTCTACAAATTAATGATTAGAAAAAAGCTTTCTCATCACATTCTAACAGGTTTTAATATTTTGCTAGCATGCATGCTTTAGCATGCTATTCTATCAATAGTGAGGCGAGAGTCCGACATATAGTGGTGTTTCAATTAAAAATCTATACAATTAGAATTACGAATTCACTCTTTTGAATTTTTGACAAAGTAGATACATATGTATGTATGTATTTCACTTGCCACAAACTCTTAAAATTTCTGTACTTATAAAAATATGATGTCAGGAATTTTTTTAAATCATACATGCTTCGGCATGCTTCCAATATTTTTCTCGGTAAATTTATTTCATACTCATACAGATACAGATATAAAGTAAGATCTGTTTACATTCCATTTTACAATTTATGCATGCTTCAGCATGATTCTAGTTGAAGTCTGTATTTATTTAGTAAGTTTGTTTGATACCCATTCATACACATGTACATTGTTAAAGATTGGATATCAAAATCCAATTTTCTTAGTTTATCTAGAAATGAACAAAGTGAATATCTTTTATAATAACCATATTCACACTTTAAAATTTTGTGTGCTAGAGCTTTCGAAATGGAAAATGTACACCTTTTACTACAAAAATTGATAATATGATGTGTTGCTGAATATTTTGAACTCTTAAGTTTTCAGAATATTTCATACAGACCATCAAGTTTAGAGAATTGTAGTATATTAAGCTATTTATCTTCCCTGAGACCTAACATTCCTAATCAATCCTTCAAAAAACCAATACAAACTAGATTTTTCCTTTTTAATTTTATTTATATTTTCATTGAATTTCAACATTTTGTACCTCTTCAAATTACTGTATACTGTATTTTGCACCTTTTTCTCATTCGTTGAGTTAACTTTAATCGCAAATATTTCAATGATGAGATGAACTTTTCTATTGTAGGCATTAAGTAAATCTTTGTGTATATCAATCCACTTATATGAACCATTATACCTAAATTCTTAACACATAATTCCTTTTAATGATCTATTAATTTATTCTACTATTGATGCTTTCATATTATGAAATTTTTAATCCTCTGTTTATGCATGAATTTTGCAGTGTTTATTAAAAATTCTTTACCAACATCTATATGTATTTTTTTTGTTTTGATACTCATATCATTTCAAAAATATTTTCCATTGCCTTGGTTTTTTTTTCGAGTGCAGCTTTTATTTTCAACGATACTCACAATATAAATTTTGAGAATGTGTCAGTTACAGTCAGCAAAAAATCAATAATTTCTATTTTCTCTAGAATAGCTACCCAGTTCACCTAAATCAGCTCCATAAAAGATCATCTATTCCATTCATTACATCACTACAATACACAAACAATTTTATAAATTTATTATGGATTACGTTTACTAAATTTCTTTTTAAGGACATTGAGTTGTTTTACAGTTTTTTGGCGAGTGTTGTGATCTACTTGATACATTTTCAGCTATTTATACTAAAATGTAGTTAATTTTCCAATCTATAAATTTTATCGCTCAGCTGTTCAATTTGTTTGTCAAAAGATGATTTAATTTTTAGAATGTCTTTTTCAATTTTATACCTATCTTCTATCGTTAATTTTATTTCGCACTCCACTCCATTAATTTGCATTTGAATATATCCTTGAATTATATTAATGCCTTAAGCTTTATTATTAATTCATCCTTTAGTTTCTAGATTTGAGTTTCCAGAAACAATTTACTGATAACATTATTCTCCGTCAGTGAATGATGATGATTCTCTATGTATGCATTGATAGAAATTATATATTTTATTTAGTTTTCAAAATCAAACTTGTCATAGTATTTGCACGTTTTATCAATCACTAAAGAAAATAAACCCACTTTTAAACTCCATATTTGACCATCAACTTGTATTTTATCTTTATTCAGTTTTAGATTTCTATCACCAAATTCCCATTCATTATTGAAATCTTTAGGTGAGTCATAGTTTGTATCTAATTCATTTCTTCCTTTCAAGACTAATAAGTTAATATAAGTATCTTCGGTGTTGGAAAGCTGTGGGTAAAAATCATCTTCTTCATTATCATAATCATTCACAGTATTAGCATCATTAAATAAGATGGTATTATCAAATATTGTTCCTTTTGAAAGTTTCTTTAACTTCTTTCTATCTTGACTGATGGTTTCTGAGGCTTTAATACTTATACTATTTTCAGATTCTATATTGTTTTTACTTTGTTCTTTCTTGTGTATTCTTTCAATATTTTTAGAACTATTCATGAATTCTTTGAGAGGTTCTGTTTTAGGATCAAATATACATATCTCTTAGTTGTTCACGTGTATCTATTTCACCAGTTTTTATACTACGAAGCTTTTTCTTCAAGACGCTTCTTATCAACACCAACTGTTTAAAATTTTCTCATACATGTTTAATAATAGCAAATAAGAGGTATCAGCTATTAGATCAGGTACCACCTATTAGATCAGCTATCAGCTATCAGATCAGCTTATCAGGAGCTGGTCTGGTTTTCAGATCAACTTATCAGGAGCTGGTCTGGTTTTCAGATCAGCTTATCAGGAGCTGGTCTGGTTTTCAGATCAGCTTATCAGGACCTGATCTGGTTTTCAGATCAGCTTATCAGGACCTGATCTGGTTTTCAGATCAGCTTATCAGGAGCTGGTCTGGTTTTCAGATCAGCTTATCAGGACCTGATCTGGTTTTCAGATCAGCTTATCAGGACCTGATCTGGTTTTCAGATCAGCTTATCAGGAGCTGGTCTGGTTTTCAGATCAGCTTATCAGGACCTGATCTGGTTTTCAGATCAGCTTATCAGGACCTGATCTGGGTTTCAGATCAGCTTATCAGGAGCTGGTCTGGTTTTACGATCAGCTTATCAGGAGCTGGTCTAGTTTTCAGATCAGGTTATCAGGTATCAAATCAGATTATCTGTTTCAGATTGGGTTATCAGTTTACAAGTAGCTGAACACTTATAACATCTAGATGAAGGAAGTTTAAGGTCAGATAAAATGTGAAAAACTATACTGTTATGTAGTCAAGTTATTTTCTAAGACGATCGTCACTTAATTCAGTATCTTTGCTTATAATCAAAATTCCATATTTTTAATACCAACAAGATTTATATTTTTCTCACATTACTTAAACATTCTAACTACATTATGATTATTTCCTATCAAATGTATGGTGATTCTGGTATAAATTTGACATTAGTAGAATGCATCAACATTCTTATCTTACCCCATACAAAAATATGCTTCTCACAACATGGTTAAATATCATATTGGTATTACTTCTAGCTTTCTTAAAAGAAATAACAGATTCATTATCTCTAAATGTGTAATACCTATGACTTTCATTAATGAAATTAATTTCTACAGCAATTCATATTTAGATTGTCTTTGAGTATAAATATGAAGATGATTTCAAGTTTTACTCCATCAAAACTTTCTAGCCAGCCAATCATAACATTATTATTATTTTTTTATTTTTTTTTTTCGCAATTTGACAGACCAACTATTCTTGCACGAATAGAAATTGATAGAAGGGAACTATGATTTATTTTTGAGCTATCGTTAGATGACTCATCAAAATTTCATACCAAGGTATTTTTATGTTGTTTTGACTATGAGTATGGGTCAATATTTATGAAATCCCTTTCCTAAATATTAGTGCATGCACATAGTCAAAACAAAGTATGCTTTAAGTGTTTAAAACCACTATTACCATAAAAATGGTGGTTTTAAACTCTTAAAATATACTTTGTTTTACTAACCTCATTTTGTAACTAAATGCATTTCATAAATATTGAAGCATACTCATACTCAAAATATCCTTTGTTTTGAGTATGAGTATGGCTCATTATCTCTTATTATAGAAAAAATAGTATGATTATATGATATCAGAAATTATGTTTTCTGTTATCATATGACCATACTATTTTTTCTATAGTAATATATAATATTTATAAAATGCATTTAGTTACAAAATGCGGTTAGTAAAACAACATAAATATACCTTGGTATGAAATTTTGATGATTCATCAATATTTCGTACCATCCTATTTTTAGGTTGTTTTGACTATGAGTATGTACCAATATTTATGAAATGTATTTCATAAATATTATCTCTTATTATAGAAAAAATAAAATAATGTAGCTATACGATATCGGAAAATATTTTCTGATATCATATGGCTATATTATTTTATTTTTCCTATAATAAGAGATAATGGTTCCTACTCATAGTCAAAACAAAGTATATTTTAAGAGTTTAAAACCAGTATTGTCGTACAAAATACTGATTTTAAACTGTTAAAATATACTTTGTTTTACTAACCACATTTTTTGTAACTAAATGCATTTCATAAATATTGACGCATATTCATACTCAAAACAAATAATATTTTTATGTTGTTTTGATTGTGAGTATGCAGCATTATCTGTTATTATAAAAAAAGTAAAATAATGCAGCTACACGATTTTAGAAAATATTTTCTGAAATCGAAAAGCTGTATTATTTTACTTTTTGTATAATAAGAGATAATATTTATAAAATGTATTTAGTTACACAAAAGCGGTTAGTAAAACAACCTAAATATAGGATGATACGAAATTTTGATGAGTCATCAAACGATAGCTCAAAAATAAATCATAGTTCCCTTCTATCAATTTCTATTCGTGCAAGAATAGTTGGTCTGTCAAATTGCGAAAAAAAAAAAATAAAAAAATAATAATAATGTTATGATTGGCTGGCTAGAAAGTTTTGATGGAGTAAAACTTGAAATCATCTTCATATTTATACTCAAAGACAATCTAAATATGAATTGCTGTAGAAATTAATTTCATTAATGAAAGTCATAGGTATTACACATTTAGAGATAATGAATCTGTTATTTCTTTTAAGAAAGCTAGAAGTAATACCAATATGATATTTAACCATGTTGTGAGAAGCATATTTTTGTATGGGGTAAGATAAGAATGTTGATGCATTCTACTAATGTCAAATTTATACCAGAATCACCATACATTTGATAGGAAATAATCATAATGTAGTTAGAATGTTTAAGTAATGTGAGAAAAATATAAATCTTGTTGGTATTAAAAATATGGAATTTTGATTATAAGCAAAGATACTGAATTAAGTGACGATCGTCTTAGAAAATAACTTGACTACATAACAGTATAGTTTTTCACATTTTATCTGACCTTAAACTTCCTTCATCTAGATGTTATAAGTGTTCAGCTACTTGTAAACTGATAACCCAATCTGAAACAGATAATCTGATTTGATACCTGATAACCTGATCTGAAAACTAGACCAGCTCCTGATAAGCTGATCGTAAAACCAGACCAGCTCCTGATAAGCTGATCTGAAACCCAGATCAGGTCCTGATAAGCTGATCTGAAAACCAGATCAGGTCCTGATAAGCTGATCTGAAAACCAGACCAGCTCCTGATAAGCTGATCTGAAAACCAGATCAGGTCCTGATAAGCTGATCTGAAAACCAGATCAGGTCCTGATAAGCTGATCTGAAAACCAGACCAGCTCCTGATAAGCTGATCTGAAAACCAGATCAGGTCCTGATAAGCTGATCTGAAAACCAGATCAGGTCCTGATAAGCTGATCTGAAAACCAGACCAGCTCCTGATAAGCTGATCTGAAAACCAGACCAGCTCCTGATAAGTTGATCTGAAAACCAGACCAGCTCCTGATAAGCTGATCTGATAGCTGATAGCTGATCTAATAGGTGGTACCTGATCTAATAGCTGATACCTCTTATTTGCTATTATTAAACATGTATGAGAAAATTTTAAACAGTTGGTGTTGATAAGAAGCGTCTTGAAGAAAAAGCTTCGTAGTATAAAAACTGGTGAAATAGATACACGTGAACAACTAAGAGATATGTATATTTGATCCTAAAACAGAACCTCTCAAAGAATTCATGAATAGTTCTAAAAATATTGAAAGAATACACAAGAAAGAACAAAGTAAAAACAATATAGAATCTGAAAATAGTATAAGTATTAAAGCCTCAGAAACCATCAGTCAAGATAGAAAGAAGTTAAAGAAACTTTCAAAAGGAACAATATTTGATAATACCATCTTATTTAATGATGCTAATACTGTGAATGATTATGATAATGAAGAAGATGATTTTTACCCACAGCTTTCCAACACCGAAGATACTTATATTAACTTATTAGTCTTGAAAGGAAGAAATGAATTAGATACAAACTATGACTCACCTAAAGATTTCAATAATGAATGGGAATTTGGTGATAGAAATCTAAAACTGAATAAAGATAAAATACAAGTTGATGGTCAAATATGGAGTTTAAAAGTGGGTTTATTTTCTTTAGTGATTGATAAAACGTGAAAATACTATGACAAGTTTGATTTTGAAAACTAAATAAAATATATAATTTCTATCAATGCATACATAGAGAATCATCATCATTCACTGACGGAGAATAATGTTATCAGTAAATTGTTTCTGGAAACTCAAATCTAGAAACTAAAGGATGAATTAATAATAAAGCTTAAGGCATTAATATAATTCAAGGATATATTCAAATGCAAATTAATGGAGTGGAGTGCGAAATAAAATTAACGATAGAAGATAGGTATAAAATTGAAAAAGACATTCTAAAAATTAAATCATCTTTTGACAAACAAATTGAACAGCTGAGCGATAAAATTTATAGATTGGAAAATTAACTACATTTTAGTATAAATAGCTGAAAATGTATCAAGTAGATCACAACACTCGCCAAAAAACTGTAAAACAACTCAATGTCCTTAAAAAGAAATTTAGTAAACGTAATCCATAATAAATTTATAAAATTGTTTGTGTATTGTAGTGATGTAATGAATGGAATAGATGATCTTTTATGGAGCTGATTTAGGTGAACTGGGTAGCTATTCTAGAGAAAATAGAAATTATTGATTTTTTGCTGACTGTAACTGACACATTCTCAAAATTTATATTGTGAGTATCGTTGAAAATAAAAGCTGCACTCGAAAAAAAAACCAAGGCAATGGAAAATATTTTTGAAATGATATGAGTATCAAAACAAAAAAAATACATATAGATGTTGGTAAAGAATTTTTAATAAACACTGCAAAATTCATGCATAAACAGAGGATTAAAAATTTCATAATATGAAAGCATCAATAGTAGAATAAATTAATAGACCATTAAAAGGAATTATGTGTTAAGAATTTAGCTATAATGGTTCATATAAGTGGATTGATATACACAAAGATTTACTTAATGCCTACAATAGAAAAGTTCATCTCATCATTAAAATATTTGCGATTAAAGTTAACTCAACGAATGAGAAAAAGGTGCAAAATACAGTATACAGTAATTTGAAGAGGTACAAAATGTTGAAATTCAATGAAAATATAAATAAAATTAAAAAGGAAAAATCTAGTTTGTATTGGTTTTTTGAAGGATTGATTAGGAATGTTAGGTCTCAGGGGAGATAAATAGCTTAATGTACTACAATTCTCTAAATTTGATGGTCTGTATGAAATATTGTGAAAACTTAAGAGTTCAAAATATTCAGCAACACATCATATTATCAATTTTTGTAGTAAAAGGTGTACATTTTCCATTTCGAAAGCTCTAGCACACAAAATTTTAAAGTGTGAATATGGTTATTATAAAAGATATTCACTTTGTTCATTTCTAGATAAACTAAGAAAATTGGATTTTGATATCCAATCTTTAACAATGTACATGTGTATGAATGGGTGTCAAACAAACTTACTAAATAAATACAGACTTCAACTAGAATCATGCTGAAGCATGCATAAATTGTAAAATGGAATGTAAACAGATCTTACTTTATATCTGTATCTGTATGAGTATGAAATAAATTTACCGAGAAAAATATTGGAAGCATGCCGAAGCATGTATGATTTAAAAAAATTCCTGACATCATATTTTTATAAGTACAGAAATTTTAAGAGTTTGTGGCAAGTGAAATACATACATACATATGTATCTACTTTGTCAAAAATTCAAAAGAGTGAATTCGTAATTCTAATTGTATAGATTTTTAATTGAAACACCACTATATGTCGGACTCTCGCCTCACTATTGATAGAATAGCATGCTAAAGCATGCATGCTAGCAAAATATTAAAACCTGTTAGAATGTGATGAGAAAGCTTTTTTCTAATCATTAATTTGTAGACAGCAATTGTATCTAAATCAACTCAACTCATGAATGTATTATATACAGGTATGATTGATGGTAATGAGGACCTTTTCTAAGTGAGAAATTATTACATCTGAATGCGATACAACGCAGCCTACGTTAATCACAATAACGTCAAGGGGTCAAACACCAAATCTTATATAGAAACACTTGAAGTAAAAATTCTCCTAAACATAGATATTCCAATGTTTCTAACACTTTATGAAAACACTGACGGTGAAATGATGATGGAGGTAAATGTGTTATTTTAGATCGATTTTCTAGAATAGTTGATTATTAAAGATGTATTTCTTTGTATATGAACTAATTTTTACGTACATACATATATTTACCTATATGTATGTATATATTAATACTTTTAAAATTATATAAATATTTTCTATTTCAAGTAGTAAAATCTGAAAAAATAGTAGTGACACATTAGAAGAAAAAATTAATAAAATAAAAAGAGAGACTGACTGATCAACTGATACGTACACTCTGTCTGACAGGTACAAAAAGCTCACTTAAATATATTAGAAATATATACGCAATACGCTAAACTTTAATAAAATTAGAAAAAAAAAACACTTCATCTAGAACATCAAATAAAAGCTATAGGGACCCGTCATAAAATAAACATATACTCGTACATTATTAATGTACTTAAACATATTATCAGTATGAAGTAACACAATTTGAAGAATAAAAAGTTTAAAATTAATTATCCCTAAAGCTGACAAAGAGGAGTCAGAAATGTTGACATATAAAGTCATATTGTATACTAGAGGACCAGTTGAGAGGTTAGACCTAAATTGTAAGAAAACGACTTCGTTTTCTGTTGTTCGCTATTCAAGAAGAAAATAAGATTATTCATTATGAATTAACTAATTTAAAAGTACATTTAAGTTCAGTCTCATATCCATATGATGATAATCCTAACATAAAATTTAAAAATAAACGTAATGCAATTCTATATAGTTATTACATGTATCTAAGATTCCAGCAAAGGTAGTATATGAAAGAATCTCATGCGTTTCTACCTGTACCAGAGTTTAAGATAAAAAAGCTCCTTTTATTCAATATCGGGCTAATTGAATAAAATTTTAATTTGAAATAGTAAGCAAAGAAATCAGCTTACTGTATTCTTATTCATGATCATATACTAGAATATATATACCTATCAAAGGTCAAATTCGAAAAGTCTTATAAATTGAGTAATATGGAAAACAATATAATTTTTATATACGTACAAGGTTTCAAAAGTAATTCAAATGATTTCATCGCAAAAGAAGTAGCGATTGTTTTCAACAATTACGAATATAATAATTTCATTATAAAACTCAATAATCAATAAAAAATAAAAAAAAGAAGCAAGCTGGCTAACAAAAAACTATCATTACATAAGCTGGACTGCTGGATCAGTTTCATTTAAAAATGTTTATAAATGTATAAAAGGCAATGCAAGATATTCTAAAATAAATGTAAAAGGTGATGAAAAAAGCCTACGGCTGGAAAAAATTTTGTATCAAAATATTTCTAAGAATGAAGATAAGCTGCATCAACTTTAAACAAATGTAAATTAAATATAGGAAATATTTCTATTATAGTTACTATTATTCTAAAGTATGTATCTTAAGGAATTTAGTTTTACTTAAAACAGCAAATCCTCACAAACTTTGAAGTAAATACAGATAAAAATTAAATCAACGTTTTTTAATTTCAAATAAAAAAAAAAAAAAAAAAAACTATGAAGATATTTGACATCTATATATAAAAGACCAGGCGAATATTTAGAACAACAACAAAAACAAAAAAAATGTATTCAAACACGGAGGCAAACACTTATTTGTATGTACATACATATGTACATACATACATAAAATCAATTTGTAGATATGTATGTACACATAATATCAAATTTCTTATCAATACTCAAATATTTATTAGATCTTGACAATCACACTTACATATCTACATCATAAAAATATATGAATAACGCAAACCATTCAGTCAGAGCACATGCCCAAGCTAAACGACCTTATTATGGACAGAGAAACTATAAATTCCCATGATCGTATGAAAAGAAGTTCAGGGAAAGAAGCCGGACGTAGTTAAATAAACAAAATCTGTAATATAAACAAATTTCTCGTAGGCAGACTTTAAAGCTGGACAATTTTAAGCATGACAAAATACCCAGCAACCTTGAGTATGAAAATATACTTATGTATATGTATCAGATATATGAAAATATTTTATAGAACCAAATCTCGATATTGAATACAATTTATTTCTACGTACATAAAACTACTAGCGTGAGAAAATCATACGCACACACACGCACACACACACACACACATATATACCAGATTTCATCTAAGAAAAATTCAAATTATTTCAACAACACACCACCCCTCACAAAACACGGCCAACCTTAAATTCCTACAGATATGCATACAAAAATTCTCACGGTCATTCCTACAAACAACACTGACAACAACACAAATCACGATCAGCCTTAAACTCCTACGAACATGCATACAGATTCCCACGGGTACATATCACTCGTACGACAACACCCTCGCCTATCCTCAAATCACTAATAGCATTAAACTTCTACAAACATATGTACATACACACAGACATATTACTACACCAACCTCACCTACCCTAAATCATGATCAGCCTTAATTTTTTACAGACATACATACATACAGATTCCTACGTATACATATTACAACAACACCCTCACCTCTCCCAAATCACGATCAGCCTTAAGCTCCTACAAACATATAGACATACATACACGCAGTTGATCAACCTCAACTACACCACACCCACTCCCAATAACAGCCTCGCTTAAATTCCTCCGGACAGACACATCCACAAATTCCCATGGATACATACTACTCGTACAACAACATCCTCACCTACCCCAAATCACTATAAGCCTTAAATTCCTACAGACTTGCAACACCTGCATACACGCAGTCGATCTACCTCAACTACACCCCGCCCCCTGTCAATCATACCCTCACACAAATTCCAACAGACAGGTATACACACATACACCGAATCTATCTACCTCAACTACACCACGCTCCCCCGGCTAATCACAGCCTCGCACAACAGACAGACAGACAGACACATCCATAAACTCCCTCGGTTATATATTACAACAACAACTCCACCCACCCAAATCACGGCCTGTCTTCAACTCCTATATTAGCATTAGCAATAATAATTCCCGTCGGAATTATGAAAAATCATTTTCCCGTCGGCATTTGAAAAAAATAATAATCATGTTTTGCCGTCGGCATTAGGAAAAATATTCATGCATTGCCGTCGGCATTAGGAAAAAATAATTTTCACTATTTCACACCCATTAGTATTAGGAAAAATCATTTCATGATTTTCCCTTCGGCATATATACTTATGAAATCTTAATCTTATGAAACCCCTTAATCCACCCCACAAACATACACACATACAAATTCCCACGGTCATAAAAAACTGGACTTATTAAACCACCCTCGTATGTATTAAACAAACAAAACCCCTTATGTAAACAAAAAATTCCTTATGTAAACAAAAAGTTGGACGGACTTATTGATCCACCCTCGTAGGGTATCAAATTTCACAAATTTCCAAGAATTTTAAAATTTGGGTAATTAAAATTTTAAAATTTCAAAATTTTAATTGACGCAGGAGTGGGATTCCACTACTACTATTGGACCATAGGTAAGTATAAAATTTTCAAATATTGCCTTAGAGATTGTTTTAGCGCTTTTGTCTTGTATTGGTATAGTAACTAAATATTTAGTTAAATCACATATTTTTGTGATTGCGTATTCATTTCCAAATAATGATTTTGGGAATGGTCCTATTGTGTCTACCACTACCGTATCAAATGGTTTTGTTGGCGTTGGTGTCACAGTCATTGGACTTTTGTTTTGTTTTAGGGTTTTAGCAGTTTGACATTTGTGACATGTTTTTTACGTATTTAAATATGTCCTTGGACATATTTTTCCAATAGTAATATCTTTTTATTTTTTCTAATGTTCTATATATTCCACAATGTCCTCCTTCTATTGGATCATCGTGATATTTCAGCATAATTTCAAGAATTGCCTTGGCATTCTTATTATTGATTTGGGTCACCTCATTTAGTAGCGCTACTTTAATTTTATTTAATATTTTATTGCCCATAAGTTTAAATTCATTAATAGAGATAAATTCGAAAATTTTCTCACTAGGTGCCACTTGTAAATTATATATATTGTGTTTACCGGCCACTTTTTCGAGCCTAGAGAAAAATTGTCCTAAGTCAAAATTCTCTTTAGTAAACAAATCATTAATATGTATATATGTTACTATAGATTTTCCACGTTTGATATAACATCTTCCGGGGGAAATCTTTAGTTTATAGTATTTTCTGACGTCAGTGTTTGTTAAAGGTACATATATACTGGGCTTATCATTATTTTTATGCTGTTCATTTAGTGTATTACTATTTTTTTCTTGTTTATTGGTCATCGATCTGGTCGTGACTTTTAATATAGAACAGATTTTATTATTCATGTCTTTTAGGTCATTTATTGTAATTCGCGATAGAGCGTCAGCAACATAGTTATCTTTTCCTATTGTATTGATCTTAGGGGAAAGTCCGAGTTTTCTAACCATTTTCGTGGTTTCTATTTCTTCAGTTGCTAAATTTTTGTCTCATTCCATTGTTACAATTGCTATTGTTAGTATATCTATTATAGTTATAGTTATTACTATTATTATTAAAAAAAAATTTAATAACTTTTTTTTTCTTTTCTTTTTAATTTTCTTCATTTTCTTGTCTTGTTAAAACGTAATTGATAAAAAGGTACTATTAAATTTCTTTGTCTGAATACTCTATTATACAATCCATTATATTCTATCTATATGGTGTGTTTTAATATATCTGTTAGACTTTATCTAAATCATTTGCTTTACTGAAATACTTTTTTCTTAGAGCTCTTTTATGTGACAAATTTTTTTTAAGCAACAAGTTTATTGCTTAAATTATTACTAATATTAGCATTAGTAACCATAATGAATTTATTTCTGACTTATGATCAATGATTTCCAAATTGGTAATCACGTTAGCATTGGGATTTTCCATTTTTTATTCTGTTTTACCCATATTTACAAATTTATATATATTTTACGAAATTATTGGTGCATACTATTTTCATTTTCTATACGTTCTGACTACCTGATTGCACGAACTGTAATTTCTTCTACACGAGTATTATTTAAGACATCGTCCTCAGTTGGGACACCTGGCATTCCTATTACTGTCCAAATCTGTGCTGAAAATTCTATTCTTTGTTGTATTGGTAGTTCTTCTTCTTCATAAATTGCTTTTGTTTTAGACTTATTTTCCCTTTCCATTATAAAGGACCATACAAAAGTTAAAATACCTCATGAATTTTATGCACTTACTTATTACTATTTATTGTTCCGTTAATGTATATAAGTATTTAATCAATATTTTCATAAATTTTGTTTAAAAAAAATGTAATTTCACTTTATTTTATTTATCTATCTATTCAATTTATTTTTTTTTCATAGTAGGTGGGTTTTTTTTTTGGTACATTTTGCTGGCACTTTCAATCTTCCTTGGTTGATCAATATATATAAGTATATTTATATTGCTGTATTGTTATTTGTTTTTGTTGCTGGGAATACATTTGACGATTGATAACGAATGTTGTTGGGCTGCTAGTATACAATATTCAGAAAATATGTTGCTGCTGCACTGGATACTTCAGCTGATGATAACAAGTCCTTTTTTAAATAATATTAATTATTTGTTTTATTGCCTCTTGGGCAGGCGGACATCTTTCTTCCTCTGGCAGAGCGTTTTGGCTGGTCTGCCAGGACCCATAAATATTTTAGGAAGTCTGCGCTCTAAGGTCGCAAGTTGTAAATATTTTTGTTTTTTTTTTAGACTGGCAGGACCGCCATGTAATAATTAAGCTTGTAATAATTTAAAAATTCCCTAATGTCTACCTGCCCGAGGGTGCCGGCGCTAATAAACGCCACTGGCTCTAAATGGTTGAAGGCAGATGAATGCCTTTAATTTTAAATGAAGTAAACTATTTCTTTTGATGGTTAGAGCTCAGCAAGGAGCTTAACCTATCTGAACATAAGAGAAAAAGAAAAGGTATATGCTTAATAAGCAAATTGTTCCTTTTAGTTTCCCACGGTAGGCGTGCGGCGTGTGTCTCATAAGAAATTTGGAAAACATAGATTCTGTATTGTTTATATTTATATAAACACTATTGGTTATTAAATATGATTTATTCAAGTGCATTATGCTGCGGCCTTTGAGCAGACTGGTGAGTGTCAAATAGCCGTTGTACAAAATATATATTTACGTTGCAGTCTGCCAATGCATTTATCTAACACTTCATGCAACGGTATTTGCCCGAATGTATGAGTGTCAAATGTCCAAAATACTTTCAATGCAATTGGATGTTATGTATGTTGCGGTCAAGTTGACTTTAAATGTTTACTACGCAATGTTAGTCGTAGTGATAGTTAGAACACGCTACACAGCGCTTGCTGCCAACTAACTAATCATCGATACAAGAAATTTTCGATCGCTTATTTATATTGAAAACGAAAACAAATTTTCTTATTTTGTTTTTGTTTTCAATATAAATAAGCGAACGTAAATTTCTTGTCGACATCGTGAGTCAGGCAGCAAATGTAATTAATCAACTTAAAAATTTCATACTCTTATTAGAAAATTCTTAACTTTAAAAACAATTGTGTAATGATATCGAGCCTTGAGCGCAACATTATCGTAAGCGACAATAACCAAACTTTACAGGAGAGCATTTTTATTGATTATTTCCAAATGTATGGATAAAATTGAAAATGTTTTTATGCAGTTTGTGATAATTTTGTCCTGGCCAGTGATTGGGAGCAAAAAGAATTTTGTATTTTCATATTTGGCACTAGTTATGGCGCTTACAATAATTTTTTTTTTTCATATTAATGGAGGAATTAAAAAAATTTTGTCGCTTACGATATTTTTTTTTTGTTTTTTTTTTTATTTAATAGAAAAATAAATTGGTACATTTGGGTTTTTTTCAATCTGATTACAACTAGGTTGTCAAAACAATATTATTTTGGTAAAAAATAGGTATTATGTATTATAAACAATATTATTTAAATATTATAAAGTGTTTTATTAATATAATTATGTTAGGTATTTAGTAGTAATACTTATGGAAATGGCTTTAATTTTTTTTAATTATCATCATCGTCACTCTCAGCTAGTATATCTTCAATTTTATCATTACTTTTCATATTAATGTATTCTTGATGATATCTTTCAGAGATTATTCCGTTGTCACATAATGTCCACAAATCTTTAAATTTTTCTGCTATTTCTATTTTTTGTGAATAAAGAAATTGCGGTCCATTTTCAAGGAGCTCTGTATTTTTTCTTGAGCGCTTTATTAAATTAAGGTTTAACTCTTCGATTTTATCATCATTGTATCCATACTTTAATTGTGCGCGAAACTTATTTTTGTCAAAGTTAACTGATCGTAAATTATTAAATTTTATTTTAATGTTATGTGGCAAAAATACCTTGGAGTATGTCTTCCAATTTTGAAAATCAGTATAATTTACTACAATGCGAATTAGAAATTTGTGATGCCCATTCAAAAGGTGCCCAAATACTTCTATTTTTTATAAAATTCTCAATTGTGGCGTGAACGGAGTCTACAGGTATCATTGTGTGTCCTGGTAACAAAAAAGTTACTTTTACAGATTGCAAGCACTTAGACGTTTTCAAAAAGTAGGGAATTACTGTTAATAAAACTTAAAAAAAAATATTAAACCGCCTTCAAAAATAAGCACTAAAAAGCTACAAATAATATAGATCTAGTTAAATAAAAGATTTTTATATATGTTACCTACAGTGCCGTTTGAAGTTGGTGCCAGCAACATTGGTAATTAAGCACATACATATGTACTTAACAATTACTTGCAGTTTTTTTACCGGGCATGTTCCTATGTGTTCAAAAAGTTTTATTTTTACCTTTTTAGTGCATACTTTTGAGCTCTGGTCAATTCAAAAAAGTTTTATTTGTAATTATCTTTTTTTTATTTAGAAATATGGGCCAGTTTCGTAAAAATCGAAATTATAACAACAATTCTGTGGCAATTCCACACCTTTTAATTTAACGTGGAATACAGAACATACCCGATAGTATTAAATTTTATGGGGCGTGGCTACGCCTACTTTTTTAAAACAAGATTGTGTATTTTTAAGAGTTCAAGGTGTGTGCCAAGTTTCGAAAATAAAGGTTAAGTACAAGCACATGAAATATTTTGCTAAAATTTAATAGGCGTGCCCCCCACTCTTTTGAACGCAATTTTGTGCCTTTATTAAAGCTTAGGATGTGTGACAAGTTTCGTAAGAATCGGTGAAATAAATGTTCATTTATTTTTCCAATAGTTTATATGTTTCATAATTAAAAATAAAATATCTCAATAAATATGTGTCGCTTACGATAATTTTTATTTTTTTTTTAAATGCAAACATCTACTTACGATAAAATCTCAAGCGCCGTATTTTTGAAACTATAAGCAATTCTGATATTTTGACAATTTCGAATTTTGACCTATGTCACGAAATCTTAATTTCTCAAATCGAGCGCTCAAGGCTCGATATATGATCAACATAAAACCTTTTAAAATTCATAAATAAAATAAAATTTGTTATTAAAGTAGTACTATTTATTAAAAAAAATTATTTTAGTAAAAATATTTAGATCCCGAAATCTCAAAAATCCCGGGATCCCCATAAATTCCTAGATCCTTAAAGTCCTGCCATTTCGAGATCGGGATTTATAAAATCCCGAATCTCAGTATTTCCAAAAATTAATCCCGATTGGCATCTCTAGTACCTATTGATAGCGACTTTTTCCTGAAGCAGACAGGGTGCCGTCTCATTTCTAGGAAAACTGCCAACTTGACAATATTTTTAACTTTCTATGCACATCTTTCTGTTCACTTCTTAATATGGGTTATTTCAGGTACATATGTATGTGATGAAAACCGATTTAGTTACAAAACCAATTTGAAAACGATAAAAGGTGTAATGTGTTTGCTATAGTCTTTTTATCAATCATATTAAATTTTCTATACTTATGATTTGACCAGGCTAAAGTTCGTATCGCCTTGTAAGCCAAATTACATGTGATAATTATTAATGAACAAATAACACCAAATTTAGTTGTAAATATTTGTACAAACACATAGTTGAACGGAAGAACTATCTGTTTTCGAAGGTCACTACACCTTCATCAATAGCGTTCTTTTGTGTTTGGTCCACTGTGTGTGGTGTCAGTTGATGTAGATTTCTGCTTTATATACTCAGCCATTATTGCAAATGGAATATTTGAATTGTTTTGTTTCATCTCGTTTCTGTTTTCTGAGACCTTTTTTGAAATGAAAGCTCAATCGCACCATCTCTAAATTTACAACAGTTTTGCCATTGACGTTTGTTCTTTACTAATTATGCACACGTTAGTTAATTTGCTTATTTTTGTTCTACTTAATAGCGTTTTCAAACTTACTAACATGTTTGAGGAATGCATGGAATATGTTGAATATTGAAAAAAACATATTCACATTACAACATCTTTCATCTGTCGTGTTATAGCACTATTTGTACGAGTTTGAGCAACTAAAAATTAAATAATAAAATGGAATTTAAAAATTCAGGAGCTATTGAGAAGAGCTGAAGCAATTAATGCTACAATATGCAGCATTAGTAAAAATTATTCGGACGATGATGATGATGCGCAACGATTTCGCGTCCGCGCAGCTTCTAGACATTTGCAACTACTTTTATATATGCACATAAGGTATGGCGTAGTTAACGATTTTTCGAGTTCGACTTGCAAGAACCCCTCATTTTGTGAGGTTCGGAAAAAAATATTCGAGCCAAAAAATGGTGGCGGTTAGATGGGGGCCAAGGTCTCCGCTTCGTGCTCAAAGTTGAGGGTAAAAGAAAAAAAAATGCAAAGTCATATCAGAGTTCTCGTTGTACCTTCATAGTGAACAGACGTATTAGCGGAATTTTTTTTTACATACAAACAAAACAAAACCCTACAAAAAATATTTGTATTACATAGTATTCGTTATACATTAACTTTGATAAACAAGCTTTTTTGCTTTGCTAATATTTTTTACATAGACAGTAATAACTAAAACAACAAAAAACAAAAACAACCGTAAACAAAATAACTCAAAGTGCCCTTGAGGAATACACTAACAAAGTGCCTTTGAGGAATACTCTATATGAGTACCTCAAAAACAAATAATTGTGAAGTGAGTTATAACGGTAGAAATGCCTATCTTACTGTGAGCTCTGATGATCTTAATGATAACAATAAAAATAAAAAATCTGATAATAGACTTACTGTGAGTTCTGATGATCTTAATTTAAATAAAATAAATAAAAAACCTAATGATAGACTTTTTTTTAACGGCTAAGCCAATTTTTCGTCAGCGATCAACTTCAATGCCAACTAGTGATTCGTTAACATTACAGTTGCCTACTACTTCGTCATTTAAATCAGCGATATCATCCGATTCATCACTTACCCAATTAGTCACTGTAAATAAGAGTAGCCCAAAACCCAAGGTCCAAGTCGGAATGGACCGATATATTATTGTGGGAAGCGCGGGCGAAGCCCAAAGTCTACTAAAATTGCATCTGCTTAAAGGTATCTAGGGATAACAGCGCATCCTCCACTAATCGTTTTCAAATATTGCAAGATGACAACGACACACCTGATATATCCGCGAACAAAACCTCCAAGCCGCCACCAATCTATTTGAGAGAAAAAAATTCAAACGCTCTTATTAAGTAATTAATTTCGGTCATTGGTGAGAAAAAATGTCACATTGTTCCAATAAAACGTGGCAATATCGATGAAACGAAAATTCAAATTTATGACGAAACAGATTTCCGCAAAATGGTTTCTGAATTTGAAAAAAATAAAACAAGTTTCTACACATACCAGCTTAAGAGTGCTAAAGGCCTGCAGATCGTATTGAAGGGCATAGATTCTTATGTTGTTCCCGAAGAAATAAAAGATGCACTCGTCCTCCAGGGATTTAAGGTAAACAAATTTTCCAATATAATATATAGAGAGAAGATCCCCAGCCTCTATTTCGCGTTGAACTTGAGCCGAATGATATAAAATTGAGAAAAAATGAGACGCACCCAATTTATAATTTAAAATATCTTTTATATCGAAAAATAACAGTTGAAGAACCACACAAGCGCTCTGGACCCGTACAGTGCCATAATTGTCAAGAATATGGCCACACAAAAACTTACTGCAAATTACCCACAGTTTGTGTTATCTGCGGTGAATTGCACGGTACTGCTAGTTGTACTAAACCAAAAGATCAAGCAGAAAAAAAATGCAGTAATTGTGGAGGTAATCACACCGCTAACTATAGAGGATGTCCTGTATATTCCTTCGTTAAAAAGACTATGGGGCAAAAACCTAAAGTACAGCACAAACAGCAAACACTTACTCCGCCACTCTTGCCCAAGTGAGCCAACCAGTTAATTCACGTGTATCGTATGCCGATGCTGCAAAGACAAGCTCTATTCCCACACAAAATTTTTCACGGCCAAATATTTCAACAAATACAAACTCAGGCTTTAATTTTAATCGTCTTGAAGCTACTATTGAAAATCTGGTGCAAACTATAAACAATTTTACAACAAATATGACTAGCATGATGCAAGAAATGCTGCGAAAGCAGAATACATTGCTTCAAGCTTTAGTTAACAAACCATGAACACGTTAAAAATATATTTCTGGAACGCAAACGGCATTCGCCAACATAAAAATGAACTTGAGCACTTCCTCACGGAAAAAAATATTGATATAATGTTGGTCTCTGAGACTCATTTGACTTCGAGAAGCCTTTTTAAAATTTATGGCTACACCTTATATGATTCAAAGGACCCGAGAGGAAGAGCATGCGGTGGATCAGCAATTTTAATAAAGTCAAGACTCAAGCATTATGTTATTGACAACATTTGCGAAGAACATTTACAAGCAACGAATATTTGTGTCGAAAATTTTTGCACTAATTTTGTCATATCATCAATTTACTCCCCTCCTAGACTCGCAATTACTGAGGACCAATACGAGGATTTCTACAAATCCCTTTGCCCTTGCTTCGTAGCAGCTGGCGACTACAATGCAAAACATACGTTCTGGGGTTCGCGTCTTATTACACCTAGAGGTCGGGCATTGTTCCACACAATTTCAAAAATGGGCTTGGACGTCATTTCGAGTGGGGAGCCCACTTACTGGCCTACGGACATACAAAAAATTCCGGATGTTATAGATTTTGGAGTCATGAAAAATATTTCTAGGGAATTAGTTCATGTTGAAGCGTCTCAAGATCTTTCCTCCGATCACTCTCCCACGATCGTTACAATTTGTAGCCCACTAAGTAGTGACTTACCTCACCCGTATGTGAAGACGATCAACCGTGTTAATTGGCTGGGGTTCAGAAAATATCTCAGTACTCATTGTACGGAAAACATTACGCTAAGAACATCCGAAGATGTTGAATTTAACATTGGCAATCTTATCAAAAATATAAAACAGGCTGCTGAACATGCGACTACCTCCTACCCGCAGACTGGATTTAATAGAATTTATTCTACGGATATTGAACGTCTTGTAAGTGAAAAAAGAAGAGCTAGAAGGGAATGGCAACAGCACAGATCGCCCCAACATAAAATCAGATTTAAAGAGTGCACTAAACGACTCCAAGACTTGCTTGCATTTGAAAAAACTGCATCTTTTAAAAACTATCTGGAAGGTCTTGATGCCACATCAGCATCTAATTACTCTTTGTGGCGCGCTGCTAGAAAGCTTAAAACAACTGTTGCGTTTAAACCACCTCTGCGTACATCTACAGGGGGTTGGGCAAGAAGCGATACTGAAAAAGGTAAAATATTTGCTGAGCATTTAAAATCAGTATTTACCCCTAACTCTTGTACTGGTGTTATTGATTTCCCTAATGTAGTGGCGCTACCCCCTCGACCCATAAAATTTAGAACGTGTGATGTACAAAAAATAATTGCTGAACTTAACCCGAAGAAAGCTCCGGGTATTGATGGAATTAGTAACCAGATGCTAATAAAGTTGCCTCGTATTGCAATTAGAATCCTGTTATTTAATTTTAACGCCATTTTACGACTGAAGTATTATCCAAATAGCTGGAAGCTTGCCAAAGTTAAAATGATTCCAAAGCCGGGCAAAGACCTTAGCAAGGCTGAGTCATACAGGCCAATAAGTCTGCTATCAACAATGTCAAAACTTTTCGAAAAACTGCTCATGACAAAATTGTCCCCAATTCTAGTTAGTAGTGGGTGCATACCGGACCATCAATTTGGTTTTAGAAGTCAGCGTAGCACTATCGAACAAACTCATAGATTGGTTCAATTTATAAGAAGAACATTTGAAGAAAAGAAGTATTGTTCTGCGCTGTTTATCGACGTTTCTCAGGCATTTGATAAAGTGTGGCATGAAGGTCTTAGTTTAAAATTGAAATCATATTTTCTGAAACTATTAGAAAGTTATATTACTACCCGGAAGTTTACGGTTGTGGAAGAAGACTTCATGAGTGTGCCTGAATCTATATCATCCGGTGTGCCACAGGTGAGCATACTGGGGCCAGTTTTGTATTTGATTTACACTTGTGATATGCCTTTGAGCAGCAATATCCATACATCTACGTTTGCCGATGATACAGCCTGCCTTAGTATGCACGAAAACCCTCACGAGGCTTCCCGATATCTACAAGAACATATTACACAACTGGAACTATGGTTAAATTTATGGAGAATCAAAGTAAACGAGCAAAAGTGTGTCCAGGTAACATTTACCCTGCGAAGAGATACTTGTTCGCCAATTCGAATCAACAATCAAGTTCTTCTTCAACATTCACACGTAAAATACCTTGATCGACGGATTACATGGAAGCCCCATATTGACTCAAAGCTAACACAAATGAAACTGAAATTAACTCAGATACATTGGCTGATTGGTAGAAATTCAACACTCAGTCTAGATTGTAAACTTTTAATATACAAGTCGATTTTGAAACCAATATGGTGCTACGGAATACAGTTGTGGGACACTGCTTCAGCTTCTAATGTCGAGAGAATCCAACGAAGGCAAAACAAAATTTTACGGTTAATAACATTGGCTCCATGGTATATAAAAAATTCAAATATACATCGTGATTTAAATATGCCACTAGTGACTGAAGAAATTGCAAAATACGCTGGCAAATATTTAACAAAACTCGAGTCACATCCTAATCCGCTTGCCCGTAATATTTTGAACTTTACTGGACACATCCGCCTAAAAAAGAGGGACACAAGGGCTCTTATTCATAGCACTCCAGATGGGACTTCTTGAAAATACTTTTATTTTTTTTTCTTTTGACTATCACTACTTATGTATTATATATAACTATTACTAAGCTTATGTCCGACTCTGGTCGCGCCTAATTATATTTTTAGATTTAAGATTTGAATACTTATTGTTAGTTCATATATGAAGATACAATAAATAAAAATCATGCATAAAAAAAAAGTCATATAACTTTCCCGGTATTACCGCTACAAGGGTCAAATGTATGACGAGCACATATCAATTTTCTCCGCCCAACATTTTTTTTAAACACACCGACCGACTTACTCCTCTCCTTAAGGGGGCTCCCATACAAAGGGGAAATTTTTATAAAATTTACTCGCAGGGCTCTAATTGCCCCTAGGGCATACCTATCGAAGTCAGATGTATGACCGACCTCCAATATGATTTCATTGCGAACATGCTTATCGTCTATCTTCAACCATTATGGTGGTCCCCATACAAAAAAATTGTTTTTTGAAGAATTTTTTTTAAGAAATCCGCTTTTTCCGCTTTATGTTGCCTCCTAGGGGGGTAAAATGAAAGACCGACCCACAGTAATTTTTCATCTTTAACATTTCCTCCTATGATGACACGATACACTCGACGACGGGACATAGACCGATGGATTTCATTGATAGGTTGGATTTGGATCTTAGGGAAATTTCAGATAGAATGGATAAGAAAAAAAGACATGACATAGATAAGATAAACTCATGCAGGAAGCTGGTGCCTCAAATAGATACAGAGAAAGCATTTGTGAAAAATCCGAAAGCAGAAAGACAAAAGACTGCTAAAAGATACACAAAATATAATCGTAGTAACCCAAATAAAGTCGATGTCGCGCGGTTTAAAAAACCATTAAAATCCTTTTCGTGAATTTCAGATAATTTTGGTTGTGGTGATCATGGCAATGCCAACAAGCAGTAGGAGCGAGATCGTAATAAACAAATTAGAAACTGAGGCGGGATATATGATGCTGGAGAGTCAACCAGTGACCCTCATTGAAAGTTATTCAAAGTTGGTACATATTATAGACTTCAAAGAAATAGAAGATACAATTGATAGAGTTAAAATAAGTATATCGAGTAATATGAGCAGTGGACTGGAATGGATGATGTTGAATTTACAAAGAGATGACGAACAGTTGGAGCATTCATTGTTGACCATAGGTAGACATAATGTAGAAAGAAGAGAATTGATTAAGTTTGGAGGTAGATTTATTAAGTGGGTATTTGGAAATCTCGATGACCAGGATAAAGAAGTTATTGAGAGTCGTTTTAGAAGTATAGATATTAATCAGCATAATATAATAAATAATTTAAATAAACAAATATCTATAAATAATTATATGCAAAAATATCAAGGTTGGCAAACGGTATCGTAAAAATACCGATACCGATTCAAATACCGCTAAAATTAGATACCGGTATCGTTACCGATACCGAAATCCATTTCGGTTAGGAAATACCGGTATCCAGATTACCGTTTACGTCTATACCGGTACGTACCGGTATACCGATTCTGGCCAAAAAATAAATGATAGTTGAGTTGTAGTTGCCAAATTTTTATTATGTATTACAACTTTTTCACCATGAGAAAACTGCTTTTTATCAGTTGTATTTTGGTTTTTATTTCGACCATTGTGTTCGATTTGCTTTACTATTCCAGACGCCAACCAATCCCATTTGTCAACCAATATTATTGCCATGTGCATAAATAGCAAGGCCAAAACTACAAATATTTAAAATGTAATGGATACTATGGTTTCAAAACAAATAGCATAGATAAGAACCTTTGTTTTTCGTGCATTGTTTCGAAGCCAACTAAAATTAGTTGTTATTCAGAATACCAAAAAAACAGTTGTTTAAAAGTTAAGTTGTGCAAAAATTGCAAAGATATATTTCAATTAACTTTCTTTCTTTGGTCTTGGTCTTGTTTACACACTTCACCGTAATATATAAGGTTGGTAGAGAAAAAACTTCTAAACTTTTATATTTGAAGTTAAAGATTCCTCTCTTGAGGTGAAGAAAAGTACTTTTAAAATGAAGGAAAAAATGTTGGCGACCACTGTTGTACCAATTTTGTACTCTGTGTTTATATACATCTATTAAATTGTACTTTCATCATTACCCCGAAAGCGTATAAATAGAACGCGAAATACATCATACAGGTAGTTTAAAAAAAAAAGTCTTCTAACAAAATATTTAAAACAGTCGTGTGAATTACTCTTATTCAATTATGTTTTATAAACAAAGTTATAAACAATATAATATAGATCCAGTACAAAAATATTGCCTTAGAACGTGTCCAAAGTAGAAAAGTGTCGAAAAAAAACCGAAAAAATCATATTTGGTGAAAAAATAAAGACATATTTGAAATTTACTGAAACAAGATATATCTATATGGTTCAAAAAGCCTTAGTCTCTTCTTTCTGTATCCGTTCATAAATTTAAAATCGGTTGATATTTAACTTAGTTGGAGGTTGATAAGTGTCTACGGGTACGAAAAACCGGTTTTTACCCTTAACTCAAGATTTTGGAGGTGTCTGTAAAATTTCAAATACAATTTGTATTGTTATACTCCACAATACCTAGCAGAAATATAGTAACACATCCCAGGTATTTCGATTTCATAAAAATTTGTCACACAGTGTAATATATCATTATAGACAAAACTTTTATTTTTACTATTTTGTTTAATTAACCAAAATGTATACTTTATATACATATGTAAAGTTTGAACTGCAGTCTCCTTGTTTCACTTTTTTAATAAATTATTTTTTAATAATAGTATAAAAACATACATATGTATATAGAAACAAATAAGTTTATATGCTTTTATACGAGTACATATGTATGTTAATGTAAAAATACTCCCTTTTTGAAGTAATTTAATAAAAAAAGATTTTTTGTAATGTCCACTGCCTGAAATAATAAATTTATCAGTAATATCGGTATACCGGTATTATAAACTCGATAACGGTATGTACCGGTAATACCGATACCGAAATAAAAAAAATACCGATACAGCTACCGATACCGAAATTTAAAAAATAATTGTACCGGTATCAATACCGATACCGTTATTTTTTCGGTTTCCAACCTTGAAAAATATATGTTAAATATTAAGTTAATCTTAGAATCACATAAAACATTGTTCAATGGAACAAATGCGAAAGAAATACAAAATACTATCAAACTGTCAAGGTTTAATCATTTATCACTCATAAAAAAATAAAATAAAAGATAAAATTGAAAGAATACAGGATAATATAAGTTCAAAACACCAAATTATGAACAGGTTCTTTTTGACCAATGAAGAAATTTACTGTTACCAAATTGATGCTAATAAGCTGAAATATATTAAATGTTCCCTAGGGAAACTATCAAATGATGTAATTTTGTTTGTAATATTGATTCCGGTATTTCTTAAAGACGTACAAAGGTCAAGCGTAATTCTTCCTGTACCAAATTCTGATTTTATGCATGTAAATTTAAAGGGTACTAAGATTGTAAATATAAAAAATGAAACATACATTGTTAACGAAGAAAATTTTATTAAGAATTTAAGGAAACGAAATAAATGTATCGAAAACATAATGAAAAATACATACACCGAATGTAAAAAAAAATTAAACAAAAACTAATACAAGAAATAGATATTGGAAACATTTTGTTAATAAATATAAATTCTACATTAAGTACCACTTGTAATGAATACAAATATAAACTAATCGGGAATTATTTGATAAGAATTGTGAAATAGAAATAGATGAATATAGAGTTAGAGCTTTGAAAGTAAAATGAATATTATTGTACCTAATCAGCAAAAGCTGCAGAAAATATAACGGAGGTAATTGCAATCCTAAAACTTAATAACCTTGAAGAATTGAAGCAGGTATTGCACGAGGGTTTTGATGATAATACTTACCATACTTATGTTATTTATGTGTTGATATTCATAATCATTTAATTTTGCACGTTTGCAATATTTAAAAGTTTTAGGATTCCAAAAGACTTGAATCTTAATGATGGGGAAGTTATGTGTATTGAACATAACAACACAACAGCTACGCCCATGACTATTCAAATATAGAAATAGTGCATGGTTCTGTTGCAGCGAATGCTAAATTGTAAGCAAAAGCCAATGCATTAAATTAATGTAAATAAAATATCGATGCACCAAGCTGGCAAGTGCATCGAATTCCCTTGTCATTGCATTTGACCATCCGCATAATGCTGATATTGCAATATTAAGCTGCCGGCAGAGCTGCTGATAGATAATTGTAAGCTAGATTTAAGTACCTAAACTTAAGTTTAAAAAGAATAAAGTTAGAATTATATTTGAACTCAAAGTAAAACCTCTGAAAAGGAACAAACTACAGAATTAAATAAAAATACAACCTCCGAAAAGGAACAAACTGCGGAATTAAATGAAAATACAACCCTCCCAAGAAGGAACTAAACTTACATGTATGTATGTATGTACATATGTATTTACATAATATGTAGGTATGTGTTTTAAGTGATGGTGCTATTACACACAATGTGTGCATATTTTACAACAACAAACAAAACCGGCAAAAAAGGATAATTTGAATTCTATGAAATCGTTAAGCCAATGAGTAGTAGTAGATTGTTCCTCCGGCCCCAATTAAATTTGAAATTTGGGTAATTAAAATTTTAAAATTCTTGGAAATTTGTGAAATTTGATACCTACGAGGGTGGTTCAATAAGTCCGTCCAACGTTTTGTTTACATTAGGAATTTTTTGTTTACATTAGGAGTTTTTTGTTTACATTAACCCTTGTGGGAACGGGTGATTTTTTTGGGGATACATTAATTGTGTGAACGGGTGATTTTGTTTTTTGTGGGAATACGTTAAGTCGGTTCATAGGTTGGAGGTTTTTCTTTTTTGTAATGTATGTATGTATACGCCGACGGGAAAATCATGAATATGATTTTTCATAGTACCAAAGGGAAAATCATGAATATGATTTTTCCTAATACTAATGGGGGTGAAATAGTGAAAATTATTTTTTCCTATTGCCGACAGCAATACATGATTATTTTTCGTAATGCCTACAGTAAAACATGAATATTATTTTTTTCAAATGCCGACGGCAAAACATGATTATTATTTTTTTTTTCAAATGCCGACGGGAAAATGATTTTTCATAATTCAGACGGCAAAACATAAAAGTTATTTCTAATGCTAATACAGGAGTTTAAGGCTGGCCGTGATTTGGGTGGGTGGGGTTGTTGTCGTAATATATAACCGAGGGAGTTTATGAATGTGTCTTTCTGTGGTTGACAGGGGGCGGGGTGTAGTTGAGGTAGATCGACTGCGTGTATGCAGGTGTTGGAAGTCTGTAGGAATTTAAGGCTTATAGTGATTTGGGGTAGGTGAGGGTATTGTTGTATGAGTAACATGTATCCATGGGAATTTGTGGATGTGTCTGTCCGGAGGAATTTAAGCGAGGCTGTTATTGGGAGGGGGTGTGGTGTAGTTTAGGTTGATCGACTGCGTGTATGTATGTCTATATGTTTGTAGGAGCTTAAGGCTGATCGTGATTTAAGAGAGGTGAGGATCTTGTTGTAATATGTATACGTAGGAATCTGTATGTATGTATGTCTGTGAAAATTTAAGGCTGATCATGATTTAGGGTAGGTGAGGTTGGTGTAGTAATATGTCTGTGTGTATGTACATATGTTTGTAGGAGTTTAATGCTATTAGTAATTTGAGGATAGGTGAGGGTGTTGTCGTACGAGTAATATGTGTGCGTGGGAGTCTGTATGCATGTTCGTAGGAGTTTAAGGCTGATCGTGATTTGTGTTGTTGTCAGTGTTGTTTGTAGGAATGACCGTGAGAATTTTTGTATGTCTGTAGGAATTTAAGGTTGGCCGTGTTTTGTGAGGGGTGGTGTGTTGTTGAAATAATTTGAATTTTTCTTAGATGAAATCTGGCATACGTGTGTGTGTGTGCGTGTGTGTGTGTATGATTTTCTCACGCTAGTAGTTTTATGTACGTAGAAATAAATTGTATTCAATATCGAGATTTGGTTCTATAAAATATTTTCATATATCTGATACATATACATATACATAAGTATATTTTCATACTCAAGGTTGCTGGGTATTTTGTCATGCTTAAAATTGTCCAGCTTTAAAGTCTGCCTGCGAGAAATTTGTTTATATTACAGATTTTGTTTATTTAACTACGTCCGGCTTCTTTCGCTGAACTTCTTTTCATACGATCATGGGAATGTATAGTTTCTCTGTCCATAATAAGGTCGTTTAGCTTGGGCATGTGCTCTGACTGAATGGTTTGCGTTGTTCATATATTTTTCTGATGTAGATATTTTTTTTTTTTTTTTTTTTTTTCTTTCGTAAATTTATTTATTGTATCTTCAAAAATGAACTAACAATAAGTAATCAAATCTTAAATCTAAATATAATTATTAGGCCCGACCAGTATCGGACATAAACTTAGTGATAGTTATAAATAATACATAAGTAGTGATAATCAAAAAGGAAAAAAAAGAAGTATTAAGCAGTCCCATCTGGAGTGTTGAGTATTAGGGCCCTTGTGTCCCTCTTTTTTAAGCGGATGTGTCCAGTAAAGCTCATAATATTACGGGCAAGCGGATTAGGATGTGACTCGAGTTTAGTTAAATATTTGCCTGCGTATTTTGCAATTTCTTCACTCACTAGTGGCATATTTAAATCACGATGTATATTTGAATTTTTAATGTACCATGGAGCAGATGTTATCAAACGTAAAATTTTGTTTTGCCTTCGTTGGATTTTCTCAATATTTGAAGCTGAAGCAGTGCCCCATAGCTGAATTCCATAGCACCATATTGGCTTCAAAAGCGACTTGTATATCAAAAGTTTGCAGTCTAGGCTGAGTGTTGAATTTCTGCCAATTAACCAATATATTTGAGTTAATTTAAGTTTCATTTGGGTTAACTTAGAGTCAATATGATATTTCCATGTAAGCCTTCGATCAAGGTGTATTCCAAGGTATTTCACTTGAGAATGTTGAGGAATATTTTGATTGTTGATTCGAATGGGGGAACAGGTATCTTTTCTTAGGGTAAACGTTATGTGAACACACTTTTGTTCATTTACTTTTATTCTCCATAAATTCAACCATATTTCAAGCTGGGTAATGTGTGCTTGGAGATTGCGGGATGCCTCATCAGGGTTTCTGTGAATACTCAAACAGGCTGTATCATCGGCAAATGTAGAAGTGTGTATGTTATTGCTCACAGGCATATCACAAGTATATATTAGATACAAGACTGGCCCCAGAATACTAGCCTGTGGCACACCAGAAGATATAGACTCGGGTACACTCATGAAGTCTCCTTCCACAACGGTAAATGTCCTATCAACAATATAACTTTCCAAAAGCTTTTGTATGTTTATTGGTAGGTATGTCTTCAATTTTAAAACTAGGCCTTCGTGCCATACTTTATCAAATGCCTGAGAAACATCAATAAAAAGGGCAGAACAATACTTTTTTTCTTCAAATGTCCTCCTTACAACTTGAACCAATCTATGCGTTTGCTCAATAGTGCTATGCTGACTTCTAAAGCCAAATTGATGGTCCGGGATGCACCCACTATCAGCTAAAATTGTGGACAATTTAGTCATGAGCAGCTTTTCGAAAAGCTTTGAAATTGTTGATAGTAAGCTTATAGGCCTATATAACTCAGCCTTGGTAAGATCTTTGCCTGGCTTTGGAATCATTTTAATCTCGGCAAGTTTCCAGTTATGTGGAAAATACTGCATTCGTAAAATTGCATTAAAAATAAATAGCAAGATTCTTATTGCAATATGAGGCAAGTTAATCAGCATCTTGTTACTAATGCCATCAATACCTGGAGCTTTCTTCGGGTCGAGTTCAGCAACTATTTTTTGTAGTTCACGCATCTTAAACCTTAAGGGACGAGGGGGTAGAGAGACTACACTCGGTAAATCGGCAGCCCCCGTACATGAATTGGGAGTGAATACAGATTTTAAATGCTCAGAAAATAAGTTACCTTTCTCACTATCGCTTCTTGCCCAGCCTCCAGTCGAAGTACGCAATGGTGATTTGAGATCAACGGGTCTTTTAAGATTTCTAGTAGCGCGCCATAAAGAGTAATTAGATGTTGAAGTTACATCAAGACCTTCTAAATACTTTTCCAGTAATGCAGTCTTTTCCGACGATAGCAGCTCTTTGAGTCGTTTAGTATATTCTTTAATGTGTAGTTTCCACAATGCAAGCAAGCGACTTGTCTAGAAAATTTGTATAGGAATCACTCAAAAATTTGAGTGCTTTTCATATATTTTTTCTAGACAAGTCGCTTGCTTGCATTGTGGAAACTACACGTAAGTCTGATTTTATTTAGGGGTGATCGGTGTTGTTGCCATTCTCTTCTAGCTCTCCTTTTTTCACATACAAGACGTTCAATTTCCGTAGAATAAATTCTATTAAAGCCAGTCTGCGGATAGGAAGTAGTGGCATGTTCAGCAGCCTGTTTAATATATTCGTTAAGATTGGCAATATTAAATTCAATATCATCAGGTGATCTAAGCTGAATATTTTCTACGCAGTGACTACTAATATATTTTTTGAATCCTAGCCAGTTGACCTTATTAATCGTTTTCGCATATGAGTTAGTTAAATCACTCCTTAGTGGGTTGAAAATTGTAACTATTGTGGGAGAGTGATCGGAGGACAGATCTAGAGAGCCCTCTACGTGAATTAAGTCCCTATCGATATTTTTCGTGACGCCAAAATCTATAACATCTGGAATTTTTCTTACGTCAGTAGGCCAATAAGTAGGCTCCCCACTCGAAATGACATCTAAGCCCATTTTTGAAATTGTATTAAACAACGCTCTACCTCTAGGTGTAACAAGACGCGAGCCCCAGTACGTATGTTTTGCATTGTAGTCACCAGATGTAGATATGTAAGTGTGATTGTCAAGATCTAATAAATATTTGAGTATTGATACGAAATTTGATATTATGTGTACATACATATCTACAAATTGATTTTATGTATGTATGCGGTCTTTTGTTGATGTTGTAAATATTCGTCGGGTCTTTTATGTATAGATGTCAAATATCTTCATAGTTTTTTTTTTTATTTAAAATTAAAAAACGTTGATTTCATTTTTATCTGTATTTACTTCAAAGTTTGTGAGGATTTTCTGTTTTAAGTAAAACTGAATTCCTTAAGATACATACTTTAGAATAATAGTAACTATAATAGAAATATTTCCTATATTTAATTTACATTTGTTTAAAGTTGATGCAGCTTATTTTCATTCTTAGAAATATTTTGATATAAAATTTTTTCCAGCCGTAGGCTTTTTTCATCACCTTTTACATTTATTTTAGAACACCTTGCATTGCCTTTTATACATTTATAAACATTTTTAAATGAAACTGATCCAGCAGTCCAGCTTATGTAACGATAGCTTTTTTTTTTGTTAGCCAGCTTGCTTCTTTTTTTATTTTTTATTGATTATTGAGTTTTATAATGAAATTATTATATTCGTAATTGTTGAAAACAATCGCTACTTCTTTTGCGATGAAATCATTTGAATTACTTTTGAAACCTTGTACGTCTATTACTCAATTTATAAGACTTTTCGAACTTGTCCTTTGATGGGTATATATTCTATTATACGATCATGAATAAGAATACAGTAAGCTGATTTCTTTGCTTACTATTTCAAATTAAAATTTTATTCAATTCCCCCGCTATTGAATAAAAGGAGCTTTTATCTTAAACTCTGGTACAGGTAGAAACGCATGAGATTCTTTCATATACTACCTTTGCTGGAATCTTAGATACATATAATAACTATATAGAATTGCATTACGTTTATTTTTAAATTTTATGTTAGGATTATCATCATATGGATATGAGACTGAACTTAAATGTACTTTTAAATTAGTTAATTAATAGTTGATAAATCTGGCAACGCTATGCCTGAGTAGACACGTTTTTTAGTCAGCTGGAATTTTGTTAATTACTTTTGATTTTTGCAAGAATAAATAAAATAATAAATCTTATTAACTTAAGTCTGCATTTAAGATAAATGAAAACTTTCTGAGATTTGATAAGTTTTTTGCTGTTATTGCTGTTGCTGCCATTACAACTTACCTACATATTTTTCACCTTTGCACTTGTTACGTAATTGATCATTATGGCCCCTAAAAAAAATGTGCATAAATGTGGAGTTTGTAATCTTGTTATTGGATCTAAACCTTGTATATTATGTGACTTGTGTTCTTTGTGGGTGCATAATGCGTGTGCTGGCATATCTGAGGCTGATATGGATAAAATTGATGAAATTGGTGTAATGTCCTTCATTTGTGCTTCTTGTAAGGGTAATATATCGCCGGCCGGATTGCGTGGCGAAATTTCTAACCTAAATGGCAAGTTTGATGAACTAAATACCAAATTTGATGAATTCATCTCTAAAAGTAATGATGATCGGGATTTTATCAAGCAATCATTTGTTGATGCTATGGCGGGTATTAAGAAGGAATTGTCTTCCTGTGTGAGTGAATTGATGGTGGATATTGGAAAGTGCAACAAGATGATACTCGATGTTAATTCTGATGTTTCAAATAGAATAATGATATTGGAAGTTGAAAATAATGCTCTTTACAAGAAATTCAATCGATCGGACATTATTATTAGTGGCTTACCTGACTGTCTTGAAAATATTTATAATACCGTGAGTAATTTGGCTGATTTCTTTAAGGTTCCTTTAACTGTGAGTGATATAAACCATGCATGTTATATTAACAAGAAAAAGGCTATACTGGTGAAATTTAATACTTCATTTTTACGTGACAGTATTATGAATGAGTATTTTAAAAATATTAAAACCCATCCACTTAAAGCATTAAATTTTGTCATGGATGAAAAAATTCCTAAACATTTACTTGATCGACGTGTCTTTCTTAATGAACATTATTCACCAATGGCCGCTAAGCTAAATGCTATATGTTTGAGACTTCGCCAAAATAACGTTATTTCCAAATTTAGAGTGATAAATGCTGCGAAACCAGTTGCTGCTCTAACTATGCCTGATAAATCTTCCTCCGAATATGATATGAAAGCTTGTGAAGAATTGCTGAAAGGTTCTGTAGCTGGATGTATTTAAATTTTCTGATATGTAAACTGTGCTAGTTTTTGCTTAATTATTTTATTTTGTTAAAAACTTTTCCCATGGATTGTTTTTGTTATAAAACTAATTAACCTTTTTAATCTAATTTTTAATCTATAAAATTAGTTTTCACAAAAGTGTACTTTTTATATATTTTTTTGTTTATTTTTGTTTCTCAATCTTATATATTTTCTGGCTGATTTATTGAATTTACTAATACTAATTATCCTAAGTATTGGTAATATGAGTATTTTTTTGTTTTTTGATAGATTGTTAATTTTACATTTACATTTACATTACATTGGTTCCCCATCATTTACTTTATTTTCTTTTTTGATGTCTTTTAATGATAACATGGGTCCTGTAATCAGTGGTAATTCATTTTTAAAAACTGTCTTTGTAAATAGCCAAAATAGACTGAGGATTGGTCATTTGAACTGCCGAAGTATAAGGCCTTCTGCCTCTTCAGTCAAGCTTAATGAGATTTCTACTTTTTTAAAAGATAATACATTTGATTTATTTGCTATCTCTGAAACTTGGCTTGATCGCTCTATCTCAAATCGAGCTGTTAGTATCCCTGGCTATGTTTTTTGTAGAAATGATCGTCCTTCTAGAGGTGGTGGAGTTGGTATCTTTGTATCTAGGAATCTAAACTTTAATTGTGTTTTTAAGGGTTTTCTTGTGGGAAAACACGAATCTCTGTTTATTGAACTTCTTTTTAGTAATGTGAAAGTTTTGTTTGGCGTAGTGTATCTGCCAAATGGTAACTTGTCTGACTTCGAAAATAGTCACAATAGAATTTTTTCCAAATATATTAACACTATCGTCGTTGGTGATTTCAACTGCAATTTATTTGATCCTGCTAAATCGCATACAATGCGTTCTTTATGTCAAAGTCTTAATATGTCCGTTGTACATAACTCTAGACCTACACGTTATGATATAGCTAATGATTCTACTTCCCTATTGGATTTTTTTCTTGTGAGTGATATATCTATGATACTGCTGTCTGGCCAGGTTCAATGCCCTTCGATATCTGATCATGCTCTGATTTATGCTCTTCTGACTTTCAACTCTACACCGACACACGAGTTTTTTGAATATCGCAGTTATGAAAATATAGACTGGGATGGGCTTTATCTATGTGCCTCTAACTTTGATTCTAATCTCATTCTTAACCATACTGACATTGATTTTAAATGTACTGAATTTTCTTCCCTTCTATCTAGACTATATGTTTATGTTCCAGTTGTTAGGAAGAGGTTACGCTTTACTGACAGTAAATGGATGGAGGCTAGAAATATTTCATTCATGAGATCGTTGAGGGACATGGCTTACTCGCTCTACCGGTCAAATCGTTCTGTTGAAAACTGGAGGAACTATTGTAGGTTTAGGAACAAAGCTAAGAGTGTGATTAGATTAGAGAAGAGGAAATATTTTTCTAGATTTTTTTGTTCTCTTGATAGTGCTGGCTTATGGAAGTTTCTTCGTGGTTCAGGGTGTACCAGTGATGATTGTGACATGACGTGGAATGGTGATATTGATTCCCTGAATAAAGATTTTGTGGGTAATTTTGATTCGAATAATTCAAACAATTTTCATCTTGCAACTCTCGAGAACTCCAACGAATCTTTTTCTTTTCGTAATGTTACTGAATTGGATGTGCTTACTGCACTAAATAAAATTAAGTCTGGATCTACTGGGATTGATGGAATTCCTCTCAAATTTATTAAACTTGTGTTTCCACTAATTTCTATTTTTTTGCTAGATATTATAAATTATATTCTTACATCGTCTATATTTCCTGTTTCCTGGAAAATTGCTCGTGTTGTGCCTATACCGAAGGCAAAAGTTGTTAATGATGCTGATGATCTTAGACCGATTTCCATACTTCCTGCTCTTTCTAAGATTGTTGAACATCTGATGAAAGATCAGATACTTGAATCCGTTAATAATAATATATATGATGGTCAATTTGCTTTTCGGCGTGGGTTTAGTACCACGTCGTTGTTGCTTAATCTTACTGACTCCATCCGAGAAAATTTAAATGTTTGTAAAACTTGTGTTCTCATATCGCTTGACCTATCCAAGGCTTTTAATTCAATTAGTCACGTCACCTTAGTTAAAAAACTGAGAGATCAATTTAATTTTTCATCGTCTGCTTGTAGGCTTATTCTTTCTTATCTCTCTGACAGATCGCAATTTGTAAGCTTTAAGGGAGTAAACTCGAGTTTACTTCGGATTCATGCTGGTGTTCCTCAGGGGTCAGTCCTTGGACCTCTGTTATTTATTCTTTATGTTAATGACCTACATTTACTAACAAATTCTGAAATGTGTGAGACATTCATGTTTGCTGATGATATTTTTTTACTGTTTAAAGGTGCTCGAAAAATTAGTGTATCTTTTCAACAGAGTGTAAATTACTGTCTAAGCCAAATCTTACAATGGACATCTGATAATTCGCTTCTTTTAAATCCAACTAAAACAAAGGCTATCTGGTTTGGTCCTTCCGAATATATCTTTACTGGTCCCAATCTTTATCTTGGTAATAATTTAATTGAGTTTGTGTCTAGGCATAAATGTGTGGGTGTTATGCTTGATAATTTTCTTTCTTTTTCCTACCATATAGACCTAGTGTCTGGTAAAGTCTAAGGTGCGCTACGCAGGATTTACTCTACAAATATATATCTACCTACTCATATTAGGCGGAGATTAGCATATGCGTTACTTATGCCACAGATTCTATACTGTATTGAAGTCATCTCTGCTACGTCTGGAATAATGTTAAACAGATTGAAGCGGACAGTAAATATGATTGTCAGGTTTGTTTATAATATTAAGCGTTCTGATCATGTATCATCATATGTTTGTAATTTTCTTGGTTGTTCTTTTGATAATTTTATTAAATATCGTAACTTGATTTTTTTCTATAGGGTTATTAAGAATGGTTTTCCCTCTCTACTATGTGAGAGATTTGTATTTTTGAGATCTTTGCGAAATCCCCAAGTTTTTATCCCTAGAATCTTCAGATTGACTTTTGAGAGATCTTTTGTGGTAAAAATTGCTCGCTGCTGGAACTACTTGCCTCTTGAACTTCGTATTTTTTCCCATACTAATAATGTTTTTCGGCTTAAACTTATGGCTTATCTATCTGGTCTGCATTGATTGACTATAAATTTCTTTTACTTATTGGTTTTTGGATGCTAACTTACTTTCTTTGTTCTTCATTATACTATGGTAAAACTAAACCCTACTCTGATAGATTTTTGAGTCTTTTTGTAGCTCCTTTTGTTGTTACACTTTTAACTTAGCTATTGAATTGCTATTGATTTTTGGATCATGTTTTTCTGATAAGTTTTTTCTGATATAAACTTTTCTACCTTAGGCTGGGGAGCCATATCAGTCTGCAAATTGTAACTTTATAAATAAATTTATTTTAATTTGTTATAAATATTTTTGTTATCTTAGATATAATTTATCAATTTTTGTAAAATATGATATTTTTTTCTACATATTTTTGTTTGTTATTTCTGGATTAAATTTTAATTTATAATGATCTCAGGTATTATAGTACTATATGCAATACTTTGAATTTTTGGCCTTTTAGGCTTGTATTGCATTTTTTGAATAAATAAATAAATAAATAAATAAATAAATTCATAATGAACAATCTTATTTTCTTCTTGAATAGCGAACAACAGAAAACGAAGTCGTTTTCTTACAATTTCGGTCTAACCTCTCAACTGTTCCTCTAGTATACAATATGACTTTGTATGTCAGCATTTCTGTCTCCTCTTTATCAGCGTTAGGGATAATTAAATTTTAAACTTTTTATTCTTCAAATTGTGTTACTTCATACTGATAATATGTTTAAGTACATTAATAATGTACGAATATATGTTTATATTATGACGGGTGAGCGCCTATTGCTTTTATTTGATGTTCTGGATGAAGTGATTTTTTTTCTCATTTTATTAAAGTTTAGCGTATTGCGTATATATTTCTAATATATTTAAGTGAGCTTTTTGTACCTGTCAGACAGAGTGTACGTATCAGTTGATCAGTCAGTCTCTCTTTTTATTTTATTAATTTTTTCTTCTAATGTGTCACTACTATTTTTTCAGATTTTACTACTTGAAATAGAAAATATTTATATAATTTTAAAAGTATTAATATATACATACTATAGGTAAATATATGTATGTACGTAGAAATTAGTTCATATACAAAGAAATACATCTTTAATAATCAACTATTCTATAAAATCGATCTAAAATAACACATTTACTTCCATCATCAATTCACCGTCAGTGTTTTCATAAAGTGTTAGAAACATTGTAATATCTATGTTTGGGAGAATTTTTACTTCAAGTGTTTCTATATAAGATTTAGTGTTTGACCCCTTGACGTTATTGTGGTTAACGTAGGCTGCGTTGTATCGCATTCAGATGTAATAATTTCTCACTTAGAAAAGTTCCTCATCACCATTAATCATACCTGTATACAATTCATTCATGAGTTGAGTTGATTCAGATACAATTGCTGTCTACAAATTAATGATTAGAAAATAGCTTTCTCATCACCTTCTAACAAATTTAATATTTTGCTAGCATGCATGCTTTAGCATGCTTCTATCGATAGTGACGCGAGAGTCCGACATTTTGTGCTGTTTTAATTAAAAATCTATACTATTAGAGTTACGAATTCACTTTTTTGAATTTTTAACAAATTAGATACATATCTATTTCATTTGCCACAAAGTCTTAAAATTTCTTTCCTTATAAAAGTATGACGTGAGGAATTTTTTTAAATTATACATGCTTCGGCATGCTTCCAATATTTTTTTCGGTAAATTTATTTCATATTCATACAGATACAGATATAAAGTAAGATCTGTTTACATTCAATTTTACAATTTATGCATGTTTCAGCATGATTCTAGTTGAAGTCTGTATTTATTTAGTAAGTTTGTTTGATACCCATTCATACACATGTACATTCCCTGCAGAAAATTTGGTGACAATTGATCCAAATGTACTCGTCCTATAACTGGAGATAATGTGGGTGTTATCAAAAGTACGTAGTAGTGTATGGTGAAAAAAGTCATATCGTTTAAATGGTGGCATATTAACCATTTTCGTGGTGTATCGTCTTGATCTTGAGCCAATTTAATTCGGACTCGGTCTAGTATTGTAGTAAACTGCACTGAACATGTTCGATGTGGTCGAACACAGGACCTATCAAATCGTGTAAATATAATGTTAATTGCTCCCTTCAATGTGACTCTGGGATCAGTCCCGTAACTATACTTAGATATTAACCTAAGCTTAAATGGTATTTATACTTTTGAAATATGAGTGGCCCTGTGGTCGAGTGGGTAGTGTGCCAGCCTGTCATGCACGAGGTTGTCGGTTCGAATCTCAAAAAATTTTCAGATTAAAAATAATATGGCATTGCATTTGTAACAACAAAAAAATTTATAAGCGTTAATTGTTACAGTTAAATGTCGAAATTAAATTTATAAGTAATTTATATTTATATTATTATACATCGAATAGGTCCCTATGGGATAGTTCAGTGACAAGTCACAAGGTGCATACAAAGTATCAATTAACCCCATCCTAGGCCATCCCCATGTAAAAGTGACTGGTCCGCTTCATAGGAAGTGTTAGAACTCGGACTGGTCCCTATCACTTGGGGACCGGTCACGTGACTAGTCTTGTGTCAGTTCCATTTCCTACAGGGTTGTTAAAGATTGGATATCAAAGTCCAATTTTCTTAGTTTATCTAGAAATGAACAAAGTGAATATCTATTATAATAACCATATTCACACTTTAAAATTTTGTGTGCTAGATTTTTCGAAATGGAAAATGTACGCCTTTTACTATAAAAAGTGATAATATGATGTGTTGCTGAATATTGCATTGTGTTATAGCTCATTTTGAACTCTTAAGTTTTCACAATATTTCATACACACCATCAAGTTTAGATAATTCCAGTACATTAGGCTAATTATCTTCCCTGAGACCTAACATTCCTAACCAATCCTTCAAAAAACCAATACAAACTAGATTTTTCCTTTTTAATTTTATTTATATTTTCATTGAATTTCAACATTTTGTACCTCTTCAAATTACTGTATACTGTATTTTGCACCTTTTTCTCATTCGTTGAGTTAACTTTAATCGCAAATATTTTAATGATGAGATGAACTTTTCTATTGTAAGCATTAAGTAAATCTTTGTGTATATCAATCCCCTTATATGAACCATTATAGCTAAATTCTTAGCTAAATTCTTAGCACATAATTCCTTTTAATTTAGTCTACTATTGATGCTTTCATATTATGAAATTTTTAATCCTCTGTTTATGTATGAATTTTGCAGTGTTTATTAAAAAATTCTTTACCATCATCTATTTGTAAGTTTTTTGATACTCGTACCATTTCAAAAATAGTTTCCATTGCCTTGGTTTTTTTCGAGTGCAGCTTTTATTTTTTTTTTCAACGATACTCACCATATAAATTTTAAGAATGTGTCAGTTACAGTCTACAAAAATCAATAATTTATATTTTCTCTAGAATAGCTACCTACTTCACCTAAATCAGCTCCATAAAAGATCACCTATTCCATTCATTACATCACTACAATGCACAAACAATTTTAGAAATTTATTATGGAGTTCGTTTACTAAATTTCTTTTTAAAGACATTGAGTTGTTTTACAGTTTTTTGGAGAGTGTTGTGATCTACTTGATACACTTTCAGCTATTTATACTAAAATGTAGTTAATTTTCCAGTCTATAAATTCTATGGTTCAGCTGTTCAATTTGTTTGTCAAAAAGATGATTTAATTTTTAGAATGACTGTCTTCTATCTATAATTTTATATCATGTTGTAGTCCATTAATTTGCATTTGAATATATCCTTGAATTATATTAATGCCTTAAGCTTTATTATTAATTCATCCTTTAGTTTCTCGATTTGAGTTTCCAGAAACAATTTACTGATAACATTGTTCTCCGTCAGTGAATGATGATGATTCTCTATGTATACATTGGTAGAAATTAAATATTTTATTTAGTTTTCAAAATCAAATTTGTCATAGTATTTTCACGTTTTATCAATCATTAAAGAAAATAAACCCACTTTTAAGCCCCATATTTGACCATCAACTTGTATTTTATCTTTATTCAGTTTTAGATTTCTATCACCAAATTTCCATTCATTATTGAAATCTTTAGGTGAGCCATAGTTTGTATCTAATTCATTTCTTCCTTCTAAGACTAATAAGTCAATATAAGTATCTTCGGTGTTGGAAGGCTTTGGATAAAAATCATCTTCTTCATCATCATAATCATTCACAGTATTAGCATCATTAAATAAGATAGTATTATCAAATATTGTTCCTTTTGAATGTTTCTTTAACTTCTCTCTATCTTGACTGATGGTTTCTGATGGTTTAATACTTATACTATTTTCAGATTCTATATTGTATATATTATAGATTTTACCTTTTTAATTTTATTTATATTTGCATTAATTTTTGACATTTTATACATTTTCATATGACTGTATACTGTATTTAGCAGCTTTTCCTCATTTGTTGAGTTGAATTTAATTGGAGGCATTTTAATGAAACGATGAACTTTTCTATTGTAGTCATTAAGTAAATCTTTGTATATATCAATCCACTTATATGAACTATTATAGCTAAATTCTTTCCACATCATTCCTTTCAGTGTTCTATTAAATCTTTCTACTATTGATGCTTTCATACTGCTATATGTTGAATAGTGATTAATGTTGTATTTATGCATTAATTTTCCAAAGTGTTTATTGACAAATTCTTTAGCATCATCTGTTTGTAAGTTTTTTGGTCTTCGCCCCAATTCAAAAATATTTTTCATTGATTTGGGTTGTTTCGAGTGCAGTTTTTGTTTTTAGTGGTACTGCCCATGCAAATATTGAGAATGTGTCAATTACAGTCAACAAAAATCGATAATTTCTATTTTCTTTAGAATAGTTCCCCATTTCAACTAAATCAGCTTGCCAAAGATCATCTATTCCTTTCATTACAACTCTGCGACGCACAAAATGTTTTCGTGCTTGATTATAGAGTTCGTTCACTAAATTTCTTTTTGAAGACATTAAGTTGTTTTTAGAGATTTTTTGAAGAGTGTTGTGATCTAGTTGAAGCACTTTCAGCTATTGATACAAACATGTAATTTTCTAATCTATAAATTTTCTCATTAAGCTGCTCAATTTGTTCTTCAAAGGATGATTTAATTTTTAGAATATCTTTTTAAATTTTATAATTTTCTTCTATATCTAATTTTGTTTAGCGATGTAGATCCTCAATTTGCATTTGAATATTTTCTTGAATTATAGTACTATCTCTCTTAATGTATGTTAATAATTTCTCTTCTAGTTTTTCGATTTGAGTTTGCAGAAACAATTTATTGATAACATCGTTTTCCTCCACAGCTTTTGCAACATTTTCGATCCTTTTGTTTTGGACATCAATGTTGTTGTTCGTATCCACAAAGAACCCCAGCAGTTTAGGTGCATTTTTCAAAGAAACTATGTTGCTAGTATCGTTTAAATAATGTCCAAATTTATCAACAGACATGCTTTATATACTTTATTAAAGTTAATGTATTATATTAGCTTCACGTAGTTCTTCAATAATTGATATAATCTCGTTATTGTGATTAGTATGACCTGCAGCTTGTGATGCGAGCAGTAGTCGAAGTCGATCTACTAGCTCATTTGGATCATCCCAGTATATATAGTTGGGCTTATGGGTGTTAAATTCCATCATTCCATCACCTAAATAGCTACCTTTTGGCTTAGATCCTGTTGATTCACTTAAATTCTTTTGGTTTTTCTCGTCAATAAATTTCTTAATAATATGTTTATATTTATATCCTCTAGTACCCTTAATTTGACCATCAGGTTTATAGTCTCTTCTATATGCATTAGTAGTAATTAAAATCTTTTTATAGATTTCGAGTTCAAATTTATCATACTTTTTTGGTATTTTATCAAACATTAGAGAAAATAGTCCTGGTGTTAGAGCCCATATTTGACCACCAACTTGTATTTTATCTTCATTAAGTTTGAGGTTACTATCACCAAATTTCCATTCATTATTGAAATCTTTATGTGGACCATAGTTTGTATCTAATTCATTTCTTCCTTCCAAGACTGATAAATCAGTATAAGTATCTTCTGTATTGGAAGTTTTTGATTAAAAATCATCTTCATCATCATCTTCATCATCATTTTTAGTATTAGTTTCATTAAATAAGATGGTATTATCAAATATTGTTCCTTCTGCTAGTTTCTTTGGTGTACTTGTCTCTATCTTGAGTGATGGTTTTTCAGGCTTTAAACTTGTATTATTTTCAACTTCTGTCTTCATTTTATTTTCTTCTTTAATGGGAATTCTTTTAATTTTTTTAGAACTATTTATGAATTCTTTCAGTGGTTCTGTTATAGGTTTAAATGTATCTCTTAGTTGTTCACGTGTATCTATTTCACCAGTTTTTATACTACGAAGCTTTTTCTTCAAGACATTTCTTGTCAACACCAACTGTTTTAAAATTTTCTCATCCATGTTTAATAAATAAAAGGTATCAGCTATTAGATCAGGTATCAGCTATTAGATCAGCTTATCAGGACCTGGTCTGGTTTTCAGATCAGGTTATCAGGTATCAAATCAGGTTATTAGCTAGCTGGTCTGGTTTTCAGATCAGCTTATCAGGTATCAGATAAGGTTATAGCAAAAAGATGTATCAAGTTTAAAGTTAGATTAATAACTAAAGTAAATGTTTATGAAAAGTAGTTTATATAGTTATGAAATAGTCAAATTGCTTTCTGTAGCGTCCATCATTTAATTTATTATCTTTGCTAATCAGCAAAAATCCATATTTATCCTTCCAACACTCTCGACAAATTTCATGAAACTTTTCATAACTCATATCGCTACCAACATGATCTCTATAAACATGCTTCATATTTGTCTCATCTTGTTTAAACATTATAATAACATTGGCATTGTCTCTTATTAAATGCTTGGGAATTCTAGTATAAGTTTGACACAAGTAGAATGAATCAACATCCCTATGTCGCCCCATACAAAAATATGTACGTATATTATTCTGCTTCTCACATGCAACATCATCAAATATCATAATTGAATTAGTTTTAGCCTCGTCAGGTGGAATAACTGATTCATTATCTCTAAATGTATAATATCCCATTCCTTTAATTGGTGAAATTAGTTTCTTTAGGTATTCATATTTGGGTTGCTATAGAGATTTTGAGTATAAATAGATGTTTTCAAACTTGAGTCCATTAGGGCGTTCTAGTAAGCCAATCATAACATTAGTCTTTCCACAATTTGATGGTCCAACTATTAGAGCACGAATAGAATTTGGTAAGAGGGGGATATGATTTATTTTTGAACTAATGTTCACTGAATCGTCAATATTACGAACTAAAATATTTTTATGTTGTTTCACTAACTGCATTTTTGTAACTAAATACATTTTATAAATGTTTCCTCTTATTATAAAAAAAAAAAATTAGATAATATGGTTATACTATATCAGAAAACGTTTAGTCATAAAAACACCTTCGTTGGAGAAGGTATAGGAGATAAAATAATAAACTCTCTACCTGTTGAGCTTCATCTTCCTGGATATCAGTACTGTGGACCTGGAACAAAACTACAAAAACATTTAAATCGAGGTGACAAAGGAATTAATTTATTGGACTCTGCTTGTAAAAATCACGATATTGCGTATTCAAAAAATAAGAATTTAAGTACTAGACTACTAGATAAAGCTGATAAAATACTTGAAAATTCAGCTTGGAATCGAGTTTTATCAAAAGACAGTAGTCTTGCAGAAAAATCATTTGCATATATGGTTACTAACGCAATGAATGCCAAAACAAAGATAGAAAAACCATTAGATATTAACTCAGTTATTAAAAAAAACGAAAAACTATCAACAAATCATTAAAAGGAAGATAGTCTCAAATTGTAGTACCACGTGTAATACTTGTTCCAAAAATTGGTGGTTTTTTACCTCTAATACCGATTTTAACTGCTCTGGGTGCAATTGGTAGTCTAACAACTGGAGGTGCTGCCATAGCTAAAGCTGTAAATGCAACAAAGAATGCAAAAAATCAACTTGATGAAGCAACTAGACATAATAGAGCGATGGAATCTATAGCAGTTGGAAAAGGACTTTACTTAAAACCATATAAAAAAGGTTATGGTTTAGTTCACAAAGAGGAATCAAAAAACTCTTAAAGATGCTGCCCAACAGACCACTATCTGATGTGGACCTAAACCGTTTCTCTATAAAAATTCCATATTTTAGAGGAGTTTTCATGTTGAATACTCTACCAAAACGAACAAAGAAAATTGAATGTGGAATAATCAACTTAGATGTATCAACAGGGCCTGGTACACATTGGGTAGCATACTATAAAAACAACAATGAAAAAAAATATTTCGACAGCTTTGGAAACTTACAACCTCCTTGGGAAGTAGTCAAATATCTTGGTGCAAATATAAAATACAACTATAATCAGCATCAGAATTTTAATACATTTACCTGTGGACATTTATGTCTTAAATTTCTTTATGAAATAACTGAAAATATTAAATAAAACACAAACATTTATATTTTACAAAACTCTTTAATGTCCTTTTATTCATAATTTAAAATACATAATTAATATATTATTGCCAAACAGGAAATTGGGAATTTTGAATTAGAAATTCACTCAGCTCACTCTCGACAATTAGGTTTTCTTCATCTTCTCTACTTAGGCAATATGATCCGCTTGATAGATCTTTAATATCGTCATCGGTTAAAATATTATATCGTTTAGGCAGGAACATTATGTGTTTATTCATTTCAACTTTTAGTGTTGGTCCATATTTAGTTGTTACACGTAACACATTTCGAATAGTATATTTCGTTGAAGATTCAAGCTCCTTTATGTGGATTAAAGTTTTGTTATTTAGAGCATTAAATTTTGCAATAAGATTTGTTGTGAAGTCCATTTTTTTATATTTTTTATTTTACTTCTTATCACTTTGAATGTTTAACTGGAAATGATCTTAAAAGTAGCGATGATGACTTCAAAAAGGCTAATCGAAAATAATTATGGTGAAATAGTGAATAAGTGGGGGATAGTGATAGACAGAAAGAGATAGTTATAGAGAGAAAAGGGTTAGAGAGAGATAGAGTGCTAAAAATAAATATGGAATAAAGAGAAAAGGGTTAGAGAGAGATAGAGTGCTAAAAATAAATATGGAATAAAGAGAAAAGGGTTAGAGAGAGAGAGATAGAGTGCTAAAAAAAAATATGGTATAGAGATGATAGTATAGATATTTTAAAGACCATATAGATATTTTAAACATTTACAGAACAAATTAGTCTTAAGGGAACCTTCCAACATTCATCATCATTCATTCATCAGCAAATAAAATGAGCCAAATTAGACGTATTCTTAACCAATTTATAAGAGATTTTGAAAGCTTCAGGCTTTTTGATCATTGGGAGATGATAAAATGTTTCCAAAATATGCTGGATGAGAACGAAGAATATGGTGTCATGGAAGATGAAGACAACACTGAAGGACACTTCCCCAGCTGTTCTTGGTATCATCCTGAGTGTGAGGAAGGACCTGATACTTGTAGATGTACAATATATTTTTTACGAAAAAATATACTAGAACATCTAATAAATGGATATTACGAAATATTTCCATCATTATAAATAAAATAAATAAAAATGAAATTGAATTGGATAAATAATAAAATACAAATGAAATTGAAATGTATAAATAATAAAATAAAATAAAATTGAATTATAAAGATATTCCTTGTTTTGTATTATTTTTTTCTAAAGGAAAACTAGGAATCATCTGTTCGAATATAAAATAACAGAAACTTGTATGTAGTGAAAAATATGAGGATTTATCCGATTATCTAAATAATTTCTCTTTATGAAAATATCTAATGGAATTTCATAATATTGTGAAATTCAATTTCTCTTGTGCAGAACCTCTCAAAGAAAACAAGACTGTGCATGTTTAAGTGATATGAAAACAAGACTGTGCATGTTTAAGTGACCTGAAGACAAGACTGTGCATGTTTAAGTGACCTGAAAACAAGACTGTGCATTGTTAAGCGACATGAAAATAAGAATTTGCAAATAAGTAAAAACAAATTTTTTTTTTTTGATCCAACGAAGTAAATCCAATAAAGAAAAAACCATTCACATTTTCATTCTTTTTTCAATATTTTATTTACAATAACTTTTCTTAATAAATAGGATTTAAATACAATAATTTTTCTTAGACTTTTATTTACATTCATTTTAACAACAATAAAAGAATTTTTCTTAATAAATAGGATATAAATACAATATTTTTTCTTATTAACTAAGATTTTATATACAACAATTTTTCTTAATAAATAGGATATAAATACAATATTTTTTCTTATTAACTAAGATTTTATATACAATTTAAAAATTAACTAATTAACTATGATTTTCTTGCATTTTAGCAATCTCATCTAGCAACATGTCAAGTTCGTATTCAGGGTTAATTTCCTTAATACGAAAATGATACCATGCATAAGTGTTAATGTTATTTGACCTAATTTTTCTCTTATCGTCTCCATAGCTTAATACTACCTTATTTAATTCACTAGTATATAATTGATGTAGCTTAGATTTAAATGTTAACATACTATCATATACATTAATCTTATTAAATAAACAATTTTTATATGTAGCTAAACTATATTTATCTAATATGGCTCTCTTTACCCCCTTCGATTTTTTAATGTCATTTTGGTTTTGTACACTAAATGAATACATTTTTGATCGCAGCCCAACAAACTCTGTCATTATCTTACCGCAATTTTCATCCTTCATCATGCCAATAACTTTTTTATTTACTATTGGGAAATTATAAATATTGTCTGTAGGATAGTCCGATGTATCAAATTGTTCATGTATGTCATTTTTTATGTCAGCAGTCTTCATTGAATATATAAAAGAGTCCGTGTCCATATAGTTTAATGAGAGGTTTGTCTTAAACTTAGGTTGCATGTACCCGTAATGGAAATTATACATTTTCCATTTGGACAGCTCGAGTACACAAAATCCTAAGTAAATTGGTTTATTGTAGCAGGTTTTGACTCTAGTCATTTCGATTGCTACAAGATCTTCGGAAAATATAGATAAACTATGAAAATTTGGTTTTGATATCCAATCTTGGGCACCCAAATGATTCCGATTCGTCCTCTCCCAACTATTAACAATTTTAACATCTCACCTCTTATCCACATTTTCCATGGTTTTACCATACACTGCATTATTAAGTAGTTTGAAAAAATTTTTTTCAAAAGCATTTTTAGCAGTGGCTCTATGTCTGGTATTTAGGTCAATATAGCCTTTTAACCATGGAGATTGTTTAAATGCTAGAATACGATGAGTTTTATTTAAAACTAAGACATATTTTAAGCACTGTTTCAGAACTCTAAAGTGTATCACATATGATTGCTTTGTAGAGAAATCGGTTATCAATTTGCTATACTTCGCTTGCATAGGCTTCTTATTTTCAGCGCAAAAAGGAAGATCATTATGCAAGTCATGTAAATGAGAGGGATAATCCAACGTGACCTAATAGACATAACCGTCTGTTCTATTATCAGCTATGCTGTTTGGATCCAGATTCATTTCGTCTTGCGATAACCATCTGAACCCACCAGGAGGAAGATATTCTGACATCGCCCAACCATACAAATTGTTACCGTCTAAATAGACGAGAAATTCTGAGGGCTTCTCTTTATCGAAATCTTGCAAATATTTGCTATTCGCTTTCGAATATTTTTGGCTACACTGTACGATTCCCCCACGTATACCTTTTTTCATAAAATTGTACATGTCTATGTCTGTCAATAATTCTAATTCAATTTTTGTATATTTGAGCATTGCATCCCAGGAAAGGCTAGGTGCTGTATAATACTGGCAAAGATCGAGCTCATAAATACCTTTACAAACTTTTCTAAAGTCCTCGAAAATATCTGTCAGTAAGAGAACGTCTGTTTTTAAGTAAAGTTCCATGTAATCTTTCATTGTTTCACAGCCAAAAGTATTCCACACCTCTACAGCATGTGAGTATTCCTCTAAAGAACACTCTTTATTATTCAACTTATTAAAGAAATCACTGCGTGAAGGCAGCTGACATTCATCTAATTTTTGGAATGAATTTAGGTACTCATACGGGAAAATACCTTATTTCTTAATAAGCTTTTTTTTTTTTTTATTACATGATATTTTATTTATTGTATCTGCATATATGAACTAACAATAAGTATTCAAATCTTAAATATAAAAATATAATTAGGCCCGACCAGTGTCGGACATAAGCTTAGTAGTAGTTATATATAAAACATAAGTATTGATAATCAAAAGGAAAAAATATAACAAATAAAAGAATTTTCAGGAAGTCCCATCTGGAGTGCTGTGAATAAGAGCCCTTGTATCCCTCTTTTAGGCGAATGTGTCCGGTAAAGTTCAAAATATTACGAACAAGCGGATTAGGATGTGATTCGAGTTTTGTTAGATATTTGCCTGCGTATTTTGCAATTTCTTCAGTCACTAGAGGCATATTCAAATCACGATGTATATTTGAATTTTTGATGTACCATGGAGCCGATGTTATCATGCGTAAAATTTTGTTTTGCCTGCGTTGAATTTTCTCTACATTTGAAGCTGAAGCAGTGCCCCATAGTTGAATTCCGTAGCACCATATTGGCTTTAAAAGCGACTTGTATATTAAAAGTTTACAGTCTAGGCTAAGTGTTGAATTTCGACCAATCATCCAATGTAGCTGAGTTAATTTAAGTTTCATTTGAGTTAACTTAGAGTCAATGTGGTGTTTCCATGTAAGTCGTCGATCAAGGTGTATACCAAGATATTTCACATGTGAATGTTGAGAAACAACTTGATTGTTAATCCGAATGGGGGAACAAGTATCTCTTCGTAAAGTAAATGTTACTTGAACACACTTTTGTTCATTTACCTTGATTCTCCATAAGTTTAACCAAAGCTCCATCTGACTAATGTGTTCCTGGAGTTTGCGGGATGCCTCATCAGGGTTTTCATGCATACTAAGGCAGGCTGTATCGTCGGCAAATGTGGAAGTATGGATACTACTGCTCACAGGCATATCACAAGTATAAATTAAATATAAAACTGGTCCCAGTATACTCCCCTGTGGCACACCAGATGAAATTGTTTCAAGCCTACTTGTAAAGTCTCCTTCCGCAACAGTGAACTTACGGGAAATAATGTAACTTTCCAAAAGATCTAAAATGTTTATTGGTAAGTAAGTCTTCAATTTTAAAATAAGGCCTTCATGCCACACTTTATCAAATGCCTGGGAAACGTCAATAAACAGCGCAGAACAATACTTTTTTCCCTCAAAAGTTCTTCTTATAAATTGAACTAATCTGTGAGTTTGTTCAATGGTGCTATGCTGACTTCTAAAACCAAATTGATGGTCTGGTATGCACCCACTACTAATTAGAATTGGGGACAATTTTGTTTTGAGCAGTTTTTCGAAAAGCTTTGACATTGTAGATAGTAGACTTATTGGCCTATATGACTCAGCCTTTGTTATATCTTTGCCCGGCTTTGGAATCATTTTAACCTTGGCAAGTTTCCAGTTGTGTGGATAATACTCCAGTCGTAAAATAGCATTAAATATGAATAACAGGATTCTCATTGCAATACGAGGCAAGTTCATCAGCATCTGATTACTAATTCCATCAATACCCGGAGCTTTCTTCGGGTTGAGTTCGGCAATTAATTTTTGTAAATCACGCGTCTTAAACTTTATGTGTTGAGGGGGTAGAGCGACTATATTCGGCAAATCAGCAACACCAGTACATATATTTGGCGTAAAAACGGATTTTAAGTGCTCAGCAAATATTTTACCTTTTTCAGTATCGCTTCTTGCCCAACCTCCGGTAGATGTGCGTAGACGTGGCTTATACTCAACGGGTATTTTAAGCTTTCTGGCAGCGAGCCACAAAGAGTAATAAGACGCCGGTGTGACATCAAGACCCTCCAGATAATTTTTAAGAGATGCAATTTTTTCAGATGCAAGCAACTCTTGGAGTCGTTTGGTGCACTCTTTAAATCTGATTTTATTTTGTGGTGATCTGTGCTGTTGCCATTCCCTTCTAGCCCTTCTTTTTTCACGTACGAGACGTTCAATGTCTGTAGAATAAATTTTATTAAACCCAATCTGCGGATGGGAGATAGTGGCATGTTCAGCAGCCTGTTTAATATTCTCGCTGAGATTGGCAATGTTCGATTCAATATCATCGGGTGTTCTAAGCGTAATGTTTTCCGTACAATGACTGCTGAGATATTTTTTGAACCCCAGCCAATTAACACGATTGATCATCTTCACATATGGGTCAGGTAAGTTACTTCTTAATGGGCTACAAATTGTAATGATCGTCGGGGAGTGATCGGACGAGAGATCAAGAGAAGCTTGAACTTGAATTAAATCCCTAGAGATATTTTTTATGACGCCAAAATCTATAACATCCGGAATTTTTTGTATGTCAGTAGGCCAATAAGTGGGCTCCCCACTCGAAATGACATCCAAGCCCATTTTTGAAATAGTGTTGAACAATGCTCGACCTCTGGGTGTAACAAGGCGCGAACCCCAGAACGTATGTTTCGCATTGTAGTCTCCAGCTGCTACAAAACAAGGTCCAAGAGATTTGTAGAATTCCTCATATTGATTCTCAGTGATTGAAAATCTGGGAGGGGAGTAAATTGATGATATAACGAAATTTGAACAAAAACTTTCAATGCCAATATTTGTTGCTTGTAGGTATTATTCACAAATGTTATCAAGAACATAGTGCTTGAGTCTTGACTTTATTAGAATTGCTGATCCACCGCAAGCCCTTCCTATAGGGTCCTTTTTATCATATATAGTGTAGCCATAAATTTTAAAAAGACTTCTCGAAGTCAAATGAGTCTCAGATACTAACATTATATCAATATTTTTCTCCGTGAGGAAGTGCTCAAGTTCATTTTTATGTTGGCGAATGCCGTTTGCGTTCCAGAAACATATTGTTAACGTGTTCATGGCTTATTAAGTATTGCTTGAAGCAGAGTATTCTGCATTCGCAGCATTTCTTGCATCATGCTAGTCATATTTGTTGTAAAATTGTTTATAGTTTGCACAAGATTTTCAATAGTGGCTTCAAGGCGATTAAAATTAAAGTTTGAGTTTGTATTTGTTGAATTATTTTGCGGTGAAACATTTTGTGTCGGAATAGAACTAGCCTTAGCAGCATCTGCATACGATACACGGGAAGTAACTGGTTGGCTCATTTGCAGAAAAGTGGCAGAGTAAGCGTTTGCTGATTGAGCTGGAGCTAATTTAGGTTTTTGCACCATAGTCTTCTTTACAAAAGAGTACACAGGACAACCTCTGTAGTTAGCGGTGTGATTACGTCCACAATTACTGCATTTTTTATCACTTTGATCTTTTGGTTTGTTGCAGCTAGCGGTGCCGTGTAATTCGCGGCACACAACACAAACAGAGGGTAAATTGCAGTATGTTTTTGTATGGCCATATTCTTGGCAATTATGGCACTGTACATTACCTGAACGCTTATGTGGCTCTTCAACTGTGATTTTTCGGTACAAGAGGTATTTTAAATTATAAATTGGATGCGTCTCATTTTTTTTTCAATTTTATATCATTAGGCTCAAGTTCAACACGAAATAGGGGTTGGGGAATCTTTTCTCTATTTATTATATTGGACACATTTTTCACCTTGAACCCCTGGAGGACGAGTGCATCTTTTATTTCTTCGGGGACAACATAAGAATCTATGCCCTTCAATACGATCTGCATGCCTTTAGCGCTCTTAAGCTGGTATGTGTAGAAGCTTGTTTTACTTTTTTCAAATTCAGCAACCATTTTGCGAAAATCTTTTTCGTCATAAATTTGGATTTTAGTTTCATCGATGTTGCCACGTTTTATTGGAACAATGTGAAATTTATTCTCACCAATGTCCGAAATTAATTTTTTAATAAGGGCATTTGAATTTTTTGTCTCAAGTAGATTGGTGGCGGCTTGGATGTTTTGTTCGAGGATACCTCGGGTTTGTCGTTGTCATCTTGAAGAATTTTAAAGCGGTTTTGGCGATTAGTTGAGGATGCGCTGTTATCCCTAGACATCTTTGGAGCAGATGCAATTTTAGTAGAATTTGGGCTTCGCCCGCGCTTTAAAATTGTAATGTATCTGTCCATTCCGACTTGGACCTTGGGTTTTGGGCTACTCTTATTTTCAGTGACAACTTGGTTAAGTGGTGACCCCGAGCCCGAGGCGGGTGATATCGCTGAGTTAAATGTGGAAGTACTAGGCAATATTGTCAACGATTCACTAGTTGGCATTGGGCAAAGCGAAGTTGATCGCTGACGAAACTGTGGTTTTGCCGTTAGAAAAAGTCTATTATCAGATTTATGATTTTTATTAAGAGCTTCAGAACTCACAGCAAGTCTATTATCGGATATTTTATTTTTATTGATATCATTATGAGCATCAAAACTCACAGTAAAATAGGCATTTCTGCCGTTAGAACTCACTTCACTATTTTTTTCCTTTGGGGTACTCATATAGAGTATTCCTCAAGGGTATGTTTGTATGTTTTTTTGTTTACGGTTTTTTTTTTTTGTTTTTGTTATTTCAATATGTAAAAATTTTAGCAAAGCAAAAAAAAGGCTTATTTATCAAAGTTAATAGTACTACGAATATTTTTTGTATAATTTTTTTTTTTATTTTGTATGTAAGAAAAATTCCGCTATTACTTCTGTTCACTATGAAGATACAACGAGAAATAAGCTGAAATTCTTTTTCTGACTGAAATAAGGACCTTATAGTGCTGAAATCATTATCCGACAAATTGCAGGCTAATGATTCCAAACTCTCAGCCATAAAGCGTATAGTATCCAGAAATCTTATTTCAAGCTTATGGCCATCACTCATTTCTGTGAATTGGGAGAGGGATATATAAAGTTCCTTATTGAGAGGGAGTACTTTCAGTTGCATTGAAATTTCACCTAGTTCTTTAATAAAAAGATGTGAGTCATAATTTGAATAACCGTGAAAGTAAACTGGTATAAACTTGGGAATTTGGTAATTTAAATTACAGTTATTGTGGGCTGCACCTCTAAATTTACCACTAATGTGGCAATGATCTCTAACGCGATCTTTGCCTAGAAATTTTTGACAAATATTACAATTCACCGCACTATAAAAATTATAAGTATCCGAAGGGGATAAAGTATCCATTTGTCTATTGTTTACTAAGTGGTTATTATATATTTCCTCACAATCCTTAATTAAAAATGATACAAATTTTTTTGATGCATCTTCCCCCGTATATATCCTTAACTTATCTAAATTATTACTATGCATACACTTAATATAATAACTAAAGGCACAAGGTGTGTGCCTTTTTACTAAATTTGTTTTATTACATACACTATCACTTATATCTTCTAAGATGCATTCGAAGTCCGCGTAAACTACAAAAGGGACATCCATTTTTCTTTGATGTCCCTTAAAGCTAAGAATGGCATCCGGTCCTGATGGCATAGTTGTGACGATTTTTCCACATTCCGCCTTATGAGTACTCATGACGTTCTCCCTATGAGTGTACTGGAGACAGCTGTTGCAAAAAATTAATTTATGTCCATCCTGTGTTAGCTGATTCCGTAAAAGTCTGTGAATGATAAAAATTAAAATAAAAGTTTATAAGTAAAATGTATCTATTATAAAATATATGTATATAAAACAAGTATATGTATCTGTTAAGTTTGATGATAAATTCTAGGTACATAAACCAAGAATTTGGTTGGTGTTACAAGGTACGTGGGACCATGTAACAAAGAAAGGTGCAGTAAAACAAGTCAATTTGTCTACTACGCTATGTCTTTATTTTTCTGCTATATTTATACCAAATATTATAGCTAATTAAACTTATACGCTAAATAATTTGGTCAATTATTAATGCAAGGTGTAAAAAATAACTAGAAATGCTGAATATGTAAAGTCGCTGACCGTTGAAGACATTGAACTTATGTTCTTTATTGTGGTCATTGACTGGTGTTGAATAAACAAAAAACTTATTGGTAATATGACTACACATGTGTATGCATGGGTGTATGTTATGCTGTGACTGCAATATGATTCTTCGGTCACTAACCATTAATGCATTGCACTTATTGTTTATGTTTTTTTTATAAACAAATAATTGCAAATGCATTTACATACATACACATGTGTTTGGATGTTTATGCATTTAATTTTAATGAGTTGAATAATTATGATGAACTTAATTTAATGGTCGCCAACAGTATCATTAAATTAAAGTGTAGTATAATTTTCTAACTTGCCTTGATATGTCCTTTACCAAAATGTAGTGATGAACTTCAAAATTTTCCAAAAGCAACAAGTTTACATGGTTAATTTTCTCGTCCTTGGTGACATAATAAGGAACAAAGATCTGATTGGCTCCCTCATCATAGCCAAATACATTAACACTTATTGCTGGATTGTTCACCTCGAACACTTTGATTTTGTCTAATCCTAATGGGAAGCTTAAATTTTTAAAATTTAACGCTACACCATTTCGCGTAACAATCATCTCTGCAGCAATGTCTTGAATATTATAAGAACTGCAACGTCTTGGATTATCATATTTGGTAGTATCCATGGCAGCGATTAGGCACCACTTGAAACAGTAGTCAGCATCATTTTCAATGTTGATACAAGCTTTTTTTCTTTCTAATTTTCCAGGTGTGGATATCCAGTTCGATCCTTTGACGAGCGAAGATTTTTTGATGTTGATTTCTGCTCGGACTATGCGTGACAAAGTCCAACCATAATCTCGCTATTCAAATTCGGACATTTTGGTTGAAATCTCCGCAACCTGCTTACGGAATAATTCTTCAATGCTATCTGCCTTCGTCAGCAAACTCATTTTGGCTACATGTGATATTATGCACAACTCCAATTCTTCTCCAACAATTTTGATATACTCCGCCACAATACTCACATGAAATTTAATTATTGAATGCTTAGTTAAATTCACTTGAAGTCTCTCTATAAAAACATTTTTATTTTCTTCAACAAATTCTTCCAACAGAAGTTGGTCTTTTTTATTTAAAATTGCATAAGTGGCAATATGATTTTTGAATGCTTTCGATATTTTATAATATCGCACATTCGCTTCGACTTCTTCTGTTCTAGCATGCGAAGTATTCATTGGAGTTGGCAGAGTTTCTTCTCTTCTTTCTTCTACTTCTCCATCACTTTCCGGTAAGCTTATGTCCATAGCATTGTCGAATAAAGTACCTCCAAGGATATCCACACCTTGTTGTTGAGCTTGTTGTTGATGATCTTGTTGTTGATGGTGGTACTCTTGTTGATGATAACTGAAAGGCTGCCATTGCATCAAATTGGGATTATAATTGTATCCCAAAAACTGATTATTCCATGGCATACCGTATTGTTGAAAATTTAATGGTAAATGATATTGAGGATACTGAAGAGAAGGATATTGTTGATGAATGAATGATGATGATGAATGTTGGTGATTTTGAAGAGATGTCTGCGGTAGCTCTTGCACTGATAACCTGATGAACTTATTTTAATTATTTTATTATTATTATTTCACTTTAACACAATTGCTGATGATACTTCTTGTAAATACAATAAAGTACTGATGTGTTGGTTAGAAAAGTTGGCGTATTTATACTAAAATTAGAAGCAGTATCCTTGCAGCATTGATAAATATTACTTTTTGTTTCTCTGCTGATGACTGTACTTAGTTTGCTGCTTTAAAATAATCGTAGACAAAGAAAATGATTGCGTTGCAAAATATATATGTATTCTACAAAATATTCCACACACAAGTACCCACGATCGCACATTCATACATGCACACATTCATACATATACATACATATACATGCACACATACATATACATACATACATACATACATACATACACATACATACATACACATACATACATACACGTACATACATACATATTTCTTAAACAAATACACAAAATATTAAATTACCAACGACAATAAAGCTGGACCCCCCACACACAAGTATTAGGGGTATTCACATACATGTGAACACATAAATAAAATAATTAAATAAATTAATTTAATTTATTTAATTATTTTATTTATAAACAATTTATTAGCATGAGGAAATCACACACACATACACACGATTCATATGAGAATCGCCTAGTAGTCATCAAATCTATTTTCTCTGATATTACGGATATAGTATTACGATAAGAAATTTCTACAGTCTGGCAACACTGGCAACACTGGCAATTTTTCCTTTGGTATTAGAAAAAAATAATAATCATTTTTTGCCGTCGGCATTTGGAAAAAAAATAATAATCATGTTTTGCCGTCGGCATTTGAAAAAATAATATTCATGCATTTCCGTCGGCATTAGGAAAAATATTCATGCATTGCCGTAGGCATTAGGAAAAATATTCATGCATTGCCATCGGCATTAGGAAAAATTAATTTTCACAATTTCCCTATTGGTATTAGGAAAAATCATTTTCATGATTTTCCCGTTACATTACAAAAAAATAAAAACCTCCAACCTATGAACCCACTTAACGTACCCTCACAAACATACACACATACAAATTCCCACGGTCATAAAAAACGGACTTATTGAACCACCCTCGTATGTAGTAAACAAAAAATTCCTTATGTAAACAAAAAGTTGGGCGGACTTATTGAACCACCCTCGTAGGTATCAAATTTCACAAATTTCCAAGAATTTTAAAATTTTAATTACCCAAATTTCAAATTTTAATTTGGGGCCGGAGGAACAGTTCCCTACTACTCCAATGTTATAAATTTTTTAATTTGATTTTTGGTTTTACCTGCTTTTATTGAAATCAAGTCATTTGGAATTTTTCCTGAATCATAAATAAATAACCCAAGAATGCGGTATGTTAATTGTTGATTTCATATTTAGCAATATATGTATGTATATTAGATATGGCGTAACTCACGATTTCGACTTGCAAGAACCCCTCATTTTGTGAGGTTCGGAAAAAAAATATTTGAGCCAAAAAATGGTGGCGGTTAGATGGGGGCAAAGGTCTCCGCTTCGTGCTCAAAGTTGAGGGCAAAAGCAAAAAAAAGTACAAACAATCATATAACTTCCCCGGGATCACCGCTACAAGGGTCAAATGTATGACCAGCACCCATTAATTTTTTTCGCCCAACAGCTTTTCCAGAAACCTGGGAACAACTTGATGACTATAAGCAAGCACTAAAGATATTGTAAAAGCTCCATGTTGTCAACACCGCTGCCGAAAGACGCGCAAAATTAATAGAAGATTATAGCAGTGCGTTAGCCGCGACGAAGGAGAAAAAATATTTTTACTTCAAGTCGTTGCCCAAAATAGAAAAATGTATCCAACACATGTCAAAAATAATGGTTGAAGATAGACGATAAGTATGTTTAGAGAAAATCTTCGTATTGAAAAAATATTGGATGTCGGTCATACATTTGACTTCGATAGGTACGCCCTAGGGGCAGTTAGAGCCCTGCGAGTAAATTTTATAAAAATTTCCCCTTTGTATGGGAGCCCCTTATTGAATCGAGATAGGACATAGGTATGTTCGGAGGAAATGTTAAAGATAAAAAATTACTGTGGGTCGGTCTTACATTTTACCCCCTAGGAGGCAACAAAAGCGGAAAAAGCGGATTTCTTAAAAAAAATTATTCAAAAAACTATTTTTTTGTATGGAGACCATCTTAATGGTTGAAGATAGATGATAAGTATGTTCAGAGAAAATCTTCGTAATGAAAAAATATTGCAGGTCGGTCATACATTTGGCTTCGATAGGTACGCCCTAGGGGCAGTTAGAGCCCTGCGAGTAAATTTTATAAAAATTTCCCCTTTGTATGGGAGCCCCTTATTGAATCGAGATAGGACATAGGTATGTTCGGAGGAAATGTTAAAGATAAAAAATTACTGTGGGTCGGTCTTACATTTTACCCCCTAGGAGGCAACATAAAAGCGTATTTCTTAAAAAAAAATTATTCAAAAAACAATTTTTTTGTATGGGTACAACCTTAATGGTTGAAGATAGACGATAAGTATGTTCAAAGAAAATCTTTGTATTGAAAAAATATTGGAGGTCGGTCATACATTTATCTTCGATAGGAACGAGTTAGGGGCAATTAGAGCCCTGCGAGTAAATTTTGTACAAATTCCGCTTTTGTATGGGAGCCCCCTTATAAAGTCGAGATAGGGCATAGGTATGTTGGGAGGAAATATTGAAGATAAAAAATTACTGCAGGTCGGTCTTACATTATACCCCGCTAGGAGGCAACATAAAAGCGGAAAAAGGGGATTTCTTAAAAAAAATTATTCAAAAAACTATTTTTTTTTGTATGGGGACAACCTTAATGGTTGAAGATAGACGATAAATATGTTCAGAGAAAATCTTCGTAATGAAAAAATATTGAAGGTCGGTATGTACGCCCTAGGGGCAGTTAGAGCCCTGCGAATAAATTTTATAAAAATTTCCCCTTTGTATGGGAGCCCCCTTAAGGAGAGGAGTTAGGCACTCGGTGTGTTTAAAAAAGATATTGGGCGGAGAAAATTAATGGGTGCTTGTCATACATTTGACCCTTGTAGCGGTGACCCCGGGAAAGTTATATGATTTTTTGTATTTTTTTTTTGCTTTTACCCTCAACTTTGAGCACAAAGCGGAGACCTTTGCCCTCATCTGACCGCCACCATTTTTTGGTTCGAATATTTTTTTTACGAAACTCACAAAATGAGGGGTTCTTGCAAATCGAAATCTCTTTATTAAGAATTCCCATATAACACTATGCCATAGCTAATGCACATATATAATTTATTTTGACTTGGAAAAATATATACATATGTATGTACATATGTATTTTATAAAATCTTGGAGTGCTTACGGAACTTCCTGGGGCAAGGATATTCCAAAAGGTAGCCTTGAATTTATGTACATACATATGTAGATATATGCGTATGTATATATACTTACATATGTATGTACTCGTATGTATATATAAATTCGGTTGGTTTCTGGTTTGCTGCAGGCATAATGTATTTTGAATATACTGTGCCGCAAACCAGAAACCAGTCGACGCACAGTGGCACATTTTGTGAGTTGGCGGTCAAAATTCTATAACTTTTGACTGGGTTCAAATTTTTTAATAAAATTTTATAAAATTAAAATTTTTTGTTGGATAGAAGACATCGTAAGCTTCAATTTAATGTATTAACTTTAAAATCGGGCCTTATTAAAGTACACTTATATATGATTAAAAAATGACTTTTAAAAATATAGGTATTATCGGCCTTAAAAAAATAAATTTGTGAATATAGTGATTTAACATTGCATTTTATAAATAGTAACGTTAACTGAACTAAAAAACAAGTAAGAGTGCTATATTCGGCTGTGCCGAATCTTATATACCCTTTACCAAAGTTATTTAACAAAAAAATTTAAAAAATTGTGTTATCTAGTTACTTTTATATGTCAAAATCAAGTTTCAGTTTTCCAGCTCTGAAACCGTCTGCTCGATTTTGCTGATTTTCAATACCAATCTAAGTTGGACAATTTCTGACATACCAGTCCAAGAACGAAGTCTCTAGCTTTTCTGGGAGCTTCGGAAAACCGATTTCACGTACACCAGACGGACGGACGGACATCGCTTATTCGTCTTCCCTATTCATAAGGACCCAGAATATATACATCTTATGAGTCGCATATGAATATTATGGAAATTACACACGGAATGACAAACCTATACATATATACCCTTTTCCATTTTTGGTAAAGAGTATAAAAAATTCAGTAAAGTGCGACTTTGACTCGCGCACGAAGGGTTCCATTCGTACATTCGGTTTTGAGCATTTTTTAATGTGGCTTATTTGCTTTTTCGAAATTTTTTTCAGTTTAAACGATATATTTAGTTTTGTCGCTTCTTTTTCGTTTTGGCGATTTTTTTTCTGTTTTTGGAGGTTTTTTTCATTTTGGCGACTTTTTTCTGTTCTTGAGGCCTTTTTTCATTTTGGCGATTTTCTTTCGTTTTCGCGATTTTTTTCATTTTAGCAATTTTTCCGGTTTTTCGCGATTTATTTTAGTCTTAGACATTTTTTTTAATTTGGTGCTTTATTTCGTTTTGGCGATTTTTTTTTTTGTTTTTGGCGTGTTTTTCCTGTTTTGGGGTTTTTTTCATTTTGGCGATTTTATTCTGCTTTTTTTGGGTTTTTTTTTCGTTTTGGCGATTTTTTTTTCATTTTGGCGATTTTTTTTCATTTTGGCGATTTTCTCTCATTTTGGCCATATTTTTCATTTTAGCAATTTTTTGGGGTTTTCGCAATTTATTTTAGTCGTAGACATTTTTTTTAATTTGGTGCTTTTTTTCATTTTGGCGATTTTTTTTGGTTTTGGCGATTTTTTTCAGTTTGGCGATTTTGTAATTTTTTGATTTTTTAGTTTTACCGTTTTTGAAAATTTCAAGAGTTTAGCTCTTACGGTTTCCAAGATACAGCAAGTTGTCAAAATTGCATAGTCAAAATTGCATTAACTGATGGAACACCCTTTAATTTAATTTTTTTGAAATTTTAGTGTTAGTTTTTGTAGTCTGTATACAAATACACTAACCTTACAAATTTCAAGTGTATATACATACATACATTCAATTGTATGTATATTACACGAGATTTTAAAATATGTATACATACATACATACATACATTCAATTGTATGTATATTACATGAGATTTTAAAATTTTTCGTTGCTCGTTTTGGAACACCCTTTAATTTCCAATTCTCATGTATTTTTTGTTGCAGCGGCCAAAGGTCTATACACTGTGTCCAAATTTCAGGTCTCTAGCTCTTACGGTTCTCGAGAAAATACCCTGCATAGTTTTAGACATAGTTAATTTTACATAACACAAAAAGTTAAAGTTTTCCAACCCTGGAAACGTCCTTTTAATTTTTTTAATATTTTTTTAATTTAAAATACCAATTTTGGTCGTACTGAAGTGTAAAATAAGTTTATTTATTAAAAAAAAATGAAAATTTGTTTTCGGTAGTGACTTTTATATGGCAAAATCAAGTTTCAGCTTCCCAGCTCTGAAACCGTCTGCTCGATTTTGCTGATTTTCAATACCAATCTAAGTTGGACCATTTCTGACACACCAGTCCAAGAACGAAGTCTCTAGCTTTTCTGGGAGCTTCGGAAAACCGATTTCACGTACACCGGACGGACGGACAGACGGACATTGCTTATTCGTCTTCCCTATTCATAAGGACCCAGAATATATATATTTTTTTGGTCGCAAATTAATATTATGGAAATTACACACGGAATGACAAACCTATATATATACCCTTTTCCATTTTTGGTAAAGGGTATAAAAATTAAAAAGACGTTTCCAGGGTTGGAAAACTTTAACTTTTTGTGTTATGGAAAATTAACTATGTCTAAAACTATGCAGGGTATTTTCTCGAGAACCGTAAGAGCTAGAGACCTGAAATTTGGACACAGTGTATAGACCTTTGGCCGCTACAACAAAAAATACATGAGAATTGGAAATTAAAGGGTGTTCCAAAACGAGCAACGAAAAATTTTAAAATCTCATGTAATATACATACAATTGAATGTATGTATGTATGTATATACACTTGAAATTTGTAAGGTTAGTGTATTTGTATACAGACTACAAAAATTAACACTAAAGTTTCAAAAAATTTAAATTAAAGGGTGTTCCATCAGTTAATGCAATTTTGACTATGCAATTTTGACAACTTGCTGTATCTTGGAAACCGTAGGAGGTAAACTCTTGAAATTTTCAAAAACGGTAAAACTAAAAATCAAAAAATTTTAAAATCGCCAAACCGAAAAAAAATCGCCAAAACCAAAAAAAATCGCCAAAATGAAAAAAAGCACCAAATTAAAAAAATGTCTACGACTAAAATAAATTGCGAAAACCCCAAAAAATTGCTAAAATGAAAAAAATGGCCAAAATGAGAGAAAATCGCCAAAATGAAAAAAATCGCCAAAATGAAAAAAAATCGCCAAAATGAAAAAAAATCGCCAAAATGAAAAAAAATCGCCAAAACGAAAAAAAAACCAAAAAAAAGCAGAATAAAATCGCCAAAATGAAAAAAATCCCAAAACAGGAAAAACTCGCCAAAAACAAAAAAAAATCGCCAAAACGAAATAAAGCACCAAATTAAAAAAAATGTCTAAGACTAAAATAAATCGCGAAAAACCGGAAAAATTGCTAAAATGAAAAAAATCGCGAAAACGAAAGAAAATCGCCAAAATGAAAAAAGGCCTCAAAAACAGAAAAAAGTCGCCAAAATGAAAAAAACCTCCAAAAACAGAAAAAAAATCGCCAAAACGAAAAAGAAGCGACAAAACTAAATATATCGTTTAAACTGAAAAAAATTTCGAAAAAGCAAATAAGCCACATTAAAAAATGCTCAAAACCGAATGTACGAATGGAACCCTTCGTGCGCGAGTCAAAGTCGCACTTTACTGAATTTTTTATACTCTTTACCAAAAATGGAAAAGGGTATATATGTATAGGTTTGTCATTCCGTGTGTAATTTCCATAATATTCATATGCTACTCATAAGATGTATATTTTCTGGGTCCTTATGAATAGGGAAGACGAATAAGCGATGTCCGTCCGTCCGTCTGGTGTACGTGAAATCGGTTTTCCGAAGCTCCCAGAAAAGCTAGAGACTTCGTTCTTAGACTGGTATGTCAGAAATTGTCCAACTTAGATTGGTATTAAAAATCAGCAAAATCGAGCAGACGGTTTCAGAGCTGGAAAACTGAAACTTGATTTTGACATATAAAAGTAACTAGATAACACAATTTTTTAAAATTTTTTGTTAAATAACTTTGGTAAAGGGTATATAAGATTCGGCACAGCCGAATATAGCACTCTTACTTGTTTTTTAGTTCAGTTAACGTTACTATTTATAAAATGCAATGTTAAATCACTATATTCACAAATTTATTTTTTTAATAATACCTATATTTTTAAAAGTCATTTTTTAATCATATATAAGTGTACTTTAATAAGGCCCGATTTTAAAGTTAATACATTAAATTGAAGCTTACGATGTCTTCTATCCAACAAAAAATTTTAATTTTATAAAATTTTATTAAAAAATTTGAACCCAGTCAAAAGTTATAGAATTTTGACCGCCAACTCACAAAATGTGCCACTGTGCGTCGACTGGTTTCTGGTTTGCGGCACAGTATATTCAAAATACATTATGCCTGCAGCAAACCAGAAACCAACCGAATTTATGTATACATACGAGTACATACATATGTAAGTATATATACATACGCATATATCTACATATGTATGTATTTTTAAAAGTCAAAATAAATTATATATGTGCATTAGCTATGGCATAGTGTTATATGGGAATTCTTAATAAAGAGATTTCGATTTGCAAGAACCCCTCATTTTGTGAGTTTCGTAAAAAAAATATTCGAACCAAAAAATGGTGGCGGTCAGATGAGGGCAAAGGTCTCCGCTTTGTGCTCAAAGTTGAGGGTAAAAGCAAAAAAAAAAAATACAAAAAATCATATAACTTTCCCGGGGTCACCGCTACAAGGGTCAAATGTATGACAAGCACCCATTAATTTTCTCCGCCCAATATCTTTTTTAAACACACCGAGTGCCTAACTCCTCTCCTTAAGGGGGCTCCCATACAAAGGGGAAATTTTTATAAAATTTATTCGCAGGGCTCTAACTGCCCCTAGGGCGTACATATCGAAGTCAAATGTATGACTGACCTTCAATATTTTTTCATTACGAAGATTTTCTCTGAACATATTTATCGTCTATCTTCAACCACTAAGGTTGTCCCCATACAAAAAAAAATAGTTTTTTGAATAATTTTTTTTAAGAAATCCCCCTTTTCCGCTTTTATGTTGCCTCCTAGCGGGGTATAATGTAAGACCGACCTGCAGTAATTTTTTATCTTCAATATTTCCTCCCAACATACCTATGCCCTATCTCGACTCTATAAGGGGGCTCCCATACAAAAGCGGAATTTGTACAAAATTTACTCGCAGGGCTCTAATTGCCTCTAACTCGTTCCTATCGAAGATAAATGTATGACCGACCTCCAATATTTTTTCAATACAAAGATTTTCTTTGAACATACTTATCGTCTATCTTCAACCATTAAGGTTGTACCCATACAAAAAAATTGTTTTTTGAATAATTTTTTTTAAGAAATACGCTTTTATGTTGCCTCCTAGGGGGTAAAATGTAAGACCGACCCACAGTAATTTTTTATCTTTAACGTTTCCTCCGAACATACCTATGTCCTATCTCGATTCAATAAGGGGCTCCCATACAAAGGGGAAATTTTTATAAAATTTACTCGCAGGGCTCTAACTGCCCCTAGGGCGTACCTATCGAAGTCAAATGTATGACCGACCTTCAACATTTTTTCATTACGAAGATTTTCTCTGAACATACTTATCATCTATCTTCAACCATTAAGGTGGTCTCCATACAAAACAAGTAAGAGTGCTATATTCGGCTGTGCCGAATCTTATATACCCTTTACCAACGTACGTACATACATATATATAGTATACAGACTAGTGTTTTTCATACGGGATTTCCCGGGAAAAATTTCCCGGGATCCCGCACATTTTTCGGGAAAGAAATCCCGGGAAATTTGTGCGGGAAATCCCGGGATTTTTTTGATTTTGTTATGGCAACTTAATTTGTATTTACACATTCCTTAATGAGTGTCGTTATTCACTTTATGTATGCGATGGTGCAATAATATCACAATAGCTAAAGCTTTATTTGAAAAAAGCAGAATGCGACGTTTCTACAACAATTCATCAAAGTAAAAAACAGAAATGAGCAAGGAAATAAAAAAAATACAAATAATTACAGATTCTATTTGGTAAATAGTACGGTTAACAGCTTATTCTGTACGAAAGTCATATTTCCAAAGAAATATGCCCTTATGCAAAAACGATTGTTAAAGTTAAAGCATGCGTTAAAACTGGTTTTGCCATACAAAATTCGTTTGTTAAACCAACTTTAAGTTTAACAATGATTTTTTCATAAGGGGGATATTTTGTAATATTTTTTTTAATAATACTATTATAATTTCTTTTTTATAATATTGGTATATATGTATTACTATTATATAAAGAACGGAAACGGTATTATTTTTTGAATAATGAATGTATAAAACATTATTATTTAATCGATCTCATGAATTACAATCTGTTTTTGTTGAAATAACAAAATTTAAAAATATTTTGTATTGTTTTGTGCTGGGCGGGAATTCCCGGGATTTCCCGGGAAACCGAAAAATCTTTCCCGCTTTCCCGGGAAATGAAAAATTCCGGGAAAAGAAAAACTCTAATACAGACACATACATACATATTTTTTTCCATCTTGGGAGCTTTAATTTTCATTTTTAAAATTTCATACGCTAAACTTTTCTTTCAGAAGCATAAAATATATTCAATTTATAAAGAAAACGAAAAAAATTTTTAGACCTATTTAATTTTACATAACACAAAAAGTGTGAGTTTTCCAACCCTGGAGTCATAATTTTGGATTTTTCTGATTATTGATACCAATCTAGTTCTTTAAAAAATACATAAAATATGTTAAGTGAACAAAGCAAAAACGAAATAAGGAAAAACTTAATTTCATTTAATTCCTTTAATATTAAAAAATTCAGTAAAATGCGACTTTGAAACGCGCACGAAAGGCAGGCTATTTTGCTTTTTCGAAGATTTTTTCAGTTTAAAAGATTTTTTCAGTGTTGTCGCTTTTTTCTCGTTTCGGCGATTTTTTTCAGTTTTTGGGTTTCTTTTATATAAGCGATTTTTTTTTTGGTTTTTTTTCATTTTGGCGATTTTTTTCTGTTTTTTGGGGTTTTTTTCGTTTTGGCGATTTTTTTCATTTCGGCGATTTTTTTCATTTTGGCGATTTTTTTTTTCATTTTGGCGATTTTTTCTGTTTTTTAGGTTTATTTTTCATTTTGGCGATTTTTTTTCATTTTGGCGATTTTTTTTCATTTTGGCGATTTTCTCTCATTTTGGCGATTTTTTCATTTTAGCAATTTTTTGGGGTTTTCGCAATTTATTTTATACGTAGACATTTTTTTAATTTGTTGCTTTTTTTCATTTTGGCGATTTTTTTTTTTGGTTTTGGCGATTTTTTTTCGGTTTGGCGATTTTAAAATTTTTTGATTTTTAGTTTTACCGTTTTTGAAAATTTCAAGAGTTTACCTCCTACGGTTTCCAAGATACAGCAAGTTGTCAAAATTGCATAGTCAAAATTGCATTAACTGACGGAACACCCTTTAATTTAAATTTTTTGAAACTTTAGTGTTAATTTTTGTAGTATTTTGTATATACATACATACATACATTCAATTGTATGTATATTACATGAGATTTTAAAATTTTTCGTTGCTCGTTTTGGAACACCCTTTAATTTCCAATTCTCATGTATTTTTTGTTGTAGCGGCCAAAGGTCTATACACTGTGTCCAAATTTCAGGTCTCTAGCTCTTACGGTTCTCGAGAAAATACCCTGCATAGTTTTAGACATAGTTAATTTTCCATAACACAAAAAGTTAAAGTTTTCCAACCCTGGAAGCGTCTTTTTAATTTTTTTAATATTTTTTTAATTTAAAATACCAATTTTGGTCGTGCTGAAGTGTAAAATAGGTTTATTTATTAAAAAATAAAAATTTGTTTTCGGTAGTGACTTTTATATGGCAAAATCAAGTTTCAGTTTTCCAGCTCTGAAACCGTCTGCTCGATTTTGCTGATTTTCAATACCAATCTAAGTTGGACCATTTCTGACACACCAGTCCAAGAACGAAGTCTCTAGCTTTTCTGGGAGCTTCGGAAAATCGATTTCACGTACACCGGACGGACGGACGGACAGACGGACATCGCTTATTCGTCTTCGCTATTCATAAGGACCCAGAATATATATATTTTTTTTGGTCGCAAATTAATATTATGGAAATTACACACGGAATGACAAACCTATATATACCTTTTCCATTTGTGGTAGAGGGTATAATTACATACTTAATTAAGCTGTCGACCCGGGTCCATTTTATTTTGACCTTTAGCCCTCTTCTCCAATGGACCACTTAAAATACGGGTTTGAAGCTCATAATTGTTTTAAATATATTAATATTGATATAATATTTAGCAAAACTACTTTTATTTCAGTCGTTGAAATTCCTGTGAAATTTTAGGGGAATCGGTCTACATATACTCATAGAGCCCTTTTAAGTCAAAATTCGTAAAATAGCCTTGGTGATCATAATTCACTAACAAATGTAAGTTCGACAGCTTTAAATGTTATTATTATATGAACAATTTAAATATATTTTAAACGTGAATCCATAAGAGATATGTAGGAGATCCATATCCGAAAAAAGGTTTTACCATAAATTCTAAGAAAATCTTTTTACTCCAAATAGAATAAAATTTCTTTTATAAATTTTCAATATTTATTGTGCTTTTTTGCTCTAATTTTTATGTTAATTTGCATAGAATACATTTTTCATTTAACTGTCTTAGTGAAAATTTCATCTAAGTATGTCTCCTGTTCATCTTCAAGGAGCTGCTAGGCGTCTTTGTCCAATTCCATGGGGGTGGAATTCCATTTTTGTCGAATGCTGGAGATATATGGATTAGAAGTGCACAGTAAAATATTAAAGAGGTCTTCATTGGTACTATATCTAGATATCTTTCTTGTGTTGTGCTCGCGAAAATATCTATAATCTTTGTTCCTTTTTTCTTGCGCTTCTTCAGAAAGATCTCCAATCGGCAACATATTGTGTTGAATAATGTTTTCCCCGTGATAAAGTTCTTTATGGACTGTCGATGGCATATTCCTCCAATCATATTTTTCGTTGTATAGTTTCGCTGTTTCATTAGCATACTGACCAAATTTTCTTGCATTTACCTTTTTATTGCATGATATTACCTGCAGTATGATTTTGTTGTGTTTTATTAATTCAAAATCTACTCCTGTAATAGCTGCAGCAGTTTCAGGATCAGAAAAAATTGTGTGTTGCCATCATTTGTGTTTCCTTCTCCTTGCTTTGGCTGATCGATCAGTAAACCCCATTCTTAATATTTTTCTTGTACCCGTTTCTTTTTTGCCTCTCTTTTGGCTTTATTTTCGTCACTATTTCGTACCGATCCTTTAAAATCTAAATCATAGCTTAGCTTTAATATGTGTTCCATAAATCGAATTTTAGCATGGAGTGGGGACAAGCCAAACTCATAGGCTTCTTGGAAAGTAGTGTCTTCTGTTGGAAGTTGACTTAATTGGGTTGCAGTTTTTTTGCAAATAACACAGCTCATAGATGATTTTGTTTCAGTTATGGCCTGTGCAACTTTTCCATCAATTATTGTAAATAACATTTGATCATTTATTTGAATCTCTTGATCGTTAAGTAACAAAGTTATCGGTTGGAGTTGATCTATTTGTTGTTTGAGTTTAGATACTTCTTCTAATATTACATACTTCGTTTCCTTCTTAAAAGCAAATTTAATTGGTCTGCAATATTTTGTTGAGGAAGGTATTTCGTTTTTCCATATGTCAATATCGGTTTCTTTGCTAGTAGATGGCTCAAAATTAATGTTATTTGTTTTTAGTCTTAACGGAACAAAAGATATCATAAATAAGTTAGAATCTGATATTTTTCTGCATTATACTGCTTATATCGCTTTTGTCCAGAAGATCCATCGCATCCCCATTTAGAAATTAATGTTATGCTACAGTCACCAAGCTTTTTAATATTGTCTGCGTCCAATGTATTCAACAATCTTTCCGCAGTATGATTTAATATGTCTTGCAATACCACCTCTGCTGAACTTTCTGTAATGTTAATAGAACTTTGTTTTATTTGTTTACCACCATATTTTTTAATTAAAACCAAATCTCTATATTCTGGATAAATGGAGCAATGTTTTCCAACTGCCCGCTTTCGCAATTCCATATACTGATATTTTGTTAGCTTTAAGTCTAGAATAATTGAAAATGCTTCTTCAGACGTAAATTTTTTATCATCGGTTGGTGTTGGAATGCTCTTTAAAATATTTTTTACACGCTTGGGGCTCGCTTTCATTACATTTTCTATTACATCAATTTTTTTAGTTTTATTTTTTGTTGGTCCTAGTTGGAAAAACGTATCTTTAATTATTTCTTGAGAAAATTCTTCATTAATGCTTTGCAGCTTTCGTCTTCGCGACCTTTCACTACACTCCTCAACTGGTCTGGCAGGTCAGCCCACATTTGTTGGTTTTGGTTGGCTTTCAAATAAGTTCGCTTGTAAGCCATTCTTTGTTGCAGTTAAACATTTTTCCCTTATTTCTATACCATTCATTATACCGTGTATTTAATCGCGTTAAGAAATTATTATTTTTTTTTAAATGGTCGCACAACTCGAAATAAGGGTCTTTTAAAATGTGTAAAATAACATCGTTTTTGTTTTTTTGTTCAAAATAAATTGTAGCAAGATCGTTATAACTGAACTTAGCCATCGTTTTGACAATACTGATCGTCTTTATTGATTTTGTCTGTTTTTATACACATCAAGTTTTCTTGAAGCAGGTATGTGTTTAAACAAGAGAGAGGAAATAAGAAAGAAGAGGAGTACAGACATGCTTTTACCGACAAGTTACTTCAATTCTCTTTTGTTATTTCATTCTCATATTCAAAACTCATTAAAAACTTGAACACAAATTGTCTGTGTCTAAACAACCGGGCAGGTTTAAAAGAGAATTAAAGAGACCTGCTTCAAGAAAACCTGGGGGTCGATTCTGGTTCTGTGATAATGTGAAATGAAAAAAAAATTTTCATATTCATTTTCATAACCATTTTTCATAATACTTTTCACAATTACATAAAATGCGATTCTCGTTGCTATTATGAAAACATTGTTTTATTCCGTTGTGCCTATGAAACTTTTGTTTTTATGCTATTGAAATATGTCATGTAAATAAATAATATTAATTATTATTTATAAAACTATTGCAAGGAACTCGGTATGAGCATAGGTAAAGGTGTTAAAGAGATTATCGCTACTTAATTAAACTTAATATTTTTCTCTTCTTTATTATAGATTGGGCAAAATTTACGCTTCCAACTGCAAGGTCTGTTCTTTGTTACGAATTAGCGTCATAAGCAGAATTTAAGACAAACTTTATTTCAACCCCTAGGTGTTATTATTAGCTTCTTCTGCAGGAATAGGGAAATGTGCACGTCTTCTGTCGGGCTTGAATATCGAACAGTGGCTGTGTCGAGTAAAGGTTTCCTTTTTATCTTGCCGATAGATAGCCTTTAATGAAGAACATCTTTGTCAGCCATTAAGTTCTGCAGAAGGCTGGATAAGGATAAGTATTTACTCAACAAAGCCGTTATTCGATATACTTAGGGGAGAAACCCCTTTAGTTCGGCCGACAGCTTTGAAGGCAAAAAACATCTTGATGCTACTGTTTTTGGTATGCTCGTAAAATGTTATGTCCTTGCAAAAAGCACATGATGCCCATCGTCAAAAATGAAAGCAACTTCATGGACATTATTATTTAATTTTTTAAATGCTACCACCCACATCTGAAACCACCCCAATTCATTTTCCACATTCTAGCATCTTAAATTTTAAGATGACCCAAAGGAATGACCTATTTGTACCTCTCTGCACTTTTCTTCTCTGAACTTGGCACTCACTGTCTGCAGACACATCTGTTATTTTTTTTTTTTTTATTAACTGAATTTCTGACTTGTCGCTTGCAATTTCGACATCCACCCCCAAAATAATTCATAAGATATTATTTTTGATTGTGTACTTAAATTTTGGACTTGTTGTTAACAATTTCGACATCCTCTAAATAATTTACAATCAAAAAGATTTGATTTTCGCTGTTACGCGTGTTTTTTCTAGCTTCTCTACTGTTTTCACCTAAATATTTTTTGTGTAAAATAATTGAACATATGAAAAGTTTTTTAAGTTTTTTTTCACAGTTACACTAAACAAGAATCGACAGAGTTATGTAACTGTGAAGAGTTTTGTTCCGTTCCCCATTTTTTTCATATATGAAAATGTATTTAAATTCTTTTAATTTTTCACTGAACGGGAATCAGAAATGCTATGAAATCGTGAAAAAACTTTTCATTTCATAGTTTCACAGAACGAGAATCGACCCCCTGATGTGTCTATCGTATTTTAACCTTTATATGAGCAGCAGCTACCTGGGTACACAATAAAGTTATAACAAAAGGTCGAATATATCAGTCCAAATACAACAACTCATGTGCCTACCCCCGCTTATATGTAACTATACATTTTTTAATGGCATAAATTACAAAAATGCATTTAATGCATTATAATAACAGGCTTTTATTATACCCTTTTCATTAATAAAACTTCTTAAAAAAAAGAAAAACCTACACACAATACACACACAAATACATGTAGATATACCGCACTCCCATACCTAAAATATCCGACTTGCAAGCAGTAAAATCATTGTAGTTCCTAGAGACGCAAATATAAATTAAAAAAATGAGCATATAATAACAGCTCAAAGTACGTATTATAACTATTTTATAAGTTAAGAAATGATATTGTGTGAAGAAAAATATTTTTTCCAAAAATATATAAAACCAAAAAAGTTATGCCCACTTGAAGTTCAAAAATTTTCTGAAATATTTTGAATTTCAGCTTCTCTTAAAAAAGCGCGTTTTTGATCACCCTATTCGAAGAGAAATAAACGAAATAAAAACTTATGCATTAAACACATTCACCACAGCAGGCTACACGAACACACGACTTCAAATGCCGCTAGCAGCATTTGTCGCCTCGTAGCCAGCTACTTAATTATTTTGAAGACGGCAGCAGCACCATCTGCAGCTGATATTGAAGTACAAATACATAGTTCAGTATTGCCACTTTCATATATTTTGCATTTATAAAAATTAATTTTTCTTTTAAAATGTACTTATTTCACATAAAACTACAATAATGAATCAATTTATTCTTTACATCAATTTTTGGATATTGTTTCTAGTAAATAGTATGAAATAATTGTACGATATCATTCATTCACCATTTTGTATTATACTGGTAACACTGCATTTGCTCATTGTAGCCAGAGAAATAGAAATTAGTTTAAAGTTGGCGACAGCTACAACGGTGGTCCTGCAGTCGTGTAGACTGCTGTCGTTAAAATAATTGTTACCATAAGAATGTGTGTATTCTATTTTTGACAGATTGTAGCCCGTAGCCTGCTGTGTCGAATGTGTTTAATGCATTAAATATCTGGATTTCGAGGTTCCTATGTGTTTACTTTTATATAAAAAAAAATAAATCGGTGACACAAAAAAAATTTTTTTGAAGAGTTTTGGCCGCCATCTCTTCAAATGTGCTACTGTGCGACGATATGTTTATTGTATGTATGCATGTATGCATATAGTTGTAGAAGTGATGACACTAAAGTAATCGAAAGATGTTGAATGGAACAAAGTGAGATAGGAACATCTTTTGAAGATGTTGAAAGATGGTGAGCATTCAGCCCTATAAAATTCTTATGGGAAGATGTTATCATCATGGCGAATTGATGAAAGACGAAAGATGTGAGTAAGTGTCAAAAGGCTATAAGACAAACTTTTTTGGTTTGTTACTATTAAGGATATTTAATTTTATTTTTTTAGAAATTATATGAATCAAAACAATTCACATGTTTGTTCCATTTGCAATGATGGCAGAGTATATGAAGCAGAAATCTACACTAACTGACACCACACACAGTGGATCAAACAAAAAAGAACGCTGATGATGAAGGTTTAGTGGCCTTCGAAAACGGCTAGTTGTTCCGTTCATTTGTGTTAGTTAGAATATTTACAACTAACTTTGGTGTTATTTGTTAATTAATAATTATCACATGTAATTTAGCTTATAAAGCGATACGAACTTTAGCCTGATCAAATCATAATAATAGTTAAAATTAACTAATATTAAATTTTGTTTTAATAGTTTTTCAATCATATTAAATTTTGTTTTGATATTGCTTCCAATAATTTTTGATAAATATATTTTCCCATCCCTATTATATTATTTATATTTTATATTCTAATGTGCTTCTTAAAAGTCAGTAGCTTAATATTGGGTTAAAAATGATACATACGAATTAATCACACCTTTTCAAAACGATTGGTTTGAAATCGTTTTGAAAACGATTCTTTTCCATCATATACCTGAATATTGTCAAGTAGCAGGTTGTCTTTAAATGAGATGTATTGACAAATATTGTACAAAACTAGAACTTAGTTGAACGTTTGGCTGACGATATTTGTGTACTAATTTGTTATTTTTCATATTTTTTGTGAGGTTAAAATCTTTACCTCTAAGTATATTTTGTGCCATTAAAATTTTTGATTGCATTGTGCTGGCATACTTAAACGCGTACTTTTTTATTCTACAAATTGTATGTGGGTTTCCTGTTTAGTATCTTGCACTGCAGAGTAGTTATAAGTAATCCTACGCCATTATGTATAACAAAAAACTGGAATAAAATTAGCATAAGTTTCAAAATTGTCTCACAATTTGATATCAAAAATCGCGCTAGGATGTAGTACATAAAAACTAAATTTTGCGCCGATTTTTAATGTCGAATTGTATGGAGGAACTCGTTAAATCCAAGTTCAATTTCATCACTTATGCTAACTTCAAGCCCGTTTTTCATACTTATGTATGTTTGTTAATAATAATATTAAATATTTAATAATAATATTCCACACCTAATTAAAATTTTTATTAAAAGGATCCAATACAACGACCAACTACTGAAGCGCTGTTACAACACCCTTTTATTAATCGCGAGATTGACGTTAAACCTGTAAAGGACCTTTTGTTGGAGTACAGAGCTGAAGTGGTAGAAGAAGTTGTTGATGACGAGGCGGAGGTAAGTATTTGCTTTATTAAATATATACATACAATTAATATTCTTTAATGAAACAAATACCATTATCACTGTTCTCAACTAAATTCATTTTGCCCGTACAGAAAAAAATGATTTTCATATTTGAATACGAAAATCGTTGATTCAATGAAAAAATTGTTTGAATTTCCTGTGATGACGATTTTTGCATTATTGATAATAAAAATAGTATGCACGTTTATTGAAAGACGATTTCTGCATTATTGATAAATAAAATAGTATGCACGTTTATTGAAAATAAAGTCAATAAAGCAATTTAATGAATCAAAGAAAAAATTGGTTGACTGAAATTTTATTTTCAGTAATATTTGTTATTGTGTGTGTGTGTGGATGAATGTCAAATTTTTAATCCCCTTTTTATAGCTTTGCTATTTATCTCGCGATACAGGGGTTAGGAAATAATTTTTCGTAGCACTATTACAGTTATAAATTTATTTTTGCTTTGATTTCTTTGTACGTAAAAAGAGAGTACGAAAATAAACGAAACAAATTGCTTGATTTTGTTTTGTTTCGTTCTCTGAAGCATAGTACCGAAATATTCATGTGTGCTCTAAACAAAAAAACATTTATGAGTTTCTTCATAAATGAAAACTCTCACTATTTTTCGTTGTGTTTATTTTCATAAATGAAGCAACAAAAAAAAATTTCTAGTCAACGCACATGAATGCCAAGGCGAATTCATTATCAGGTGAACTCTTCCCTACAACAATTTTACAACACAAAAAACAACACGTAGTTTGCTATGCTACAAAACCAATCTGTCAGAAGATTTCTTAGCAAATTTTGACATTTTGGTTCAAATTGCTCAATTTGGTATCCACAGCTGATAATTAGCCGGGCGGAAGGTCACCTGATGCTGAATCCGCCTTGATGAATGCTTATATCTTTTTCTACTCTGGTTTATGCACTAATTGGAAACAAAAGAAAATTTTACTCACATGATATGAACATTTTTATTGAAATTTTTTAGCTCTTGCTTCTTGGTTTGATGTATACAAGAAAATGCTTTTTTATGTATTGTGCCTCTAAAAGTTTTTTATTGAGTATCAGCGTTGCCGATTTGTACATTTTAAACAGAAATTAAGGCCCAATTCATACGAGGATTTAAAAATCTTGTTTTATTTTAAATTCTCTTTAAAAGTTGCTTCCAAAAACATTGTTCATTCATACGATGATTTTTTCCATGTTTCTAGGTTTGATTTTTTTTTGCCTTCAAAAATGGTATCAGTGTTGCCAGTAGAATTTAAAAAATCCATTTCCCCTACATGTTAAAAAAATGTTCCCATACGAAAATCTACAAATTACATTAATTTAAAAAGAGATTAATTAAAAACATATAAGTCATTATTTTGACATACATATGTAGTTCTTGTGTATTAAATTATTTAAAGTGACTACTTCTGCGTTCGAAATTAATGAACTTTTCTCTACAGATTTTCAGAAATTATCTTATATATAATACAAATTTAACATAAAGCTGCATTTGATATTTCTCCATTAATGGAGTTTATTAAGATTTAAGATAGATAGATGTAAGTGTAATTTCTTTAATTATTAAATCATTGTTTGATTGATGCCCATATTCTATTTCCTGAGGTGCCTGCCATTAGATAAAAGTCTGTGTAATTTCGAGCAACAACAAATTTTGAAACGGTTTATGAGCAAAAATATATTTTAAGTATAGTTCTTTTTATATTTATACACAAAAAATGCAATCTGAGTATAAAAAATACCGACGTTTTGTCAAAGTATTATTAATACTTATAAATAAAGAAACGTTTTGGCAAAACTAAAATATTTGTCCGATATTCCCTATACTCCTATATTAGCGACAAAATAACCTACAGGTAACACTGTTTTCTATTATAAAAAGCTGTTGTCGAATTGAATGAAAAAATAAAATAAAGCAACATACCAAAAATTAAAATATGTGTAAAGAAAATTAAAAAAAAAAACTCGGAAAACGGAAAATGTGATTTTTTTCTAGCCCCTTTGCTTTTCTATACCGTTCGCCTACAAACTACAAATATCGTGTTTCAAAAAATCATTAAAAAATCAACGTGTGAATTAGGTGTAAGTCATTATATAAATTTACAGCAAATAAATTGTAAATTTTTGCAAAGTATCAGCTTTTCCGATTTGCAAATTCTTAACTGAAATTTAGTGTTTATATATTTACATACAGAGTCGTTAAGCAGGTCTGTGCTGAAGAACAGTTTTCGCGTCATCGTTATTATATTTTAAGTACGGTCAGGCTTGTGTGTGCTGTTCGGCCTTCGAGAGTTTTTATAGCTTTGCTATTTATTGGCCGATACAGGAGTTACGGCGTGATTTTCGTAACAAAAATAATCGACACTTACAATTATAAATTTATTTTTGTTTTGATTTCTTTGTACGAAAATAAACGAAACAAATTGTTTGATTTTGTTTAGTTTCGTTCTTTGAAGTGAGTGAAACAAAAACAAAACAAGAACAATGAGAACGATTTTAAAATTTTTTTTGCACATGAGCACAAACCAGAGCACAGAGCCGATCGCTTGTAAACCGGGTAACACCTGTCACCACCCACAACCAATACATTAATTTAATCGTACGCCGCACAGTGTCGTGTTTTCATATAACGAGCGGCCAAAAATAGAACGAGTTAGTATTAAAAGTTGAAATTTGGCGCACATGCTAAAAGTTAACCAAATATTTAATTTTTAAAATTTCTGTGCAAGGAGTCGTATGCTTCCCATATATCCTAAAATGAAAAACTGTCATAAAGTATAGGAGAAAAGTTCGCGCTTTATGAAACTTTGTATATTTATTGAATTTTGTACACTGAAAGGTTTGTCCAAGTTTTATCAAAATCTGAGAAAAATGTCCTTGTTCCAACAATTAAAAAAAAATAGTTGAAAAATCTTAATTCAATTCCATACAAGAATCACTTATAACAAGGTTAATATGCATTTAACTTTCTTTTCGATTCGGAGCAGGACGTAAGTAGTATCCTGCACCGTGTTGTCGAATGGCAAAAAATATAATAATTTTTAATAAAGCTTCATTTTGATTTATATTGAAAATATATTTATAGAGTGTTTTAGTTTTATAAAATAAAATTTTTTTTTTATTTTTTGATATTTCCTTAGTGAATACTAAATTTATTGAGACATATCTCCATCCACATACGAATCTTCGCTGTCATATAATGTAATATAATGGAAAACTTACTATAGAGCTTTCTGTTTCACAGAAAAACAATTCGGTTTCAAGCCAATCATGATTTTTATTTTCACGAGCTGGCTATTTTTGACTTTAACCTTCATATTTTTTGTTCACCCTTATCTCCCAGTTTTACTCCCAATCGATTTTCTACATATTTTTTTATTTTTTGTGTAACATCTTCCTTTTTTACTTAATCCAACAATTAAAAAACTCACTTATTTTTAAAAATGAAATAAGTTTAATGCCCTGTCTTACGATTTCTGGTGACATGGTGGGACAGGCCGTAAAAGTTGCAACTTGGCACAAAAAGTTCTGCGGGATATATCGAGACGTTTTTTTACGCTTCTGTCAAAATTTGTGATTTTACTGAAAAATTATTTTTGTTTTGTTATTGTCTTTATTATTAATGACAGTTGCAATTAATATTTCAAATTAAAAATATCTTTTCATATTGGAGAAGGTAATTTAATAAACATTTTTTGACGTTAATCAATTTTATTTACTTCTTTAGACCTTTAAAGCACATGCAAATTTTCCTAACTTTAAAAAAAATTATTGAACTTGTTTACAAAGTGCAACTTTGACGCTCTATAACTTCGGCTAAAAATAAAATTTTTATTTAATTCTTTTCAAATTTTCTTATTCAGAGTGTATACTATTAAATAGCATCAAAATATTTTCGAGTTTCAAGAATTCAATTACACTATTTTTGGCCGCTTCACAAGACTGTGCGCCGCTAGGAAAGAAAATAATGGGAAATAAATGGAAACGTTTTGAAATATTTGCAGAGAATTTGACATCATCATATAATATAATATTATTTTGCATTGTTATTTCACACATGAAATTTGTTTTATATAACTAAGTAGCAATATAACCGGGTGTCATAAGACACCTCTCTTTTCATTTTGTTTGTTTTTGCTTGGCTGCGATTAAAACTAAATGTGTTTGGAATGAGTCGAACCGGCAGTCTCTTGACTAATAGCCTAATAGGCTTTTTACACTGACACACATTTCAGTGAAACGCACGGAAGATGTAAAAATGTGAAACATGCGTTTACATTGACATCTAACATCTACCATCATCTCAGTTGTCAAAAAGACAACACACACTACATAGGTTTTGTTAAGGAAATTATAAAAAATTGGATTTGATGTAACATTAATAGTTGGACTAGTTGTTGCTTTGCAAGAGCAAACCCAGTTAATAATGCTGTGTATGAAAATTATAAAAGCTTTTGCAAGAAAAACATGAAGATTTTTTTAAAAAGTACATATACATATTACACACATATATGTATGTTTGGTAGTTTTTTCTTAGTTTTTGACCAGCGTTGCCACTATTAAAAATGGAAATTACACAGCTGCAAGTCTTAAATAGTGCAAAACTAAATGAAATATTGCAAAAAAATCCAAGAAAATTTTTTACTTTTTTATTAGTTTGTTAGTAACTTGAAATTTAAGGCGATATAATTTTTTAATATATAAAAATCCTATAACAAATTTAAAAATATAACACAAAATTCAATAATTCTCAAATATTTACTTCAACGAAGAATAATTTTACCACTTTCCTCTTAACATTTTGTCAAAATTTCATAAAATACCCTGTAAACTAGGGGTTTTTTACTTTTCTTAATTTAAACTTATTTAACTATAGGTACTGAGCGATACTTAAACATTCTTTAGCTTTTTAAGCATATGTACAATGTATGTACATATGTACATTGTACATATTTAAACTAAACTATTTTTCCAATTTCTTTTTGTTATTTTAGGCTCAGTTCTCGTTGTACCTTCATAGTGAACAGACGTAATAGCGGAATTTTTCTTACATACAAACTAAACAAAAAAAAAATCATACAAAAAATATTCGTAGTACATATTAACTTTGATAATTAAGCATTTTTTTGCTTTGCTAATATTTTTACATATAGAAATAACAAAAACAAAAAAAAAACCGTAAACAAAAAAACACACAAAGTACCCTTGAGGAATACTCTATATGAGTACCCCAAAGGAAAAAATAGTGAAGCGAGTTCTAACGGCAGAAATGCCTATTTTACTGTGAGTTTTGATGCTCATAATGATAACAATAAAAATAAAAAATCTGATAATAGACTTGCTGTGAGTTCTGAAGCTCTTACTAAAAATCAAAAATCTGATAATAGACTTTTTCTAACGGCAAAACCACAGTTTCGTCAGCGATCAACTTCGCTTTGTCCAATGCCAACTAGTGAATCGTTGACATTATTGCCTAGTACTTCTACATTTAACTCGGCGATATCATCCGCTTCGGGCTCGTGGTCAACAATTAAACAAGTTGTTACTGAAGACAACAGTAGTACAAAACCAAAGGTACAAGTAGGAATGGACAGATATATAACCATTTTAAAGCGCGGGCGAAGCCCAAATTCGACTAAAATTGCATCTGCTCCAAAGATGTCTAGGGATAACAGCGCATCATCTAAAAATCGCCAAAATCGTTTTTCAGTATTGCAAGTCAATGACGACAAGCCGGCTGCATCATTGTAAAAGTCTTTTAAACCACCACCTATTTATCTGAGAGAAAAAAATTCTAACGCGCTTCTAAAAAATCTACTGTGGACCATTGGTGAAAATACTTTTCACATCATTCCAATTAAACGAGGTAATATTGATGAAACTAAAATCCAAATATATGATGAAAAAGATTTCCGAAAAATTGTTAATGAGTTTGAAAAAAATAAAACAAATTTTTACACATATCAACTTAAGAGTGCTAAAGGCCTACAAATAGTATTAAAGGGCATAGATTCATATGTTGAGCCCGATGAAGTAAAATGTGCACTTATCGAAAAAGGATTTAAGGTAAAAAATGTTACCAATATAATCAATAGAGAGAAGATTCCCCAGCCTCTATTTCGTGTTGAACTGGAGCCGAATGATATACAGTTGAAAAAAAAACGAGACGCACCCAATTTATAGTCTAAAATACCTTTTACACCGAAAAATCACAGTTGAAGAGCCACGTAAGCGTTCAGTTCCCGTACAGTGCCATAATTGCCAAGAATATGGCCACACAAAAACTTACTGCAAATTACCTACAGTTTGTGTTATCTGCGGTGAATTGCATGGTACTGCTAACTGTACCAAGCCAAAAGTACAAGCAGAAAAAAAATGCAGTAATTGTGGAGGTAATCACACCGCTAACTACAGAGGCTGCCCTGTATATTCTTTCGTTAAACAGGCTATGGGTCAAAAATCTAAATTAGCTCCAGTTCAATCAGCAAATGCTTACTCCGCCACTCTGCCTCAAACTAGCCAACTATTTACTTCACGTGTATCGTATGCCGATGCTGCTAAGACTAGTTCTGTTCCACCGTCAAGTAATTCAACGAGTGCAAACTCTAGCTTTAACTTTAGTCGTCTTGAAGCTACTATTGAGAATCTGGTGCTAACTATAAACAACTTTACAACAAATATGACTAGCATGATGCAGGAAATGCTGAGAATGCAGAATACTCTGCTTCAAGCATTAGTCAACAAACCATGAACACGTTAAAACTATGTTTCTGGAACGCAAACGGCATTCGCCAACATAAAAATGAACTTGAGCACTTCCTCACGGAAAAAAATATTGATATAATGTTGGTCTCTGAGACTCACTTGACTTCGAGAAGCTGCTTTTAAATAAATGGTTACACTCTATATGATTCAAAAGACCCGAGAGGGAGAGCATGCGGTGGATCAGCAATTCTAATTAAGTCAAGACTCAAGCACTATATCCTTGAGAACGTTAGTGAAGAATATATGCAAGCTACGAATATTTTTGTAGAAAATTTTTGTTCGAATTTCGTGATATCGTCAATTTACTTACCTCCCAGATTTTCAGTTACCGAAGATCAGTATGAGAAGTTCTACAAATCGCTTGGTTCTTGCTTCGTGGCAGCTGGTGACTACAATGCAAAACATACGTACTGGGGCTCGCGTCTTATTATACCTAGAGGTTGTTTAATACAATTTCAAAAATGGGCTTAGATGTCATTTCGAGTGGGGAGCCTACTTACTGGCCTACTGACGTAAGAAAAACTCCAGATGTTATAGATTTTGGCGTCACGAAAAATATTCATAGGGACTTAATTCACGTAGAGTGCTCTCTAGATCTGTTCTCCGATCACTCTCCCACAATAGTTACAATTTTCAACCCACTAAGGAGTGATTTAACTAACTCATATGTGAAAACGATTAATAGGGTCAACTGGCTAGGATTCAAAAAATATATTAGTAGTCACTGCGTAGAAAACATTCAGCTTAGATCACCTGATGATTTTGAATTTAATATTGCCAATCTTAACAAATATATTAAACAGGCTGCTGAACATGCCACTACTTCCTATCCGCTGACTGGCTTTAATAGAATTTATTCTACGGAAATTGAACGTCTTGTATGTGAAAAAAGGAGAGCTAGAAGAGAATGGCAACACCACAGATCACCCCTAAATAAAATCAGACTTAAAGAATGTACTAAACGACTCAAAGAGCTGCTATCGTCGGAAAAGACTGCATTACTGGAAAAGTACTTAGAAGGTCTTGATGTAACGTCAACATCTAATTACTCTTTATGGCGCTCTACTAGAAATCTTAAAAGACCCGTTGATTTCAAATCACCACTGCGTACTTCGACCGGAGGCTGGGCAAGAAGCGATAGTGAGAAAGGTAACTTATTTTCTGAGCATTTAAAATCTGTATTCACTCCCAATTCATGTACGGGTGCTGCCGGATTACCGAGTGTAGTATCTCTACCCCCTCGTCCCTTAAGGTTTAAGATGCGTGAACTACAAAAAATAGTTGCTGAACTCGACCCGAAAAAAGCTCCAGGTATTGATGGCATTAGTAACAAGATGCTGATGAACTTGCCGCATATTGCAATAAGAATTTTGCTATTTATTTTTAATGCCATTTTACGAATGCAGTATTTTCCACATAACTGGAAACTTGCCAAGATTAAAATGATTCCAAAGCCAGGCAAAGATCTTACCAAGGCTGAGTCATATAGGCCTATAAGCTTACTTTCAACAATTTCAAAGCTTTTCGAAAAGCTGCTTATGACTAAATTGTCCACAATTTTAGCTGATAGTGGGTGCATCCCGGACCATCAATTTGGCCTTAGAAGTCAGCATACCACTATTGAGCAAACGCATAGATTGGTTCAAATTATAAGGAGGACTTTTGAAGAAAAGAAGTATTGTTCTGCCCTTTTTATTGATGTTTCTCAGGCATTTGATAAAGTATGGCACGAAGGCCTAGTTTTAAAATTGAAGGCATACCTACCAATAAACATACAAAAGCTTTTGGAAAGTTATATTGTTGATAGGAACTTTACCGTTGTGGAAGGAGACTTCATGAGTGTACCCGAGTCTATATCTTCTGGTGTGCCACAGGGTAGTATTCTGGGGCCAGTCTTGTATCTAATATATACTTGTGATATGCCTGTGAGCAATAACATCCACACTTCTACATTTGCCGATGATACAGCCTGTTTGAGTATTCACAAAAACCCTGATGAGACATCCCGCAATCTCCAAGCACACATTACCCAGCTTGAAATATGGTTGAATTTATGGAGAATAAAAGTAAATGAAGAAAAGTGTGTTCATATAACGTTTACCCTAAGAAAAGATACCTGTTCCCCCATTCGAATCAACAATCAAAATATTCCTCAACATTCTCAAGTGAAATACCTTGGCATACACCTTGATCGAAGGCTTACATGGAAATATCATATTGACTCTAAGTTAACCCAAATGAAACTTAAATTAACTCAAATATATTGGTTAATTGGCAGAAATTCAAAACTCAGCCTAGACTGCAAACTTTTGATATACAAGTCGCTTTTGAAGCCAATATGGTGCTATGGAATTCAGCTATGGGGCACTGCTTCAGCTTCAAATATTGAGAAAATCCAACGAAGGCAAAACAAAATTTTACGGTTAATAGCATCGGCTCCATGGTACATTAAAAATTCAAATATACATCGTGATTTAAATATGCCACTAGTGAGTGAAGAAATTGCAAAATACGCAGGCAAATATTTAACAAAACTCGAGTCACATCCTAATCCGCTTGCCCGTAATATTTTGAGCTTTACTGGACACATCCGCCTAAAAAAGAGGGACACAAGGGCTCTTATACTCAACACTCCAGATGGGACTGCTTAAAAATACTTCTTTTTTTCCTTTTTGATTATCACTACTTATGTATTATTTATAACTATCACTAAGTTTATGTCCGATACTGTTCGGGCCTAATAATTATATTTAGATTTAAGATTTGACTACTTATTGTTAGTTCCTTTTTGAAAATACAATAAATAAATATATATATGAAAAAAAAAATTAAATTTTAGGCTAAAAATTTGCAATTTTAAAATCGATGCTACTGTATTACCTGATAACAAATTTTCGGGGTATCAGTTTTAACTAAGTTCAATTTACTAAAAAAAACACTTTCAACAAAAGCGTTTAAAAATGGTAATATCACAACCTTTAAATTTAGAAAGAGAATATCGCCAGCAGAGTTTTTACTTTAAAAGGTTTAAAAGATTAAGGTATTTAGGGTATAATTTTTGATAATTTAGCTTAACAAATGAAAATTGGTTTTCATTTCAATGATTGTACAAATTTTGGTTGTACTACATCAATAAAATTATAAAGGTCATCATGAAAGATTATTTTTTTTTAATTTGCCTAATTATTTCAATATAACAGTTACTAAAATCTTTATACATTACATTTGTGTGTCTCGAAACAGTATTTATTTCAAAAACTGCCAATCTTCAATATAATCTTTACACTTCTTTATATAATAGGTGATAATATTTAATGGCTCTCTGGTGGGAAATATCGTAAAAATTCTGGGAGTTTGCATTACGTTTACAGTAGGATCCAAGATTTCTTAGCAAATCTTCTAAACATGGTTAATATAATTTGGTCCTTATTAAAAATATTATTAGACTTTTATTAAGACTTACAGGAATATTGTTTTGTTTATATCTTTATAATAAAATTCGTTAGAGACATGGGGATTTCCCGCAGCCATGAAGTTTCGTCTGTAGAATTTTGTAGCACATATAACTCGATTTTGTCTTAAGTCGACTTATGCTGTTATCGCTTTAAAAATATAAATGTAAATGCCATTTAAGTCAAATAGTGCAAAATTACACAACAAATTTATGGTGCAAAAATAGTGCAAAAAACTTTATTATCACATATTTTGCACTGCGTTTACACAGAAAGTGGCAACGCTGTTTTTGACACAACAATGCTGTTTTGCTAGTGATGGCACTAAAATTAACGAAAGATGTTAGATGAAACAAAATGAGATAGGAACATCTTTTAAAGATGTAGAAAGATGTTGGTTTTTAGTACTGTGTATTTCTTATGGGAAGATGTAAACATTTTCTCAAATTGATGGTAGATGTGCGTCAGTGTAAAAAGCCTATAACGTACTTACCACCAGGGATGGCAAAGTTGACGCAATTGTGCCTTTTTTTGGTACTACCTAGTAGACCAATGACTAATTTTGTACATTTAAGGAATCTCCCCAGTTTCATTCCGCATTTCTTTTCAAACGATTGCATATATCAATTTTCACTTTTGAACAATGAAACTCATATTCTTCTCACTTGAAAAAAGTCTTGTAAAAGCAAAACGCAGCGAGAAAACCAAAAAATGTGAACTAGTCCATTTTTAAATAATTAGTCTTCTAAATTCGGATGGTAGAGCACATGCTATTAATTTGTACATTTCAAATTTCAACTTAAACAGTTGTAACCATATGCTTTAACATCCCAAGTTACAAGCAAATTTGTGAAAACGATTCGGTAGCCAGAACAAAGTTAATTGTTTTAATAAAATTAAATAAAAATATGTAACTTGAACTAAAAAAATCTTTTAGTACAATTAAGGTCTAAAAAGGAAAAATTTTTGAAAGTTGTTGGTACATTTTTAAAATTCTCAATGCCTTTCCTGCTTACCACACAGGTAAACAGCAAATCGTTATTGTATACGCAAACAATGAATACATGCAAAACATGATTTCTTATGTTTCTTCTTCATATGCGCATTCCCTTGATATAATTTAATAAATTCAGAAAAGTACGACTTTGACTCGAAGGGTTCTGTACATTCGGGTTTGAGCATTTTTTTGTGACTTTTTTGATTTTTTTTTCAGTTTAAACGATTTTTTCAGTTTTGTCGCTTTTTTCTCGTTTTTGCAATTTTTTTCTGTTTTTGGGATTTAAGAAATTTATTATTCGACATATTGTCATAAGTTTATTTTAATTTGAAATTTATTTGCTGGTGGTTGAGCGATGTCTATATGCATTTCATTGTTGCTGTAACAAATCGTCAGTAGACTTCAACCACACATCTGTTTTTGGGATTTTTTTTTTCATTTTTAAAATTTCAAGAGTTTTGCTCTTACGGTTTCCAAGATACAGCAAGTTGTCAAAACTACATTGTCAAAATTACATAGTCAAAATTGCATTAACTGATGGAACACCCTTTAATTTAAATTTTTTTAAATTTTAGTGTTAATCGTTGTAGTCTGTATAAAAATAAACTAACCTTACAATTTCAAGTGTATATACATACAATAGGGTTTCTTTTCACCTTTGGTGTACGAAACCCTAAAAAAAGGGCGATTAATTTGAGCCTTTCGACATTATTGAAATATTTGGGTGATTCTTCATAATGAACGATCACTTAAACTTCAAAAATGTCAAAAGACCCAAATTTGTTTTTTGGGCTATTGTTCATTTATTTTATTTTTATAAAAACGTAAAATTTGTATTGCAAACTAACTGTTCATGTATATAGAAATCATTATTAGGCAGGGAACCTTTGCAAGGCATAAACTCTTTATTATGCTCCGCCGTTTCGGGAAATACCATGGTGGAGAAAATCCTTAAGCCCGGGCAAAGCCGTCAGTCTAGAAATCATTATTAGGCAGTAAAACGTTGCAAGGCAGAAAATCTTTATTACGCTCCGCCGTTTCGGGAAATACCATTGCGGAGAAAATCTTTAAGCCCGGCCGTTTAGAAAACATTATTAGGCAGGGAACTTTGCAAGGCAGAAAATCGTTATTATGCTCGGCTGTTTCGGGAAATACCATGGTTCAGAAAATCCTTCAGACTGGCCAAAGGCCGGCAGTTTAGCAAACATTATTAGGCAGAGAAACTTTCCAAGGCAGAAAATCTCTATTATGTTTCGACCTTTTGGGAAATACCATGGTGGAGGGAATCCTTAAATTATTAGGCAGCAAAATTTTGCAAGGCAGAAAATCTTTATTATGCTCCGCAGTTTAGGGAAATACCATGATGGAGATAATCCTTAAACCCAGCCGAACGTGTTTCGAAAACAAAGCTATGTAACACTTTTCGTCTTATTGCTCCGAGTTGTGTAAGGAACCGCAATCAGAATGCGGTGCCGTAGAATCCCCACAACAGATAAGGCACTTAACTCTCTTTGGACGATTATTCATAAAAAACTGTGTGATTTAAAGAGATGGGCGATTGTTCACTGTGGTTTGGGGGATCATTCACAAAATTCTATGTATATTACATAGGATTTTAACATTTTACGTTTCTCGTTTTGGAACACCCTTTAATTTTTAACTCTCATGTAATTGTTGTTGTAGTGTCCAAATTTCAGGTCCGTAGCTCTACGGTTTTTGAGATAATACCCTGTGACAGACCGATGGACAGCGTAGCGAAAATATTAGGGTTGCTTTTCACCTTTGGTGTACGGAACCCTAAAAATAACTTTGTTGAGAGAAAAAAACAAGCCACGACGTTTTTCGGCTTCTTGTTGTAATTCACACGTATACAAAACCAGCAATCAAAATAAACAAAAACAATAGCACATGACCGCGTTGAGTCAATCAACAAGCAAGATAAACACCAATACAAACAAATTAAATTAAATGATATTAATAAGGTAGAGTGATATAACTTCGTGCTAACCTAAATAGAAAATGGAAAAACAGACAAATGAATAGTGATACTTACAAATGTATTTAATTGTACACAAAATCAATTCTCATATTCCATTTCATAGAAAATTTAATAGCTGATGTTAATAATAATCTCTACCCCAGTAGATATACATGGGTGCTGATGAAGTGCGTGGCTGCACAGAAAAATATCGGTATTTCCCCCAGCTAATAAAATCTAGTTTTTTTCTTCTCTTCTTTAGAAACTCACATTAATTAATAAAAATATTTCATTCGGTAAGAATTGAAATTACTGAACTTAAGCCTAATCAAGAAATTATTTCTGATTAAAATTAAATGATATTTTAAAAAGCGCGGCATTGATAAATACTGTGCAGGGCACACGGGGGTTGGATATATGTGAGTATTGGAAAATGTATGACTTACCGGGAGGTGGTTGTTTCTGGAAGAATACTAGTTGTTTCTGGGACTTTAGCAGTACTAATTCCGGGTGTAGTAAGCGGAGCTTTGGTAATTGTTGATGTCGTTGCAGTTTTTTACCTTCTATGTGGCGAAATCTATTGGAATTTATGAATAAAACGAAGAAAAATGCCTACTAATAATTTTATGTGGCAGAAAATCTCTTCTTTGAGTTGCAAATGGCACGCAATTGCTTGTAGAATATTTTATATGCATGTAAAATTAATCCTGTTCAGTTTGTATATGATAATAGCACTTAAAATTATTTAACAATAGGCATTAATATGTATATTTATGCGACAGTTTCTTTAAGAACTTTAAATTAAAAGTGGCAGTGCTAAAACAAGTTAAAATTGTTTGTTTGCTGTTTGGTATTAATCACAAGGATGATAACACTTCACAATACCTTTGTCATGTCCATTTGATTTGATATTTGCCAAAGATCACAACACAGTTTTAATAAAATTTGCACCAAATTAAGTCAGTTAATATAAAGGAATTTTTATTTAGAGTGATTTAATATCTTATTATTTAACACTATTTCACGACTTGAATGCACGGCTGCTCACAATAGACTTGTCTTCTCTTGCTCGAAGCAAAACAAGCGAAGGCAACAAAAGGGAAAACAAAATAAAAAACAGTGTGACCGTGTATAAACATTCTGCCCCCCTTGCTATATTATAATACAGCAACGAGGGACGTTTTACAATGATATAAAAAAAGGATGTGATTATAATACAATAATAATTTTATAATTCCAGGATGCAAAGAAAAATGATATAATTTAAATATGATTTTGTATAAATATACGTTTAAGGTAAAATACGTATATAATATGTATATAAATTGTATAAATGGTATAAAGATAATAAAAAAAAATGATTTTCAAACGGCAAATTTTCCGATGATGACCCATCCCAGCACCGTGTCTTGCGCCAATGGGGACCCAATAGAGGCAGTTTGGATACCACTCCGGATTAACCTGGGATACACGTCCGCTCCCAAAACAAAATTGATGGTGTGGCTTTCGAAAAAATCAGGATCAACCAAGCCCAAATTGCGACAAGCGTCAGTGACGCTACGATCCAGGCGTTTTGCTGGCGGCCTTTCAGGTAGATCGTCTGTAACACGGGCATTTTGTTAAATTTTGCGCATTTACGCAACGGATGATCTTTCCGACATAAACGCCAGTCGGGAGCCTTAGCCTTTAGGTGGACGGTGAGCTTGTGCTCTTAAATGGGGGGGGGGGGGGGTCGTGACTGCGGCGACGATTATGCATATTTGCTATAACCGGGAAGAAATAAAGGGGGAAAGTTATAAATGGGTTGAACGTTAGAAGCGAACTTTTGTGGGACAACGGTTTTTGTTCCAATAATTGTGAATACTTGTCGCTGAAATGTGATTTTTGACAGGCGATTATCAAACGATTTTTGACGACAACTATTTATTTAGCTGAGAGCTTGTTGTTGATGTTATCAGACCTTTTGGTTTGTAAGGAAACGAATTTCATTGGCGCAACTTTCGTTTTAGCTGCTAGCAGATGATTGGCGACATATCCTTGGAACTCAGAGCGAAGGTAAATGGCTGCTGCATATGCGTCACAAAAGCCGTGTATTTCGACTTTATAGGCGGGATCAAAATCAATGAAACGGGGAATTTTAATTTGTTCAATGTTTATGTAGTCTTCAAGGAATTCATGCCACGCTTGCATCGTCGGGGGATTCAAATCTTCGTCCCAGTCGGTACCATCTTTCCATATTTGCTGCATAAGGATTTTTGCTACGATGATTTTGGGTCGAATAATCTTGCTATTTCAGATAGCACACATCTCTTTGTAGTGAAATTGGGATTGGGGGTATTTTTAAGTTTAAAATAAAAATAATCGCCTCCAGCGTTCCATCTGAGGCCTAAGGTTTTGGTTATACTGGAGTCTGACAATTTTAGAAACTCTTCTTCCAGCACGTGTGTCGACGGTAGTCCTTGTAGTAACATTTCATTGTTTGCCGTCCATTTTCGAAGCGAAAGGCCTGCTGTAGCAAGAACTTTTATGAGTTCATTGCGTGATTTTAGCGCCGATGATATGGTATGTGCTCCAGAAAGGACATCGTCGACATACATATAGTCCCGTTGGTCTTCGGCCACGTCAGGGTGATCGGTTTCGCTCTCTTTGGCGAGTTCTAACAACGTCCTGATTGCTAGGTAGGGGGCACAGTTCACGCCAAAGGTGACTGTTTTTAATTCGTGGTCTTGAATGAATTCAGTTATCGAATTTCGATGTAAAATTCGCTGAAATGGGGTATGAGAGGGGTGGACTAAAATTTGGCGTTAAAAACGTAGCGGAAAAATCTCCATCTTAATATTAAGATCATTAAGTCTGCTTGTAGAACTGGGCCAGTATAAAGCAAATCGTTGAGGATGACGCCATTTGCTGAGGGATTTGAAGCATTAAACACCATACGTAATTTGGTTGTGGTGCTATCGGGCTTTAAAACAGCGTGGTGGGGCAAATAATATGTGCCGCTGTCACCACTTATGGGAGTTACCTTGGCCATTTGGTCAAGAGCAGAATATTCGGTAATAACTCGATCATATTCAGCCTTGAGTTGGGGGTTTTTGATCAAGCGCGCTTCATTTCGTAGAAATTGTGATAACGCAATTTTCCGGGATTGACCAATATTTAATTTTTCGGGGTGTTCTTGTTTAAAAGGAAGTGATACAACGTATCGACCATCTTGATTGCGGAAGGTAGTCGAGGTGTACAGATTCTCGCAGTATATGTTCTCTGGTGATGATTTTGCTTTCTTCGGGAGCTCTTCAAGCTCCCAGAAATGTCGAAGCTGATTATCCAACGCGACGGTGTTATAAAATGATATAATTGCCTTTTTACACGGATTTGCGGTTACCTTGCCGGTAATTATCCATCCGAAAGCAGTTTTCTGCGCAACCAAAGACTGTTGTCTATCCCAGTGCAGCCCATCTCGAATTATTTTTGGATAGACATCTCCACCGAGAAGTAGGTCAATTTCGGACCCACCGCTGCTGTAAGTATCGGCTAACTGTAAATGTGAAAAACTGCTGTATGCCGGCGATGATGGGGGGTAATATGCAAGCTGACCTGCCAGCTTGTTTATGACTAATGCCTCTGCAAACAGTTCAAACGATGGATCGATAGGAGAGCCTATTTTAAGGGGGCATGTCTGCGCTGAGGTAGCAGTTAATGAATCACCTAAGCCATGTATTTGAGCTTGTGAAGATCGCGTGCTAAGGCCCAGACAGTTTTGTAGTTTTCGCGAAATGAAAGTTTCCTCAGATGCAGAATCAATCAGCGCGCGAACTGTATATTTGCATTCGCCCTGATATACGTCAACAAGAGCTGTGCCTAGGATGAAAAATTGTGTCGTTGATGGTAAATGTGTTGAGAACGATTGCAGCATTCTGTCAGCGGCTTGTGCTGACGTTGAGGCTCATATCTAAAGGAGAATGATTATTGTTTAAGTTGGTCTGAAAAGGGGGGCTTGGGTGGTATTGGAAGATCGTTGTGCCGTTGATGTGCGATGAAGCAACGTATGATGTTTTCCTTTGCACGTATGACAGGCATATTTGCTTTTGCATGTTTGAGATCCATGAGATGTTCCCAGACAATTGGTACATCGATTTTGGTGTTTAACCGTAGCATAGCGTTCTTCGATTGGCATTGCTAGGAAAACGGAACAAAGTCTGAGGGGATGAAATTGCAGACAAAGGGCACATTTTCCTTTCTTTTCTTTGGAAATATTAGTCTGGTAACTTTGAAGCTTTTGCTTGGAAGACGAGTTAGATTTATTCAGCTTAGCCGGCTGTGCGGGTCTTGAACCATTCGAGCTCGCAAAAGTTGATCGAATATCAGCAACCGACTCTAAAGTGTGAAACCGAGATGATAGAAATACATCAAGCTGCGTCCAAGTGGGCAAATCGGTGGATTGGGGCAAAGATTGTTCCCATAAGTTAAGGGTAACTTCATGCAAGCAGGTCGAGCAGATATACACGAATATTGAATCCCAATTCCCCGTGTCAATTTGAAGCAAACGAAGATTTGTAATACAATTATATTGAAAAGTGATTTCAATTGTGCGTTGACTAGGACCCTCTTGTTTTCATAACGATGCATGAGGTTCTACCATGCCATGTCAAAACCTTCGTTGGTCATGGGACAAGTTTTTAGAAGCTCACGTGCTTCGCCTTGCGTCTTCTTCATTAAGTGGCACATTTTTTCTACAGGTGAGAGACGGTTGTTATTGCGGTACAAGGCAGTGAACATATCTCGGAATGTAGGCCAAGATTTGTAGTCACCATGGAATACTTCAGTATCGCATGGGGTAAAGAGATATGTGGCGTCATATCGACTTGTATTTTCGCTGATGGGGTAGCTGCTTCGGCCTGGGTACGAATCTTATCGGTATATTTGTGAATCGTTGCGATGATCTCTGTATAGGCTTCAAATGTAGAATAAAAACGGTTTTTTAATGCTGCCATTTCGATTTCTTACTTAATTGTTTCATATTTCTCCAGCGCTGTGTCGTAGAGTGTCTCGAAACTAGACCATAGCTTCTCCAGTTGTCGTTCTTGAGCCACCAAGGTATGAAGAGTGTGTCCCTCTTTTTTCAAGCTTTCAAAATAGGTTTGAAAATCTATCACGCGATCAGAAGCGCGTATTAAATTTTTTAACGTTGCCATTCCAATGAGAAAACGATAGGCGTTATTGACAAATGTTTTTACGGGGTATCGGTATAACGACCAGTATATCGGTGTTAAAAAAATCCGCAAGCCAGATGTTCACTGGTACTTAGTATAAGTGACCTGTGTTCGATGCTTCGTATAAGCGACCAGGATGTATGGGAGAAAAATTTAATAAAAATTTGCAGTGGTGCTTCGTATAAGCGACCAATATGTGGGGGTAAAATTTTTAAATAATTAAACAAATTTTAAAATTATTTGTTTCACGAGTGGCAGAAATTTTAAGAAAAATTTTCAGTAGTGCTTCGTATAAGCGACCAATATATGGGGGTTGATAAAATTTGAAACAATTAAATAAATTTTCAAATTATTTGTTGTGGGAGAAAATTTAAGAAAATTTTCAATGGCGCTTCGTATAAGCGACCAATATATTGGGGTTGATAAAATTTGAAACAATTAAATAAATTTTCAAATTATTTGTTGTGGGAGAAAATTTAAGAAAATTTTCAATGGTGCTTCGTATAAGCGACCAATATATGGAGGTTGATAAAATTTGAAACAATTAAATAAATTTTCAAATTATTTGTTGTGGGAGAAAATTTAAGAAAATTTTCAATGGTGCTTCGTAAAGCGACCAATATATGGGGGTTGATAAAATTTGAAACAATTAAATAAATTTTCAAATTATTTGTTTCACTATTTCATATAGCGAAAGTATGTGTGTGATGATCTGACATATGTGTACGTCGGGGTTGATTACGGGAAAAATTTGTATTCATTAATCCAAATATCTTAAGTTTTCATCGATTTATTAAAAAAAAAAACATAACAATTTATTTTTTGTCTTGTTACTTTTCGTGCTACCCTCGTAACCATTTGTTACTAAATGTTCTTATGTATCAGCTGCTTCGTGTGGCTTACTGACCTATATATTTTGTCAGAAGTAAATGCATACATACATATGTATGTACATATAAATGATTTTGCTGCTTTTATTTGGTGGTTGACCGTTTACTCGCTGCGGGAGTGCCAAAAAAAAACACAACTTCTTTAATACATAAAGAGTATCAAATTCAGAGATTCTTTATGCTGATGATCTTTGAAGTCCCTTTTTTGCATTACCATGTTCGTATGTATGTAGGTATGTATGTATTTATGTACTTGCTTCAAAAACAGAAGAATCGAAAAAATTAGATGTCTTATGACATATTTTTTCAAGGGCAAAATTCCAACCAAAATATAATAGCAACAACTTTACGGTTTCTTCTTTTTGTCGATTATTGTAGTCTCCTTTTAGTTGTGCAATTATTTGTCTTAACTTTTGGTTGCGGGGAACAAAATATGGGGGATACATACATATGTATGCTGTTAAAAGGTAGATTTTTAACAAAAACAATTTTTCTTTTTGCTTTTTCTCGATTTAAGCAATAAAGAAAAAAATTTGTTTGTTACTTGGTAAGTATGAATGTATGTATGTAATACATACATATGTATGTTTATCAGTTATTTGGTGGACCGTTAGAGTTTTTTATAAAACATAGAAGGAACACCAATCTTTGAAGAAATGGAAAGTTTTTCGTTAAACTAACGTTTTCTGACGAGACTGTACACATATGTTCAGATACGGGCGTTTATGCACCGTTTATTGCAAAAATGGCATATCTCACAAAAGGGAGGTTATACCATTTTTGAATGAAAAATGGGATTTTATTGGAAAAAACGGGGGTTTTTCGGACAGCAAAGGGGGTGCCGGGTTCTGGATGACCCGGATCCGGCTCGAAGGACCAAAATGTGCAGGGCACACGGGGGTTGGATATATATGAGTATTGGAAAATGTATGACTTACCGGGAGGTGGTTGTTTCTGGAAGAATACTAGTTGTTTCTGGGACTTTAGCAGTACTAATTCCGGGTGTAGTAAGCGGAGCTTTGGTAATTGTTGATGTCGTTGCAGTTTTTTACCTTCTATGTGGCGAAATCTATTGGAATTTATGAATAAAACGAAGAAAAATGCCTACTAATAATTTTATGTGGCAGAAAATCTCTTCTTTGAGTTGCAAATGGCACGCAATTGCTTGTAGAATATTTTATATGCATGTAAAATTAATCCTGTTCAGTTTGTATATGATAATAGCACTTAAAATTATTTAACAATAGGCATTAATATGTATATTTATGCGACAGTTTCTTTAAGAACTTTAAATTAAAAGTGGCAGTGCTAAAACAAGTTAAAATTGTTTGTTTGCTGTTTGGTATTAATCACAAGGATGATAACACTTCACAATACCTTTGTCATGTCCATTTGATTTGATATTTGCCAAAGATCACAACACAGTTTTAATAAAATTTGCACCAAATTAAGTCAGTTAATATAAAGGAATTTTTATTTAGACTGATTTAATATCTTATTATTTAACACTATTTAACGACTTGAATGCACGGCTGCTCACAATAGACTTCTCTTCTCTTGCTCGAAGCAAAACAAGCAAAGGCAACAAAAGGGAAAACAAAATAAAAAACAGTGTGACCGTGTATAAACAAATACAATATTCAAGTAAATGAAAAATATTATTGTATTTAAAAATTGTATTCAATAACATGGTTTTGTTGAAAATAATTCTTGTATATTTTTTTTCTGTGTGTTTAGAGGTAGGATCACACGATTGCCGCAATGCACCAATTATTGGTCCATTTTATATGTCAATCGTGTGATTTCACAATTTATTGCCCCATACGACAATCCAGAACAATATTGTGCTGATTTGCCGCAATCAAATGCAACTCTGGTGCGGCAATAGTAGTAGGGAACTGCCAATCCGGCCGCAATTAAAATTTTGAAATTTTAAAATTTTAATTACCCAAATTTTAAAATTCTTGGAAATTTGTGAAATTTGATACCCTACGAGGGTGGATCAATAAGTCCGTCCAACTTTTTGTTTACATAAGGAATTTTTTGTTTACATAAGGGGTTTTGTTTGTTTAATACATACGAGGGTGGTTTAATAAGTCCAGTTTTTTATGACCGTGGGAATTTGTATGTGTGTATGTTTGTGGGGTGGATTAAGGGGTTTCATAAGATTAAGATTTCATAAGTATATATGCCGAAGGGAAAATCATGAAATGATTTTTCCTAATACTAATGGGGGTGAAATAGTGAAAATTTATTTTTCTTAGTGCCTACGGCAATATATGAATATTTTTCCTAATGCCTACGGCAATATATGAATTTTTTTTCAAATGCCTACGGCAAAACATGATTGTTATTTTTTCCAAATGCCGACGGCAAAACGTAATTATTTTTCCAAATGCCGACGGCAAAACATGATTATTATTTTCTAATACCAAAGGGAAAATTGCCAGTGTTGCCAGAGTGTAGAAATTTGTTATCGTAATACTATATCAGTAATATCAGAGAAAATATTTATTTATGTGTTCACATGTATGTGAAAACCCATACTTGTGTTCACATGTATGTGAACACCCATACTTGTGTGTGGGGGGTCCAGCTTGATAGTCGCGGGTAATTTAATATTTTGTGTATTTGTTTAAGAGATATGTATGTATGTGTATGTATGTATGTATGTATGTATGTATGTATGTGTATGTATGTATGTATGTATATGTATGTATGTGTATGTATGTATGTGTATGTATGTATGTATGTATGTATGTATGTGTACATGTATGAATGTGTGATCGTGGGTATTTGTGCGTGGAATATTTTGTAGAATACATATATATTTTGCAAGGTAATCATTTTCTTTGTCTACGATTATTTTAAAGCAGCAAACTAAGTACACTCAACAGCAGAGAAACAAAAACCAAACATTTGCAAGTAAGCAAAAAAGTTAATTTCTCCTTCCCCTCACTTCCTTCTCTTTCCTTTATGTAGTTTGTATTTGAAATAAGAAAACACTTGTATATTATTTTATTTTTGATACATTTATTGTTTAAAATTTTTTTTAAAATTTTATAATGATACATACATTCATATTTTAAAAAGTGAAAAAGTTTAATTAAAGCAAGACATTTCTTTTGTTAGTAAAATAGCATTTTTTAGTGCGCAAGCACCAAATTTATGATAATTACAATAAAAATATTCGGGATACTTGATTTCCATTTGTTTAAAGTTGATGCAGCCTATATCCTCAACGTTAAAAATTTTTCGACATAAAATTTTTTCCAACCAGCATCTTTTTTCTTCACCTTTTACATAAATTTTAGAACATCTTGCGTTGGCTTTTATAAAATTGCAAACGCTTTGAAATGAAACTGATCCAGCAGTCCAGCTTAGGTGATGATAGTTTTTTGTTAGCCACTTTGCTTCTCTTTGCTTTTCTATTGATAAGCATTTGATATCAAATGGGGGTTTTATAATGAAATTGTTATATTCATAATTGTTGAAAACAATTGCTACTTCTTTTGCGATGAAATCATTTGCATTACTTTTGAAACCTTGTACGTCTATGCAAATTATATTGTTTTCCATATTACTCAATTTATAAGACTTTTCGAACTTGTCCTTTGATGGGTACATATTCTATTATACGATCATGAATAAGAATACAGTAAGCTGATGTTTTTGCTGCAATATTAGTTGCTGTTTCAAATTCTATTTTGATATCAATCGGTCCATTATTGAGTGATTCATTCTGATGACTGACATCTACTACAATAATAGGAGCTTTTGTCTTAAACTCTGATGCAGTTAGAAGCGGTTGAGATTCTTTCATATAGTAGCTTTGTTGAAATCTTAGATACATATCATATAGAATTGCATATCGTTCATTTTTGAACTTTATGTTAAGATCATCATATGGATATGAGACTGAATTTAAATGTACTTTTAAATTAGTCAAATCACAATGAACAAACTTATTTTCTTGTTGAAAAGCAATCAATACAAAACGAGGGCGTTCTCTATTTGCAGCTAGTTTAACATTCCAAATATGGCTAGTTCCCATATTTAATTGTGGATTGACATGACAATCCCAACTGCGAAATGCCATAGGTATAGAAGCACCATTGTTAATAATTTTAATCATATTCAATTTGCTAAAGTCGCATAATTGAACATGTGGGATTCTCCATGAGATTAGTGAAATTGTAAGTTTAGCTTTTTTAGTAGAAACACTCGAGCGTACAAGATCTTCGTCGTTCTTATTGCGCAAGAGTATCAATTCATGTTTTCCATTTAGTATAACTTTGTTGTAGTCTTCAGCGAATCCTAGAAGCATTTTTAGAGGTACATAGAAATTGAAAAAGCCATTTACAAGAGTGACATCGTCAATTTTGTTCCATCCAGCATTTTGCATCACGTTGCTTTCTGTTGGTGACATAGAAACCAAATTTTTTATGGTGCTTGTGGCTCCTAAATATCTTGTATGATCAATTTCAATTCCATTGAGCTCATAGCGAATTTCATCAAATAGATATGCCACAAAGTTGTTTTTTAATATAAAGTTGTCCGATGATGAAGAAGATTTAGAGTTATTATCATCAGCAACAAAACCTTCTACATAAATGTAGCTTTCACTGGGTAGCACGTACAAATCTTGATTTTGTATTGAAATTCTAATTTCATCATTATTGTTGTAAGATTGTAAGTATGGTACATATGTATGATAGTCCTTTTTGATTATATTCTCATCAGACAAGGGCTTATCTAAGACATCTATTATTGAACTCATTTTGTCTTCAATTTAAAATTCAAGGACTTTAGAAAATTTTTATTTGATGTTGTTAATGCTTTCTGTTGTACTGATCGCTTTAATGTTGATGTTGTTCTTGTTGCTATATTTTTTAAGGTATTTGTGTTGTATATTAGCATTATTTAGTTGGCCTTAAATGTATTCGTATTGTAATTTCCTCTCCTCGGAAATTAATTAAATCACCGTGTTGATCAACTACGCGCAGCGCTAGTGAACTTATCTCTCTGGTGTTCACAGGTAAATAGATAAGATTTCTTGGAACCTCATCTATTTTATAGCCTGGAGGCACATTAATCGGAAATTCATGAAGTGTATGCGATTTGGAGCTATTCATATATGTGTTAATAGCGATACTACTTTCAACTCGCAAGAGATTTACTTTAAAAATATTAACTGGAAGATCTGAATAATAATATTGGTTTGGTGTTAGGATTTTGCTATTGAATCCTAAAAGTTTTCCAATTGTATTGTCTTTATTAAAATATACAGTATCCTTGGAACTATTAACTTTAACTTGCATTGTATTGTTATTAGCTTCAATAAAAATCTTATTTGCTGGACAGAGTAGTTTGTATTGCTCTTCTATAAAATCAACTATATCATTTAGTTCGTAAGATCCAATTGGTATTTCTATTGTATATTCTCCTATATGAAACATATTGTTGTAGGTGTCTACATTTGGAATACTGTTGTATGAATGAAAATCAGTTAGGAGCCCAAGATTGGATATCAAAACCAAATTTTCATAGTTTATCTATATTTTCTGAAGATCTTGTAGCAATCGAAATGACTAGAGTCAAAACCTGCTACAATAAACCAATTTACTTAGGATTTTGTGTACTCGAGCTGTCCAAATGGAAAATGTATAATTTCCATTACGGGTACATGCAACCTAAGTTTAAGACAAACCTCTCATTAAACTATATGGATACTGACTCTTTTATATATTCAATAAAGACTGACGACTTTTACGCTGACATAAAAAATGACATACATGAACAATTTGACACATCGGACTATCCTACAGACAATATTTATAATTTCCCAATAGTAAATAAAAAAGTAATTGGTATGATGAAGGATGAAAATTGCGGTAAGATAATGACAGAGTTTGTTGGGCTGCGCTCAAAAATGTATTCATTTAGCGTAGAAAACCAAGATGATATTAAAAAATCGAAGGGGGTAAAGAGAGCCATATTAGATAAATATAGTTTAGCTACATATAAGAATTGCTTATTTAATAAGATTAATGTATATGATAGTATGTTAACATTTAAATCTAAACTACATCAATTATATACTAGTGAACTAAATAAGGTAGTATTAAGCTATGGAGATGATAAGAGAAAAATTAGATCAAATAATATTAATACTTATGCATGGTATCATTTTCGTATTAAGGAAACTAACCCTGAATACGAACTTGATATGTTGCTAAATGAGATTGCTAAAATGCAAGAAAATCTTAGTTAATTAGTTAAGAAAAAATATTGTATATAAAATCCTATTTATTAAGAAAAATTGTTGTATATAATATCTTAGTTAATAAGAAAAAATATTGTATTTATATCCTATTTAATCAGAAAAATTGATGTATATAAAATCTTATTTATTAAGAAAAATTATTGTATTGTTGTTAAAATGAATGTAAAAAAAGTCTAAGAAATATTATTGTATTTAAATTCTATTTATTAAGAAAAGTTATTGTAAATAAACTATTGAAAAAAGAATGGAAAATGTGAGTGGTTTTTTTTTATTTCTTTATTGACTTTACTTCGTTGGATCAAAAATTTTTGTTTTTTGCTTATTTGCAAATTCTTGTTTTCATGTCGCTTAAACATGCACAGTCTTGTTTTCAGGTCACTTAAACATGCACAGTCTTGTTTTCTTTGAGAGGTTCTGCACAAGAGAAATTGAATTTCACAATATTATGAAATTCAATTAGATATTTTCATAAAGAGAAATAATTTAGATAATCAGATAAAATCCTCATATTTTTTTACTACATACAAGTTTCTGTTATTTTATATTCGAACAGATGATTCCTAGTTTTCCTTTAGAAAAAAATAATACAAATCAAGGAATATTTTTATAATTCAATTTTATTTTATTTTATTATTTATACAATTTTATTTCATTTTTATTTAATTTATTTATAATGATGGAAACATTTCGTAATAGCCAATTATTAGATGTTCTAGTATATTTTTTCGTAAAAAATATATGGTACATCTGCAAGTATCAGGTCCCTCCTCACACTCAGGATGATACCAAGGACAGCTTGGGAAGTGTCCTTCAGTGTTGTCTTCATCTTCCATGACACCATATTCTTCGTTCTCATCCAGCATATTTTGGAAACATTTTATCATCTCCCAATGATCAAAAAGCCTGAAGCTTTCAAAATCTCTTATAAATTGATTAAGAGTACGTCTAATTTGGCTCATTTTATTTGCTGATGAATGAATGATGATGAATGTTGGAAGGTTCCTTTAAGACTAATTTGTTCTGTAAATTTTTAAAATATCTATATGGTCTTTAAAATATCTATACTATCATCTCTATGTCATATTTCTTTTTAGCAGTCTATCTCTCTCTAACCCTTTTCTCTCTATTCCATATTTCTTTTTTACTACTCTATCTCTCTCTAACCGTTTTCTCTCTATAACTATCTCTTTCTGTCTATCACTATCCCCCACTTATTCACTATTTCACCACAATTATTTTCGATTAGCCTTTTTGAAGTCATCATCGCTACTTTTAAGATCATTTCCAGTTAAACATTCAGAGTGACAAGAAGTATCTAAATAAAAAATAAAAAAATGGACTCCACAACAAATCTAATTGCAAAATTTAATGCTCTAAATAACAAAACTTTAATACACGTAAAGGAGCTTGATTCTTCAACGAAATATACTATTAGAAATGTGGTACGTGTAACAACTAAATATGGACCAACCCTAAAAGTTGAAATGAATAAACACATAATGTTCCTGCCCAAACGATATAATATTTTAACTGATGACGATATCAAAGATCTCTCAAGCGGATCATATTGCCTAAGTAGAGAAGGTGAAGAAAACCTAATTGTCGAGAGTGAGCTGAGTGAATTTCTAATTCAAAATTCCCAATTTCCTGTTTGGCAATAATATATTAATTATGTATTTTAAACTATGAATAAAAAGACATTAAAGAGTTTTGTAAAATATAAATTTTTGTGTTTTATTTAATATTTTCAGTTATTTCATAAAGAAATTTAAGACATAAATGTCCACAGGTAAATGTATTGAAATTCTGATGCTGATTATAGTTGTATTTTATATTTGCACCAAGATATTTGACTACTTCCCAAGGAGGTTGTAAGTTTCCAAAGCTGTCGAAATATTCTTTTTCATTGTTGTTTTTATAGTATGCTACCCAATGTGTACCAGGTCCTGTTGATACATCTAAGTTGATTATTCCACATTCAATTTTCTTTGTTCGTTTTGGTAGAGTATTCAACATGAAAACTCCTCTAAAATATGGAATTTTTATAGAGAAACGGTTTAGGTCCACATCAGATAGTGGTCTGTTGGGCAGCATCTTTAAGAGTTTTTTGATTCCTCTTTGTGAACTAAACCATAACCTTTTTTATATGGTTTTAAGTAAAGTCCTTTTCCCACTGCTATAGATTCCATCGCTTTATTATGTCTAGTTGCTTCATCAAGTTGAATTTTTGCATTCTTTGTTGCATTTACAGCTTTAGCTATGGCAGCACCACCAGTTGTTAGACTACCAATTGCACCCAGAGCAGTTAAAATCGGTATTAGAGGTAAAAAACCACCGATTTTTGGAACACGTATTACACGTGGAACTACAATTTGAGACTTTCTTCCTTTTAATGATTTGTTAATAGTTTTTCGTGCAATTTTAATAGCTGAGTTAATATCTAATGGTTTTTCCTTCTTTAGTATTTTTGTTGCAGCTCTAATTGATGTTCTAAATAGTTTTTTATCATTTGGCTTGTTCTTTTTAGCATTTTTCTTTTTCTCCACACCCATACCAAATTTAGTTTTGGTTTTCATTGCGTTAGTAACCATATATGCAAATGATTTTTCTGCAAGACTACTGTCTTTTGCTAAAACTCGATTCCAAGCTGAATTTTCAAGTATTTTATCAGCTTTATGTCTAGTACTTATATCCTTATTTTTTGAATACGCAATATCGTGATTTTTACAAGCAGAGTCCAATAAATTAATACCTTTGTCACCTCGATTTAAACGTTTTTGTAGTTTTGTTCCAGGTCCACAGTACTGATACCCCGGAAGATGAAGCTCAACAGGTAGAGAGTTTATTATTTTATCTACTATACCTCCTCCAACGAAGGTGTTTTTATGACTAAACGTTTTCTGATATCGTATAACCATATTATCTAATTTTTTCTATAATAAGAGGTAACATTTATAAAATGTATTTAGTTACAAAAATGCAGTTAGTGAAACAACATAAAAATATTTTAGTTCGTAATATTGACGATTCAGTGAACATCACTTCAAAAATAAAGCATAGCCCCCTCTTACCAAATTCTATTCGTGCTCTAATAGTTGGACCATCCAATTGTGGAAAGACTAATGTTATGATTGGCTTACTAGAAAGTCCTAATGGACTCAAGTTTGAAAACATCTATTTATACTCAAAATCTCTATATCAACCCAAATATGAATACCTGAAGAAACTAATTTCACCAATTAAAGGAATGGGATATTATACATTTACAGATAATGAATTAGTTATTCCACCTGACGAAGCTAAAACTAATTCAATTATGATATTTGATGATGTTGCATGTGAAAAGCAGAATAATATACGTACATATTTTTGTATGGGGCGACATAGGGATGTCGATTCATTCTACTTGTGTCAAACTTATACTAGAATTCCCAAGCATTTAATAAGAGACAATGCCAATGTTATTATAATGTTTAAACAAGATGAGACAAATATGAAGCATGTTTATAGAGATCATGTTGGTGGCGATATGAGTTATGAAAAGTTTCATGAGATTTGTCGAGAGTGTTGGAAGGATAAATATGGATTTTTGGTGATTAGCAAAGATAATGAATTAAATGATGGACGCTACAGAAAGCAATTTGACTATTTCATAACTATATAAACTACTCTTCATAAACATTTACTTTAGTTATTAATCTAACTTTAAGCTTGATACATCTATTTGCTATAACCTCATCTGATACCTGATAAGCTGATCTGAAAACCAGACCAGCTACCTAATAAGCTGATTTGATACCTGATAACCTGATCTGAAAACCAGACCAGGTACTGATAAGCTGATCTGAAAACCAGACCAGGTCCTAAAAAGCTGATCTGAAAACCAGACCAGGTCCTGAAAAGCTGATCTGAAAACCAGACCAGGTCCTAAAAAGCTGATCTGAAAACTAGACCAGATCCTGAAAAGCTGATCTGAAAACCAGACCAGGTCCTGAAAAGCTGATCTGAAAACCAGACCAGGTCCTGAAAAGCTGATCTGAAAACCAGACCAGGTCCTAAAAAGCTGATCTGAAAACCAGACCAGGTCCTGAAAAGCTGATCTGAAAACCAGACCAGGTCCTAAAAAGCTGATCTGAAAACCAGACCAGGTGCTAATAAGCTGATCTAATAGCTGATACCTCATCTAATAGCTGATACCTTTTATTTATTAAACATGGATGAGAAAATTTTAAAACAGTTGGTGTTGACAAGAAATGTCTTGAAGAAAAAGCTTCGTAGTATAAAAACTGGTGAAATAGATACACGTGAACAACTAAGAGATACATTTAAACCTATAACAGAACCACTGAAAGAATTCATAAATAGTTCTAAAAAAATTAAAAGAATTCCCATTAAAGAAGAAAATAAAATGAAGACAGAATTTGAAAATAATACAAGTTTAAAGTCTGAAAAACCATCACTCAAGTTAGAGACAAGTACACCAAAGAAACTAGCAGAAGGAACAATATCTGATAGTACCATATTATTTAACGAAACTAATACTAAAAATGATGATGATGATGATGAAGATGATTTTTACTCACAAACTTCCAATACAGAAGATACTTATACTGATTTATCAGTCTTGGAAGAAAGAAATGAATTAGATACAAACTATGGTCCACATAAAGATTTCAATAATGAATGGAAATTCGGTGATAGTAAACTTACACTTAGTGAACATAAAATACAAGTTGGTGGTCAAATATGGGCTCTAACACCAGGACTATTTTCTCTAATGTTTCATAAAATACCAAAAAATTATGATAAATTTGAACTCGAAATCTATAAAAAGATTTTAATTACTACTAATGCATATAGAAGAGACTATAAACCTGATGGTCAAATTAAGGGTACTAGAGGATATAAATATAAACATATTATTAAGAAATTTATTGACGAGAAAAACCAGGATAATTTACCCGAATCAACAGGATCTAAGCCCAAAGGTAGCTATTTAGGTGATGGAATGATGGAATTTAACATCCATAAGCCCAACTATATATACTGGGATGATCCAAATGAGCTAGTAGATCGACTTCGACTACTGCTCGCATCACAAGCTGCAGGTCATAATAATCACAATAACGAGATTGTATCAATTATTGAAGAACTACGTGAAGCTAATATAATACATTAACTTTAATAAAGTATATAAAGCATGTCTGTTGATAAATTTGGGCATTATTTAAACGATACTAGCAACATAGTTTCTTTGAAAAATGCACCTAAACTGCTGGGGTTCTTTGTGGATACGAACAACAACATTGATGTCCAAAACAAAAGGATCAAAAATGTTGCAAAAGCTGTGGAGGAAAACGATGTTATCAATAAATTGTTTCTGCAAACTCAAATCGAAAAACTAGAAGAGAAATTATTAGCATACTTTAAGAGAGACAGTACTATAATTCAAGAAAATATTCAAATGCAAATTGAGGATCTACATCGCGAAACAAAATTAGATATAGAAGAAAATTATAAAATTGAAAAAGATATTCTAAAAATTAAAACATCCTTTGAAGAACAAATTGAACAGCTTAATGAGAAAATTTATAGATTAGAAAATTACATGTTTGTATCAATAGCTGAAAGTGCTTCAACTAGATCACAACACTCTTCAAAAAATCTCTAAAAACAACTTAATGTCTTCAAAAAGAAATTTAGTAAACGAACTCCATAAGCAAGCACGAAAACATTTTGTGCGTCGCAGAGTTATAATGAAAGGAATAGATGATCTTTGGCAAGCTGATTTAGTTGAAATGGGGAACTATTCAAAAGAAAATAGAAATTATCGATTTTTGCTGACTATTATTGACACATTCTCAAAATTTGCATGGGCAGTACCGCTAAAAACAAAAACTGCACTTGAAACAACTAACGCAATGGAAAATATTTTTGAATTGGGGCGAATACCAAAAAACATACAAACAGATGATGGTAAAGAATTTTTCAACAAACACTTTGAAAAATTAATGCATAAATACAACATTAATCACTACTCAACATATAGCATTATGAAAGCATCAATAGTAGAACGATTTAATAGAACACTAAAAGGAATGATGTGGAAAGAATTTAGCTATAATGGTTCTTATAAGTGGATTGATATATACAAAGATTTACTTAATACCTACAATAGAAAAGTTCATCGTACCATTAAAATGCCTCCAATTAAAGTCAACTCAACAAATGAGGAAAAGCTGCTAAATACAGTATACAGTCATATGAAAATGTATAAAATGTCAAAATTTAATGTAGGAGATCATGTACGCATAAGCAAATATAAGCATACATTTGAAAAAGGTTATACTCCAAATTGGACTACAGAAATTTTTACAATTACAAGAGTTCAAAATACAAATCCTGCAACATACATATTAGAAGACTATCTTGGTAATCCTATTAAAGGTGGATTCTATACTGACGAACTTTCAAAAACCAGATTTCCAAATACATATCTAGTTGAAAAGGTGCTTAAAATTAAAGGGAAGGAGGTATATGTTAAATGGCTGGGATTTTCTAATCAACACAATTCTTGGATAAGTAAAGATGAAATATTATAGATGAAAGAAAAACTAAATCAACAACAACATCATAGCAAAACAATAATAGCATTAATATTAAGAAACAAATGTTAATTTTAAAATAAGAAAATGAAATAAATATGTAAATTATGCTTATAAACCATACTGTCTACTAAACTTTATTTAATTGTAATCAGTCTGTTATAATGTCAATAACACTTACTCTGAGCTCTAACTCATCAGAATTATCTGCTAGTTACTTTCCTCCTATTGAATTACATGATGCATATGAGTGTGCTCTAACTGATTTTCATTCATACAACAGTATTCCAAATGTAGACACCTACAACAATATGTTTCATATAGGAGAATATACAATAGAAATACCAATTGGATCTTACGAACTAAATGATATAGTTGATTTTATAGAAGAGCAATACAAACTACTCTGTCCAGCAAATAAGATTTTTATTGAAGCTAATAACAATACAATGCAAGTTAAAGTTAATAGTTCCAAGGATACTGTATATTTTAATAAAGACAATACAATTGGAAAACTTTTAGGATTCAATAGCAAAATCCTAACACCAAACCAATATTATTATTCAGATCTTCCAGTTAATATTTTTAAAGTAAATCTCTTGCGAGTTGAAAGTAGTATCGCTATTAACACATATATGAATAGCTCCAAATCGCATACACTTCATGAATTTCCGATTAATGTGCCTCCAGGCTATAAAATAGATGAGGTTCCAAGAAATCTTATCTATTTACCTGTGAACACCAGAGAGATAAGTTCACTAGCGCTGCGCGTAGTTGATCAACACGGTGATTTAATTAATTTCCGAGGAGAGGAAATTACAATACGAATACATTTAAGGCCAACTAAATAATGCTAATATACAACACAAATACCTTAAAAAATATAGCAACAAGAACAACATCAACATTAAAGCGATCAGTACAACAGAAAGCATTAACAACATCAAATAAAAATTTTCTAAAGTCCTTGAATTTTAAATTGAAGACAAAATGAGTTCAATAATAGATGTCTTAGATAAGCCCTTGTCTGATGAGAATATAATCAAAAAGGACTATCATACATATGTACCATACTTACAATCTTACAACAATAATGATGAAATTAGAATTTCAATACAAAATCAAGATTTGTACGTGCTACCCAGTGAAAGCTACATTTATGTAGAAGGTTTTGTTGCTGATGATAATAACTCTAAATCTTCTTCATCATCGGACAACTTTATATTAAAAAACAACTTTGTGGCATATCTATTTGATGAAATTCGCTATGAGCTCAATGGAATTGAAATTGATCATACAAGATATTTAGGAGCCACAAGCACCATAAAAAATTTGGTTTCTATGTCACCAACAGAAAGCAACGTGATGCAAAATGCTGGATGGAACAAAATTGACGATGTCACTCTTGTAAATGGCTTTTTCAATTTCTATGTACCTCTAAAAATGCTTCTAGGATTCGCTGAAGACTACAACAAAGTTATACTAAATGGAAAACATGAATTGATACTCTTGCGCAATAAGAACGACGAAGATCTTGTACGCTCGAGTGTTTCTACTAAAAAAGCTAAACTTACAATTTCACTAATCTCATGGAGAATCCCACATGTTCAATTATGCGACTTTAGCAAATTGAATATGATTAAAATTATTAACAATGGTGCTTCTATACCTATGGCATTTCGCAGTTGGGATTGTCATGTCAATCCACAATTAAATATGGGAACTAGCCATATTTGGAATGTTAAACTAGCTGCAAATAGAGAACGCCCTCGTTTTGTATTGATTGCTTTTCAACAAGAAAATAAGTTTGTTCATTGTGATTTGACTAATTTAAAAGTACATTTAAATTCAGTCTCATATCCATATGATGATCTTAACATAAAGTTCAAAAATGAACGATATGCAATTCTATATGATATGTATCTAAGATTTCAACAAAGCTACTATATGAAAGAATCTCAACCGCTTCTAACTGCATCAGAGTTTAAGACAAAAGCTCCTATTATTGTAGTAGATGTCAGTCATCAGAATGAATCACTCAATAATGGACCGATTGATATCAAAATAGAATTTGAAACAGCAACTAATATTGCAGCAAAAACATCAGCTTACTGTATTCTTATTCATGATCGTATAATAGAATATGTACCCATCAAAGGACAAGTTCGAAAAGTCTTATAAATTGAGTAATATGGAAAACAATATAATTTGCATAGACGTACAAGGTTTCAAAAGTAATGCAAATGATTTCATCGCAAAAGAAGTAGCAATTGTTTTCAACAATTATGAATATAACAATTTCATTATAAAACCCCCATTTGATATCAAATGCTTATCAATAGAAAAGCAAAGAGAAGCAAAGTGGCTAACAAAAAACTATCATCACCTAAGCTGGACTGCTGGATCAGTTTCATTTCAAAGCGTTTGCAATTTTATAAAAGCCAACGCAAGATGTTCTAAAATTTATGTAAAAGGTGAAGAAAAAAGATGCTGGTTGGAAAAAATTTTATGTCGAAAAATTTTTAACGTTGAGGATATAGGCTGCATCAACTTTAAACAAATGGAAATCAAGTATCCCGAATATTTTTATTGTAATTATCATAAATTTGGTGCTTGCGCACTAAAAAATGCTATTTTACTAACAAAAGAAATGTCTTGCTTTAATTAAACTTTTTCACTTTTTAAAATATGAATGTATGTATCATTATAAAATTTTAAAAAAAATTTTAAACAATAAATGTATCAAAAATAAAATAATATACAAGTGTTTTCTTATTTCAAATACAAACTACATAAAGGAAAGAGAAGGAAGTGAGGGGAAGGAGAAATTAACTTTTTTGCTTACTTGCAAATGTTTGGTTTTTGTTTCTCTGCTGTTGAGTGTACTTAGTTTGCTGCTTTAAAATAATCGTAGACAAAGAAAATGATTACCTTGCAAAATATATATGTATTCTACAAAATATTCCACGCACAAATACCCACGATCACACATTCATACATGTACACATACATACATACATACATACATACATACACATACATACATACACATACATACATATACATACATACATACATACACATACATACATACATACATACATACATACATACACATACATACATATCTCTTAAACAAATACACAAAATATTAAATTACCCGCGACTATCAAGCTGGACCCCCCACACACAAGTATGGGTGTTCACATACATGTGAACACAAGTATGGGTTTTCACATACATGTGAACACATAAATAAATATTTTCTCTGATATTACTGATATAGTATTACGATAACAAATTTCTACACTCTGGCAACACTGGCAATTTTCCCTTTGGTATTAGAAAATAATAATCATGTTTTGCCGTCGGCATTTGGAAAAATAATTACGTTTTGCCGTCGGCATTTGGAAAAAATAACAATCATGTTTTGCCGTAGGCATTTGAAAAAAAATTCATATATTGCCGTAGGCATTAGGAAAAATATTCATATATTGCCGTAGGCACTAAGAAAAATAAATTTTCACTATTTCACCCCCATTAGTATTAGGAAAAATCATTTCATGATTTTCCCTTCGGCATATATACTTATGAAATCTTAATCTTATGAAACCCCTTAATCCACCCCACAAACATACACACATACAAATTCCCACGGTCATAAAAAACTGGACTTATTAAACCACCCTCGTATGTATTAAACAAACAAAACCCCTTATGTAAACAAAAAATTCCTTATGTAAACAAAAAGTTGGACGGACTTATTGATCCACCCTCGTAGGGTATCAAATTTCACAAATTTCCAAGAATTTTAAAATTTGGGTAATTAAAATTTTAAAATTTCAAAATTTTAATTGCGGCCGGATTGGCAGTTCCCTACTACTGGCAATCGTGTGAGCGGTTGATAGACAACCATGCAGCAATAAAAGCTTTAAAAATGCCGTAATATTTATTGTGTTCTCGAGCGACAATACGCAACAATTGCTTAAAATTAATTTATTTTTCCATGTGAAGACAAGTTTTTTCGTAAGTAAGTTTAGTTACTTTCTATGTAATTATAACTTATTTGAAACGTTAACATGGAACTCTGAGTCAATCCTTAACCCATATATTTAGTTTTTATTTCTTTAAAATACAGAAAATCGCCTTTGCCCATGCAAAAAAGTGTATGTACTCTTCAGTCGTAAGTACTTACAATTTGACTGAATAACCCATTATTTTTGTTTGAGAAGTTCAAAAAGTATGCGGTACTCTATACTTTTTGCCTACAAATATCCGAAAGTTAATAGATTACTGATTGCCTAAAAGTATTCAAAATTTAATGGGTTATTTTGTGGATTACTTTTTGCCTAAAATTTTTCAAAATAATTTTTTGCTAATAAAAATAAATAGAATTTTTTAAAAATCATAATTTTGCAAAAAAAAAAATAGATGAATATGTATTGAATAAAATGCAATGTAACGATGCTTTCTCAAGGCTGGGGTGTCCCGGTGTCCAGGTTTCGGTACAACAAAATATATGTTTGGACTGTCATAGGAAAAATGAAAACGCTTTGGTTGGAGGCTTTGTTTTTCTTTGAGTACTTTATTTATAAATATTACAATATTATAAATATTACGTTACAAAAATTTGTTAATATAATTATTAACAGCGGATGACTAATTCCTATAAAACTTGGACTTAGCCGGAATGGCTATCAGCCGCTAACTAGTTCCTATAAAACTTGGACTTACCATGATTGGCTCTCCGCGGCTAAAAAAATTTTTATAAAACTTGGACTTAGCCTGATTTGTCCTCAGCGGCTGACTAATTTTAATAAAACTTCGACTTAGCCTGACTTGTCCTCAGCGGCTAACTTATTTTAATAAAACTTTGACTTAGCCTTATTTGCCCTCAGTGGCTGACTAATTTTAATAAAACTTGGACTTAGCCTGCTTGGCTCTCAGCGGCTGACTAATTTTAATAAAACTTGGCCTGATTTGGCTCTCAGCGGCTGACTTATTTTAATAAAACTTGGACTTAGACGGAATTGTTATCAGCGGCTGACCACCAACACCCAGAACAGACTAACTAACTAAACTACTATCAGCGGCTAACCACCTAAATTCAGACTTAATCTTGTATTGTTATCAGCGGCTAGCTAAAGTTTATACAATTTGAACTTAGCCTGAATGGTTATCAGCGGCTGACCACCAATACCCAGAACAGACTAACTAACTAAAGTACTATCAGCGGTTAACCACCAATACTACTGCCTTTTCTAAATTCAGACTTAATCTTGTGTTGTTATCAGCGGCTAACCACCAATACCAATGTAAGACTATTACCTAATTATTATCAGCGGCTAACCACCAATAATAATGCACTACTAAAATTGCCTACAAAGATAAATTCAATTCAGCGGCTAACCAAGTTCCTTTATCAACCCCTCGACCACGGTTGCCAGAAATGCAGATTTATCTGGATTTTGCAGATTTTTACCCTCCAAAAACACGAAATCCAGATTTGAAGATTTTTGGGCTAAAAACGCAGATTTTTCAACTCCAATTATAGTGCAATTTTTTTTTACATTTTTCCTAATACTGCTACTACTTCTTGTTTCTTTTGTGTGAACGACTCATAGTTTAGAAAGTTAAAATTTTTGAACATGGGAAACATCGTAGAGAATATATTATTTTCTCTTCAAGTAAACTTTGCGTGTGGAAAATTGGCGGCTTTTCCTCATCAGTAGACTCATCAGTAGACCAGTGCGGCAGCTAATTGTAAAAAGGTAATGAGAAATTAAAAATTTATTCAAAATCGAAGATGTTAGCTTGTAAAGATTTTTGCTTGAAGCTTTTAAGCTTATTCTGTCGTATTCATAAAAAATAGTTTTAGTTTACTAAAGCTTTACAAAACAAATTTTTCTTTGTTAAACGTTTTGTAACACAAAATAATATTTATGAATACATATTACCTATTACGAATATTACCTATTTTGTGCTATTACGCTTGTGTACGTAATTCTTAATAACATATTTTGATAGTCATTCTATAAAAATATATATGTTGCACATGTACATCCATATTTATGTAAATTTTTTTAATAAAATATAAAAAAAGTTGTTTAAAAAATTGCTTTGAAGATTTTTTGAAGATTTTAAAAATAAAATGCAGATTTTGCAGATTTTTTCGTGAAAAATTTTTGAATTTTGGAGATTTTATCCTTAGAAATTCTGGCAAGACTGCCCTCGACACTAACTAAACTCTTTGCATCTACAGCAGCTCCTTTTATACTAATTTCATATGGCTGCTCCCATAGTTGTAACACATGCGGTTTTCACAGCCTCCATGGTTGTATACAACCGTATGTATGCTATCATTTCCTGCAAGCCGTTAAGTTTAAATATTTAAATAACATAAGGAATAACCTCTTAAAAGTACTATTACAAGTTTTTATTTTTGTTTTAAAAATAATCATAAGAGTATATAAAAAAATTTAATTCAGTTTAACGATAACAAAACAATAATTCCATAATTCATAAAAATAATACTAATTCAAGTAGATAGGGCATTTCTATATATATTAAAAATAACAAAATAAATAAACAATATCATTTATGCGTAAACGAGCTTCGGAGGTGTGGTAAAAACAAGGTACTTCGTTCCGAATTTTATCATCACAGCAAAAATACTTAATTTTGTAATAAATTTTTCTCTATTATACTTCATTATTAACTGGAAAATTCTACAATAAGTACTTTCACGTAATGATATAAATAAGTACCACTCATTACTTTATAAGCCATTAAAAGGGCACTATCCATTACAAAATCTTGAAAAATTTTTGCTGGGTGGTTTGTATATTTATTGATAAAAAAATATACATAGAAGAGGTAATTTTATTTCTTTTAAACGAATAAACCATTTGCACGTACAAAATAAAAAAATATATTTCTTTAAAAAAAACTATTTGCACCTAAAAAAAAACTAAAAACTACCACAACAGATTTTTGTTTGTGTTGCCGTAAGGTAGAACAATAATGTGACTGGGCTGCGGCAATTATTGCCACAAGTTCATTCTTCGCCAATTTGTGGCAATCAAATTTTCATAAAATGTGACTCGAGTTTTGTTAAATATTTACCTGCATATTTTGCAATTTCTTCAATCACTAGTGCCATGTTTAATTCAATTCTCGTTGTACCTTCATAGTGAACAGACGTAATAGCGGAATTTTTCTTATATACAAACTAAACAAAAAAAAAAAAGCATACAAAAAATATTCGTAGTACATATTAACTTTGATAAATAAGCATTTTTTTTGCTTTGATAATATTTTTACATATAGAAATAACAAAAATAAAAAAAGCCGTAAACAAAAAAAACATACAAAATACCCTTGAGGAATACTCTTTATGAGTACCCCAGAGGAAAAAAATTGTGAAGTGAGTTCTAACGGCAGAAATGCCTATTTTACTGTGAGTTTTGATGCTCATAATGATAACAATAAAAATAAAAAATCTGATAATAGACTTGCTGTGAGTTCTGAAGCTCTTAATAAAAATCAAAAATCTGATAATAGACTTTTACTAACGGCAAAACCACAGTTTCGTCAGCGATCAACTTCGCTTTGTCCAATGCCAACTAGTGAATCGTTGACATTATTGCCTAGTACTTCTACATTTAACTCGGCGATATCATCCGCTTCGGGCTCGTGGTCAACAATTAAACAAGTTGTTACTGAAGACAACAGTAGTACAAAACCAAAGGTACAAGTAGGAATGGACAGATATATAACCATTTTAAAGCGCGGGCGAAGCCCAAATTCTACTAAAATTGGATCCGCCCCAAAGATGTCTAGGGATAACAGCACATCTTCTATCAATCGTCAAAATCGTTTTTCATTATTGCAAGACAAAAACGACAAGCCCGCTGCATCATCACAAAAGTCTTTTAAGCCACCACCTATTTATCTGAGAGAAAAAAATTCAAACGCGATTCTAAAAAATCTACTGTCGACCATTGGTGAAAATACTTTTCACATCATTCCAATTAAACGAGGTAATATTGATGAAACTAAAATCCAAATATATGATGAAAAAGATTTCCGAAAAATTGTTAGTGAGTTTGAAAAAAATAAAACAAATTTGAGTTCAGTAATTTCAATTCTTATGAATGAAATATTTTTATTAATTAATGTGAGTATCTAAAGAAGAGAAGAAAAATTAAACTAGACACTATTAGCTGGGGGAAATACCGATATTTTTCTGTGCAGCCACGCACTTCATCAGCACCCATGTCTATCTACTGGGGTAGAGATTATTATTAACATCAGCTATTTAACCTGAAAATCTATGAAAGTGGAATATGAGAATTGATTGTGTATACAATTATTGATTTGCCTTTGGCAAACACATTTGTAAGTATCACTATTCATTTTCTGTTTTTCCATTTTCTATTTAGGTTAGCACGAAGTTATATCACTCTACCAATGTATGTTTAACTATTCTTACTTATCTTTTACGATCATCACATTATCTTTTACGGTACATACATATAAGTATTATTGTAGTGGCTTTATGTTACTTTGTTTTTGCTTTCTACAGTTGACTTAGCTTTCCAGCATTCTGAAGCAGTTCTGGCCAAGTGAACAGTGATCGCCAAGTGAACATATTTTTGTCACGTGCCCATGATGAATTAAATGAGACATTATTAGATTTAGTTGAACTATAGTGAATTTTAATCAGAAATAATTTCTTAATCAGGCTTGAGTTCAGTAATTTCAATTCTTATGAATGAAATATTTTTATTAATTAATGTGAGTATCTAAAGAAGAGAAGAAAAATTAAACTAGACACTATTAGCTGGGGGAAATACCGATATTTTTCTGTGCAGCCACGCACTTCATCAGCACCCATGTCTATCTACTGGGGTAGAGATTATTATTAACATCAGCTATTTAACCTGAAAATCTATGAAAGTGGAATATGAGAATTGATTGTGTATACAATTATTGATTTGCCTTTGGCAAACACATTTGTAAGTATCACTATTCATATTTAATTCATCATGGGCACGTGACAAAAATATGTTCACTTGGCGATCACTGTTCACTTGGCCAGAACTGCTTCAGAATGCTGGAAAGCTAAGTCAACTGTAGAAAGCAAAAACAAAGTAACATAAAGCCACTACAATAATACTTATATGTATGTACCGATGGTGCATCGAATAAGTAAAAATAATTAATGTGATGATCTTAAAAGATAAGTAAGAATAGTTAAACATACATTGGTAGAGTGATATAACTTCGTGCTAACCTAAATAGAAAATGGAAAAACAGAAAATGAATAGTGATACTTACAAATGTGTTTGCCAAAGGCAAATCAATAATTGTATACACAATCAATTCTCATATTCCACTTTCATAGATTTTCAGGTTAAATAGCTGATGTTAATAATAATCTCTACCCCAGTAGATAGACATGGGTGCTGATGAAGTGCGTGGCTGCACATAAAAATATCGGTATTTCCCCCAGCTAATAGTGTCTAGTTTAATTTTTCTTCTCTTCTTTAGATACTCACATTAATTAATAAAAATATTTCATTCATAAGAATTGAAATTACTGAACTCAAGCCTGATTAAGAAATTATTTCTGATTAAAATTCACTATAGTTCAACTAAATCTAATAATGTCTCAATAAAACAAATTTTTATACATATCAACTTAAGAGTGCTAAAGGCCTACAAATAGTATTAAAGGTCGTAGATTCATATGTTGAGCCTGAAGAAGTAAAATGTGCACTTATCGAACAAGGATTTAAGGTAAAAAATGTTACCAATATAATCAATAGAGAGAAGATTCCCCAGCCTCTATTTCGTGTTGAACTGGAGCCGAATGATATACAGTTAAAGAAAAATGAGACGCACCCAATTTATAGTCTAAAATACCTTTTACACCGAAAAATCACAGTTGAAGAGCCACGTAAGCGTTCAGGTCCCGTACAGTGCCATAATTGCCAAGAATATGGCCACACAAAAACCTACTGCAAATTACCTACAGTTTGTGTTATCTGCGGTGAATTGCATGGTACTGCTAACTGTACCAAGCCAAAAGTACAAGCTGAAAAAAAATGCAGCAATTGTGGAGAAAATCACACCGCTAATTACAGAGGATGCCGTGTATATTCTTTCGTTAAACAGGCTATGGGTCAAAAATCTAAATTAGCTCCAGTTCAATCAGCAAATGCTTACTCCGCCACTCTGCCTCAAACTAGCCAACTAGTTAATTCACGTGTATCGTATGCCGATGCTGCTAAGACTAGCTCTATTCCCACACAAAATGTTCCACCGCCAAGTAATTCAACGAATGCAAACTCTAGCTTTAACTTTAGTCGTCTTGAAGCTACTATTGAGAATCTGGTGCTAACTATAAACAACTTTACAACAAATATGACTAGCATGATGCAAGAAATGCTGAGAATGCAGAATACTCTGCTTCAAGCATTAGTCAACAAACCATGAACACGTTAAAACTATGTTTCTGGAACGCAAACGGCATTCGCCAACATAAAAATGAACTTGAGCACTTCCTCACGGAAAAAAATATTGATATAATGATGGTCTCTGAGACTCACTTGACTTCGAGAAGCTGCTTTAAAATAAATGGTTACACTCTATATGATTCAAAGGACCCGAGGGGAAGAGCATGCGGTGGATCAGCAATTCTAATTAAGTCAAGACTCAAGCACTATATCCTTGAGAACGTTAGTGAAGAATATATGCAAGCTACGAATATTTTCGTAGAAAATTTTTGTGCGAACTTCGTGATATCATCAATTTACTCACCTCCCAGATTTTCAGTTACCGAAGATCAGTATGAGAAGTTCTACAAATCGCTTGGATCTTGTTTCGTGGCAGCTGGTGACTACAATGCAAAACATACGTACTGGGGCTCGCGTCTTGTTACACCTAGAGGTAGAGCGTTGTTTAATACAATTTCAAAAATGGGCTTAGATGTCATTTCGAGTGGGGAGCCTACTTACTGGCCTACTGACGTAAGAAAAATTCCAGATGTCATAGATTTTGGCGTCACGAAAAATATCCATAGGGACTTAATTCACGTAGAGGGCTCTGTAGATCTGTCCTCCGATCACTCTCCCACAATAGTTACAATTTTCAACCCACTAAGGAGTGATTTAACTAACTCATATGCGAAAACGATTAACAGGGTCAACTGGCTAGGATTCAAAAAATATATTAGTAGTCACTGCGTAGAAAACATTCAGCTAAGATCACCTGATGATATTGAATTTAATATTGCCAATCTTAACGAATATATTAAACAGGCTGCTGAACATGCCACTACTTCCTATCCGCAGACTGGCTTTAATAGAATTTATTCTACGGAAATTGAACGTCTTGTATGTGAAAAAAGGAGAGCTAGAAGAGAATGGCAACAACACCGATCACCCCTAAATAAAATCAGACTTAAAGAATGTACTAAACGACTCAAAGAGCTGCTATCGTCGGAAAAGACTGCATTACTGGAAAAGTATTTAGAAGGTCTTGATGTAACGTCAACATCTAATTACTCTTTATGGCGCGCTACTAGAAATCTTAAAAGACCCGTTGATCTCAAATCACCATTGCGTACTTCGACTGGAGGCTGGGCAAGAAGCGATAGTGAGAAAGGTAACTTATTTTCTGAGCATTTAAAATCTGTATTCACTCCCAATTCATGTACGGGTGCTGCCGATTTACCGAGTGTAGTCTCTCTACCCCCTCGTCCCTTAAGGTTTAAGATGCGTGAACTACAAAAAATAGTTGCTGAACTCGACCCTAAGAAAGCTCCAGGTATTGATGGCATTAGTAACAAGATGCTGATGAACTTGCCTCATATTGCAATAAGAATTTTGCTATTTATTTTTAATGCCATTTTACGAATGCAGTATTTTCCACATAACTGGAAACTTGCCAAGATTAAAATGATTCCAAAGCCAGGCAAAGATCTTACCAAGGCTGAGTCATATAGGCCTATAAGCTTACTTTCAACAATTTCAAAGCTTTTCGAAAAGCTGCTCATGACTAAATTGTCCACAATTTTAGCTGATACTGGGTGCATCCCGGACCATCAATTTGGCTTTAGAAGTCAGCATAGCACTATTGAGCAAACGCATAGATTGGTTCAAATTATAAGGAGGACTTTTGAAGAAAAGAAGTATTGTTCTGCCCTTTTTATTGATGTTTCTCAGGCATTTGACAAAGTATGGCACAAAGGCCTAGTTTTAAAATTGAAGACATACCTACCAATAAATATACAAAAGCTTTTGGAAAGTTATATTGTTGATAGGACATTTACCGTTGTGGAAGGAGACTTCATGAGTGTACCCGAATCTATATCTTCTGGTGTACCACAGGGTAGTATTCTGGGGCCAGTCTTGTATCTAATATATACTTGTGATATGCCTGTGAGCAATAACATCCACACTTCTACATTTGCCGATGATACAGCCTGTTTGAGTATTCACAAAAATCCTGATGAGGCATCCCGCAATCTCCAAGCACACATTACCCAGCTTGAAATATGGTTGAACTTATGGAGAATTAAAGTCAATGAACAAAAGTGTGTTCATATAACGTTTACCCTAAGAAAAGATACCTGTTCCCCCATTCGAATCAACAATCAAAATATTCCTCAACATTCTCAAGTCAAATACCTTGGCATACACCTTGATCGAAGGCTTACATGGAAATATCATATTGACTCTAAGTTAACCCAAATGAAACTTAAATTGACTCAAATATATTGGTTAATTGGCAGAAATTCAACACTCAGACTAGACTGCAAACTTTTGCTATACAAGTCGCTTTTGAAGCCAATATGGTGCTATGGAATTCAGATGTGGGGCACTGCTTCACCTTCAAATGTCGAGAGAATCCAACGAAGGCAAAACAAAATTTTACGTTTGATAACATCTGCTCCATGGTACGTTAAAAATTCAAATATTCATCGTGATTTAAATATGCCACTAGTGAGTGAAGAAATTGCAAAATACGCAGGCAAATATTTAACTAAACTCGAGTCACATCCTAATCCGCTTGCCCGTAATATTTTGAGCTTTACTGGACACATCCGCTTAAAAAAAAGGGACACAAGGGCTCTTATACCTAACACTACAGATGGGACTGCTTAAAAATACTTCTTTTTGATTATCACTACTTATGTATTATTTATAACTATCACTAAGCTTATGTCCGATATTGGTCGGGCCTAATAATTATATTTAGATTTAAGATTTGATTACTTATTGTTAGTTCATTTTTGAAGATACAATAAATAAATATACTATTAAAAAAAAAAAAAATTTTTAAATCACGATGTATGTATATTTGAATTTTTTATATAGCATGGAGCCAATGTTATTAATTGCAAAATTTTATTTTGCCTTCGTTGGATTCTCTCGACATTGGAAGCTGAAGCAGTGCCCTGTACTTGAAATCCGTTTCAAAAGCGACTTGTATATCAAAAGATTGCAATCTAGACTGAGGACTCAATTTCTACCAATCGGCCAATGTACCTGAGTTAATTTTAGTTTCATTTGTGTTAACTTAGAGTCAGTGTGGTGTTTCCACGTAAGACGTCGATGAAAGTGTATACCAAGATATTTCACATGAGAATGTTGAGAGACAACTTGATTCTTAATCCGAATGGGAGAACAAGTATCTCTTCGTAATGTATATGTTACTTGAACACACTTTTGTTCGTTTACCTTAATTCCCCAAAAGTTTAACAATAGTTCCAGCTGGGTAATGTATTATTGAAGATATCGGGATGCCTCGTAAGGATTTTCATGCATACTAAGGCAGGCTGTATCATTAGCAAATGTGGAAGTGTGGATATTGCTGCTCAGAGGCATATCACAAGTATAAATCAAATACAAAACTGGCAACAGTATACTCCCCTGTGGCACACCGGATGAGATAGTTTCAGACATGCTCATAAAGTCTCCTTCCACAACAGTGAACTTCCGGGCAGTAATGTAACTTTCCAAAAGACTTACAACGGTTATTGGTAGGGATGTTTTTAATTTTAAAATTAGGCCTTCATGCCACACTTTATCAAATGCCTGAGAAACGTCGATAAACTGCGCAGAACAATACTTCTTTTCTTCAAATGTTCTTATAAATTGGACCAATCCATGAGTTTGTTCAATTGTGCTATGCTGAATTCTAAAACCAAATTGATGGTCCGGTATTCACCCACTACTAACTAAATTGAAGACAGTTTTGTCATGAGCAGTTTTTCGAAAAGATGTGACATTGTTGATAGGAGACTTATTGGCCTATATGACTCAGCCTTGGCAAGATCTTTGCCCGGCTTTGGAATCATTTTAACTTTCGCAAGTTTCCAGCTGTGTGGATAATACTTCAGTCGTAAAATGGCATTAAAAATAAATAACAGTATTCTAATTGCAATACGAGGCAACTTCATCAGCATCGGGTTACTAATTCCATCAAAACCCGGAGCTTTCTTCGGGTTGAGTTCAGGAATTAGTTTTTGTACATCACGCGTCTTAAACTTTATTTGTTGAGGGGGTAGAGCGACTACATTCGGCAAATCAACAACACCAGTACATGTGTCTGGGGTAAATCGCCCCATAAAGTGTAATTAGATGCTGGTGTGACATTAAGATTTTCCAGATAGTTTTTAAGAGATGCAGTTTTTTCATGTGCCAGCAGCTCTTGGAGTCGTTTAATGCACTCTTTAAATCTAATTTTATTCTGGGGTGATCTGTGCTGTTGCCATTCCCTTCTAGCTCTTCTTTTTTCACATACGGGACATTCAATACCTGTAGAATATATTCTATTTAACCCAGTCTGCAGATGGGAGGTAGTAGCATGTCAGCAGCCTGCGTAATCATTTCGTTAAGGTTGGCAATGTTAGCTTCAATATCCTCGGGTGTTCTTAGTGTAACGTTTTCCGTGCAATGACTACTAAGATACATATTTTTTGAATAGTAGCCAATTAACACGACTGGCCAGCTTCACATATGAGTGAGGTAGAGCACTTCTCAGTGGGCTATATATTGTAACGATCATGGGAGAGTGATCGGACTATGGATCTAGGGAATCTTCAACGTGAATGAATTCCCTAGAAATATTTTTCATGACGCCAAAATCTAGAACATCCGGTAGGTCAGTAAATAGGCTCCTCACTCGAAATGACGTCCAAGCCCATTTTGGAAATTGTATTGAACAACGCTCGACCTCTGGGTGTAATAAGACGTGAACCCCAGAACGTATGTTTAGCATTATAGTCGCCAGCTGCTACGAAACAAGGACCGAAAGATTTGTAGAAATCCTCAGTAATGGCGAATGTAGGAGGGGAGTAAATTGATGATATGACAAAATTTGTGCAAAAATTTTCGACTTAAATATTTGTTGCTTGTAGATGTTCTTAACATATGTTGTCAGTAATAAAATGCTTGAGTATTGACTTTATTAAAATTGCTGATCCCCCGCAAGCTCTTCCTCTTGGTTCCTTTGAATCATATAAATTGTAGCCATTAATTCTGAATAGACTTCTTGAAGTCAAATGAGTCTCAGAAACCAACATTATATCAATATTTTTTTCCATGAGGAAGTGTTCAAGTTCATTTTTATGTTGGCGAATGTCGTTTGCGTTCCAGAAACATAGTTTTAACGTGTTCATGGTTTGTTGACTAATGCTTGAAGCAGAGTATTCTGCATTCTCAGCATTTCTTGCATCATGCTAGTCATATTTGTTGTAAAATTATTTATAGTTAGCACCGGATTCTCAATAGTAGCTTCAAGGCGACTGAAGTTAAAGCTAGAGTTTGGATTCGTTGAATTATTTGGGTGTGGAATATTTTTGTGGGAATAGACCTGCTCTTTGGCTCATTTACGCAAAAGTGGCGGAGTACGTGTTTGTGCTGGAGCTAATTTAGGTTTTTGACCCATAGCCTGTTTAACGAAAGAATATACAGGGCATCCTCCGTAGTTAGCGGTGTGATTACCTCCACAGTTACTGCATTTTTTCGACTTGGTCCTTTGGCTTAGTACAGGTAGCAGTACCATGCAATTCACCGCAGATAACACAAACTGTAGGTAAATTGCAGTAAGTTTTTGTATGGCCATATTCTTGGTAATTACGGCACTGTACGGGACCTGAACGCTTACGTGGCTCTTCAACTGTGATTTTTCGGTGTAAGAGATACTTTACGCTATAAATGGATGGGTTCAATTTTTTTTCAATTGTATTTCATTCGGCTCCAGTTCAGCTCGAAATAGGGGTTGGGGGACATTTTCTCTGTTAATTATGTTGGTAACATTTTTTACCTTAAATCCTTGGTCGATAAGTGCACATTTTACTTCGTCAGGTTCAACATATGAATCTGTGCCCTTTAATACTATCTGTAGCCTTTAGCACTCTTAAGTTGGTATGTTTAAAAATCTTTTTCATAATATATTTGGATTTTAGTTTCATCAATATTAACTCGTTAAATTGGAATGATGTGAAAAGTATTTTCACCAATGGTCGACAGTAGTTTTTTTTAGAAGCGCGTTAGAATTTTCTCTCAGATAAATAGGTGGTGGCTTAAAAGGCTTTTGCTATGATGCAGCGGGCTTGTCGTTTTTGTGTTGCAATAATGAAAAACGATTTTGACGATTGATAGAAGATGCGCTGTTATCCCTAGACATCTTTGGAGCAGATGAAATTTTAGAAGAATTTGGGCTTCGCCCACGCTTTACCACGGTTATATATCTGTCCATTCCTACTTGTACCTTTGGTTTTGAACTACCGTTATCTGTATTGATAACTTAGTAAGTGACGAACGATAGCCCGAGGCGGATGATATCGCTGACTTAAATGAAGAGTTAGAGGCAATTGCAATGTTAGCGAAGTTGACCGCTGCCGAAGAAGTGGTTTTTCTGTTAGAAAAAGACTCATTTGATATTTTAGTTTTAATGTTTTCATTAGGGTGCTCCTGCGGCTGAGTGGTAGCGATGTTAGCCTCTCAGTCCAGAGGTCGTGGGTTCGGTTCCCACCATAGACCCTGGGTGTTTTCCGCAGACAAGCTAAACGCTTTGCGGGTTGTGTTTGTTCTTAAAAAATAAAAAAATAAAAAAAAGAGTTTCAGAACTCACAGTATAATAGGCATTCCTGTTGTTAGAACTAACTTCACAATTTTTTTCCTTTGAGGTACTCATATAGAGTATTCCTCAAGGGTACTTTGTTTGTGTTTGCTTGCGGTTGTTTTGATTTGGTTGTCTCTTGGTATGTAAAAAAATATAAGTAAAGCCAATAAATTTATTTATCAAGGTGAATATTTATTAGGATTATTTTTTTTGTATGATTTTTGATTTTGTTGTTTTTTTATTTTTATTTCGTATGTATGTAAACAAATTTAAACAAAAATTGTAAGTTTTAATACAAAATTATTAGAATATAATCACAACGTATCAAAAAAGAATTTAAAATCAGCTGCGTCATGCTCACGTGAAAAATATTCCGTGAATGATAAATGTTGAACAAAATTAGAATATAGTATACTGCCACAGCAACAACGCAAACATTGGCGATCACAATTTAGGGAAAGGGTGATTATAGAAAATAGTTTTTTTGGATGGCTACACAACGGTATTTCTGATGATTGAGTTATGTTTAGAGATGCTAATCGGGACAGGTTTTTTGAAATCCCGGGCTTCGGGATTTAGTCATGGAGTCTCGAAATCTCGAACCGGGAAAATCCCGAGAACATTGTGCACAAATGTGCGTCTTTATACTAAAAATAATATTTTAATTTAACAACTAACTAGATATGCTCGTTGTACCTTCATAGTGAACAGACGTAATAGCGGAAATTTTCTTACATACAAACTAAACAAAAAAAAAATCATAAAAAAAATATTCGTAGTACATATAAACCTTGATAAATAAGCATTTTTTTTGCTTTGATAATATTTTTACATATAGAAATAACAAAAACAAAAAAAAAAACCGTAAACAAAAAAACATACAAAGTACCCTTGAGGAATACTCTTTATGAGTACCCCAAAGGAAAAAAATAGTGAAGTGAGTTCTAACGGCAGAAATGCCTATTTTACTGTGAGTTTTGATGCTCATAATGATAACAATAAAAATAAAAAATCTGATAATAGACTTGCTGTGAGTTCTGAAGCTCTTAATAAAAATCAAAAATATGATAGACTTTTTCTAACGGCAAAACCACAGTTTCGTCAGCGATCAACTTCGCTTTGTCCAATGCCAACTAGTGAATCGTTGACATTATTGCCTAGTACTTCTACATTTAACTCAGCGATATCATCCGCTTCGGGCTCGTGGTCATCAATTAAACAAGTTGTCACTGAAGATAGCAGTAGTTCAAAACCAAAGGTACAAGTAGGAATGGACAGATATATAACTATTTTAAAGCGCGGGCGAAGCCCAAATTCTACTAAAATTGGATCCGCCCCAAAGATGTCTAGGGATAACAGCACATCTTCTGTCAATCGTCAAAATCGTTTTTCATTATTGCAAGACAAAAACGACAAGCCAGCTGCATCATCACAAAAGTCTTTTAAGCCACCACCTATTTATCAGAGAAAAAAATTCAAACGCGATTCTAAAAAATCTACTGTCGACCATTGGTGAAAATACTTTTCACATCATTCCAATTAAACGAGGTAATATTGATGAAACTAAAATCCAAATATATGATGAAAAAGATTTCCGAAAAATTGTTAGTGAGTTTGAAAAAAATAAAACAAATTTTTACACATATCAACTTAAGAGTGCTAAAGGCCTACAAATAGTATTAAAGGGCATAGATTCATATGTTGAGCCCGAAGAAGTAAAATGTGCACTTATCGAACAAGGATTTAAGGTAAAAAATGTTACCAATATAATCAATAGAGAGAAGATTCCCCAGCCTCTATTTCGTGTTGAACTGGAGCCGAATGATATACAGTTAAAAAGAACGAGACGCACCCAATTTATAGTCTAAAATACCTTTTACACCGAAAAATCACAGTTGAAGAGCCACGTAAGCGTTCAGGTCCCGTACAGTGCCATAATTGCCAAGAATATGGCCACACAAAAACTTACTGCAAATTACCTACAGTTTGTGTTATCTGCGGTGAATTGCATGGTACTGCTAACTGTACCAAGCCAAAAGTACAAGCTGAAAAAAAATGCAGTAATTGTGGAGAAAATCACACCGCTAATTACAGAGGATGCCGTGTATATTCTTTCGTTAAACAGGCTATGGGTCAAAAATCTAAATTAGCTCCAGTTCAATCAGCAAATGCTTACTCCGCCACTCTGCCTCAAACTAGCCAACTAGTTACTTCACGTGTATCGTATGCCGATGCTGCCAAGACTAGTTCTATTCCCACACAAAATGTCCCACCGCCAAGTAATTCAACGAATGCAAACTCTAGCTTTAACTTTAGTCGTCTTGAAGCTACTATTGAGAATCTGGTGCTAACTATAAATACAACAAATATGACTACCATGATGCAAGAAATGCTGAGAATGCAGAATACTCTGCTTCAAGCATTAGTTAACAAACCATGAACACTTTAAAAATATGTTTCTGGAACGCAAACGGCATTCGCCAACACAAAAACGAACTTGAGCACTTCCTCACGGAAAAAAATATTGATATAATGTTGGTCTCTGAGACTCATTTGACTTCGAGAAGCTGCTTTAAAATAAATGGTTACACTCTATATGATTCAAAGGACCCGAGAGGGAGAGCATGCGGTGGATCAGCAATTCTAATTAAGTCAAGACTCAAGCACTACATCCTTGAGAACGTTAGTGAAGAATATATGCAAGCTACGAATATTTTCGTAGAAAATTTTTGTGCGAATTTCGTGATATCTTCAATTTACTCACCTCCCAGATTTTCAGTTACCGAAGATCAGTATGAGAAGTTCTACAAATCGCTTGGATCTTGTTTCGTGGCAGCTGGTGACTACAATGCAAAACATACGTACTGGGGCTCGCGTCTTGTTACACCTAGAGGTAGAGCGTTGTTTAATACAATTTCAAAAATGGGCTTAGATGTCATTTCGAGTGGGGAGCCTACTTATTGGCCTACTGACGTAAGAAAAATTCCAGATGTTATAGATTTTGGCGTCACGAAAAATATCCATAGGGACTTAATTCACGTAGAGGGCTCTCTAGATCTGTCCTCCGATCACTCTCCCACAATAGTTACAATTTTCAACCCACTAAGGAGTGATTTAACTAACTCATATGCGAAAACGATTAATAGGGTCAACTGGCTAGGATTCAAAAAATATATTAGTAGTCACTGCGTAGAAAACATTCAGCTTAGATCACCTGATGATATTGAATTTAATATTGCCAATCTTAACGAATATATTAAACAGGCTACTGAACATGCCACTACTTCCTATCCGCAGACTGGCTTTAATAGAATTTATTCTACGGAAATTGAACGTCTTGTATGTGAAAAAAGGAGAGCTAGAAGAGAATGGCAACAACACCGATCACCCCTAAATAAAATCAGACTTAAAGAATGTACTAAACGACTCAAAGAGCTGCTATCGTCGGAAAAGACTGCATTACTGGAAAAGTATTTAGAAGGTATTGATGTAACGTCAACATCTAATTACTCTTTATGGCGCGCTACTAGAAATCTTAAAATACCCGTTGATCTCAAATCACCATTGCGTACTTCGGCTGGAGGCTGGGCAAGAAGCGATAGTGAGAAAGGTAACTTATTTTCTGAGCATTTAAAATCTGTATTCACTCCCAATTCATGTACGGGTGCTGCCGATTTACCGAGTGTAGTCTCTCTACCCCCTCGTCCCTTAAGGTTTAAGATGCGTGAACTACAAAAAATAGTTGCTGAACTCGACCCTAAGAAAGCTCCAGGTATTGATGGCATTAGTAACAAGATGCTGATGAACTTGCCTCATATTGCAATAAGAATTTTGCTATTTATTTTTAATGTCATTTTACGAATGCAGTATTTTCCACATAACTGGAAACTTGCCAAGATTAAAATGATTCCAAAGCCAGGCAAAGATCTTACCAAGGCTGAGTCATATAGGCCTATAAGCTTACTGTCAACAATTTCAAAGCTATTCGAAAAGCTGCTCATGACTAAATTGTCCACAATTTTAGCTGATAGAGGGTGCATCCCGGACCATCAATTTGGCTTTAGAAGTCAGCATAGCACTATTGAGCAAACGCATAGATTGGTTCAAATTATAAGGAGGACTTTTGAAGAAAAGAAGTATTGTTCTGCCCTTTTTATTGATGTTTCTCAGGCATTTGACAAAGTATGGCACGAAGGCCTAGTTTTAAAATTGAAGACATACCTACCAATAAACATACAAAAGCTTTTGGAAAGTTATATTGTTGATAGGAACTTTACCGTTGTGGAAGGAGACTTCATGAGTGTACCCGAGTCTATATCTTCTGGTGTGCCACAGGGTAGTATTCTGGGGCCAGTCTTGTATCTAATATATACTTGTGATATGCCTGTGAGCAATAACATCCACACTTCTACATTTGCCGATGATACAGCCTGTTTGAGTATTCACAAAAACCCTGATGAGACATCCCGCAATCTCCAAGCACACATTACCCAGCTTGAAATATGGTTGAATTTATGGAGAATAAAAGTAAATGAAGAAAAGTGTGTTCATATAACGTTTACCCTAAGAAAAGATACCTGTTCCCCCATTCGAATCAACAATCAAAATATTCCTCAACATTCTCAAGTGAAATACCTTGGAATACACCTTGATCGAAGGCTTACATGGAGATATCATATTGACTCTAAGTTAACCCAAATGAAACTTAAATTAACTCAAATATATTGGTTAATTGGCAGAAATTCAACACTCAGCTTAGACTGCAAACTCTTGATATACAAGTCGCTTTTGAAGCCAATATGGTGCTATGGAATTCAGCTATGGGGCACTGCTTCAGTTTCAAATATTGAGAAAATCCAACGAAGGCAAAACAAAATTTTACGTTTGATAACATCTGCTCCATGGTACGTTAAAAATTCAAATATTCATCGTGATTTAAATATGCCACTAGTGAGTGAAGAAATTGAAAAATAGGCAGGCAAATATTTAACAAAACTCGAGTCACATCCTAATTCGCTTGCCCGTAATATTTTGAGCTTTACTGGACACATCCGCTTAAAAAAGAGGGACACAAGGGCTCTTATACTCAACACTCTTATACTCTAATTTCATTTGGGTTAACTTAGAGTCAATGTGGTGTTTCCAAGTAAGCCGTCGATCAAGGTGTATACCAAGATATTTCACATGAGTATGTTGAGGGACAACTTGATTGTTAATCCGAATGGGTAAACATGTATCTCTTCGTAATGTATATGTTACTTGAACACACTTTTGTTCGTTTACCTTAATTCTCCATAAGTTTAACCATAGTTCCAGCTGGGTAATGTGTTCTTGAAGATATCGGGATGCCTCGTAAGGATTTTCATGCATACTAAGGCAGGCTGTATCATCAGCAAATGTGGAAGTGTGGATATTGCTGCGCAGAGGCATATCACAAGTATAAATCAAATACAAAACTGGCCCCAGTATACTCCCCTGTGGCACACCGGATGAGATAGTTTCAGGCATGCTCATAAAGTCTCTTTCCACAACAGTGAACTTCCGGGCAGTAATGTAACTTTTCAAAAGACTTACAACGTTAATTGGCAGGTATGTTTTTAATTTTAAAATTAGGCCTTCATGCCACACTTTATCAAATGCCTGAGAAACGTCGATAAACAGCGCAGAACAATACTTCTTTTCTTCAAATGTTCTTCTTATAAATTGGACCAATCTATGAGTTTGTTCAATGGTGCTATGCTGACTTCTAAAACCAAATTGATGGTCCGGTATGCACCCACTATTAACTAGAATTGGGGACAATTTTGTCATGAGCAGGTTTTCGAAAAGCTTTGACCAAAGACTATAAATATATAAAGATGTTCCACGTAGAACATTAAATGAAAACTAAAATTTTTTGTGTTTATAGATGCTGTGGGGGAAGTAACAAGGGAAAAATAAATTGTTTGTTATTTGAACGAAACCACAAAGAGAGCACAAAATTTTTGAGCATTCACACTTATATAAATATGTATGTAGTAATGTTGTATGGCACACACATAATTGAAGCTTATAGAGAAATTTAGTTGTGTGTGTGTTATATTTCTTGTTTAAAGCGCAGTCAAGTAGGAGCAAAAATATGAAATAACTAAAAGAAGTTTCTTGTTTTGATACATTCATGTGCAAATAAATCATGAAAATCAAATGCGACCGATTGTGTTATTGTAGGGTAAAAATACGTGTTTTATTGTTGTAAAATTAAAAATAAGTTGATTCGCACCGAACTATAATTATTTTATTTAGAAATTTCAATTATATGTATATCAATTATATATTTCAATTACAGTGGAATCTCTATTGAGCGGACACTGAAGGGACCATTGAAATGTGTCCGTACAAGGGAACTGTCCGGTCAAGAGAAAACTAAACATTTAAATGGAGCGCTGCTGGGACCTGTCAAAAGTGTCCGTCTACAGGGGGTGTCCGCCTATAGGAAGTGTCCGTTAAGGGAGATTCCACTGTATTATCTGTTTCTTTATCATAATTTTTAGTGTGAACAAACATTTCTGAAGGATATGACAAAACTTGTGCTGGTTTAATTATATCCACACGACATTTAGCGCAAGTAATTCGTTGAGCTACATATATAACCAACAAAATATCGGCTTGATGTTAACTCTATTGGAACATTATTAGAGTTAAAACAATCTGCATCTTCATTAAAATAATCTTCATTTTCATCGGATATGTTTGTTACATTAACGTCAGGTGTGCGACTACTTTCTGCTGTACTTCGACTTCTTTGAGTATCTTCTAAAATTGTTTGGAACTCAATAGGTAAAAATATCGCATCGTCGTTTGCACAATTTGAAGAGGTACTAAATTGCGTTATTTTAAGAGATAGCAGTTTAGCTATTGCGACATTTAATTCATGGACCGAAGGATTTTTGCAGTGTCCGCCCTTGGGACGTAGGTATATATGAAAACACGTTTTCCAATGGATCTTGATTAAAATGGCTCGTTAAAATGCATATCAAATTTGAGTTTTCCGCAAACAATTGTTAAATAAATTTTTAATAAATGATAAGTGGGTCGAATTTGAAATTGACAAAGGCTCGCCGGTATCTATCATAAATGTAGACGATGCAAAAAAGTTAGTGCCTAAAGCCAAACTACATACATCCGAAATTGATCTAACGAGTTATTGTGGAACGCCTATTAAATGTTTGGGTTACGTTAATGTCAATGTAGAAACCGAAAACAAAACAAATCTAATGAAATTATACATAGTGAAGTCTCACCGTAAGCCACTCTGTGGCAGAGAGTGGTTAAAACAAATTAAGATATATTGGTGTTCACTATTTAACAGAAGCAAACAACAAACGTCCATACATAATATAGAATCGTTTAGTATTGAAGATTTAAAAAAATACCCCGTTGTATTTTCCCCCTCAGTTGGAAAAATAAAAAATTTGCAAACACGCATATATGTTAAACAGGGATCAGCACCGAAGTTTGTAAAAGGCCGGAGAGTTCCATTTCCGCTGATGGAAGCAGTAGAAAAGAATCTAGAAAAACAAGTTGAAGAGGGACTATTGGTAAAGGTGGAAACCAGTGAGTGGGCAACGCCTATAATAGTGGTACCGAAAAAGGATTGTGATGTTCGCATATGTGGCGACTATAAAGTAACGTTGAATCCCGTGCTGCTAGTTGACGAGCACCCATTGCCAACCATTGATGAATTGTTCAGTTAGACTAGATGGAGTACTGAAACAACTAAACAAATATAACATGAGGGTCAATCTAGAGAAGTCAGAGTTTATGAAGGAATGTATCACCTACTGCGGGTATGTAATAAACAAACATGGTATTCAGCGCATGCAAAGCAAAATAGAAGCTATTCAAAAAATGAAAGCACCTACCAGTAAGGATGAAATTCGAGCGTTCATGGGACTTGTGAATTATTACGGACGATTCGTAAAAAATTTAAGCAATATAGTGTATCCCTTAAACCGTTTGTTGCAAAATTAGTGCCATTTGTCTTCGATCAACAGTGTGAAAATGCGTTTAAAGAAATAAAACGACAAATGCAGTCGGACACAGTCCTTGTTCATTATGACCCAAAACGGCCAGTAATTTTAGCAGTTGATGCAAGCCCTATGGGAGTAGGAGCGGTATTGAGCCACAGTTTTGATGACGGTTCAGAAAGGCCAATACAATTCGCATCGCAAACCCTCAACAAAACACAGCAACGCTATTCCTAAATTGACAAGGTGGCATATGCTGTTATCTTCGGTATACGTAAGTTTCATCAATATTTATATGGTAGGAAGTTTACTCTAATTACAGACAATCGGGCCATATCACAAATATTCTCGCCTAACAAGGCATTATCAAGCCTGTCGTCTACTGTTATGCAACACTACGCCCTATTTTTGGAACAGTTCGATTATACAATTAAGTGCAAGAGGTCAAAGGAAAACGCAAATGCAGATGCCATGTCACGGTTACCAAATGATGAAACGTACAATTTTGTTGAGGAGGTTTACGCTATAGAAGAGGAAACTATCGAAAACTTACCCGTAACTGCAGTTGAATTAAAAGTTGAAACTAAATGCGATAACGAAATTAAAATCCTAATGGAATGTCTAAAGTATGGCCGGGAATGTGACAGCAAAAATTGGTTTGGGATTGCACAAAGCGAATTTACTTTACACGATGGCTGTTTGTTAAGAGGAATGCGCGTTTATATACCCAGGACACTACGCGAAAGTGTGTTGGACGAACTGCATACTGCACATTTTGGTGTTTCAAGGATGAAAAGTCTTGCAAGAGCATACGTGTGGTGGAATAACCTGGATAAAGACATTGAAGACTTAGTAGCAAATTGTTTCGCGTGCCAATCAACGCGACCCGAGCCAAATAAAGTTATGCCACTACGTGCATGGGGAATGCCTACAAAGCCATTTGAAAGAGTTCATGTTGACTACGCCGGGGCAGTTATGGGCAAATATTTATTCGTTTTGGTCGACGCCTACACTAAATGTCCCGAGGTCCATATCGTATCTAATATGACAACGGATACAACGATCCAGAAGTGTAGAGAAATTTTTTCAACGTTCGGTATCCCTCAAGTGTTTGTAAGTGATCACGGTCGGCAATTTGACTCAGTCGAATTCAAAAATTTTTTTAAATTAAATGGTATATTGCACAAGCAGGGCGCACCATATCATCCTGCAACTAATGGTCAGGCCGAACGTTACGTGCAGATAATCAAGAACAAATTATTAGCCGCAAGATGTACAGTAAATTCTTTGAGTATGGAATTGTCAAAAATTTTATTAGCATACAGACGCGCAATTCACCCAGTAACTGGCAAATCTCCGTCAATGGCAATTTTCGGTAGGCAAATAAACTCTCGATTAGACCTAACATTACCACAAAACAACAGCTACAATTATACAACAACAACGAAAACATTTTCAGTGGGTGAAAAGGTGGCAGTACGTGACTATTTGAATAAAACTAAATGGCGTTTTGTGGTAATAGATGCGAGATTGGGAGAATTACATTATGACATCAAACTTGATGATGGCCGAACATGGAAAAGGCACATAGACCAGATGCGCAAAGTTGGGGAAAGGATAGTAGAACCGATAGAACAGAGTAATGGGCCTGAAATCCCGACAAAAGTTCCACGCTGTCCCTTACTCAACGATACACATTCTCATCGAAATGCGGATTCATCCCTAGTGAGACACCAATCCATAGCAGTTAGTAGAACAGAAACGTCACTGCCAATCGAAAATGAGCCGGTAGTACCCGTGGTTGCACCTGAAGCGGATGACAATATTCCCCCTGATGCAGATGATAATATTCCCAGGGCAGAGAACGCTCAGGATGCGACAGTAGAATCAAATTTACGTCGGTCGAACAGACCACGAAAAAAAACCTTTGAAATTATTAGATTGAAAATTATACCTTTTACTCATTATATATTATAAAAACCTTTGAAATTATTACATTTAAAATTATACGTTTCACTCATCATATGTATATTATAAATCATCAGCATAAGCATTTTGAAAAGAATATTAAAAAAAAATATATACTATATATGTATACATATATACACATATATATCAAATGAAATAACTACATACATATATGTATATTCAATGAAAAATAACGATGAATATTGGCTTTATTGTAAATTTGAGACAAAGCATGTGTGCATTTTGGAAAAATATATTAAAGTTATTTCGACTTATGAAATTAACATTATAAACATATAAACATTAACATGTTGTAAATTTATATTTGAATAATTAATGATTCAGTATTCCACAATCTAGGAGGGAGAGAATTGTCATATACTTATGTATTATTCTTATAACAAACGTACAAAGTATACGCATTATGTTTGTATGTATATGTAAATGCAGCATATGTTTACCATGTACAAAGAAAGAATGAATTATAATAAACCAGTCGTATTTGAACTAACATAAGTGTTGCGTTTACAACTGTTTGTAAAAGGTTGAGCACCAAAGGTTTCCTTTGGAGCTCAGAGTGTGTGATTTTTTGTTTTGTTTTGATTTGTTTTTAGCCCAGGTAGAATCACCATGTGCTAATATGAATTGAAGTGAAGTCTTAGTAGAAGCACTAAGACTAGTCTAGCAATCAAGAAAGTTAATTTTTGTTTGCCATAATTTCTTTATTTTTCCCAGTCTTTTATACAATTTTAATTTAATACGTCTATATTAAAATTACTAGCAATGTACATTTCAGTACTTGTCATAAAGCCTGACCTTGCATTGTAATACTACTCTTAAAGGTAAATGACTGAATTAATTGTATTAGTATAAGAATGTCTAAAGGTAAATGACTGATTGCAATATGAAACTCATTAATTTGTAAATAAAACTTGGTTAATGAACTTAGAATACAACATAAGCAGAAATTACATTAAATATTAATTTATAACAAACCATTGGTTAAATGAACTTAAAATACTACATAAACAAAATTTTATATTTATAATAAAAAAAGGGAAGGTATTCCTTTAAAAATACATACAACTTCTAATAATAATAAAAGTAGTTAATTTAATTATTATTTTTCGAACTGTATTTGTTTCTATATTCTTATGAATTGAATAGGCTAAAGTTCGTAACGCTTTTTAAGCCAAATTACATGTGATAATTATTAATGAACAAATAACATCAAAGTTAGTTGTAAATATTCTGACAACAACACATAGTTGAACGGAACAGCCAGCCGTTTTCGAAGGCCACTAAACCTTCCTCATCAGCGTTCTTCTGTGTTTTGGTCCACTGTGTGTGGTGTCAGTTGATGTAGATGTCTGCCTTATATACGTAACTTTATTGCAAATGGAATATGTGAATTTGTTTGATTCATTGCATTTCAATTTGCCAATGTGTTTCGTAATGTATACGCAAGTTACCATCTATATATATATACCATCTTCTATATATATTACCATCTTCTATATATATTACAACAGTCTTACCATTGTCGTTTTGTTCCTTACTAACTATACACATGTTTGTTAATTTGCTTATTTTTGTTCTACTTAAGACAAACTTTTTTGGTTTGTTACTATTAAGTATATTTTTATTTTTAATTTTTGCCACAAGCCAATGACTATTAATTAGTTAATTTAATTATTATTTTTCGAACTGTATTTGTTTCTATATTCTTATGAATTGAATAGGCTAAAGTTCGTAACGCTTTTTAAGCCAAATTACATGTGATAATTATTAATGAACAAATAACATCAAAGTTAGTTGTAAATATTCTGACAACAACACATAGTTGAACGGAACAGCCAGCCGTTTTCGAAGGCCACTAAACCTTCCTCATCAGCGTTCTTCTGTGTTTTTGTCTTAAGTAGAACAAAAAATAAGCAAATTAACAAACATGTGCATACTTAGTAAGGAACAAACGACAATGGTAAGACTGTTGTAATATATATGAAAGATGGTAATATATATAGAAGATGGTATATATATATAGATGGTAACTTGCGTATACATTACGAAACACATTAGCAAATTGAAATGCAATGAATCAAACCAATTCACATATTCCATTTTGCAATAAAGTTACGTATATAAGGCAGACATCTACATCAACTGACACCACACACAGTGGACCAAAAACACAGAAGAACGCTGATGAGGAAGGTTTAGTGGCCTTCGAAAACGGCTGGCTGTTCCGTTCAACTATGTGTTGTTGTCAGAATATTTACAACTAACTTTGATGTTATTTGTTCATTAATAATTATCACATGTAATTTGGCTTAAAAAGCGTTACGAACTTTAGCCTATTCAATTCATAAGAATAATAAAAGTAATTATGTATGTATTAACATTCTCCGCCGCGTTGAGCAGTCAGTGAAAACCTGTAGTGTTAAACTTCAGAAATAGGATGACGTGGTGTTGGCCTTGGAGGTGCCGGTGTTAGGTTGACTGAGGCAGTTTTGTTGCATTTGATTCGAAATTGCCAGGCAGTAAGTGTCAGGATTATGAGTAGCGATAGAAGTAGAGCAAAGAAGCCTATGTTTGGATTAGGGATGGGCAAATGGAAAAAATGTATCGATATATATCGTATCGATATTTTTGATCAGTATCGATATATATTTTTTGAAAACATCGATATTTCGATATATCGATATTTTTTGCTGCATTAATTTTAATGCACAATTAGTAACTTTAAAAAATTTAATACAAATGAACTATTTATGTTAAGTTATACGTAACCTACTGTAGCTCCTTAAGACTTCATTAGTCTTTACTTTCTGTTGCTGCTCTGTGCTGTGCCGTTCTGTTTCTAAATTTTACTTTTAATAGTTACTTTTTCTGTAATAAATTATCAGCTGTTTCGGATCAGAACGGTCACAGTTTTTCACTAAAGTGGAACTTTTTCATTTCCTGGGAAAGCGGGAATGACTTTTCGGTTTCACGGGAATTCCTGCCCGGTGCAAAACAATACAAACTATTTTTTTATTTAACGTTAATTTATTTATTTAAAAATCAAATTATAATTCATGATATCGATTAAATAATAACGTTTTATAAACACATCACTCAAAAAAATAATACAATTTCAGTTCCCGGCCGTAATTCATACGGGGAATCCCGTATGAAAAACATTAATTGTTATGTTTCAATATAGTGTTTATGCTTTTCTGGTAAAAATTTAATTTTTTTAAATTCTTAAAGCACAATCACAGTTTATTTCGAAATGTTTGTATATTACTTATGCTGCCACTTACAACTAGTTAGCAGTTTTTTTTTATTTTCATAGGTTTAACCGAAACAGAACAGAATTAAGAAGAGAAAAACTAACGGCTTGTATATGATTTCTATAAACCAAGAAGAGTCACCTGATTCGTAAGCATTTAGTGTTATACCCACACAATCCAAAAAGTCAACTTCCTTAGTTGGGTCACCTTATAAATTCGCCAGGGATGTTATTATGAAATTTCTCTTTTTTTCTTCGCATCACTAGTAGTAATCGTACAGTTAAAAAACGGCTATAGCTCTTAAAAGTATCGAAACCCGATACTCGTAAATAAGAATCGATGTATCGATATATCGGTTTTTGAAATATCGGCGATATATATCGATATTTATTTTCTCAAATATCGATATTTCGATATATCGATATTTTTTGCCCATCCCTAGTTTGGATGATGAATTGCTGGCTGATATATTTCAAGTGAAGAATTCTTAAGGTGCCTTAGTTGTTTTTGAATATTGGTAAGCTGGTCCAATTTGGTATCCAAGACTAGGGTTGGTTCTAATATTTTCTTCACTTCAGAGGGTTTTCCTATTGAGGTGATATTACCAAATGTTGCATAGGAGTTGCGTAAAGTAGTGACAAACTAGTGTCACGAATGGTAAGAAATTTTCCTTTTATTATACAAGCTGAGTTCATGGTCATTATACCAGAAGTCTTGACCTGTATATGTATGATATCATTGCTGCAGACTGCAGTTAGTTCTATAGGTGTTGTTGTTGCATACAGCCATTGGCTTACGTTGTGCAATGGAATAAAAGAGATATTGTTCTGGATATAGCCAAAATTACAATCAGTGGATGTTTTGTTGTTGAAGAGAGCAATTTCACAAGAATAACTGCCGGAATCTTTGGCCATTTGTATTTGCAATGCTGGACAAATGTATATGTCGACTATGACTACAGTACATTTATTGAATTGAAGTATGTTTAGTGCCAGGTATTCATCGCGGTGGTTATTAACAGCAAGATATTTAATGTCAGTTGTTATGACAATGGTCATATTGTTTATTTGTGTGGGTATTGCAATGACCTTGTAAAGTTCAAATTTTCCTTGGTCCACCAATGGTCACTCAATAACGAAAATTACATTTGTGTTAGTTACTGTGCCTTTAACGTTCATAATTTTGTATAGTTCTAGCAAGTCGGTGTCTTCAACTGGTAATGTACGGCCTAAAGGAAGGTGTCCTTTAATTTTAGCAATCTCTGATCTTAACTGTTTTGGTGTAAGGATAAGTGGGCTTATATTGCCATGGTTCGTATGCGTGAGGGCAGCGACCAGCTCTGTTTCAATTCTTTGTAAATCTGAGACAAGTGCATTTAATTGCGTTGCCAGAGACATTAGATTTTGGACTTGTCGTAGATTTGAATTCTCATTTTGAACTTTATTTAGATCTTGATAGATGGTTTTCTTAAGTTGTGAAAAGTGCACTTTAGTATTGTTCTCGCTTTGCTTAATAATGTTAATGGTAGAATCTATTACTGAAGTTTGACTTTTTAGTAACAGATGTAGATACTCTTTATTTTGCTTTACGTTAGTTATAGTTTGAGCCATTTGCTCTGCATACTCTGAGTCCAGGACTCCAAATAGAGCATGGGCCATATTCCAACGATATCGAGTGTAGCTCTCCGGTTTCTTTTTGAAATTAAAAGGTCTGATTCTTGAATAAGATTGTCCCAAGTATGTTGAAGTTGAATGGAAAGCATCTCACATGATTCAAAAGCTACCGATTGCTTGCAGAGCCTTGAAAATTATGTTATACCTACTTCAAGAACCTTATTCCTATCCCAAATTGGTATTAAATCGTAGTATATAATGAATTTCCAGGTAGCTGTCATCAACTTTGTCGAGCCCATGCCTTCGAAATATAATCCTGGATTGGAAGAAAATTCTGTAACATTGATTGGAGAAGCTAATATTATCGGCAGAAACAAAAAGCATATTGAAAACTCCCAGTGAGGCATATGACACTACCTTTCGTTTTGGCTGTATAATGTTAACTTCCGCTGAGCCTTGCCTCTTTTGTGACTTTGAGTTGTCATATCCGGAATGTTCTGTGAGGGAGTCGTTGAACAACGGTGCAAGTCTGTGTGTTGGCCTCTTGAAAATTCCTTTTGCTGTTTTGACGTCGCATACCCTGATAAGTCCATCATCTCCCTTGTAAATGCGGTTGATTCTACCCAGTTGCCATTGGAGCACTGGAGTATTATCTTCCTTGAGGATAACAAGCATGCCTTCAATGACGTTCGGTGAAGGAGACTTCCATTTCCCCCTTTGCTGTAGCTCATGTAAATAGTTTTGAGTCCACTCCTTCCAGAATTTATGTTTGATTTCTGAAGTTACTTTCCATCTTGCATCTAATGATATGCTTGGCGGTTGCGCATTTACATCTACTGCTGATGTCAAGGGTTCCCCTACTAAAAAGTGACCTGTTTGTTTCCAATTCTTCATATGTAAGTGATGCAGCTGACACACTTCTCAGTAAAAGGTGCTTGGCGGATTTGACAGCCGCTTCCCAAAGTCCACCAAAGTGAGGGGCTCTTGGTGGAATGAATTTAAAATGTATTGACTGATTGCTGCATACTCGTGTAATCTTCTCTTGCGCTGATTGAGAATATATTGATTCTTTTAATTCAGTAATTTTATTGTTTGCTCCCACGAAGTTAGTAGCATTGTCGCAATACAAAGTCTGACAGTGGCCTCTTCTGCTGATGAAACGTCGTAGTGCGCCTATGAATGCTTCTGTAGACAGATTTGATACTACTTCCATGTGAATGGCCTTAGTCGCGAAGCAACAAAATACTGCGATATAGGCCTTGTCTGGTCTTTTGCCCTGATCTTGTGATGGATCCATATTGGGCCAAAATAATCCACTCCTGTGGTTATGAAAGGACGAGCTGGGGTTACTCTATCTGCCGGAAGGTTTCCCATTAATTGTTTGAAAAGCACCGGCCTAGCTTTAGTGCATCGTATGAATTTGTGGACGGTACTTCGTGCCAGTGATTTCCCGTTTGTAATCCAGAACTGTGATCTGGATGCTGCCAACAATGACTGTGGGCCACAATGACGATTCTCTTCGTGTAGCTTGTGCATCAATAACTTTGTCATAGGGTGATTATGAGTTAAAATCGCAGGATGTTTTGCCTTGAACGATAATCTTGACTGCTCCAAACGACCACCCACGCGCATTATCTGATGCTCATCCATGAATGGGTTTGAGGAGGCCAAGGGACTTGATTTATGTAGAGGTGTTTGATATGATAGCCTTTCTAATTCTTCCCCAAACTCTGCGGCTTGGATGATCTTGATGATAATTTTTAGAGCTTCTTCTAATTCGAATGCATCAAGTTCCCTTTTGGTTGACCGATAAATATTTGTAGTTTTGGAATTTCTAATAAATCTCAACACATAACCGATCGTGTGTTGAAGAGTTTTAAATGTTGCGTTTACAACTGTTTGTAAAAGGTTGAGCACCAAAGGTTTCCTTTGGAGCTCAGAGTGTGTGATTTTTTGTTTTGTTTTGATTTGTTTTTAGCCCAGGTAGAATCACCATGTGCTAATATGAATTGAAGTGAAGTCTTAGTAGAAGCACTAAGACTAGTCTAGCAATCAAGAAAGTTAATTTTTGTTTGCCATAATTTCTTTATTTTTCCCAGTCTTTTATACAATTTTAATTTAATACGTCTATATTAAAATTACTAGCAATGTACATTTCAGTACTTGTCATAAAGCCTGACCTTGCATTTTATCAATTATTGTAATACTACTCTTAAAGGTAAATGACTGAATTAATTGTATGAGTATAAGAATGTCTAAAGGTAAATGACTGATTGCAATATGAAACTTATTAATTTGTAAATAAAACTTGGTTAATGAACTTAGAATACAACATAAGCAGAAATTACATTAAATATTAATTTATAACAAACCATTGGTTAAATGAACTTAAAATACTACATAAACAAAATTTTATATTTATAATAAAAAAAGGGAAGATATTCCTTTAAAAATACATACAACTTCTAATAATAATAAAAGTAATTATGTATGTATTAACAATAAGCAAAGCGTCTCAGTTACAACAGTATATAATATATATATATATATGTATATATATTTATATATATATATATATATATATATATATATATATATATATATATATATATATATACATATGTATGTATATATATATATATATATATATATATATATGTATATTTTTATATATACATATACATATCGCACACTAAATCATAAAGAGTCACAACTCAAAAAATTTTAGATGCTGAGTAGTTGCAAACAACCGTAGTTACTCTACAAATGACGCAAGTATGTGATATAAAAACAAGCATAACGTTATTTTATATTCTTCAACAAGACTGTATTGCAAAATAAATTGTTGAGGTCGTTACAGATTTCTTCAATTAACTGGTTTATAAAAAAGCAAAACCACTTTGATAATTTTGAGTTGTGACTCTTTATGATTTAGTGTGCGATATGTATATATATATATATATATATATATATATATATATATATATATATATATATATATATATATATACATATCGCACACTAAATCATAAAGAGTCACAACTCAAAATTATCAAAGTGGTTTTGCTTTTTTATAAACCAGTTAATTGAAGAAATCTGTAACGACCTCAACAATTTATTTTGCAATACAGTCTTGTTGAAGAATATAAAATAACGTTATGCTTGTTTTTATATCACATACTTGCGTCATTTGTAGAGTAACTACGGTTGTTTGCAACTACTCAGCATCTAAAATTTTTTGAGTTGTGACTCTTTATGATTTAGTGTGCGATATGTATATGTATATATAAAAATATACATATATATATATATATATATATATATATACATACATATGTATATATATATATATATATATATATATATATATATATATATATATATATATATATAAATATATATACATATATATATATATATTATATACTGTTGTAACTGAGACGCTTTGCTTATTGTTAATACATACATAATTACTTTTATTATTATTAGAAGTTGTATGTATTTTTAAAGGAATATCTTCCCTTTTTTTATTATAAATATAAAATTTTGTTTATGTAGTATTTTAAGTTCATTTAACCAATGGTTTGTTATAAATTAATATTTAATGTAATTTCTGCTTATGTTGTATTCTAAGTTCATTAACCAAGTTTTATTTACAAATTAATAAGTTTCATATTGCAATCAGTCATTTACCTTTAGACATTCTTATACTCATACAATTAATTCAGTCATTTACCTTTAAGAGTAGTATTACAATAATTGATAAAATGCAAGGTCAGGCTTTATGACAAGTACTGAAATGTACATTGCTAGTAATTTTAATATAGACGTATTAAATTAAAATTGTATAAAAGACTGGGAAAAATAAAGAAATTATGGCAAACAAAAATTAACTTTCTTGATTGCTAGACTAGTCTTAGTGCTTCTACTAAGACTTCACTTCAATTCATATTAGCACATGGTGATTCTACCTGGGCTAAAAACAAATCAAAACAAAACAAAAAATCACACACTCTGAGCTCCAAAGGAAACCTTTGGTGCTCAACCTTTTACAAACAGTTGTAAACGCAACATTTAAAACTCTTCAACACACGATCGGTTATGTGTTGAGATTTATTAGAAATTCCAAAACTACAAATATTTATCGGTCAACCAAAAGGGAACTTGATGCATTCGAATTAGAAGAAGCTCTAAAAATTATCATCAAGATCATCCAAGCCGCAGAGTTTGGGGAAGAATTAGAAAGGCTATCATATCAAACACCTCTACATAAATCAAGTCCCTTGGCCTCCTCAAACCCATTCATGGATGAGCATCAGATAATGCGCGTGGGTGGTCGTTTGGAGCAGTCAAGATTATCGTTCAAGGCAAAACATCCTGCGATTTTAACTCATAATCACCCTATGACAAAGTTATTGATGCACAAGCTACACGAAGAGAATCGTCATTGTGGCCCACAGTCATTGTTGGCAGCATCCAGATCACAGTTCTGGATTACAAACGGGAAATCACTGGCACGAAGTACCGTCCACAAATTCATACGATGCACTAAAGCTAGGCCGGTGCTTTTCAAACAATTAATGGGAAACCTTCCGGCAGATAGAGTAACCCCAGCTCGTCCTTTCATAACCACAGGAGTGGATTATTTTGGCCCAATATGGATCCATCACAAGATCAGGGCAAAAGACCAGACAAGGCCTATATCGCAGTATTTTGTTGCTTCGCGACTAAGGCCATTCACATGGAAGTAGTATCAAATCTGTCTACAGAAGCATTCATAGGCGCACTACGACGTTTCATCAGCAGAAGAGGCCACTGTCAGACTTTGTATTGCGACAATGCTACTAACTTCGTGGGAGCAAACAATAAAATTACTGAATTAAAAGAATCAATATATTCTCAATCAGCGCAAGAGAAGATTACACGAGTATGCAGCAATCAGTCAATACATTTTAAATTCATTCCACCAAGAGCCCCTCACTTTGGTGGACTTTGGGAAGCGGCTGTCAAATCCGCCAAGCACCTTTTACTGAGAAGTGTGTCAGCTGCATCACTTACATATGAAGAATTGGAAACAAACAGGTCACTTTTTAGTAGGGGAACCCTTGACATCAGCAGTAGATGTAAATGCGCAACCGCCAAGCATATCATTAGATGCAAGATGGAAAGTAACTTCAGAAATCAAACATAAATTCTGGAAGGAGTGGACTCAAAACTATTTACATGAGCTACAGCAAAGGGGGAAATGGAAGTCTCCTTCACCGAACGTCATTGAAGGCATGCTTGTTATCCTCAAGGAAGATAATACTCCAGTGCTCCAATGGCAACTGGGTAGAATCAACCGCATTTACAAGGGAGATGATGGACTTATCAGGGTATGCGACGTCAAAACAGCAAAAGGAATTTTCAAGAGGCCAACACACAGACTTGCACCGTTGTTCAACGACTCCCTCACAGAACATTCCGGATATGACAACTCAAAGTCACAAAAGAGGCAAGGCTCAGCGGAAGTTAACATTATACAGCCAAAACGAAAGGTAGTGTCATATGCCTCACTGGGAGTTTTCAATATGCTTTTTGTTTCTGCCGATAATATTAGCTTCTCCAATCAATGTTACAGAATTTTCTTCCAATCCAGGATTATATTTCGAAGGCATGGGCTCGACAAAGTTGATGACAGCTACCTGGAAATTCATTATATACTACGATTTAATACCAATTTGGGATAGGAATAAGGTTCTTGAAGTAGGTATAACATAATTTTCAAGGCTCTGCAAGCAATCGGTAGCTTTTGAATCATGTGAGATGCTTTCCATTCAACTTCAACATACTTGGGACAATCTTATTCAAGAATCAGACCTTTTAATTTCAAAAAGAAACCGGAGAGCTACACTCGATATCGTTGGAATATGGCCCATGCTCTATTTGGAGTCCTGGACTCAGAGTATGCAGAGCAAATGGCTCAAACTATAACTAACGTAAAGCAAAATAAAGAGTATCTACATCTGTTACTAAAAAGTCAAACTTCAGTAATAGATTCTACCATTAACATTATTAAGCAAAGCGAGAACAATACTAAAGTGCACTTTTCACAACTTAAGAAAACCATCTATCAAGATCTAAATAAAGTTCAAAATGAGAATTCAAATCTACGACAAGTCCAAAATCTAATGTCTCTGGCAACGCAATTAAATGCACTTGTCTCAGATTTACAAAGAATTGAAACAGAGCTGGTCGCTGCCCTCACGCATACGAACCATGGCAATATAAGCCCACTTATCCTTACACCAAAACAGTTAAGATCAGAGATTGCTAAAATTAAAGGACACCTTCCTTTAGGCCGTACATTACCAGTTGAAGACACCGACTTGCTAGAACTATACAAAATTATGAACGTTAAAGGCACAGTAACTAACACAAATGTAATTTTCGTTATTGAGTGACCATTGGTGGACCAAGGAAAATTTGAACTTTACAAGGTCATTGCAATACCCACACAAATAAACAATATGACCATTGTCATAACAACTGACATTAAATATCTTGCTATTAATAACCACCGCGATGAATACCTGGCACTAAACATACTTCAATTCAATAAATGTACTGTAGTCATAGTCGACATATACATTTGTCCAGCATTGCAAATACAAATGGCCAAAGATTCCGGCAGTTATTCTTGTGAAATTGCTCTCTTCAACAACAAAACATCCACTGATTGTAATTTTGGCTATATCCAGAACAATATCTCTTTTATTCCATTGCACAACGTAAGCCAATGGCTGTATGCAACAACAACACCTATAGAACTAACTGCAGTCTGCAGCAATGATATCATACATATACAGGTCAAGACTTCTGGTATAATGACCATGAACTCAGCTTGTATAATAAAAGGAAAATTTCTTACCATTCGTGACACTAGTTTGTCACTACTTTACGCAACTCCTATGCAACATTTGGTAATATCACCTCAATAGGAAAACCCTCTGAAGTGAAGAAAATATTAGAACCAACCCTAGTCTTGGATACCAAATTGGACCAGCTTACCAATATTCAAAAACAACTAAGGCACCTTAAGAATTCTTCACTTGAAATATATCAGCCAGCAATTCATCATCCAAACTAGGGATGGGCAAAAAATATCGATATATCGAAATATCGATATTTGAGAAAATAAATATCGATATATATCGCCGATATTTCAAAAACCGATATATCGATACATCGATTCTTATTTACGAGTATCGGGTTTCGATACTTTTAAGAGCTATAGCCGTTTTTTAACTGTACGATTACTACTAGTGATGCGAAGAAAAAAAGAGAAATTTCATAATAACATCCCTGGCGAATTTATAAGGTGACCCAACTAAGGAAGTTGACTTTTTGGATTGTGTGGGTATAACACTAAATGCTTACGAATCAGGTGACTCTTCTTGGTTTATAGAAATCATATACAAGCCGTTAGTTTTTCTCTTCTTAATTCTGTTCTGTTTCGGTTAAACCTATGAAAATAAAAAAAAACTGCTAACTAGTTGTAAGTGGCAGCATAAGTAATATACAAACATTTCGAAATAAACTGTGATTGTGCTTTAAGAATTTAAAAAAATTAAATTTTTACCAGAAAAGCATAAACACTATATTGAAACATAACAATTAATGTTTTTCATACGGGATTCCCCGTATGAATTACGGCCGGGAACTGAAATTGTATTATTTTTTTGAGTGATGTGTTTATAAAACGTTATTATTTAATCGATATCATGAATTATAATTTGATTTTTAAATAAATAAATTAACGTTAAATAAAAAAATAGTTTGTATTGTTTTGCACCGGGCAGGAATTCCCGTGAAACCGAAAAGTCATTCCCGCTTTCCCAGGAAATGAAAAAGTTCCACTTTAGTGAAAAACTGTGACCGTTCTGATCCGAAACAGCTGATAATTTATTACAGAAAAAGTAACTATTAAAAGTAAAATTTAGAAACAGAACGGCACAGCACAGAGCAGCAACAGAAAGTAAAGACTAATGAAGTCTTAAGGAGCTACAGTAGGTTACGTATAACTTAACATAAATAGTTCATTTGTATTAAATTTTTTAAAGTTACTAATTGTGCATTAAAATTAATGCAGCAAAAAATATCGATATATCGAAATATCGATGTTTTCAAAAAATATATATCGATACTGATCAAAAATATCGATACGATATATATCGATACATTTTTTCCATTTGCCCATCCCTAATCCAAACATAGGCTTCTTTGCTCTACTTCTATCGCTACTCATAATCCTAACACTTACTTTATGATTTAGTGTGCGATATGTATATATATATATATATATATATATATATATATATATATATATATATATATATATATATATATATATATATATATACATATATATATATATTTAATTGTATATTTTTATACGTACAATGTACATTGTAAATATATGTATATCTAGTAGAGTTTCTGGCTACTCTTTCAGGACTCGATTCGTCATATCCGTGATCGCATCAACAATGATAATTACGTGTTGCGTAATTTTGTTTAAAACTCACAATAGTTTTTGAGTTTTACAGCACTTTGAATACACTAAATTCACAATTTATATACATTAGAGTGGCCATTATTTTTTTATTTCTTCTATTCTGACCCCACCTCCCCCAAATCGATTTAGTTTTATGTAAAAAAATACAAAAAAAAATTTATAGCTATAAGCTGTGTTTTATTCTATGTAATTTGTTTCCATATGCCTATCTTAAAAAAAAAACTTTGTTAATTGTTGTTGAGTTTCTTATTTGTTTAAATGAAAGTTTATAACATAATAACTCTAGTTGTTCTAAGAAACTTTGGGTAAAGCTTCCCTGATGATTTGCATTAGCAACAGTGAAATGCGCATAGGATCCAGCTAAACCCCTCAATTTAAATGTATTTTTAATAAAAAATGTTTTACGTGAGACATTTTTAGAATTAATTGAACTGTAGTGAATTTTAATCAGAAATAATTTCCTAATCAGGCTTGAGTTCAGTAATTTCAATTCTTATTGAATGAAATATTTTTATTAATTAATGTGAGTATCTAAAGAAGAGAAGAAAAATTAAACTAGACTTTATAGCTGGGGGAAATACCGATATTTTTCTGTGCAGCCACGCACTTCATCAGCACCCATGTCTATCTACTGGGGTAGAGATTATTATTAACATCAGCTATTTAACTTAAATTTCTATGAAATGGAATATGAGAATTGATTGTGTATACAATTATTGATTTGCCTTTGGCAAACACATTTGTAAGTATCACTATTCATTTTCTGTTTTTCCATTTTCTATTTAGGTTAGCACGAAGTTATATCACTCTACCTATGTATGTTTAACTATTCTTACTTATCTTTTACGATCATCACATTAATTATTTTTACTTATTCGATGCACCATCGGTACATACATATAAGTATTATTGTAGTGGCTTTATGTTACTTTGTTTTTGCTTTCTACAGTTGACTTCGCTTTCCAGCATTCTGAAGCAGTGATAGCCAAGTGAACAGTGATCGCTAAGTGAACATATTTTTGTCACGTGCCCATGATGAATTAAATGAGACATTTTTAGAATTAATTGAACTGTAGTGAATTTTAATCAGAAATAATTTCTTAATCAGGCTTGAGTTCAGTAATTTCAATTCTTATTGAATGAAATATTTTTATTTTTTCCCCCAGCTATAAAGTCTAGTTTAATTTTTCTTCTCTTCTTTAGATACTCACATTAATTAATAAAAATATTTCATTCAATAAGAATTGAAATCACTGAACTCAAGCCTGATTAAGAAATTATTTCTGATTAAAAATGTTTTACTTAATGAGTAAAATAATAATTTGGGATTATTAGTGCGTTTAAAAATTTTAAAACTTAAATTAGTTTATTAATTTTATTTATTTTTAAGTATCTCAACATACATTTTCTATTATATTGAAAATCATTGAATTAATGTGACGCGTTCGTATTTTTAAGTTGCAGCTTATCCCTGAGTGTATGCAAGAACAATAAGATAAATATAGTCATAAAAAACTAAACAAAAAAACTGAATAAATGGGTGTGAAGGCAAACTTTTAGGGCCGGACGCACCCCATAAAACACAACTTATCGCTATGAATTTTTTTTTATAAAACTGTACCGATTTTGGGGGTGAGAACAGAAGAAATCGAAAAAAAATTATCCATACAACTAACGGCCACTCTAATATGTGTACATAGTATATATGTATTTATATATTGTTAACTAAATTGTTTTAAGTATTGGTAACAAACTAAAATTTATTCATATCTTTTTACACGCTGCGTTAATTTGCTTAAGAAGCTTAAATGTCAAATTAGAAGGCTATCTCTTTATCAAAGGGTTGGTAAGTTGTTCCATAGTCTATATTATTTTACATTTTTAACTTTTAAAAGCGTTATTTTAGTAGGTTTGCAATTAAATAAAAAGTCACCATTGTCAAATTATTATCAAATCATAACAGTTTATTTTCTCAACACTGATATTAAAAGCTTTGAAAACACAAAATGTGAAATTCTTTATTGCTGGAATACCACGGTTTTAACCACGCTGTTCCTTACAAAGTCTCTTCGCTTACCTGATTCTTCCCTCTTTTTATACATGTTAACACAAAAAAGGTTCATTTCCCTTATTATTAAATTAAAATGAATTTATCAAAATGCTGACACTAGCGCAGATGGTTAAACAGGTCAACAACTTTCAAAAGTTGCAAACAGTAAACAACGCATGTCATTACGAATTACCATGCAATTTTCCAATATCTTATTTTATGTTTCGTTTGCACTAAAAACTAGAAGTTCAGTTGTAAATTTATACCTTTGCAATTAAGTTGTGCTTTGCAGTTAAAAATAAAATATAAGTGCAAGTAAATAATCAAACTAAACTAAAAATCTATTAATTGGGGCCCAATGTTCCGGGATATCCCCAACAAACGTATCTCATAGGCTACACCAAAACGGATATCCCCAACAAATGCAACCCATAGGCTGCAGAAAAAAGGACAACCCTGACGAATCCTTAAGAAACTCACCCCACAAACCAAATCATCTGCAAAATAAGGACGTTTTGCTTGGAGACCTTGGCGTAGAGAGATGTTACCCAAGTACTGCAAAGAAAAGGAATACAACCCCCTACCAGGGGTCGATTCTGGTTTTGTGATAATGTGAAATGAATTTTTTTTTCATCTTTTCATACTGTTTCTGATTCCGGTTCAGTGAAAAAATGAAAACGAAATTTAAATGATTTCATATGAAAAAAACAAGTGGAATGAAACAAAACATTTTCACACTTACACATCATTGCTGATTCTCGTTTTATGAAAAAGTGTAAACAAGTGTCAAAACCGTTTCATATGCAAAGTTTTTTTACACACGCCATGCATTAGTGAAAAAAACATGGAGAAGGCCACAAGTTGATGTTTTTTTTTAATACATGATTTTTATTTATTGTATCTTCATATATGAACTAACAATAAGTATTCAAGTTTTAAATATAAAAATATAATTAGGCCCGACCAGTGTCGGACATAAGCTTAATAATAGTTATATATAATACATAAGTAGTGATAATCAAAAGGAAAAAAATATAAAAAATAAAAGTATTTTCAGGAAGTCCCATCTGCAGTGCTGTGAATAAGAGCCCTTGTATCCTTCTTTTTTAGGCGGATGTGTCCAGTAAAGTTCAAAATATTACGGGCAAGCGGATTAGGATGTGACTCGAGTTTTGTTAAATGTTTGCCAGCTTTTTTTACAATTTCTTCAGTCACTAGTGGCATATTTAAGTCACGATGTATATTTGAATTTTTTATATACCATGGACCCGATGTTATTAAGCGTAAAATTTTGTTTTGCCTTCGTTGGATTCTCTCGACATTAGAAGCTGAAGCAGTACCCCATAGCTGAATTCAGTAGCACCATATAGGTTTTAAGGGCGACTTGTATATTAAAAGTTTACAATCTAGGGTGAGGGTTGAATTTCTACCAACCAGCCAATCTATCTGAGTTAGTTTAAGTTTCATTTGCGTTAGCTTAGAGTCAATGTGGTATTTCCATGTGAGCCTTCGATCAAGATGTATACCAAGGTATTTCACATGTAAGTTTTGAGGAACAATTTGATTATTGATTGTAACGGGGGAACAAGTGTCTTTTCTTAAGGTAAATGTTACCTGAGCACACTTCTGTTCGTTTACCTTTATTCTCCACATGTTTAACCATAGTTCTAGCTGAGTAATATGTTGCTGAAGATATCGGGAAGCCTCGTGTGGGTTTTCGTGCATACTAAGGCAGGCTGTATCATCGGCAAACGTAGATGTATGGATATTGCTGCTCAATGGCATATCACAAGTATAAATCAAATATAAAACTGGCCCCAGTATACTCCCCTGTGGCACACCGGATGACATTATTTCAGGCGTACTCATAAAGTCTCCTTCCACAACAGTGAACTTCCGGGCAATAATGTAACTTTCCAGCAGATTTAGAATATTTATTGGTAGGTAAGTCTTTAATTTTAAAATTAGGCCTTCATGCCTGAGAAACGTCACTGAATAGCGCAGAACAATACTTCTTTTCTTCAAATGTTTTTCTTATACATTGAACCAATCTATGAGTTTGTAATGGTGCTAAGCTGACTTCTAAATCCAAATTGATGATCCGGTATGCACTCATTATCAGCAGGAATTGGTGACAATTTTATCATGAGTAACTTTTCAAAGTGCTTTGACATTGTTGACAGTAAACATATTGGCCTATATCACTCAGCTTTGGTAGGATCTTTGCCCGGCTTTGAAATCATTTTAACCTTGGCAAGCTTCCAGCGGTTTGGATAATACTCCAGTCGTAAAATAGCATTAAAAATGAATAACAGAATTCTAATAGCTATACGAGGCAACTTCATCAGCATCTGGTTACTAATTCCATCAATACTCGGAGCTTTTTTCGGGTTGAGTTCTGCAATTATTTTTTGTACATCACGCGTCTTAAATGTTATTGGTTGAGGGGGTAGCGCAACTACATTTGGCTAATCAACAGCACCAGAACATGTGTTTGGGGTAAATACGGATTTTAAATGCTCATCAAATATTTTACCTTTTTCAGGATCGCTTCTTGCCCAACCTCCTGTAGATGTGCGCAGAGGTGGTTTAAACTCAACTGGTGTTTTAAACTTTCTAGCAGCGCGCCACAAAGAGCAATTAGATGCTGGTGTGACATCAAGATTTTCCAAATAATTTTTAAGAGTTGCAGTTTTTTCAAATACAAGCAACTCTTGGAGTCGTTTACTACACTCTTTAAATCTGATTTTAAGTTGGGGTGATCTGTGCTATTGCCATTCTATTCTAGCTCTTCTTTTTTCACTTACGAGACGTTCAATATCCGTAGTATAAATTCTATTTACCCTAGTCTGCGGATGGGAGGTAGTGGCATGTTTTTAAATGTGGCATAAATTTTAAAAAGGCTTCTCGAAGTCAAATGAGTCTCAGAGACCAACATTATATCAATATTTTTTTCCGTTTGCGTTCCAGAAACATATTTTTAACGTGTTCATAGTTTGTTAACTAAAGCTTAAAGCAATGTATTCTGCATTCGCAGCATTTCTTGCATCATGCTAGTCATATTTGTTGTATAATTATTTATAGTTTGCACCATATTATCAATAGTAGCTTCAAGGCGATTGAAATTAAAGTTCGAGTTTGTATTTGTTGAATTATTTGGTGGTGAAACATTTTGTGTATGAATAGAATTTGTCTTAGCAGCATCGGCATACGATACACGGGAACTAACTGGTTGGCTCACTTGCGCAATAGTGGCCGATAAAGCGATTGCTGATTGGGCTGGGGCCAATTTAGGTGTTTGCCTTATAGTATGTTTGACGAAAGAGTACGCAGGACAACCTCTGTAGTTAGCGATGTGATTACCTCCACAATTACTGCATTTTTTGTCACTTTAATCTTTTGGTTTATTGCAACTAGCAGTGCCGTGTAACTCGCCGCATACAACACAAACAGTAGGTAATTTGCAGTAAGTTTTAGTATGGCCATATTCTTGACAATTATGGCACTGTACGGGTCCTGAACGCTTGTGTGGTTCTTCAACGGTTATTTTTCGATATAAGAGATATCTTAAATTATATATTGGATGGGTCTCATTTTTTTAAATTTTATATCATTTGGCTCAAGTTCAACGCGAAATAGAGGTTGAGGGATCTTTTCCCTATTTATTATGTTAGATACATTTTTTACTTTAAACCCCTGGAGGACGAGAGCATCTTTTACTTCATCAGGAGCTACATAGGAATCTATGCCCTTCAACACAATCTGCAGACCTTTAGCACTCTTGAGCTGATATGTGTAGATATTTGTTTTACTTTTTTCAAATTCAGAAACCATTTTGCGAAAATCTTTTTCTTCATAAATTTTAATTTTCGTTTCATCAATATTACCACGTTTTATTGGAACAATGTGAAATTTATTCTCACCAATGACCGAAATTAATTTTTTAATAAGAGTGTTTGAGTTTTTTTCTCTTAAATATATTGGTGGCGGCTTGGAGGTTTTATTCGCAGATTCAGCGGGTTTGTCATTGTCATCTTGCAATATTTTAAAACGGTTTTGCCGATTAGTAGAGGATGCGCTGTTATCCCTGGACATCTTTGGAGCAGATGCAATTTTAGTAGAATTTGGGCTTCGCCCGCGCTTTATAATTGTAATGTACCTGTCCAGTCCGACTTGGACCTTGGGTTTTAGGTTGCTCTTATCTTCAGTGACAACTTGTTTAAGTGATGACCACGAGCCCGAAGTGGATGATATCGCTGAGTTAAATGTAGAAGTACTAGGCAATAATGTCAACGATTCACTAATTGGCATTGGACAAAGCGAAGTTGATCGCTGACGAAACTGTGGTTCTGCCGTTAGAAAAAGTCTATTATCAGATTATTGATTTTTATTAAGAGCCTCAGAACTCACAGCAAGTCTATTATCAGATTTTTTATTTTTATTGTTATCATTATGAGCATCAAAACTCACAGTAAAATAGGCCGTTAGAACTCACTTCACTATTTTTTTCCTTTGGGTTACTCATATAGAGTATTCCTCAAGGGTACTTTGTATGTTTTTTTGTTTACGGTTTTTTTTGTTTTTGTTTTTGTTATTTCTATATGTAAAAATATTAGCAAAGCAAAAAAAAAAGCTTATTTATCAAAGTTAATATGTACTACGAATATTTTTTGTATGATTTGTTTTGTTTAGTTTGTATGTAAGAAAAATTCCCCTATTATTCACTATGAAGGTACAACGAGAATGTTGATGTTGTTGCTCATGATAAGTAATTCAATAATACAAAATAAAAAAACAAAATTTAACAAATATATTTACAGACTTGTGAGTATAGATGGTGCGAGGCTTCGTGATGAGAAGTGGAAACATCTAGCGATGAGCCTTAACGCCCTTGGTGGGACCCAGAAGGATGGGCTAAAATGGAGAAAGTATTGGAGTGGCTTTAGGTAGTATTATTTTTTGCTAACTTTTTGTCCAATGAATAAATTTCTTTTTTAATTTTAGACTCCATACTAGAGCCGGATATGCTCAGCTAAAGCAAGCTGAACAAATGAGTGGCATCAATGGCTTAGGTCGGCTAAAATCGCTATCACCTTTGGAAGAGCGCGTTTTAAAACTAACGACTTTGGAAGCGGTTGACGGAGACGGAACGCCTGAAGTGGGATTTGATGTTATCCCATTCGTTACCGTTTGTGACGAAGAACTGGATATCATTGCTAGCGGCGCCGCTATAGCAGTAGATGCTGCAACTGTATCAACAGAACCAAGCACTTCAACTGGTGCGACGACCAGAGGCAGTACAGCATGCAACCGTCACAAAAAAGAAAAACTCCACACGAAGCACCGCAATTTGAGAAATTTTACAAAATTGAAGACAGAAAACTGGAAGAGTTAACAACAGCAAATAATTTAAAACAAGAGAAAATAGACATTTTTAAATAGCAAGTACAAGCTTCAAAGGTGCAAACAGAAGCGATTACGGCTGATACAAAGGCCAAAAAAGATCTGGTTTTAAAGTTGCAACAGCTAATTGATGTAATGGTACAAAAAACTACTACATCATGAAGTAAAAATAAAAGATTACAGCTTTATTTATAAAAAAAATATTAAGGCGTAATAAACAGGGACCGTAACTGTTAGAACTTTTATAGTAAAAGTCAGAAAGTAAAAGTTATTTTTTGACTTTTATTTTTTCGAGCAGAAATACAAGTTACTTTTTGACTTTTATTTTTTCGATAAAAAATAAGTCATTTTTGACTTTTATTTTTTCAAGCAAAAATAAAAGTTATTTTTTGACTTTTATTTTTTTGAGCAAAAATAAGTTATTTTTGACTTTTATTTTTTCGAGCAGAAATAAAAGTTATTTTTTGACTTTTATTTTTTCGAAAACAAATAACAGTTATTTTTCACTTTTATTTTTTCAAGCAAAATTAAAAGTTATTTTTTGACTTTAATTTTTTTGAGCAGAAATAAAAGTTATTTCGTGATAAATTCATTATATTTATTATAAATTTTGGCGCGTTTGCAATAGTGAATCGTTAAATTTACTTATTTAGAAAAGAATATTTGGAATATTAAATAATAATTTCTTTGTCAAAGGGGTTGAAAACACAAAAATAACTTTTATTTCTGCTCAAAAAAATAAAAGTCAAAAAATAACTTTTATTTCTACTCGAAAAAATTAAAGTCAAAAATAACTTTTATTTCTGCTCGAAAAAATAAAAGTCAAAAAATAACTTTTATTCATGCTCGAAATAATAAAAGTCAAAAATAACTGTTATTTTTGCTAGAAAAGATAAAATTTAAAAAATAACTTTTATTTCTGCTCGAAAAAATAAAAGTCAAAGAATAACTTTTATTTTTGCTCAAAAAAATTAAAATCAAAAAATAACTGTTATTTTTGCCTGAAAAAATAAAAATCAGATTTTTAAAAAGCATCGCATTTTCTGACAATTTGGTCCAAGACTTTCAAAATGGTATACTTGGTTTCATTCTCCGACATTTCCTTGAGGTTGCTTTTTTTAATCAAAAATTCAAAATTAACAGTTATTTTCGGTTCCTGGTAATAAACGCTTAATAAGAATTTATTTAATGAAAATCTGTTTTATATACCATTAAAAAGCATTAATAATTTTTATAAATAAGGCTGTTAATTGTTTACTTCTTTATCATTTTTTTAATTTTATGTATTTATATATATTTTTTTTAATTATTTCATATTTTTATTTTATTTTTATCTATTATATGTGTGTATGTACATATGTACTTATATATGGCAGTTATCGATAAAAAAAACGCTAAAATTGCTTTTAATCAATTGCTTCTGATTTCGAGCGTATATTGCGATTTTTTTTAAATGGCAAAACGATATACTCAACTACACCTACAATCCACACTTGTCGTTTTTCACGAATGAGTATTTCATATGATAAAAGTGCATTATTAGTAAAAGTTTACTGATTACTGCATGTTTTCAGTAAGCAGTAAATTTTTACTAATTTTTTTCAGTATCCAGTAAAATTTTTTCAGTAAGCAGTAAATTTTTACTGCCTACTGGAACTTTGTAATTCAGTAAAAATATGTATATTGCAGTATGCCCATGTATGATATATACATACATATGTATATATGTACATATATATATATGTATATGTTATACTATTTAAGATTATTGAATAAGTATTTTTGTTTTAATATTGAAATGAATGTACATTAAGTTTTGTTATAGTATTTAAGATTATCGAATAAGTATTTATTTTGTTTTAATATGTTTTAATATTGAAATAGAAACATGTATACAATTTCTGTAAAATGAAATAAAGTTAAATTGTGTTTGACATTTTTATGGTTCGACACTAGTTGTAAATGCATCGTGGACAATTTGTGAACGTTGTCTTCGTGCGACGTTACACGTTCATTTTACTTATGCTGACAAGGCATAAACATTTATTAACTGTTCGAATGCCGAGAAAGATAAAAATTGCTTTCCTTGTACAAAAAAAAAATATTCTATTTAGACCTTTACTAAATAAGTACCTGAAGTGGATAACCACTGTATCCAAGAAGCCAGAAATTACGTACGCTGTTTCTATAAAGTTCTTCCAGAAAGTTGCTAGCACGAGAACGACGCCATACATAAGAGTCGTGGGCAGTTCCACCGAATTGAGCATTCGCGGCCAAAATGAGATAATCCGCATCGCATATTATCATTACATTTTTAGAATGCCGCCCACCCTTTCGGCAATAATATACGTCTCTATTTCATCTTTTGGCGTAGAAATTTTAATTAGTGTTCCGTCTATTAACCCAATTACTCCTGGAAAATTATACTTTTCCATAAATTTTATTTTTATAAATGGGAACTCGTCTCGCTTAGGGAACTTGATGTAATTATGTGCTACCTTATTTAAAGCTGTAGCAACTATATGCACACATCTGCTTACAGATGCAGATAAATTGTCTTGCCCCACACATCCTTGAAAGCTACATGTAGCAATAAATCGGAGAGCACTTAATACCATTACCTGACTTGAAATGGAGTGTTTGCGGCACGAATTTGGCAAAAATGTAATTATTTCATTGATTAACTCCAAGCATAGAACTTTTGGAATCCTGTATAAATCAAGAAAGTGCTCCTCAGTCGTCACCTTGAACGGATTTTGGCCATCGCGTAATGTGCGTCTCAAAACTCTCAAAATATTCCTTTAAAATGTCAATTTTTATTAGTATACACAATATTGCTGACGTAAATCATAAATAAGTATGTATATCTTACCTTTGCTCATATCGGATTTTTTGCGATAAGTATATTAAAACCAATAATCCAGAATTTTTTTTTAAATTTATTGTTATTTGTTGTGCTTGTGCATATGTAGTTTGACACTTCATCAGAATATAAAGTAGATATTAAAGCGTGGCACAAACACAACAAAAATCTCACAAGCATTTCATGAAATTACAATTAGTGTGTATGTATCACTTGCTCATTGCAAAACACATACTTCCGAAAATATTTCTTTTGTTTTACGATCAAAACATTGAAGAAGAGAACACAAGTACAACAAAACAATGTTAAAATAGAACAAGGCTGAAGTAGAAGAGAAATGAAGTAGAACATCAAAACTATTTTGGAACATTCAAAACATGTTTGAATAACTCGTAGACAAACTTACAAAGAAACTTTTGCATTTTTTATGAACATAAAAAATCGAATGTATGTATGTGTTAGTTAATAACACTCTTGTTTACATTTTTACGCTTTTTTGTGTTGGTTCTAGTGTACTCGATGCTTTTGGTGTAATTTACCGTTTTTTTTATTTCATTGTCTGTTTTTGTTTTGATGTTCTACTTCGTTTGAACATACAAGCACTAACAAAGCTATAGAGAGAAACTTTTCGAATGGTGCTTGTTTTGTTTCAGTGAGAGTCATGTTTTGTTATGCTTGTTTTGTTGATAATGTTTACACTGAAATATAAGGCTTGGAAGTAGTGTGCTTTAGAATACAGAACTTTCAATACATTTTGTACAGCTCTTTAGTAGATATGCAATCACCAACGGCGGCAAAAAATATAAACTCAGCGACGTCTTAAAGCAACCGTGGGCCGCCTACAATATTTTAATTGTTTAATCTTTAACAACATTTTAATTAATCAATTTCTATTTGACCTAAAATTTTCTCAGAATATGTAAACCTTTGGCCGCTATGATAACAAATATAAGACATCTGAAAATTAAAGGGTGTTCTAAAGCGAGCAACGAAAAATTTTGAAATCCTAATGTAATACATAATTATATATGTATACTAATGATAAAACGAATGTCAATTTTTGATATTCGCGAATACGAAAACGAATATTTGAAATGATATTCGCGGATAAGAATATGAATACGAATATTATATGTGAAATTTATAGACATAAAATTGGGGTTCTATTTACGCTTGCAAAAAGAAATATGAAACAATTGTTACGAAAAAGAACTTCATACTCCTGTTGGAGTACTTTAAAGTTAATAAAATCTACCCAAAATTTTAATGATCGTCATTAAATAATATTTAAAAATGATACAAATCACAAATTTCTATAAAAAATTTAATGAATTCGTACAAACTAATATTTTTATCCATTTATTTAAATTTCGTTTAGGATTTATGCATTTATTTATTTTATTTTTGGGAAAAAATATTCGTATTCGTATTCACCTAAATTTGGCGAATATTCGTGCATCACTAATGCATACATATATACTTGAAATTTTTAAAGTTATAGTATTTTTATATAGACTAAACCAATTAACACTGAAATTTAAAAAATCAAAATTAAAGAGCAGTCTATCAGTTAATGTTATTTTGACTACGTAATTTTGACAATTGCTTTGCATCTTTTAAACCGTAAGAGGCTAGCTCTTAAAATTTTCAAAAACGCTAAAACACTAAATTCCCAAAATTACAAGTAGTATAGAAATGTATGTGCCCGAGTCATTAAAATTGTCAAATTTGGGTAATTAAAATCGAAACTTTGTAATTTATGGGCTAAAATTTACATATTATGGTAATTACTGTCAATGGCGTGAAATGACGAGGGTTATGGATGGTTTGTTCATAGATAAAGATATTTTGATGTCGGTCCGTCGATGTGTTTTTGTTTCAATTTTATGATTTTATATCCGTCCGTTGATGTGCATAGTTAATTATGTAGGCACGCAGGGCTTGTTTGTACATAGTATGTTTTTTCGTTTGTTAAAGGCCGTTTCACACTATAATACAAGTATTAATACTTTTGACGAAAATGCATCCCTAATCTTTTTCAAAAATTTCAAAAGACAATAACAACTCAACATGTCAGAGTTGCATTTTCCACAAAAGTATTAACGACCTTAAGCGGTTGCAGTAAGGTATTTGAGAAAGAAATTATGTATGCTTGTGGGAAATCTATGAATGTTTTTGTTGTTGGTTTTATTTAGTTTGAACGTTTACCCTAAGAAGAGATACTTGTTCTCCCATTCTAATCAACAATCAAACTGATCCTCAACATTCTCAAGTGAAATACCTTGGCATACACCTTGATCGAAGGCTTACATGGAAACATCATATTGACTCTTAGTTAACTAAATGAAACTTAAATTAACTCAAATATATTGGTTAATTGCCAGAAATTCAACACTCAGCCTAGACTGCAAACTTTTGATATACAAGTCGCTTTTGAAGCCAATATGGTGCTACGGAATTCAACTATGGGGCACTGCTTCAGCTTCCAATGTTGAGAGAATCCAACGAAGACAATACAAAATTTTAAGGTTAATAACATCGGCTCCATGGTATAAAAAATTCAAATATACATCGTGATTTAAATATGCCACTAGTGATTGAAGAAATTGCAAAATATGCAAGCAAATATTTAAAAAAACTCGAGTCACATGCTAATCCGCTTGCTCGTAAAATCTTAAACTTTACTGGACACATCGGCTTAAAAAAAAGGAACACAAGGGCTCTAATAGTCAACGCTCCAGAAGAAACTGCTTGAGTATACTTTTGTTTTTGCTTATCACGACTTATGTATTATTAATAATAGTGATAATTATTATGTCCGACACTGGTCGGGCCTAATTAATCATATTTAGCTTTAAGATTTGAATACTTATTGTTAGTTCATATTTGAAGATACAATAAAAAAATATATGTATTAAAAAAAATATTTATATATAAGATTTCTTACTCCGATTAACGACGAAAAAACAATTTTCTCTTTAGTTAATTTTTATCACCCCTGTCGTGAGTAAAATGTGAAAATTTTGTTCCCATGAAATTTTCATTCCCCATGAATGGAAATTTGCTATCGGGAAATTCATTGGAACGTTTGTTCCCGCTATCAATGCGTAGTGAATGTGAAAAATGGGAAGAAGACTTGTAAAGCTTCAAAATTAATTGAAAATCAGACAAATTTATGTTTGATAGTGAAAAATACACAAATTTTTGTTTCGAATGAAATGTTTTTAAGTTTAAAATATATTTTTAAATATTTTGGGTGCAGTGGGAAAAATTATGTATGCCATCGCCATAAAATTGACTGCAGGTTAACCAAAAACTTTCATATTCATTAAAAAAAGGTGTTGTACGGAATTATTGTTGTTAATTATTTACTGATATTGTTCTAAAAAACTATTATTTATAATTGGAAGCTCAATAATAAAATTACGCGAGATATTAATTCAGTTCGAACTTTATTTGTTTCTATATTTATGATTTGAACAGGATAAACTTCGTATCGCTTTGTAAGCTAAATTATTAATGAACAAATAACACCAAAGTTAGTTGTAAATATGCTGACTAACACATAGTTGAACGGAACAACTAGCCACTAAACCTTCTTCATCAGCGTTCTTTTGTTTTTGGTGTCAGTTGATATATATTTCTGCTTTATATACTCAGCCATCATTGCAAATGGAATATGTGAATTGTTTTGATTCATCTTATTTCAATTTGGTCAAAGCTTTTTTGTAATGAAAGTTCAATTTTACCATCTCTAAACTTACAATAGTCTTGCTAAATATAACATGTGTATAATTAGTAAATAGCAAACGACAATGGAACATTACAAAAAAGGTGAATTAAATTTTAAATTAAAAACTCATACATGCGTATCTGTATATATGAGAGGTTAAAAAATATTATTTATTACAGCAAATTAAGCTGCAATTAGTGTTTTCAATTTCGGTTAACCGATTAACCGAAAATCCGGTTTTGGGCAAATTTAAAGTTTTTATGAAACCGAGTTTTCCTACACGGTTAACCGTTTTTTTTTTGTATTTTATTGTTGTGTGTACCAGAGAATCACAATAAGTACTAAAAAAAATTTACATAAGTAAATAGTCTCAATTTTAGCAACTGCGTATAATTCTAATTGTAGCACAAACAATTTGTACGCTCACATATTTTCTCTCAAGTAATTGTGAGATAATTCCAACATAAAAGAGCATCTCTCTTTGTGTATGCAAAAAACGAAACTACGTAGTACTCACAACTACAAATAAAAAAGTACATGCTTTAATATTTATTCGGTAAAAAAATTAATACAGTCATACTCGGAATATTTATTGATCATTCGCCATTGTATAAGTTAACGAAAAATATGTTTCACACGCGCAACAAAGAATTGGTGTCAAATGCAAAATTATGCTTACCTGTTGTCTGGACTATTTTATATTTTATTTTATTTGCAATTTCGTTAACATTGTTGAGCAACAAGAATTAAATGCTGATTTAGCAACAAGTGCATTTTGAAAGGATTAATTAGTAACATTATTTTTAAGTATGAACATTCTTAAATTGTATTTGAATAAATAAAGAACACTTTAAACCACGAACGGTTTAAAGTAAAACATTAAAAAAAAAACAAAAAACAAAGTTTTTGTATGCATATGCAAATGATCTCAACACCGCCGTGCAACGAAATTCGTCATGCGTAACGAATTCTGAGATAGATTTATTTATAATTTGTACGCCGACCAGCGTTACCATTTGTGAAGTTTTCCCTTTTTTGGAAGTTTTTTGAGATGCCAAACAGTTTTTTGAAAATATAAAGTTTTTTCACGTTTTTTAATAAATATGTCCATAATTGAACTTTTGCAGTATATTGAATGAAAATATTAAGTAATGTTTGTATGCAATAAAATGATCTTATATTTTCTCACTCCCTTATTACTGCAACAGTGTCTAAAGGCTTAGTTAGCCTCATTATTTTTCACATAACAATATCGATCAGCTGTTTTCTTATAAAATTTTGGTACTTTTGTAGAAAAAATGTTTTTGCTTTGGAAAAAAAGTTTTTTTTTCACATTTAGGAAGTTTTTTAAAAAATATATATGGTAACGCTGACGCCGACGAACGACGAAAAACCAAAATTTTCTCTCTCTCTCTCTCTCTCTGTCTCTGTACACTACGGTTGCCAGAAATGCAGATTTATCTGGATTTTGCAGATTTTTACCCTCCAAAAACACAAAATCCAGATTTGAAGATTTTTGGGCTAAAAACTCAGATCTTTCAACTCCAATTATAGTGCAATTTTTTTTTGCATTTTTCCTAATACTGCTAATACTTCTTGTTTCTTTTATGTGTGACAGACTCATAGTTTAGAGAGTTAAAATTTTTTAACTTAGGAAACATCGTAGAGAATATATTATTTTATCTTCAAGTCCTTGCAAAGTAAACTTTGCGTGTGGAAAATTGCAGCCTTTTCCTCGTCAGTAGACTTCAACTAATGCGGCAGCTAATTGTAAAAAGGTAATGAGAAATTAAAAATTTATTCAAAATCGAAGATGCTAGCTTATAAAGATTTTTGCTTGAAGTTTTTAAGCTTATTCTGTCGTATTCATAAAAAATAGTTTTAGTTTACGAAAGCTTTACAAAACAAAATTTTCTTTGTTAAACGTTTTGTAACACAAAATAATATTTATGAATACATATTACTATTACGAATAGTACCTATTTTGTGCTATTACGCTTGTGTACGTAATTCTTAATAACATATTTTGATAGTCATTCTCTAAAAATATATATGTTGTTCATGTACATCCATATATATGTAAATTTTTTTAATAAAATATAAAAAAAGTTGCTTTGAAGATTTTTTGAAGATTTTAAAAATAAAATGCAGATTTTTTCGTGAAAAAATTTTGAATTTTGCATATTTTGTCCTTAGAAATTCTGGCAACACTGCTGTACATACAACAATTTACTTCATTAAATATAAGAGAGGAATTCGCTGAGTAAATTCGTCGTTGTTGTGCTTCACACGCAGTGCTGCCAGAATTATGATATTTTGATGATTTTTGGACCAAAATACGATTTCATGATTTTTTTTCTCGAATGATGATTTTTAATTTTGCAAATTATGATTTTTAGTTTCAATACAAACATATAGTTTGTCAAGGAATTGTTTTGATATAGTTAAAATCGCTATAAATTTTGACTTTTATCATAAATATTTTTATTTTTCTTTGCATAATGAAATTTTTTGTCGGGGGTTAAAAAGGGTATTTCAAGAACTAAATGGAGTTTAAAACAGCAATACGAGGGGAATATGAGAAATTTCGGAGGAATATTTGGAAAATAATTTTTTTCCATGAGAAGTCGTCTTACAAGCCGATTTAATACCAATGGGGCAAAAAAAAAATTTATTTTTCTACACCTTAAAATCTTTCCTATTTTCTTACTATATAATACAGGGTGTTTTTTTTAGAGGTATAGAACTTCGAATTGAAATAAAACACAAGAAAATCGTTTTAATGTCCATCAATTTCGCTTTATTGAAAGGATAATTTTATGCCATTAATGTTTAAATATGATTTCGGGCATGTGGCCGCCGCGGCTGGCTCGAATAAAGCCATTTCTACAGGTCCAATATTCAACCACTTTTTCGAGCATATGGGGCCGTATGTTGGCAATAACGCCACGAATGTTGGCTTCCAAGTCCCCTAACGTTTCTGGTTTGATGGCGTAGACGAGTGACTTCACATATCCCCAAAGAAAATAATTCAAAATTGTCTAATCACACGATCTTGGTGGCCAATTGATAGGTCCATTCCGCGAAATTATGCGCTCATCGAATGTTTCCTTCAATAAATCGATTGTGACGTGCGCTGTGTGGCATGTAGCGCCGTCTTGTTGGAACCACAACTCATCCACATCTTTTTTGCGCAAAATCTTCCATAAAGTTGATGGACAAAGCTCCAATTGCTGTGCACGGTGGCGAATCGATTCATTCGGGTCCTCTTCAACACTTTGCTCTACAGCGGCAATTGTTTCTTCGGTGCGCACTGTTCGACGTCTCTGCGGATGCGTATTATCACATACGAGTAAACGTAGTGCGAAAACGATCCATGGTTAACCGAATTAATTGCTCTGATGGACGATTATGTCGACCATAAAATGGACGGAGCTTGCGGTAAACTTCGCGAAATAAATTTGCACGATTTGCAAGCATTGTTCTTTTGTCAATCTGTTCATGATGAAATGGCAAACCAAACTAAATATTAATCACTTGACAGCTGACAAAATGGCCGCCAGTTAAAAAAGTGATGCCAACTTAAAGTTCTATACCTCAATAAAAAACACCCATTAGAAGGATATAGAAACATTTTCTTGACAGAGAAACTTTTGAGTTTTTTTGAGTTTTTTTGACTTTCATGTAATTTTTATGCTCTCTCTTTTTAATTTTGCTTATAACTTACTACTATATGTTCACTTAAATGTAAATAAAATGAAATATATAACAAAAAATTTCATAATGCAAAAAAGGAAACAAATATTTACGATAAAAGTAAAAATTTAAAAGGATTTTAACTATGTCAAAACATTTCCTTGACAAACTGTATGTATTTACAATTTTCTTTGTTGTTCTACAATGTTTATCAATAGCTATATACATATAAAGAAAACAGTTTTCTATCAGTTTTTTTGTATATTGCCTCCATTCACTTTACTTATCCACTATGATGCCTCGCAAAAAAATTTTACCGTACACCACCGAATAAAAAGTATTATTGCAAGGCAATTAAAAAAAATTTGCCGATTGTAGGGGTCGCCAAAAACATTTTTCGTTATATCTTCGGGATTTACAGTCGGATATTAAAGTGTGGTGTATCGTTTATGTTTTATTATGTTATTATGTTTATGTCTCGAGGAGACCAATGTTTTGCTTCAATAGTCATTGACCTCAAATATCCCGTTCTAGTATTTACCCACCAGATCTCAGTTCCTACCACCCTAACTTAAAAAAAATTAAAGTTCGCAAGATATTAAACTTTTGCTAAGGAAGTATTTCAATAATTCCAGCAGAACCATTTTAATTTTTTTTTCATTAAATGCTCTATTCAGATCATTGCTTGGCAAACAGAAAGAAAGAAACAGAATCTGACCATGAAGTGTCGGAGAATACATTCAGAATTGCATACACTGCAAGTTTATTTTATTAACAGTTTTTAAGACGCTTTAAGATCCGACTGTAAATACCGAAGATGTAACGAAAAATGTATTTTGAGGACCCCTACGTTCGGCAAAAACAAATAATAATTTTTTTGAAACTGCCTTGCAACAATACTTCACATTCGCTGGAGCACGACGAATTTTTTTGCTTGTAAGGGTGACGGTATATTGCAGGGTACACAATGTATCAGTGTTTTTCACAGTCTTGTGCAAATGGTCTTGCATGGTAGCATGCGCAAAATGGTATTGTATGTTGATGATACTCACGACTAAAGGTACGGTCACACTTGACAAACATTTACCCAAAAAAGCGTAACCAGCAAATGATGATTTTCTTCGCAAAGCTTCTGGCAGCCCTGTTCACACGAAGAATTTACGCAGCGTACTCTTATCGACGAAGTCATCGACGTGGGCGAAATTCGTCGTTCGTCCCTATTGTGTTCCTAGCATAACTCCGTATTATGCATGTGTATTCGGTTTAATATTCAGAATATATTTTTATTCACAATATTTTTATATTCACACAGTATATAAATTTTAGTTGTTTTCGTTTGTCCCGAGTAATTTAAAAAATGTGTATATACATAGTTGTTGGAAGTTTATAGTTACACTCATTCGGTTTAAAATTAATCCGGTGTTTGTATTTTGCGTGTTTTTTATTTTTAGCTGCACGCATTCGTAGTTGTTTGATGGCCAACACTCAAAAAGTACTTAAAACGATACTTTTGTCATTCTCTGGTCTGTTCCTCAATGTTATTAGCTGTTATTATTACTTGGCAGTGAAAAATTTTAAAATTTATGCTCAACACAATTGGAAAATCGGATAGCAGTATCGCACAAACTCTACTGCTTTTCATATGTAAGGATTTCTCAAAGAAGAAATATGACCCTAAATATACTACTTTTTATATTTACATAATGGCTGTTTTTCGAAATATTGCGAATATATAAAATATTCTCAAAGTATACTACTAACGACTTTGCTATGCAGCTCTACGAGAGCTGCTGAAAGTGAATTAGACTCTGAAGGTTATGAAATTTTATCAAATTCCGAAATCTTAGAGGAACAACTAAACTTGACGTTAAAATCTATTCAAGACTGAAGTAATTAATGCAAGCGTGTTAATCTCAATAAAAATAAATAAATATGCTATATCATGCTACGAGTATATCATGTCATCAACTGTCAGTAAAATAATCATTTCGGTATCATCTATATATAAGTTAGCAACAGATGTGAATATCATTATCAATTATATTTGTAAGCAATAATAGTGAATATCCCTATTAGTTATAAAATATGCCTTGTAATCAATATTTCGTTAAATCAAAATTTATTGCATTTTAACCAATAGAATTAAAGTAAAATGAGGTGACAATTATGTGTAAGCAAATTATTATTTTTTTTTGTTCTAAAAGCGCTTGGTAATTAATTGTTGCTAACTAAAATTTATTGCATTTTAGCCAATGAAATTTAAGGTAGAATAAGGTGATTGTAACATGAAACCTAAGTTAAGAAATTGCTATTAATAAACAAAATTCAATATTGTAATAAAAACTGAAGAAATAATAAAGAAAATTATTCTATGTTGAATCACAGAAGTTGGCAAAATCCAATTTTCATATTGCACCACCAATGCCATATATATATATATATATATATATATATATATATATATTTATTTTTTTGCGGGTGGGGAGGGGAGGGTTTGCGAAGCACACCGAGTTAAGCTAGTCTTTAATAAAAACTAAATTGAAAAACAGAAGTCTCCTAAACATTTGGATTGTGATTTGTTATTGAAATATACTTAAAAAAACTTCGTAAAATTCACATTTGTTCTTTATTAATTCTTTTAGTCACTATTTTTGTTTTTTTTTACCAAAAATTACAAATTTTGTGTAGCAAATGTTTTTTTTTAAGTTATTTTTGTTGCTTTTTAAATTAAAATGAATTATTTTTTACATATAACTTATTTTATTATTTAATGGTCGGTTAACCGATTAACCGGTTTTTTTGAGTTTGGTTTACCGAAAACCCGGTTTTTAAAAAAGTGTGTTTTTTCAAAACACTACCTGCAATACATATTGTATAATACAATATGTAAAAAACAAAAATTAATATATTGACATTAATTTAAAACAAATAGATAAATAAAAGTGTGAAGATTAGTTTTTGTACAAATATCGATATTGCTAGAATTTAAAAGATTTTTCATATCTGTAAGAATTGGACTTGCTGCTTTCACGTCTTTCCACCACACTAAAAAGTCACTTCTTCTGTCCAATATGTGTTCATGAGTAAGTTGTTTAGTTCAATGATGCATTTTGAAGTCCTTGTTTCAGTGGCCGTTTTCGTAACAAAATAATTCCATTCTGAATTTGTATCTGTTACACTAATTCAAGGAGGTTCAGAGATATATTTTTATAAACCTTAAATTCTCACAAAAATTTGTATAAATTTGACGTATTTTAAAGGAAGACTTTCGCTTGAATATTAGAAAATGCAACCCTGAAAGTATTGAGTAGTTACTTTTGTGTATTGAGTACCGGGAAAACCACTCGGTATTGAGTACATAGTACTTAAATACTCAATACTTTTACAACAGTACAGTTTAAGAGTGCTACAGTTATGCAGATCGTATTGAAGGGCACAGATTCCTATGTTGCTCCCGAAGAAATAAAAGATGCACTCGTCCTCCAGGGATTTGGGGTAAAACATGTATCACACATAATAAATAGGGAGAATATCCAACAACCTCTATTTCGCGTTGAACTTGAGAAAAAATGGACCCATCCAATATATAATTTAAAACATATTTTATACCGAAAAATAATAGTTGACCCATTCAACTTTATTACAAAACACATGAGCAAATTGAAATGCAATGAATCAAACCAATTCACATATTCCATTTGCAATAAAGTTTCGTATATAAGGCAGACATCTACATCAACTGACACCACACACAGTGGACTAAAACACAGAAGAACGCTGATGAGGAAGGTTTAGTGGACTTCGAAAACGCCTGGCTGTTCCGTTCAACTGTGTGTTGTTGTCAGAATACAACTAACAACTAACTTTGATGTTATTTGTTCATTAATAATTATCACATGTAATTTGGCTTAAAAAGCGTTACGAACATTAGCCTATTCAATACATTTTTTCTTGTTGATTTTCTTTGGAATAACAGCATAGTTTTTTTCCACTGGTAAAAATTTTTTTAGAGGTTAAAGGCATTAACATATCTATGAGTGAGAGAGGCCAAAGGCGAACTCTTTCATTACTTGTGGCTAGTGTAATAGTTACTCGACTTTGCGTTAGAAAATCTCTAACGATTTTGAGTCAATTTCTACTTTTAAAACTAGAGGGTTATTATAGCGTACGTATGTTTATGAAAGTATGCGTGTACTACCCAGTAAAAAAAATGGAAGTCATTCTAAAGGAAGTACATTTTCATTGCTTCCAAAAAATCGATATTTTTAATTTGCCGATTTTTAGTAGAAAACCAAGTAGAAGTTTACTTTAGTCATACAAAACCTGGTAATACCTCTATAGTTTTAGAACTTACTCACCAGAATTTTTAAAAAATCGATATTTTTGAAGAAACTTATGAACTAATTTTTGTCTAAAATTTTTAAGTTATTTGCTTAAATTTACATGAAAATACTGTTTCGCGTTTAAATTCCTATAAGAAGAAACTAATTGTTAAAATAGGTAACTATTAACCATTTTTCCTAGATGAAAATATTATCATAGAATACAAAAAAGGATATTTTTCTTAAAATAGCTTCCAATTCGGTGACCAGGCATCGAAAAAGAGAACTTCTTGCAATGACAACCCTATGTAAAAATCATTAGATCGGATCGAAATTTGCACTACTTCCAGATCGCAAACTCTACATTTTCATGACTTTTTTGGAGTGTCTTTTTTTACTGGGTAGTTACTTTGTACGGTCGCAGACTGACTGCATGAGCGTGGTTGTTGTATTTGTTGTGTACTTATAAAAACATTTGTATAGTTGTTAGTATTATTTCTGTTGGTAAATTTTCATTAATAATTTAAAAAAAATTTAGAATCGAATAAACAAGTATACAGTGTAGGACAAAAATAAAGTAAACATACATAAATAAACAAAGTGATGCCATATTCGGAAAATTTTCCTATAATTTCCGCATTTGGTGGTGTCATGAAGAAACATGCGTGTAAATTATCCACTTAAGTGTTACTCAACTACATATTTGACAAAAACTGAATAAAGTTAGACTAGAGCTTTTAGAATAACTTTTCAAAATTAAGATTTTAGACCATATTTTAAAAACTCATTGAAGAAAAGTGTTAAGAATTTTTAAGGAAAACAAACTACAAAGTAAGGTAACACTATGTTGAATTGTAGAAAAAGAAACACATAATGTTTGTTTCTTTTTCGCAGCAGTTCATCAAAGCAGAAAGAAAGAAATAGTAAATATTAGCTAAGCAATTAGACTTGTAGAATACAGATTTAGCGTCATCGCCAAAATATTTGCCTAAATTTTTTTTAGCATCTAAGCGTTTGAGATTTAGCTTTAGATAAGCGAGATACAGAATACGGCTGCTGGTGCAAACTATAAATAATTTTACAACAAATGTAACTAGCATGATGCAAGAAATGATAAGAATGCACAATACTCTTTTTCAAGCATTAGGTAACAAGCCATGAACACGTTAAAACATGTTTCTGGAACGCCAACGGCATTCGCCAGCATAAAAATGAACTTGAGCACTTCCTCACGGAAAAAAATATTGATATAATGTTGGTTTCTGAGACTCATTTGACTTCGAGAAGTTTCTTTAAAGTAAATGGCTACACTCTATATGACTCAAAGGACCCAAGAGGAAGATCATTATATTATTGACAACATTTGTGAAGAACATCTACAAGCATCGAATATTTGTGTCGAAAATGTTTGCAAAAATTTTGTGATATCATCAATTTGCTCTCCTCCCAGATTCGCAATTACTGAGGATCAATTCGAGGATTTCTGGGGTTCGCGCCTTATCACACCCAGAGGTCGAGCGTTGTTCAACACAATTTCAAAAATTAGCTTGGACATCATTTCGAGTGGGGAGCACACTTACTGGCCTACTGACATACATAAAATTCCGGATGTTATAGATCTTGGCGTCATGAAAAATATTTCTAGGGAATTGTAATACGCAAGGATCGCCAATTTATACAATATAAAAGTGTCTTTGTAAAGTGTCTTTGAAAAGTGTCTCTATAGCCCCTTTTTTATTTTAAAACAGCTGAGGGGGTCCCAGCTAAAACTTAGGCGTTCAAAAGAACTGCCAAAAGAGTTTTTGAAACTTTAAAAAGAAAACAAGGCTAAAGAGCCGATTTATGTTAATCAAATTAAAGTCTGATTTTATTATATTTTTTCTTTGGCTTATATACTAATTTTGAAAATAAATCTTAACCTTTCTAACTTACTCTAAACATACAAATGTTATTGTTTTCTCTTTCAATACTATGGAGTATCGTATTCACATTTCTGTTTGACCAATCATCGTATTTTATATTTACAATTGCACTCAAACAGAAATGTGTCACTCAAACAATTGATCGTAAGCAGTTCAGCATTGCACCATGCATGCATACAGAGAAAGTAATGTTATTGATACTTTATTAGTTCTTTTTTGCATTCATTGTGCAAGCATTATCAACTTGTGTGATACACTACACCCTCACCCTTAAGAGAAAAATTAGGGAGGAATTTTTCTAATCAACTTCATAGTATTGTTACAATATTTTCTTATAATTTACTTATACACATAATTAATTTGAACATTTATAAAATAATTAATTTGAATTTTTATATAGGTATAGGTATTTTATTTTTACGTATATATTAGCGATTATATTAGGATTTGTATTCTATAATGATTTAAATGGTTTTAAATTAAATTTTTTTTTTAAATTTGTGGTGTTTACACCATCCCTACTTATTATTTTGAATGGTCCTTTATATGGACTTTGATGTTTTTTCCTATCTTCTATTTTAACTAATACTAAATCTCCTACATTAAGATTAAATCTATTTTTATTTTTATCATTATTTATTCTTTTTTCTTTAGATTTTATTCTTTTGCCTTATTTAATGCAAATTGTAATGTGACTCGTAATTCTTGTACGTAGTCGTCATAATTATATATTTTTATTTTATTATTTATGGTGTTAGATGGTAGGCTTGGTAATTTCCCATAAACTAATTCAAAAGGCGAGTAGCCTGTATCTACATGTGGTGCCGTATTGTAGGCAAAAGTGAAATATGGAATCCACTTATCCCATTCATAATCATTTGCGGTTGTTAGCAAGAATTCATTAAGAACCCTATGGTTTCTTTCTATTGAACCTAATGTTTCATGGTGGTATGGTGTTGAAAATACTTGTTTGATTTGTAATAATGAGCATATGTTTTTCATAAGTTCATTTGTAAATTCTGTTCCTCTGTCGGATTTGAGTACCTTAAATTGACCATATTTTAAAATAAAATGTTCAACTAATGTTTTTGCTGTGGTGAGTGCATCTTTTGTCTGCATTGGTTGTGCAACGACAAATTTTGTCAGTTCGCACTGCATTGTTAAGATGTAGCGGTAGTCGTTTGATATACGAAGAGGACCAACGGTGTCAATTGAAATCACTTCAAAACTATTGTTTGGTGTGTTTGTTAGTGTGAGTGGTTCTTTTATGTGTTTTGTTTGTTTATTTTTGTTACAACTGTCACAATAAGATACAAATTGTTTTACCATCTTGTTCATGTTCTTCCATATGTATCGTTGTTTTAGTTTAATGATTGTTTTTCTTATTCCTAAGTGTCCAGCGTGGGTGGTATTGTGGAATTGGTCAATTAGTTTATATTTTAAAATGTCATCTGTTATTCTTTTTGGGGCATTGTATATAATTATCTTCAATTGAGGACTTTTGTTATTTATTCTTATTTTTGCATATGCTTTTTTTAATTCTTCTTTAGTATATATTTTAAATATTTTATCTTCACTTGAAAGCGCTAATTCTTTTATATTTTCTTTATTCATTTTAGATATCAGTTTACTCAGAATCGAATCTAGTTTCGCTGAGTTATCACTGAATCTTGCATGCATATTATTTTTATTCATATTTTCTGTATGTAACTTCTTCATAATCGAATCTGGTTTCGGAGAATTATCGTTACTTACTTTATTATTATTAATCTTATTTTTGGTACATAACTTCTTCATGGTCGAAACTGGTTTCGATGAATTATCATTATGTCCTATGTGCACAATATTATCTTTAATAATTATATCTTTTTCTTCTATATTTTCGGTTTTATTAAATTGCAATTTTTTCATATTTTTGACGTCATTAATGGATATGCATTCCCATATTTGAAGTTGATCAGGCTTCTGAGAATTACATTTTTCCATATTATTTTCTTCTACACGTGTATTATTATCTATATCATTTTCTTCTTCATTTTTCCTATTATCTATTATTTTATTTGCCTCATTAATTTTATTCTTATTTGCATTGTTTAACTTATTTTGCATAGCCCTTGTCGTTATTAATACTTTTTTTTCTTTTTCGTCATTTTCTTTTGGTATCATTTGTTTTAATATGTCTGAATCTAGTTCTATCCTAGAAAGTGCATCAGCATTTGTATTCATCTTTCCTTTTTTATAAACAATTGTGAAATCATAATCACTTAAATCAAGTCTTATTCTTGTCATTTTTGATGAAGGATTCTTGTGTGAAAATAATGAAATTAATGGTCTGTGGTCTGTAACTACAATAAATTTTCTGCCATATAAGTAAGGTTTAAAGAAATTTATGCTCCAATGAATTGCTAGGAGTTCTTTTTCAATTACTGGTTTGTTAATATCATGTTTTTGCAATGATTTACTAGCGTATGAGATTGGTAAATCTTGTCCTATTTCGCCTTGAGATAAGACTGCTCCTAACGCATAGTTTGATGCGTCAGTTGTTAAAATAAATGGTTTATCAAAATCCGGATATTGTAATACTGGTGGGTTCATTAATTTTTCTTTTAATTCTTCAAAAGCATGTTGGCATTGGACGGACCAAATGAATTTAGTTGATTTTTTTAATAGTGTGTTCAAATGTTTTGCAATGTCGGCAAAGTTTGGTATAAATTTTCTGTAGTAGTTGCAGAATGCAACGAATCGTCTTACTTCGTCCGCGTTTTTCGGTACTGGATAGTTTTTGATTACTTCGTATTTGGATGGGTCTGTTTTTACTCCGTCTTTTGTTATTAAATGTCCCAAGTAAACTACTTCTGGTCTTAAGAAACAACATTTCTTTGGGTTTAGTTTTAGATTGTATTTTTGTAATCGGTCTAGTACTTTTATTAAATTTTGATTGTGATGATTTAAACTACATCCGTACACAATTATGTCATCAACGTAAAGAAATGCTTCGGATTCTAATCCAGATAGTGCTATTGTAAGCATTCTTTGAAAACTATTTGAAGAAATTTTTAATCCGAATGGAAGTCTTTCAAATTGAAAATGTCCTTGTGGTGTAGAAAAAGCAGTTAGTGGTCTGGATTCTTTATTCAACTCAATTTGGTGAAAGGAACTGGTCATATCGAGTGTAGAAAACCATTTTGCTCTACCTAATTTGTCCAAAATGTCTTCTAATCTAGTTAAAGGAAATTTGTCATTGATAATTTTATCATTAAGTTTTCTAAAATCCACAACAAGTCTCCATTTCTTTTTATCTTCTATATTTTTCTTTGGTACTAAAAGGAGTGGAGCATTATATGGGCTAATTGATGGTTCTATTATTTTGCCATCAAGCATTTTCTGTACTTGTTCATTTATTATTTCAGTATGTGAGTGTGGTAGTCTATAGTTTTTTATATAAACTGGTGTGTTGTCTGAGGTCGTGATTGTTTGTTTATAAAAATTGTTGACGGTTAATTTTTCGTCTTCTAAATGAAAAACATTTTGATATTGTTTAAATATTCCTATTAATTGTGCTTTTACAAATTTGTCATTATGGTCTAATTTTAGTTCATTCACTATTCTTTCAAAACGTTCGTTATTGTTCATATTATTGTAACTTAATATCTCATAATTTTTAAGTGGGTCAGTCTGAAGTTGAATGCCTTTTATTGTTACGTAGTCGTTTGTTGTGTTTAAAATTTTTATGTGTGTCATGCCGCTTTTGGGTGCTATTGAATTACTTAAAAATATTCCCTCTTGTAATTGTTTATTAAATATGACGCAATCTTCTTTTAGTTATAATTTTATGGCTTGAATAATTTCTGTTCTGGGTGGTATTGTTATTTGTAATGAAGAAATTGGTTTTGATTGCATGGGCAGAATTGTGGTAGACTCGTTTATAAATAAAGAAATTGTAAATGTCTCGTAATCAATTTTACAAAGATATTTTTGTAGAAAATCTCTACCAATTACGCCATCTGTTTCTATAGGAAAATCTGAATTTACTAGTTGGAAAGAATGTGTACATTTTTCATTTGATAAGGAGAGTTCAAGTTCTATTGTGCCTAAAGGGTATATTTCTTCCTTTGTGATTCCTGTAAGTTTGCATTTTTGTTCTGGGTTATATTGTTCACCTTCCAAGTCTTTACACATACGACAAAGTGATATGTCAGCGCCTGTGTCGATAAGGAATGTCAATATTCTATTCTTGTATTTTGTGTTTATAAAGTTTGTTCTGTTTGCACATATCCTATGTATTCTTAATTCTGGCTCTCCGGAATAGTTATGTATTCCGGGCCTACTTCGTTTCCCGAACTTTGTATGGTGTGTACATACTTGTTGTTGTTTCTGTTGGTGTAATCTTGGTTATTGTTAAAGTTTCTTCTGTAATTGTTGTTATTCCTATTGTTATTTAGATTATTTATATTATTGAAATTATTTCTATTATTGTTGAAATTATTGTTTCTAGAGAAATTGTTGTTTCTTGGCGAGTTATTGTTACTATTGCCATAATTGTTATTTCTTGTGTAACTATTTCTGTTTAAGTTTTGTTTGTTATAGGAACTGTTATTGTTGTAGTTATTAAATGTGTTGTTATTTCTGTTGTTGTTTTGTGATTGATACAGTGGTTTCTCTTTTCTGATATGTAGAATTGCATTATTAGTTACTTTCTTTTCATTTTCAAGTTCACTTGCAAGTTCTGATGCTTCTTGCAATGTGGTTGGTCGCGACGCGTATATGGTCGATTTAAAGTCTTCATTTAGTCCCTTTTTGAACGTATCTAGGGCTAATTTATTATTTAATTTAACTATGATATTCTTTTCTGCTACTGTCGCAGTATTTCCTAGTTCTTCTATCCCTAACTTGTTTAGGCTATCTATTATATACAATATTTTGTCCTTAAATGAATTAACTGACATTTTTCCTTGGAATAATGTACTAAGCTTGTTTTGCAATTCTGGTATTGTTTTAGTGGTTTTGTATCTTTTTTCTAACAATTCTTTTAATGCTTCAAAGTTTTCTGGTTTGATGTAACTTCCTATCGCTGTTCTAACGTTAGATGTTAGTTTAGCATAATAAACGTATTGAAGAAAATCTACTCTAGCTGTTGCTGATAATGATTTGTTTATCAGCTCTGCTGTTATTAAGAAACTTTCTAGTTCTACGAAATTACCAGCAAACAATGGTAAAGCTTTTGACACGGTTTCTAGGCTAAATGATGCCATTGTGGTATTTTGTTGTTCTAATTCTTTTTGATTTTCTAATAATAATTCCTTAATTCTTAAATAAGTGCTATTGAATTCTATCTTTAGAGAAGATAATTTTTCTTCGTTTTCTTCTTCGAGGGTATTTGATTGAAAATCTTCTTTTATTTTTTCTATCGCTTCTAATTTGCTTTTAACTGTCTTCTCTGTGTAAGTTCTGCTCGGATTTTTCTTTAGAATCTTTAGTATTTCGTTTAAATCGAAAATATTTTTCTCCATTTAAATTATTTATTATCATTTACAATTACAAATGTGAACATTTTTATTTAATTTTTTTTTTTAAACATCTGTGATAGCATTATCTGTGTTAAGTCTGTTTTTGTGTTTTCGAACATAATTTTTGAAATATGTGTTAATTTTGTAGGCCATATATAATACTAATGCTATTATTATTAAAGTTACAATATACTCTGGTATAATATTGTTAGTATTTTTTTTCTTCACCGTTGTTTACAATATTTTCTTGAATTTCCACCTTGCTCTATGGTTTTCCCATTTTGTTTTTTATTTTATTTCCCCAAATGGGTCCTACCATTAGAATGTATTTATAGAAAACTTTATATTAAAATTTCGGAATTTAAAACATTGGAAAATTAATAATTTTTGTATTTGTTAAAGACATCTTATAAATCATTTGCTTATAGTCACAAGTTTTAGGTAATTTTTTTTATTTAAAGTATGTAAGTGTTTTAGGGCCGGGATAAAATTTGCTTGTTCTTCTTTCTATTAGTTCGTTGTAAATTTTTGGTCTTAGGATTGTAGTTGCAGGATCTCTGTCACAGTTTCCTGGTTGAAGGATCTCAGGATGGTGGTTGCAGCTTTTAATCTGTCACGAACTCGTGGTTGCGATTATTTTTGTTGTAAAAAGGTTCTTTTTGTCCGCAGGATCTTTGTCCGCAGGTTTTTGTCCGCAGGTTTTTGTCCGCAGGTTTTTGTCCGCAGGTTTTTGTCCTGGCAGGATCGCCATGTAATACGCAAGGATCGCCAATTTATACAATATAAAAGTGTCTTTGAAAAGTGTCTCTATAGCCCCTTTTTTATTTTAAAACAGCTGAGGGGGTCCCAGCTAAAACTTAGGCGTTCAAAAGAACTGCCAAAAGAGGGTTTGAAACTTTAAAAAGAAAACAAGGCTAAAGAGCCGATTTATGTTAATCAAATTAAAGTCTGATTTTATTATATTTTTTCTTTGGCTTATATACTAATTTTGAAAATAAATCTTAACCTTTCTAACTTACTCTAAACATACAAATGTTATACTATGGAGTATCGTATTCACATTTCTGTTCGACCAATCATCGTATTTTATATTTACAATTGCACTCAAACAGAAATGTGTCACTCAAACAATTGATCGTAAGCAGTTCAGCATTGCACCATGCATGCATACAAAGAAAGTAATGTTATTGATACTTTATTAGTTCTTTGTTGCATTCATTGTGCAAGCATTATCAACTTGTGTGATACACTACAGAATTAATTCACGTTGAAGCTTCTCTAGATCTCTCGTCCGATCACTCTCCCACGATCGTTACAATCTGTAGCCCACTGAGAAGTGCTTCACCTCACTCATATGTGAAGACGATCAGTCGCGTTAATTGGCTACGATGCAAAAAATATTTTAGTAGTCATTGCACGGAAAACATTACGCTAAGAACACCCGAAGATATTGAAGCTAACCTTGTCAACCTTAACGAAATGATTAAACAGGCTGCTGAACATGCTATTACCTCCCATCCGCATACTGGGTTTAATAGAAATTATTCTACGGATATTGAACGTCTTGTATGTAAAGATGAAGAGCTAGAAGGGAATGACAGTAAAACAGATCACCTCAACATAAAACTAGATTTAAAGAGTGCACTAAACGACTCCAAGAGTTGCTTGCATTTGAAAAAACTACATCTTAAAAATTATCTGGAAGGTCTTGATGTCACACCAGCATGTAAGTACTCCTTGTGGCGCTCCGCTAGAAAGCTTAAAACCACCGTTGGGTTTAAACCACCTCTGCGCACATCTAGTGGAGGTTGGGCAGGAAGCGATACTGAAAAAGGTAACATATTTGCTGATCATTTAAAATACGTATTTATCCCTAACACATCTCGATGGTCTTAGGTAGAAAGGCCCTAACTCGTATTTGTTACGTACTTGACTTTTTCAGTGATTCCAATACATTTCACACAAATACACCGTCTCACAACAATACATTGTAATAGTGTAAAAAATAACGCTTTTAAAAGCAGTTTTACAAAAAAATTTACATTTTGAATATTACAGTTTCTGTTATGTTCTACCTTCACCTGTAAAGTTACAATTATTTGAGTTTGGGCCTTTCTATTTGAAACCATCGATGTACTGGTGTTGTTGATTTGCCGAGTGCAGTTGCTCTACCCCCGCGACCCATAAAGTTTAAGACGCATGATGTACAAAAACTAATTGCTGAACTTAATCCGAAGAAAGCTCTAGGTATTGATGGAATTAGTAACAAAATGCTGATGAACTTGCCTCATGTTGCAATAAGAATCGTTCTATTTATTTTTAATGTCATTTCACGAATGCAGTATTTTCCACATAACTGGAAACTTGCCAAGATCAAAATGATTCCGAAGCCGGGCAAAGATCTTACCAAGGCTGAGTCATATAGGCCCACAAGCTTACGATCAACAATCTCAAAGATTTTCGAAAAGCTGCTCATGACTAAATTGTCCAAAATTTAACTGATAATGGGTGCATCCCGGACCATCAATTTGGGTTTAGAAGTCAGCAAAGCACCATTGAACAAACGCATAGATTGGTCTAAGTTGTAAGAAGAACATTTGAAGAAAAGAAGTATTGTTCTGCTCTCTTTATTGATGTTTCTCAGGCATTCGATAAAGTATGGCACGAAGGCCTAGTTTTAAAATTGAAGACATACCTACCAATAAACATACAAAAGCTTTTTGATGACCAGACCAGGGCTTTTATAACCTTTTATATTATTGTGTTTCCTTTTCCCATTCTCACTCATATCCTAACCTAATTTAATTCTGTGGTACTGGCGCCTTTCCGTTAGCTACTGGTGGACTGTTTAGTGATGAATTTATAACACTGATCACTAAGCAGTCAAATACAACAGTGGTTAACGTACTGGTATCAGTATCGCAGATAAAACATTCGATTTGAATTTTCGCACGTTGCTATGGCTGACAAATTCAAAATTGACTTCTGCAACATACGGGGCCTGAGATCGAAGTTTTTCTCTGTATATGCACACATTTGTCTCCATCGGCCGGATGGTTTCGCCTTATGTGAGACCCAGGTGTCTGAGAATGCTGATCCACAGGATTTTCAGATACCTGGTTATCACCTTCTATCGCTTTTTAACTTTCATAGGGGTCTTGCAATGTACATTCGCAATACAGTTGTGTACCAATGCCAGCAATCACTAGGCATAGCTGATGCTGAATTTAGCTGTCTCTGTGTTAAATTCAAAATCAGGGCACACTGTTTACATTTCGGCTTTGTTTACAGAAGTCCCAATGCAGAAAGTGAAACTACCATTTCTGGCTTCGATACCCTTTCTGACTCCATATCGAAGATCATGGAGATTTGTCCGAACAGTGAAATCGTTATTGCTGGTGATTTCAATGTCCACAATTCAACATGGATTCGCCGTTCGAGCCGTACAACTACGGAAGGCCAATATGTTGAGCTGTTCGCAGCGCATAACCACCTAGCGCAACTCGTGAATGAACCAACCCACATTCCGTGTGTTGAAGGCCACCAACAGAATACACTCGACATTTTTCTCACTTCACACCCTGATAAATATGAAGTGAATGTTAATGCACCTCTCGGCAATTCAGATCACTGTACCATTTCGGCCTCCTTTTCGCTCTCAGCACTTCAAAGCGTTTCACATGCAGCAACGAAACGACTAAAATACATCTACGAAAAGGCTCGTTGGGCTGAGCTCAACGATTTTTTTCGGCATTTTAATTGGAAGCTATGTTTCCTTGACAATGATGTCAATGCCATGGCCAAAATGGTCTAAAGTATAATGTTGATGGGAATGAAAGCTTTCATACCATCAAATGAAAGCTTTCATACCATCAAAACAAATTCCGATTAAGCCCAGAGAGAAACTGTGGTTTAATCAGACATGCAAAAATGCAGTCAGATCTAGAGAGGTAGCATTCAGTATTTGGCGAAATAATCAAAACGCCGATACTGATTTGCTACGCAAAAGGGCGAGATCTTCGTGTGCCAAAGTAATAAGGCGTGAAAAGGCTCTCTACGAGCAACGCCTATGTGCTAAAGCTCTTGCTGCCCCTCGGGGTAGTAAGACCTTTTGGTAATTCGTTAAAAAAGTAAAGAATAATGATAGTTCTTCAAATTCCAACTCTTTTAAAGGATGACCAAATATTCACTGACCCGGCTGATAAAGCTAAGCTACTAGCTGAAATATTGGCAAGTAATTCCTGCTTGCCGGAAAGCAATCAGCCTCTTCCTGTGCTCGAGAGAGTATCTATTACTATGCCTAAGATATTCTTTCGGGCTCGGGCAGTAAAAAAGTTTTATCGGAACTCAACATAAACAAGTCTCCCGGGCCGGATGGCATTCCAGCGCAGCAGTGTTCCTCGATGCTAATCTCTAATCTCTTCAGCACATTGAACTAATCTCTTCAGCACATTGTACCATGCTGGTGAGTTCCCAGTGTGTTGCAAGATTACTAATGTTACGCCAATCCCTAAAAAAGGAGAAGCAAATAACCCTGAAAATTATCGTCCAATTGCAATATGTTCTGCACTTTCCAAAGTGGTGGAAAGTATGGTGAATTTCCATCTTGTAAGGTATCTGGAGTCCAACAGCTTACTCAACGACCGGCAGTATGGATTTCGTAGAGGCCGCTCTACGGGAGACCTACTTGCCCTCCTCTCGGAGAAATGGTGTAATTCAATCCACTATTTTGGCGAAAGTAAGGTGGTGGCTCTAGATATCTTCAAGACGTTTGATAGAGTGTGGCATGGTGCACTTTTGTCAAAATGTATTGCCCTTGGTGTCGGTGATAACTTCTCTCGATTCTTATCGAGTTTCCTCAGGGATCGCACTATAAGAGTTGTTATAGATGGGATCTCATCAAATAAGTTCAAGTTAAATTCAGGGGTACCGCAAGGTTCTGTTCTTTCACCAACTCTATTCCTAATCTTTCTAAATGACCTTTTTTGTAAAACTTTCAACCCTATTTATTCTTTCGCGGACGACAGCAGCACTTGCCATTCTTTCTCATTCAGCAATAGACCTAGCTTTCCGGAGGTTGAGGCTATGCGACAAACAATGAATGAGACATTAAACTACGATTTAGAAAAAATTTCTGAATGGGGTCATGCGAATAGGGTCGATTTTAACGCCCGTAAGACCCAATACTGTACGATTACTCACAGACGCATGACCGTTAATGCTGCTGCCTCTGTAACTATGGGTAGTATAAATATTAAGGAATCGGAAGCTCTTGATGTTCTTGGCATGAAAATTCAGTGTGATGTTCGTTGGACTGAACACATTTTTCAGGTCTCAAAAGAAGCATTCAAGTGCCTAGAATTTTTAAAACGTTGCAAGCAATACTTCACTCCATCTGATCTTCTTACTATTTATACCACTTATATCCGACCGAAGATGGAATACAACTCTCATGTATGGGCCAGCGCTTCAAAGTCTATTTTGGGGTTGCTCGAACACGTACAGGAGAGGGCGAAGAAGCTCATTGGTGACAGTAGGGTATCCAACTCTATTGACTCATTGGATCATCGACGCAATGTGGGGTGCATTTCCTTGTTCTATCGCTACTACAATGGAATGTGTTCTAATGAAATTAGGGAACCTGTTCCTGAAACCCGAACATTTTTACGCACAACACGAGCTTCATTCAGGGCACATCCTTTTGTAGTCGATTGGCCAATAAATCGCACTACGCATTACAGAGAGAATTCCTTTTTTAGCCGTACTATTCGTGTGTGGAATAATCTACCTGCGGAAGTGTTTCCTCTCACTTTCAACGTGGGAAAGCTTAAATCGAATGTCCACAGATACTACTACCTCTATCCTCCTCTCCAAAACCTATTTTCCTAGTTCTAGCACAATGCATTGCATGAGTAGGGGTTATCCCCTGAGTGCTGGTCCTACCTAAAAAAAAAGCTTTTGGAAAGTTATATTACTGATAGGAAGTTCACCGTTGTGGAATTAGAGTTCACGAGTGTGCCCGAATCTATATCCTCCGGTGTGCACCAGGGTAGTATTCTTGGGCCAGTCTTGTATCTAATAACAATAGCAATAACATCCACACTTCTACATTTGCCGATGATACAGCCTGTATGAGTATGCACAAAAACCTTGATGAGGCATCCCGCAATCTCCAAGAACACATTACCCAGCTTGAAATATGGTTGAACTTATGGAGAATTAAAGTAAATGAACAAAAGTGTGTCTATATAACGTTTAAGTTAAGAAGAGATACTTGTTCCCCCATTCGAATCAACAATAAAAATATTCCTCAAAACTCTTCAAGTGAAATACCTTACTATACACCTTGATCGAAGGCTTACATGGAAGCATCATATTGGCCCTACGTTAACCTAAATGAACCTTAAATTCACTCAAATATATTGGTTAATTGCCAGAAATTCAACACTCAGCCTAGACTGCAAACTTTTGATATACAAGTCACTTTTGAAGTCAATATGGTGCTATGGAATTCAGCTATGGGGTATTGCTCCAGCTTCAAATATTTGATAACATCGGCTGCATGGTACATCAAAAATTCAAATATACATCGTGATTTAAATATGCCACTAGTGACTGAAGGAATTGCAAAATACGCAGGCAAATATTTAACAAAACTCGAGTCACATCCTTATCCGCTTGCTAGTAATATTTTGAACTTTAGTGGACACATCCGCCTAAAAAAGAGGGACACAAGGGCTCTTATACTCAACACTCCAGATGAGACTGCTTGAAAATACTTCTTTTTTTTTCCTTATTGATTATCACTAATTATATATCATTTATAACTATCACTAAGTTTATGTCCGATACTGGTCGGGCCTAATTATTATATTTAGATTTAAGATTTGATTACTTATTGTTAGTTAATTTTTGAAGATACAAAAAAAAAAATATATACGAAAAAAAAGCTTCATGAGAGACTTTGTTCACTGGGAGATATTGGGTTTTAAATGAGAGATGTAATATTAATTTTAATTTTATAGTGAATTTTTGAATACACGGGAGATTTGTTTTATCGGATTTATGTGAGATACCAATCAACATAATCTGGCAGCTTTATTTAAATTAAATGGATTTGTATAACAAGAGTAGGGATGTGCAAATGTCGTGATTTTATCGTGTCACGCATGAGTCACGTGATTCACGTGATCAAATATTATAACTTATCACGCTTGAGTGCGTGAGCGTGACTGAAAAAAATTACTCGTGCGTGATCGTGCGTGAGTTAATTTTGTTTAATAATCACGCACGAATTCTCACGCTCTCACGAGATAACATTCCTGCATAGGTATTCAATTATTTGAAATAAATTATTTTATAATAATAAATGCATATATGTATAGTAAATACTACAATCTATGTATGGTAGTATGAGCTTACAAACATAATGAATACATACACCTTTGTAAATATGTATGTATGTTTCTTATATACCCTGTAAGAAGTATCAATTGAGAAACACTACTGATTCAACAGTGCCTTTGTCAACAATACTACTGACGAATTGTACCGCAGAAAATGTTTTTTGCTTTAGACATTTAAAATGTGCATGTTATTGAAAATCAACTACCGCCGTTGGTGCTATTGACAAGGTAGTTATTTTTGAACCATATGTAGACATTAACTCACTAGTACATTTTAGTAACTCCAGTCTACAATTTTGCTAATGAACTACATATTTTTTTAACATTTGGTGTTTTATTAAAAGAAAAGAACTAGCAGAAAAAAATATGTGTATGTGACGCGCAAAATAGAAAGCGACCTAAGGGTAAAAACCGGTTTTGTTCAGGAGAGTCATTTTAAAGATTTAAATACGTGTATCTTTGATGTACCATCACTTAGCGTGTTGGTATTGGTCTCATTTGAAAGCGACTTATCTCATGACGTCTGGAACGTGTTGGTCAACCTTGAAAACACGCGTTGTTCGTACCTACCTCTTGTTTTGTGTAGTTGGTTTTTACTGTTTTCTACCTAGCGCGCTGCTTCCATGAGTTTGATATCAATTTTGCTCGCGTTTTTTCGAATCTAGGTTTATTTTCTGAAATTATTAATTATGAATTATAATAAATACTCATTTATAATTCTTTTAAATCGTGAATATCACTCTGTTAGTACGAAAAATTTTTCACATAACTTTATTATGTTATTCGCGAAAATAATTTAAAACTAATAACATTCTTACTGACTGTTTTAGGATGCAATTGTGGACGAATTCGAAGAAGTAGATTTACTTTATCGCTTCCCTGATGACGAGGATGATGACGATCACTTCTCAGAATTATCGAATAGTGACTCTGAAGATGATACCGATAATATGTGCCTTGATAAATCTGTTCTTGATTTACGCGAAGAAAAGGTAGTTGCTCGACTGTATGGTTCAAAAATACCTCCGTGTTGTTCAAATCAATGCAATGAAGTGATCCCTAAGAAGATGGCAGTGGATTTTCGTACGTGTTTCATGAATTTATATAAGGAATCCCAAGATTTAATTATTCTGGCAGCTCACCGTGACGATGCAATGCTCAGGTCAAAAGTTTGTGATCGCTCGCGAGCTATGAAGAAACGGTACAATCAGATATATTATTTTCGAAGTTTGCCGATATGCCGTGATATGTACTTTTTCCTGTATACAATGGGAATTAAACGCTACAAAAATCTAATCGAACATTACGACAAAAATGGTGTTTATCCACGCGAACATGGCATGACGAATAAAATTAATCGTACAGATGCTTTAACTACTTTGGAAAAAAACAATATGTTTCATTTATCTGCCGTTTTGCTGAAACTGTTGCTACCACTTTACCTGGACGTCGACCAAATCATCGTGATTATCGTTTATTGAAACTTCCAATTACTGAAAGTAAGACTTCTGTTTACACTAGATACACCAACAGCGTCGAACTGGGTGGTAAAATCGTAAAACTTCGCACTTTCCAAACGCTGTGGAATAAATATTGTCCCTACGTCGTCACTATGAAGCCGGCATACGATTTGTGCGAATTGTGTCGAAATCTTGCAAAAGATGCTGTTAATACAGTAAACGTTACTGAAGTTGAAAAAGAAGCAGCATTGAAGGTGTATTCTGATCATTTGCAATCTGCCAGCACTCAGCGAGAGTACTATAACGACTTGAGAACATTAGTCAAGCCTGATCCAAATGCCATGTATCCAGGTATTCCAGAGGAGGATTATCTAGTAATACCTATGGATTATGCTCAAAATGTTAGCTTTCCGTCGGGTCCACAGCAAATAGGAACTGCATACATTAAATCAGGTCGCAAAACATAAATTTTCGGTATTACAAACGAACGTCAAAATGTTCAACACATCTTCTGTATTGACGAAAGCGATTCCATTGGAAAAGGTCCGAATTCAGTAATATCAATGCTTGATTACAACCTACGAGAAGTGCATTCAACTAAAAAATTAGTGATATTCGCTGATAACTGTGTTTAACAAAATAAAAACAATGCGATTATACGATAGTTACAACAGCTTGTCGATACTTCCAGATGTGAGTCAGTTGAATTGAACTTTTTGTTAAGCGGACATGCAAAGTTTTCAACTGATCGTTTATTCGGAGTTTTCAAATCAAAATATGCCCAAACTAATGTCGACTGCTTCATGGATGTAGTTGATTGTGTTAGAAAATCATCTCGTTATGGATTTAATGTTCCTGTACCTATTCGACTTCCAAACTCAAGTGAGCCTGTTGTTGAGTGGAGAAAATGGGACGAATACTTCTCCACTAAATATAAAACTTTTATTGGAATATCGAAGTATCATCACTTTGTATTTATTGCTCAGTCACCAGTGCAATGTAAACTGTTTCAGCCAGCATAAATGAAAACATACATCTGAGTAACAATACCAGTTTCGATGACAAACCAATTATAATTCCGTCACCAGGGTTATCAATGAAGCGTCAATGGTACTTGTATAAATAGATCCGGCGTTTATGTTTGGCGATTCAAAAAAAGATTAGGTTGTTCCTCTTCCTTTGGTCTCTGGAAATGGAAACGAAGAAGAAGATTCGGTGGAAGTGGACAATCCTCAAGAAGTGGAGGTAGCAGACGTTAAGAAGAAATCGAAAAAAATAAAGGACCGGTACCGTCAAGTTCTAAGGAACCAATTCGCAAGAACCGTCGATTAAAATGTTTTTTCTTTTTTTTTAAATTCATAAGGAAAAAATAAATAAATGAAAATAAATAAATTTTACAGTTAGGTCCCTTTCTATTTGTGCATAGAATCGTCGACGTGAATTTCATAAAACGCGCATATCTCTGGGAGGGAACACTTTTGGGGCATGGGATCGGTCTCATTCGATGCTCAGATGTTGTCCACATTAAAAAAAAGTGAAAATAGATTTTTTTCCCTGTCTCTATGCGCTGTCACATATACATATAAGATGTAATATATGGAGCCATATAAAAAAGTATGCATACATCAAAAAACTTACTCTTTTTTATCACTGTTGAATTGGAAATCTATTAGAAAATACATACAAAATGCAATCTTTATATGCGTAGCCCTCCTCAACGTTAAAAAAATAAAAACTTTTGTAACAAAAGAAACATTCGTGTTTGATTTTATACACTGTGATACTATTAAATACATCAAATAATGTGTGCGTTAGGTTTTCAATACATTTGAAAACCTAATGAGAAAAATCTTCTAATGCACATGCATATGTACATGACATAATATGAGTATATAATATTGGATGTGTGTTATCTAATACTTTCTAGCTTTAAAACCTGCACTGTTGTGTCGCTATTAAATCACTTTTTCCTGTGATTTACTTCATATACCTTCACTGCTTCTTAACAAGCTCATATTTTAAAGCGAATTATGATGCGCTTTATTGCCTTATTGCTTCAAAAAACATGAAAATTTTTTACTGGGTAATATAAAAATTTCATAAAAAAAATTAGTTAAGAAATTCAAACAAAAAAGTATTCGACATTGCTAATATTCTTATCATATAAAGTATGTACAGCTGTTCTCTGATATGACTTTTTTATTTGCTTGTAAAATCACGTTTTCTTTTTCTTGTTTTTTTTCAAATGACCTCAGAGGAGGAGGGAGAGTTGTGCTCTCTCTCCCTTACCGACCTCTTTCCACGTAGACGAATATTTTCGCTTGGACTAAAATTGTTTCTTTATAGGTACATATAAAGCTACTGATACCCAATAAGCACTCAAAAAATTAAAATTCAAGCACTTAAAATTTAACTGGAAACAGAGTTGAATTTAAGCATTTTTTCAAGTAATATTCAAGTTTGAAAATATTTTAAAATAAAAAATCAGACAACATACATATGTGTTCAAACCTTGTCAAATATATAATTTATTTTTTAATAAAATTGAAATTGTGGTGAAAAATATCAAAGAAATAAAAAAGTGAATTTTTAAAAAACAAAAAAACCGTGAAAACAATAGTGAAGGTAGATATGCAGCAAATTATTATAAGAAAACTTGTCGATTGCATTTTCCTTTCTATTTTAAAAGCATTGTTCTTGAAGATTAAAATATACTTGAATTCAATTGTAATATAAGGTTGAATTATAGTATAATTCAAGACTTGAATTGAACTGTAATACAAACGAATTGTTCGAATAGAATTCGAGTTCCCATTTCACTGGAGAATGCTATTGAAATAAAGTGTCAATCAACATAATTCAACCCTTGACAATTGAATATGTGACTTGAATAACAATTGTTTTACACTTGATTTCAAGCAAAATTGTTTATTGGAAAAAACATTTGCTGAACAACAAAGAAAATTGTACATGTATTTAAAGTAAAAATCATAATTTACAAAATTAAAAAAATTCGAGAAAAAAAATCTTGAAATCATATTTAGATCCGAAAATCATCAAAAATATGATAAAATCATCATTCTGGCAGCACTGATTAAGAATCTGGCGCTAACTATTAATAATTTTACAACAAATATGACTAGCATGATGCAAGAAATGTTGCGAATGCAGAACACATTGCTTCAGGCATTACGTGACAAGCCATGAACACGTTAAAAATATGTTTCTAGAACGCAAACGGCATTCGCCAATATAAAAATGAACTTGAGCGCTTCCTCATGGAAAAAAAATATTGTTATAATGTTGGTCTCTGAGACTCATTTTACCTCAACAAGCCTTTTTAAAATTTCTGGCTACACCTTATATGATTCAAAGAACCCAAGAGGAAGAGCATGTGGTGGATCAGTAATTCTAATAAAGTCAAGACTTAAGCATTATATTATTGATAACATTTCTGAAGAACATCTAAAAGCAACGAATATTTGCGTTAAAAATTTGTGCACACATTTTGTGATATCATCAATTTACTCGCCTCCCTAATTCGCAATTACTGAGGATCAATACGAGGATTTCTATAAATCTCTTGGTCCTTGTTTCGTAGCAGCTGACGATTATATTCGTATAAACATATGTTCTGGGGTGCGCGTCTTATTACACCCAGAGGTCGAACGTTGTTCAACACAATTTCAAAAATCGGCTTGGACGTCATTTCGAGTGGGGAGCCTGCTTACTGGCCTACTGACATAAATAAAATTCCGGGTGTTATAGACTTTGGCGTCATGGAAAACATTTCTAGGGAATTAATTGACGTTGAAGCTTCTCTAGATCTCTCATCCGATTACTCTCCCACGATCGTTACAATCTGTAGCCAACTGAGAAGTGCTTTACCTCACTCGTATATGAAGATGATCAGTAGTGTATTATATTTATTTTTAATGCAATTTTACGGATGCAGTATTTTCCACATAACTGGAAACTTGCCAAGATCAAAATGATTCCGAAGCCGGGCAAAGATCTTACCAAGGCCTATAAGCTTACAATCAACAATTTCAAAGCTTTTCGAAAAGCTGCTCATGACTAAATTGTCCACAATTTTAGCTGATAGTGGGTGCATCCCGGACCATCAATTTGGCTTTAGAAGTCAGCATAGCACTATTGAGCAAACGCATAGATTGGTTCAAGTTGTAAGGAGGACATTTGAAGAAAAAAAGTATTGTTCTGCCCTTTTTATTGATGTTTCTCAGGCATTTGATAAAGTATGGCACGAACGCCTAGTTTTAAAATTGAAGACATACCTACCAATAAACATACAAAAGCTTTTGGAAAGTTATATTGTTGATAGGACATTTACCGTTGTGGAAGGAGACTTCATGAGTGTGCCCGAATCTATATCTTCTGGTGTGCCACAGGGTAGTATTCTGGGGCCAGTCTTGTATCTAATATGTACTTGTGATACGCCTGTGAGCAATAAAATCCACACTTGTACATTTGCCGATGATACAGCCTGTTGAGTATGCACAAAAACCCTGATGAGGCATCCCGCAATCTCCAGGAACATATTACTTAGCTGGAAACATGGTTGAACTTATGGAGAATTAAAGTAAATGACAAAAGTGTGTTCATATAACATTTACCCTAAGAAAAGGTTCTTGTTCCCCCATTCGAATCAACAATCAAAATATTCCTCAACATTCTCAAGTGAAATACCGTATACATTTTGATCGAATGCTTACATGGAAACATCATATTTATTCTAAAGCATGGTAATGTGTTCAATATTTCACATGAAATGCTGTCAAAACACATATAAAAAAAATTGGCACGAATTGTGCATGAAAAAATGTTGTAGAAATAGTACTCTGTTTATCTTGGGTAAAACATTTGAAATGTATCTTCAACATTTTAATTTTTAATGCGAAATAAGTAGAGTGCCACCTGTTCGTGTCGAGTTTACAACAAACACACGGTGTGTTTCTACAAACATAAGAAATTGTAGCATAGTTTCAGGGCTAGTTAATATTCTGCCTTATCGTGATTGGCGTATTTCAAATACGACTACGACTGTTTGGTAATAGATTAAAGAAAAACTGTTGAAGTCTTCTTTAATCTATTACCAAACAGTCGTAGTCGTATTTGAAATACGCCAACCACGATAAGGCAAATTGTTTACATGTCAAATTTTTCGTATGAAATAATCAATGTTGATAAACATTTTTCACAAATTTGAACAGAGTACTATGCTTAAGCTAGGGCTGCCAAAAGTATGATCCCGTCAACCAGGTCATTCATACACTTATGCTTTTTTAGGCATTTCGTGGAAAATAAAAACATAAGGGTTGTCACGAGAACTCTTACAATTGCCATTTGTGCAATTGGGCAAATTTGCGAAACTTGTTTCATGAAGCCCCTTTTAACCTCTTGTGCAAACAAGTTATGCAAATTTGAAACAAACGTCAATTACTTCATTTAATCTATATATAAATAGGCAAGTGAAAAAAGTTAAGAACCATTTTAACTGACTTAAACTCAACGTATTCGCTTGATTTTTTTTGTTAGATAGATTGACAATAGGAGCAGTGCAGAATGTATTTTTTCTTCTACATTTTTGTGTCTAAGATAGTTAAAAACAGTTAAGAATATTAGCCAATCATAAAGCCATGATTTCTCTTTCTCTCTTAATTTGCTAAAAAAAAATTACAACAATTTGGCTTGGCAACTCCATAAACACTCAGAAGGAAAAACGTATTTTATTTGTTCATTCTATTCTTATTTCCATCTTTCTATGTACTTAAACGATTATTGCTGAAACTAATAAAATTTGGATATTTAAATAACGAGTGGTACTGTATTATTTTTCTTTAGATGCTTAAAAATAATATATTTTTTTAATTATTAATTACTTTGATTAAAGTTAAATTCACCTACAGCACAAAGTAAGTTTTTTATTTTTGGTTCATTTTGTGTGCGTTTTGTTTGTTTTGAATGTTGGAATATGATGGAATGTTTATATTATAGGCTTATAGGCTAGCATATTCGTACATACATATGGGGTCTTTCTCAAAGAATAGGGAATATAAACTTTTTTTGTATCAAACGTTTTAATGGGGAGTCTAAAACTTTAGAGAAAAAGCGTTCAATGTGGTTTAAGAGAGTGGTTTACCTTGGAGTCTATACATACATATGTATATTTGAATATAGTTTTTAAATTGTGTTTTAAATTCATCAAACTTAAAATATTTTCATTCTATTCTCCACCTCTGTGCGTTAATGTTTGATTTTCAACCACTGGGCGAACACTAGTAATAATAAAATAAGAAAATTTTAAGCAATTTTTAATTGCTATTGGGCAAACTTAACAGGTTTGTGTAAACAAATTTCTATAAAATTTTTGACATTTTATATACGAGAGCCTAAAAATGCACAATTGCATAGTTTGCGAGACTTTTGAACATTGTCATGAAATTTCTTAATATTTTAATCAAATAAAACAAAAATAAAATAATATGAATCTCAGCAATTAACAAATTAAACAGATATTTAAGATATTAGAGAAAACAATTTGTAATCACTCCTCGATTACTTGTAGCATTGTAACATCAAAGAAAACAAGTCAAGGCCTGTCATTCAGAACTTTATTAAATAGCAACAATTACCTTTTATACTTTTAAAACTATTTGAATTATTGACAATAAAATTATTTCTTCATTAAATAAAACATTAGTAAGCTTTTATTTTGCACGCCCGTCAGAGCGAATTACATTATTAAACGCAATCTGTTGCCTTTTAACATGTTTTTCTTTGTACATCTGCGATTTCAATAGAATATTATCGTTGTTCGCGAAATTTAAATCGTTTAAAATCAATTTTATAAAGTTTTTAATTTTATTACTTTGAATTGTCAAAATGTACTATAATACCCGGTCTAAAAATGCTCAGAGTGAAGCACCAGTAGGTGCAGACGACAACAGCGAGCAACAGCACAACGAAGACAGCATTTCTGAAGATTTGGACGGCACAATGATTGAGGCAAACAATCACGATGCTACTCCTGATGCCTGTAAATTGCCTCCTGCTCTGAATTTGCCGCCACGAACTACACAGCCACACCAAAGTGTACCATCGGATATATTTGCTGCATTGATCTCGACAATGACTTCTTTGAAGTCTGCTACTGACGAATTGAAAAAGGATTCGTGCCGTAATAAGGACGAAACTATAAATCTTCGTTCACAACTAGCGGGAACAAATTTCATGCATATAGACTAGGGCTGCCAGAAGTATGAGCCCGTCAACCAGGACACTCATACACTCATGCTTTCTTTAAGGCATTTCCAGCAAAATAAAAACATAATAAAGGGTTTCATGAGAACTCTTAAAATTGCCATTTGTGAAATTGGGCAAACTTGCTAGACTTGTTTCATGAAGCCCCTTTTAACGTTTTGTGCAAACACCTTATGTAAATTTGAAACAAATTTCAATTACTTAATTTAATAATAATAAAATAAGAAAATGTCAAGCAATTTTTAATTTAAAAAAATATTTATATATTTCTATAAAAATAAAAAGTGAGTGTGTGTGTGTCTTAAATGCGTAAAGATAGCCAAAAATGCAAGAAGTTATGGTTTAAAAATGCACAATTGCACAGCTTAAGTTTACAAGTCAAAATTATTGGGCAAACTTAACAGGTTTGCGTGAATAAATTTCTATAAAATTTTTGAGAGCCTAAAAATGCACAGATGCATAGTTTGCGAGACTTTTGAACATTCTCATGAAAACTCTCAATATTTCAAAAAAATTTTTTTTTAATACGTGATTTTTATTTATTGTATCTTCATATATGAACTAACAATAAGTATTCAAATCTTAAATATAAAAATATAATTAGGCCCGACCAGCGCCGGACATAAGCTTAGTAATAGTTATATATAATACATAAGTAGTGATAATCAAAAGGAAAAAAATAAAAGTATTTTCAAGAAGTCCCATCTGGAGTGCTGTGAATAAGAGCCCTTGTGTCCCTCTTTTTAAGGCGGATGTATCCAGTAAAGTTCAAAATATTACGGGCAAGCGGATTAGGATGTGACTCGAGTTTTGTTAAATATTTGCCTGCGTATTTTGCAATTTCTTCAGTCACTAGTGGCATATTTAAGTCACGATGTATATTTGAATTTTTTATATACAATGGAGCCGATGTTATTAACCGTAAAATTTTGTTTTGCCTTCGTTGGATTCTCTCGACATTAGAAGCTGAAGCAGTACCCCAAAGCTGAATTCCGTAGCACCATATAGGTTTTAAGAGCGACTTGTATATTAAAAGTTTACAATCTAGGGTGAGGGTTGAATTTCTACCAACCAGCCAATGTATCTGAGTTAGTTTAAGTTTCATTTGTGTTAGCTTAGAGTCAATGTGGTATTTCCATGTGAGCCTTCGATGAAGATGTATACCAAGGTATTTCAATGTAAGTTTTGAGGAACAATTTGATTATTGATTGTAATGGGGGAACAAGTGTCCTTTCTTAAGGTAAATGTTACCTGAGCACACTTCTGTTCGTTTACCTTTATTTTCCACATGTTTAACCATAGTTCTAGCTGAGTAACATGTTGCTGAAGATATCGGGAAGCCTCGTGAGGGTTTTCGTGCATACTAAGGCAGGCCGTATCATCCGCAAATGTAGATGTGTGAATGTTACTGCTCAATGGTATATCACAAGTATAAATCAAATATAAAACTCCCCTGTGGCACACCGGATGAGATTATTTCAGGCGTACTCATAAAGTCTCCTTCCACAACAGTGAACTTTCGGGCAATAATGTAACTTTCCAGCAGATTTAGAATGTTTATTGGTAGGTAAGTCTTTAATTTTAAAATTAGGCCTTCATGCAACACTTTATCAAATGCCTGAGAAACGTCAATGAATAGCGCAGAGCAATACTTTTTTTCTTCAAAAGTTTTTCTTATAAATTGAACCAATCTATGAGTTTGTTCATGACTATGACTTCTAAAACCAAATTGATGGTCCGGTATGCACCCACTACTAACTAAAATTGGGGACAATTTTGTCATGAGCAGTTTTTCGAAAAGCTTTGACATTGTTGACAGTAAGCTTATTGGCCTATATGACTCAGCTTTGGTAAGATCTTTGCCCGGCTTTGGAATCATTTTAACCTTGGCAAGCTTTCAGCTGTTTGAATAATACTCCAGTCGTAAAATGGCATTAAAAATTAATAACAGGATTCTAATAGCTATACGAGGCAACATCATCAGCATCTGGTTACTAATTTCATCAATACCCGGAGCTTTTTTCAGGTTGAGTTCAGCAATTAGTTTTTGTACATCTCGCGTCTTAAAATTTTATTGGTCGAGGGGGTAGCGCAACTACATTTGGCAAATTAACAGCACCAGAACATGTGTTTGGGGTAAGTACGGATTTTAAATGCTCGCCAAATATTTTACCTTTTTCAGGATCGCTTCTTGCCCAACCTCCTGTAGATGTGCGCAGAGGTGGTTTAAACTCAACTGGTGTTTTAAGCATTCTAGCAGCGCGCCACAAAGAGTAATTAGATGCTGGTGTGACATCAATACCTTCCAAATAATTTTTAAGAGATGCAGTTTTTTCAAATGCAAGCAACTCTTGGAGTCGTTTAGTACACTCTTTAAATCTGATTTTAAGTTGGGGTGATCTGTGCTGTTGCCATTCTCTTCTAGCTCTTCTTTTTTCACTTACGAGACGTTCAATATCTGTAGAATAAATTCTATTTACCCTAGTCTGCGGATGGGAGCTAGTGGCATGTTCAGCAGCCTGTTTAATATTTTCATTAAGGGTGGCAATGTTAGATTCAATATCATCATGTGTTCTTAGCGTAATATTTTCCGTGCAATGACTACTAAGATATTTTTTAAATCGCAGCCAATTAACACGATTTATCAAATATATGGGTGAGGTAAATCATTTCTTAATGGGCTACAAATTGTAACAATCGTGGGAGAGTGATCGGACGAGAGATATAGAGAATCTTCAATTTGAATTAAATCCCTAGAGATATTTTTCATAACGCCAAAATCTATAACATCCGGAATATTATGTATGTCAGTAGGCCAATAAGTGGGCTCCCCACTTGAAATGACATCCAAGCCCATTTTGGAAATTGTATTGAACAACGCTCGACCTCTGGGTGTAATAAGACGCGAACCCCAGAACGTGTGTTTAGCATTATAGTCCCCAGCTGCTACGAAACAAGGGCCCAGAGATTTGTAGAAATCCTCGTATTGATCCTAAGTAAGTGCGAATCTAGGAGGAGAGTAAATTGATGATATCACAAAACTAGTGCAAAAATTTTCGACACAAATATTCGCTGCTTGTAAATGTTCTTCACAAATGTTGTCAATAAAATAATGCTTGAGTCTTGACTTTATTAAAATTGCTGATCCACCGCATGCTCTTCCTCTTGGGTCCTTTGAATCATATAAGGTGTAGCCATAAATTTTAAAAAGGCTTCTCGAAGTCAAATGTGTCTCTGAGTCCAATATTATATCAATATTTTTTTCCGTGAAGAAGTGCTCAAGCTCATTTTTATGCCGTTTGCGTTCCAGAAACATATTTTTAACGTATTCATGGTTTGTTAACTAAAGCTTGAAGCAATGTATTCTGCATTCGTAGCATTTCTTGCATAATGCTAATCATATTTGTTGTAAAATTGTTTATAGTTTGCACCAGATTTTTAATAGTAGCTTCAAGGCGATTAAAATTAAAGCCTGAGTTTGTATTTGTTGAAGTATTTGGCCGTGAAAAATTTTGTGTGGGAATAGAGCTTGTCTTAGCAGCATCGGCATACGATACACGTGAATTAACTGGTTGGCTCACTTGGGCAAGAGTGGCGGAGTAAGTGTTTGCTGTTTGTGCTGTACTTTAGGTTTTTGCCCCATAGTCTTTTTAACGAAAGAATATACAGGACATCCTCTATAGTTAGCGGTGTGATTACCTCCACAATTACTGCATTTTTTTTCTGCTTGATCTTTTGGTTTAGTGCAACTAGCAGTACCGTGCAATTCACCGCAAATAATACAAACTGTAGGTAATTTGCAGTAAGTTTTTGTGTGGCCATATTCTTGACAATTATGGTACTGTACGGGTCCAGAGCGCTTGTGTGGTTCTTCAACTGTTATTTTTCGATATAAAAGATATTTTAAATTATAAATTGGATGCGTCTCATTTTTTCTCAATTTTATATCATTCGGCTCAAGTTCAACGCGAAATAGAGGCTGGGGGATCTTCTCCCTATATATTATATTGGAAAATTTTTTTACCTTAAATCCCTGGAGGACGAGTGCATCTTTTATTTCTTCGGGAACAACATAAGAATATATGCCCTTCAATACGATCTGCAGGCCTTTAGCACTCTTAAGCTGGTATGTGTAGAAACTTGTTTTATTTTTTTTCAAATTCAGAAACCATTTTGCGGAAATCTGTTTCGTCATAAATTTGAATTTTCGTTTCATCGATATTGCCACGTTTTATTGGAACAATGTGAAATTTATTCTCGCCAATTACCGAAATTAATATTTTAATAAGAGCGTTTGAATTTTTTTCTCTCAAATAGATTGGTGGCGGCTTGGAGGTTTTGTTCGCGGATATATCAGGTGTGTCGTTGTCATCTTGCAATATTTGAAAACGATTACTGGAGGATGCGCTGTTATTCCTAGATACCTTTGAAGCAGATGCAATTTTAGTAGAATTTGGGCTTCGCCCGCGCTTTCCCACAATAATATATCGGTCCATTCCGAATTGGACCTTGGGTTTTGGATACTCTTATTTACAGTGACTAATTGGGTAAGTGATGAATCGGATGATATCGCTGATTTAAATGACGAAGTAGTAGGCAACTGTAATGCTAACGAATCACTAGTTGGCATTGGACAAAGCGAAGTTGATCGCTGACGAAAAATTGGCTTAGCCGTTAAAAAAAGTCTATCATTAGGTTTTTTATTTATTTTGTTTAAATTAAGATCATCAGAACTCACAGTAAGTCTATCAGATTTTTTATTTTTATTGTTATCATTAAGATCATCAGAGCTCACAGTAAGATATGCATTTCTACCGTTATAACTCGCTTCACAATTATTTGTTTTTGAGGTACTCATATAGAGTATTCCTCCAGGGCACTTTGTTAGTGTATTCCTCAAGGGCACTTTGAGTTATTTTGTTTACGGTTGTTTTTGTTTTTCGTTTTTGTTTTAGTTATTACTTTCTATGTAAAAAGTATTAGCAAAGCAAAAAAAAGCTTGTTTATCAAAGTTAATGTACAACGAATATTATGTACTGCAAATATTTTTTTGTATGGTTTTTTTGTTTAGCATGTATGTAAAAAAAATTCCGCTAATACGTCTGTTCACTATGAAGGTACAACGAGAACTGATTTTTTACAAATAAAACAAAAATAAAATAATATTATGAAACTCAGCAATTCACAAATGAAACAGATGTTTAACATGTTAGACAAAAGAATTTGTATTCGGTTCTCTAATAGTTGTAGCAGTTGTCTACACGCTGCAATTTCTTATGGCACTGCTTCAGCTTCCAATGTTGAGAAAATCCAACGAAGGCAAAACAAAATCTTACGTTTGATAACATCGGCTCCATGGTACATCAAAAATTTAAATTTACATCATGATTTATATATGCCAATAGTGACTGAAGAAATTGGAAAATACCCTGGCTCGTGATATCTTGAATGTTACTGGACAATATCCGCTTAAAAAAGAGGGATACTAATGGGTATGTTCTGTATTCCACGTGAAATTAAGAGGAGCGGAATACAGAACATACCCGTGAGGCTCTAATTTGCAATACGGTAGATGAAACTTTTTAATTAATTTAATTACTATCACTAAATTTGTTTTCGGCATTAGTCGGGCCCATTAATTATATATAGACCTAAGATTTGATTACTTATTGTTAGTTCATTTCTTTTTGATGATATAATATACAAATATATAGTACAAAAAAAGGTGTGTTACTACATAAAAGCTGGTACTCTGTTCGAAGTTGTGAAAAATTTTCAGTGCAATTGGTTATTTCGCGTGAAAAATTTGATATGTACTAAATGTAGCCCAACTCGCGGTTTTTTAATAAATTTCTCGCTTTTATTGCTTGAAAGTATGCAACATTGTTTAAATTCCGATGCCAAATTAATTTTTCATGGAAAGACATTTTCCGTGTTTTTCACCCCACGAACAGAGTACTACTCTTGGGAATTTATTTCGCAAATATTTCATACCAAATACTTTTATATGTAGTTTGACAAGATTTCGCACGAAATTGTAAACAGAGTACCAGGCTTAACTCGGTACATTTTCGACCGATTGTAAAATTTTTTTGTTGTCTGAGAGGGTATAGCTATAGCAATGTCCCATTGTAAAAAAGTGGGCGGGGACACAATTTTTTTATATAATTTTATGCTATTCTACTTATTTGATTGCTGCGAATCCTATAAAACACCTTTGGTTCTTGTAATTACACAATTTGAAAGTTAAAAAATGGGCGGAGTTACGCCCATTAACTTTTGTTATAATATTTCACGCGGTTCTACTTAACCAATAAGCCAATACGAAACTTGCCACACAAATTGAGCTCCAAAATAGGCAAAATCTTTTATTTAAAAAATTTTCGGATTCACATCCATTAAAATTTAATATTTTATTTGACATGGGGCTACTTTACTGATTACCTTTACCCTAAGCCCTGAAAAACACACAATCTTGCATATAAAAAATGGGCGGAGCAAGCCCATTAAAATTTAATTTTATATTTCACGTACGTCTTCTTATCTTCTATCAGATCTTTGCATTGAAGTGGATTTTTTTGGCAGAAAGAATTATTTATACAATATACATGAAAAAATTGGGAAAATATTAAAAAATAACACCAAACAGCAATTTTTATTCTTATATTTAAAATTTTTTTCGTAAAATTCAAGAAACTTGTGTAGATTTAAGAATAATTTTGTACTGTAAACAAAATGATAACAAAACAAAATATGTTTATTTTTGGGATGCAAATATGACCAATTTATTTTATATTTTTTCTCAACGTTTCGCTTTATAATTTAAAATAATATTATATAATATTATATTATATATATTATATTATATTTTAATATAATTTATATTATAAAAACTGGACAGCACGAACAATTAATTGTATAATTTGAATCATAAATAAATTCAGTAAAGTGCGATTTTGACTCGCGCAAGTCAGAGAAGGAGTAAAAAAATATATTTTTTTTAGCAGTCAATGTTCTGTTCTATATTCTAATATATTCTTAAGACTAAGTTACAAAGTGTTACTTTATATCTATGTATACTAGTAACTTTGTTTACTATCTTCTTACATATATTTTCATATATTTTTACATTTACATATTCAGTTAATAATAATTTACATATTCAGTTAATAATAATTTACATATTCAGTTAATAATATGTTTTGAGTTTCCTTTGTGTATAATTTTCTTTCTTCCCCTAAATGTATCTTATCTTTAATTTTCTTTGTCTATGAAGTTGTTAGTTTCTTTTCTTAAATGTGTCTTATCTATACTTTTTTTGTCTATGAAGTTGTTTGTTTATTATCTTTTTTGTTTGTGCGTTTTATCTGTGTAAAGTGTATCGTGCATTAACTCCCACGAAGCGTTCCGGATATTCGTTTTTGAGCATTTTTAATGTGGTTTTTTTGCTATTGAAGTTTTTTTTCAGTTTAAACGATTTTTTTTTTAAATTTATCGCTTTTTTCTCGTTTTGACGATTTTTGTCTGTTTTTGGGTTTCTTTTTCATTTCGGCGATTTTTTTCGTTTTGGCGTTTTTTTTCATTTTGGCAATTTTTCCGGTTTTTCGCGATTTATTTTAGTTTTAGTTTTTTTTTTCTAATTTGGTGCTTTTTTTTCGTTTTGGAGATGTTTTTTCGGTTCGGCGGTTGTAAAATTTTTTGATTTGTAGTTTTACCGTTTTTGAAAATTTTAAGAGGTTTGCTCTTAGGGCACTGCTACATGTTCAATATATATTGAACGCGATCCAATATCGTGATATTTATTGAACGTGTAGCATGCAGTATTGGTGGATCGCGATCCATATCGCAGAAAGGCCTAAATTATGGAATCCAGATCACGGATCTCGGATCGCGTGATAAATAATAAACGTGTAGCATTTTCATGATATTAGATCGCGATTCGTTAATAAGAATTGAAATAAAACAAATAAAATAAAAGACGAGGTGCAAAAAATTTAACAAATAAAAAGTAAAAAAGTTTATTACATTCGTGTAAAGTTTGTTTTAATAAAGGGTAATGGCAGAAGATAGTGAAAACGAGTGGGTTCTGCCGGTGGAATCGGAATTAACGACCGAAAAAATTATTTTGAGACTTTATTTTTAATTTGGTGTCATTGCAGGAGTTGTGGGAGTTCAATTCCGTTCGGAATTGGAATTGAATAAACCTCAAAATGTCAAGTCCTAGCCATAGCACACCCCAGCATACCACCGCCTCTCACAGTCTGGACACACCTGATAAATTTTAGTTTTCTTTTATAGACACCATCTCTTAAAAAAATGGGCTGGATTGAATTCCGATTCCGAACGGAACTTAACTCTGTGACATGGCCGTATAAAAAACATAAACAAACGAAATTGGTCAGAAGCAAGGCAATTTTTTGTGGCACGAAAAATTATTCAAAATGGCTAGCAAAGTGGCACGAAAAAGGCACAAAATGGCAAAACTGGCAGAAAAAATAATATGTTACTTAAGAAAAATTTATTTTATTAAATTTTAATTGCACAGTACAATAGCATGTTTCTTCAAGTTGTCAAATCTAAATGATCTTCTATTATCGGATAGAACGGTTGAATAAATGGAAAACACTCGTTCGACATCGCAAGATTAATTGGAGCAAACTTAAATGCCAATACCTCAAATGGAGAGAGGTTTTCAATATATTCATATGCTTCACTTTCATTAAAAAATATATTTTTTCTTATTTTAATTAATGCATGTAATCCGGTATTTCGATCTAAAACTTTTTTCACCTTATCTGATTTTGTAAATCTTCAGAGACTTTCTTAAAATTGTCTCAATAATATATTGTAGCTTTAACCTATGTTCCCCATCGAGTGACACAAGGGGATGGAGGTTTTTTAAGTTTGGAAACATTGATTTTAAAAGATTGTTTCGAGAAGGGGCCTGAAAAACACAAAATCACAAATAATGCTCTGATATTTTACACTCTGACATATAAAAATTTCTTCAAGGTTGCAAAAAATGGCATTTTATGACAAGGTGGACTGAAAATTTAAAAAATGGCAAAAAGTGACATATGTCATATGCCATAAAAAACTTGCCCTTGTCATAAGACATAAACACAAAAAATTTGTTTATTTTAAAACATTTCCAGTTTTATAACAATGTTTTATTTTTTCCCCTAAATTCAATAACATAAACGAAAAATATGGTACTATATACAAAACAATTAATTTAACGGAAATCGTAAAATTACGAAATCTGTAAAATGTATAAAAACAACGGATCTTGCAATTGGAAGCGTAAATTTAACCCAATATATAATTTTTTTTGTCATATATATATATATTTATTTATTGTATCTTCAAAAATGAACCAACAATAAGTAATCAAATCTTAAATCTAAATATAATGATTAGGCACGACCAGTATCGGACATCAACTTAGTGATAGTTATAAATAATACAAAAGTAGTGAAACTCAAAAAGGAAAAAATAATTATTTTCAAGCAGTCCCATCTGGAGTGTTGAGTATAAGAGCCCTTGGGTCCCTCTTTTTTAGGCGGATGTGTCCAGTAAAGCTCAAAATATTACGGGTAAGCGGATTAGGATGTGACTCGAGTTTTGTTAAATATTTGCCTGCGTATTTTGCAATTTCTTCACTCACTAGTGGCATATTTAAATCACGATGTATATTTGAATTTTTAATGTACCATGGAGCCGATGTTATCAAACGTAAAATTTTGTTATGCCTTTGTTGGATTTTCTCAATATTTGAAGCTGAATCAGTGCCCCATAGCTGAATTCCATAGCACCATATTGGCTTCAAAAGCGATTTGGATATCACAAGTTTGCAGTCTAGGCTGAGTGTTGAATTTCTGCCAATTAACCAATGTATTTGAGTTAATTTAAGTTTCATTTGGGTTAACTTAGAGTCAATATGATATTTCTATGTAAGCCTTCGATCAAGGTGTATGCCAAGGTATTTCACCAAGGCTGTATCATCGGCAAATGTAGAAGTGTGGATGTTATTGCTCACAGGCATATCACAAGTATATATTAGATACAATACTGGCCCCAGAATACTACCCTGTGGCACACCAGAAGATATAGATTCGGGCACACTTATGAAGTCTGCTTCCAAAACAGTAAACTTCCTATCAACAATATAACTTTCCAAAAGATTTTGTATGTTTATTGGTAGGTATGTCTTAAATTTTAAAACTAGGCCTTCGTGCTATACTTTATCAAATGCCTAAGAAACATCAATAAAAAGGGCAGAACAATACTTTTTTTCTTCAAATGTCCTCATTACAACTTGAACCAACCTATGCGTTTGCTCAATAGTGCTATGCTGACTTCTAAAGCCAAATTGATGGTCCGGGATGCACCAGCTAAAATTGTGGACAATTTAGTAATGAGCAGATTTTCGAAAAGCTTTGAAATTGTTGAAAGTAAGCTTATAGGCCTATATGACTCAGCCTTGGTAAGATCTTTGCCTGGCTTTGGAATCATTTTAATCTTGGCAAGTTTCCAGTTATGTGGAAAATACTGAATTCGTAAAATGGCAAGATTCTTATTGCAATATGAGGCAAGTTCATCAGCATCTTGTTACTAATGCCATCAATACCTGAAGCTTTCTTCGGGTCAAGTTCAGCAATTATTTTGTGTAGTTCACGCATTTTAAACCTTAAGGGACGAGGGGGTAGAGAAACTACACTCGGTAAATCGGCAGCACCCATACATGAATTGGGAGTGAATACAGATTTTAAATGCTCATAAAATAAGTTACATTTCTCACTATCGCTTCTCGCCCAGCTTCCGGTCGAAGTACGCAATGGTGATTTAAGATCAACGGGTCTTTTAAGATTTCTAGTAGCGCTCCATAAAGAGTAATTAGATGTCGACGTTACATCAATACCTTCCAAATACTTTTCCAGTAATGCAGTCTTTTCCGACGATAGCAGCTCTTTGAGTCGTTTAGTTAAAGAATGTCTGATTTTTTTTTGGGGTGATCTGTGTTGTTGCCATTCTCTTCTAGCTCTCCTTTTTTTACATACAAGACGTTCAATTTCCGTAGAATAAATTCTATTAAAGCCAGTCTGCGGATAGGAAGTAGTGGCATGTTCAGCAGCCTGTTTAATATATTCGTTAAGATTGGCAATTAGTTCTACTTGAACTTTCATAGTGTAACGAAGTACTTCGCCACATTTATATGTAATTTTACAAATATATATTTACTTGAATTTTTACGAACATACATATGTATGTATATAATTTCAAATAATATATTTAGTTTACGTACATAGTATATGAATTACATACTACAATAATTTATATTTAAAGAGGAATTTATATTTACTGCGTTCATTCAATTAACAGTTTATTTTGTAAATGAGAGTTATTTATTTTTTTTAGAGAGAAAAGAAAATGTAGTTTAAGAGTAGATTGTATAAGAGACAATTTGTTTAAGAGAAACAAGTAAGCGATATGTTTTCGAACTCCGCTTTCTATGTAGTTGTGACTTGACAGTTATCGTTGCTGTGATTACCACTACGAAATATCACTACCACTTCAGTTGAGCTTTGGCTGTTGTAGTGGACAGACATATATCGCAAGTTTGTAACAGCTTCGATAGGTGTCTTACACAAACAGTCAAATCTCGGCTCAGTGGCAGTGCATAGGGTGTTTACTGGTTTTTTACAGCCAGAACCCAGGCAATGTAGTAATGTCAATGTATTTATTGGTATTGATAGCCATAAATCATTGACATTGTAGTGGTGTAGAGGGTATCTACTGGTATTTACTGCCATCGGTCCCAGACACAATAAGTAGTGGTAGTACACAGTCGCACTATTGGTTCAGACGGCCATAGTTCATAGGTATTAGTTACTAATACAATAACCCTACTTACAAAAAAAAAAAACCTACAAACTTGTTTAGGATGGGTGAGTCTAAATTCTCGAGAGTCTGGAACTATCACTCGTCACGTACGGTTCATTTTGATAATCCTTGCTGAGTTCTCTGGATTTTATTCTTAAAGTTTTTTTTTTTTTTGTATATATATAAATTTTATAATATTGTAATATTTTTTTTTTGTAAAATAAAGGACATTTGGAAATTATTGTTTGAAACCCTGGTAGAACTGAGTTATTCTGGAAAATCGTGCTATAAATGGCGCCCGAGCAGGGACTCAATAAAACTTTAAATAAATAAAATAAAAATTTTTATATATATTTGGTGAAAAAAAACTCTACTTAAAATAAATAACTAAAATAAAATTAAACTTAAAGAACAAAAGAAGAAAACGTAATCTCTACAGTACTTGAAACTTTACATCAATTAGTAATAATCGTTATCATGACTCGAGCTTTTATTAATAACCTGAAGAAGGATGTACTTGCCAATACGCTCAAGCTGCTGGGACTCGAGGCAGAAGGTAGTTTAGACGAACTGAGAACCAGACTCCGATCCTATATGGATAAAAGTGACATTCCAAAAAATCATGAAACTTTGATTGAAAATCTGAGATTAACAGTAGAGACATCGGAGAAAGGATTAAAACTACCTCCTAGTAAAGTACCGAGTGCATCCTCGCCCCAAAACTTTTCTGAGAATATAGAAACAAATACCGAAGATTATTCTGAAATCTGTGATAAGGTTCGTAAATGGGAAATTAAGTTTGATGGTGGAAGAGACCCGTTAGGTTTTCTCGAACGTATCGACGAAGTCGCCACGTGTTACTCAATACCGAGACATACTTTGTTGAATTTTATGCCGGAACTTCTTAAAGGTGATGGTTTATCCTGGTACAGAAATAATAAGGATGAGTGGACAACCTATGATGATTTTACAAATGATTTCAAACTATTCTTTTTGCCCCCCTTTTTTCAAAAAGTTGGAAGACGATATAAGGAATCGAAAACAACGTGCGAACGAAAATTTTGTTGATTATGTTACCGCCTTACAGACTTTAATGAGGCTATCTCATTTGGCTAGCCCTGAACAACTAGAGAGAATATATTCTAATTGTCGAGCTGAATATAAAAGGTACATAAAAAGGCGCGATTTTTCCAAACTACGTGATCTTATTGTGTTGGCCCAAGAGTTTGAGAGTATCAGAGCCGAAGAAGCTTCACAAAAGAAAGATGTTCGGCACCTGCAAACCGCAGTAGTCGCCAATAACGAATCGAACGTATGTTACCGCTGTGCTGAACCCGGTCATACTCGAAGGTCCTGCTCCAACGATCAAATTTTATTCTGCTGGGACTGTGGAAGGCGAGGGATAAAAGCTATTGACTGCTGCAGGCGTGGAACGGAAAACTCCCAATTAGGTCCGTCTTCAGGAACAGAGAGGGCGGATCTCTAAACAAAAGAAATTTCCCTATTGTATTAAATATTGACGACGACTACCGCTTACGGACATGGCTTACGATAAAAAATAAAAATGTTGAAGCTATAATAGACACTGGTGCCACACATTCGTGCATAAATTCCTCCTAAGCTCGAGAATTAAAATGCTCCATCAGCCCGTCGGACTTCAAAACGCTTCATTTGGCAGACCAATCCAACATATCTGTAGCTGGCTGTGTCAGCATGTGGTTTATATTGAAAGGGAAGTATACCGACACACTTTTTTGGTTTTAAATAACAGTCTTGATCCAGTTATCATCGGCATGATTTTTTTTTTATCAAACTGGCACGGAACTTCGTGTAGCTTCTACGGACCAACAGAAAGACAAGACTGATATGATAACAAATAACTTTTCCCAAATTAGTTCTTTACAGGTTACTCAATACGAAGATATGCAAGAAGTTTTTAATGAGAAAAAGGTTCAGGCTTTTCTTGAAACCCATCTACCACGTTTTGATGACATTCAAGGGCACTCCAATGTCGCTGAACATGTGATAACCATGAAACATAACAGGCCGCTACGTCAAAGATATTATCCCCGAAATCCGGCTATGCAAGAAATAATAGATGACCAAATCGATGAGCTGATCAAAGAAGGCCGAATTGAAACTTCGAAGAGTCCGTATAGCTCGCCAATAGTCTTAGCTCAGAAGAAAAATAATGAATGGCGCCTTTGTGTGGACTACCGCCAAATAAATGAGAACTCTATACGGGATGCGTATCCAATTCCCCAAATCAATTCCATATTAGAGAGGTTCCGAAATAGCAAATTTTTCAGCACGATTGATCTCCGCCATGGTTACTGGCAAATACCGATGGCACCTGAAAGCAGACCTTATACCGCTTTCACGGTACCTGGCCGTGGGTTATTCCAATGGCGTGTAATGCCATTCGGCCTCCATTCAGCTCCAGCAACATTTCAAAGAGCACTCGACAACGTCATTGGTCCCGAATTAGATAAGTTCGCATTTGCATATTTAGACGATATCGTTGTCCTTGGCAGTACGCTGGATGAACATTTAGAAAACCTTAAAATTGTTTTCGACCGTTTGATATCTGCCAAATTTCGAATAAATAAAGAAAAGTGCTCATTCGCAAAGAAAAAAATAAGATACCTGGGACACATTGTGAGTGCCCAAAGCATACATACCGATCCTGAAAAAGTAAGTGCCGTTGTGGCATTACCTGAACCAAAAACTTTAAAAGAATTGAGGTCCTTTTTGAACACCGCTGCATGGTATCGCCGTTTCGTTCCCAATTTTTCGAATATTATTAGCCCTTTAAATAATCTTCTGAAAAAAAGTAAAAAATGGGAATGGGGTAACGAGCAGAAAATATCCTTTGAAGAAATAAAACAAAAACTTATAGAAGCACCTGCAATAACATGTCCCGATTTTTCCCGTACCTTCTATTGCAAACTGACGCTAGTGATGTTGGTCTTGGTGTCGTTTTGACTCAGGAATTTGAGGATGGCGAGAAAGTTGTTGCCTACGCTAGTCGAACATTTACCTCCCCTGAGAAAAATTACACTGTAACAGAGAAGGAGTGCCTTGCTATAGTCTGGGGAATTCGTAAGATGCGGCACTATATCGAAGGTTATCACTTCATCATTAAAGTGGTTGAACTCAATACAATCACCGTCAGGTTGAATCGCACGTTGGGCCTTAGAAATGATGCAGTTTGATTATGAGATTGGATATCGGCGAGGAAAATTAAATGTTATAGCCGATTCTCTGTCAAGATATCCGTTAGACCAAGCCAACAATAGACCAACTGTAGCTCTTCAGGCGATTGTAAGACGCGACGAGATCAATGATAAATGGTTCATAAATAAATGTAAAGTGGTTCAAGACAATCCGGAACAATTTCCAGATTATCAAATCGATAGTAACGGAAACCTTAGAAGACACATTTATGATTCCAGTGCGTATCATGATCAGGATCCAATACCTTGGAAATTGGTGATACCCAAATCTGAAAGGAATCGAATTCTCCAGGAGTGTCACGATAGTTTATCTGCTGGTCACTTAGATATCAACAAAACTACATCAAGAATAACAAAACTATATTACTGGCCAGGTATGTTTCGCGATATTGCAAAATATGTGCGAAATTGGGAAATATGTCAACGGTATAAGCCTCAACAGCAGCCACCAGCCGGAAAGATGTTCACTTCCCACGTTTCGCAGCCATGGCGAAACGTGGTCTGCGCTGACTTTATCGGTCCTCTCCCACGATCCAGTCATGGAAACACGATGCTGATTGTATTTTTCGATAAATTTAGTAAGTGGTCAGAGTTCGTAGCTGTTCGGCAAGCCACCACAAAATCATTTATCAAAGCGTTTCGGGAAATAATACTTGCACGTTTTGGTACTCCCTACGTACTTCTTACTGACAATGGGACCCAATTTACCAGCCGGGAATGTCGAAAGTATTTCGAATCACTAGGGGTCTAACAACAGTTCACTGCCCCTTATTCTCCGCATGAGAATCTTACAGAGAGGACCAATCGCATTATAAAGACGATGATAGCCCAAGCAACTACCACAAATCACAGAAAATGGGACGATAACCTACCTGAGTTATAACTTGCTTTAAATTCAAGTAAACAAAGCTCCACTCACTTTAGTCCAACATATTTAACCCAGGGTAGAGAATTACGTCTCCCAAATACAGTTTTTGACGAGAAAACTCAATCCGAAAACAGTGAGAACAACATAAATCCTAAAGAAAGACAAACCCATTTGCAGGAAGTCTTTAAACTTGTTCAAGAACACCGGTGCCGTGCCGCTACTACTCAAGCAAAACATTATAATTTAAGACGACAGGAGTGGTCGCCAAAAAACGGTGACTTAGTCTTAGTCAAGAGTAGATTTTTATCAAAATCTGCAGATTTCTTCGCGGCAAAGCTGGCGCAAAAATTCGAAGGTCCATTCGTCGTTGCCGAATATATATCGCCGGTGATAGTACGCCTTACGGACATCAATTCCAATAACGTTCGGGGAACTGTCCACCTAAAAGACTTGAAACCGTACCACAAGTAACACAATTTTACTAACTTTCTTATTTCTCACAGAAAAATATGATGGCTGACGACAACAAATTTATACGTAGCTGTAAAAACTTCCGCGAAGAACTAGAGCGTGAAGACCGAAAAAGGAGAAGAACTATTGAGATTCAATCGATAACCCTCCTATCACAGTTGAATATCCAACGCTTGACTGAAAAAAATGCAAAAAAATCCGATGTCTTAGCAAAATTGGTAAAAGAGCTAGAAATCGATAGAGAAGACGTTAATGATGATAATCCGTGGGTACGTAAAGTTCTCGAAACAATCGAACCCATCGGTCCTGGCAAACGTACCCGTTTTATTGCAAAAGCTGAAAACTTGAACATAGACGTCTACATTCGTCGATCGCTCGACGTATGGCTCATAAATGGGGCAGATAAGCTGATTTTCCCAAAACCCAGAAGTGATGTTAAGGCCACAGATTAAAACAAAAAAAAAAAAACAAAAAAAAAACATCCAAACCAAGAGGGAGATGTAACGAAGTACTTCGCCACATTTATATGTAATTTTACAAATATATATTTACTTGAATTTTTACGAACATACATATGTATGTATATAATTTCAAATAATATATTTAGTTTACGTACATAGTATATGAATTACATACTACAATAATTTATATTTAAAGAGGAATTTATATTTACTGCGTTCATTCAATAACAGGTTATTTTGTAAATGAGAGTTATTTATTATTTTAGAGAGAAAAGAAAATGTAGTTTAAGAGTAGAATGTATAAGAGACAATTTGTTTAAGAGAAACAAGTAAGCGATATGTTTTCGAACTCCGCTTTCTATGTAGTTGTGACTTGAAAATACAGTTATCGTTGCTGTGATTACTACTACGAAATATCACTACCACTTCAGTTGAGCTTTGGCTGTTGTAGTGGACAGACATATATCGCAAGTTTGTAACAGCTTCGATAGGTGTCTTACACAAACAGTCAAATCTCGGCTCAGTGGCAGTGCATAGGGTGTTTACTGGTTTTTTACAGCCATAGAACCCAGGCAATGTAGTAATGTCAATGTATTTATTGGTATTGATAGCCATAAATCATTGACATTGTAGTGGTGTAGAGGGTATATACTGGTATTTACTGGTATTAGTTACTAATACAATAACCCTACTTACAAAAAAAAACCTACAAACTTGTTTAGGATGGGTGAGTCTAAATTCTCGAAAGTCTGGAACTATCACTCGTCACGTACGGTTCATTTTGATAATCCTTGCTGAGTTCTCTGGATTTTATTCTTAAAGTTTTTTTTGTATATATATAAATTTTATAATATTGTAATATTTTTTTTGTAAAATAAAGGACATTTGGAAATTATTGTTTGAAACCCTGGTAGAACTGAGTTATTCTGGAAAATCGTGTTATAATAGTGAACAGACAGACGCACATACATCGATTTGAAATATTTAGGCGGCCAAAAATACTTTTGGACGTTAATGACTTCGAAAGACTGTATTTTAAAAAAACTATCTATTTATTTTAAAAAATAAATAAGAAAAACAAATATTTTATAATAAAAACACATTTTATTCTCATAAATCATAAATAAATAAAAATGCATTAAATTGTCTTATTAAAAGATGTTTCTATCTCGACTTCTTCGTGCTCAATACTTGATTGTCTGTGGGGCTCGGCAGGTTCTAATAGTTCTATAACTTCACTGGAAAAAATATTGTGTGAAGTTTTCTTTAACGATCTTTCACTACTTACGAGTGGATCTGAAGTAAGAAGCAATGTTTGATAAACATCACGGTTGCATTCTTGCCTTGAAAATTTTCTTGAAAAATTCTGTCTGTATTACCGAAAATGTTTATTTCGTGCTTCTGCAGCCTCCTCCGACAATTGGCCGATTGGCAACAATGCATTATCTATGATGCTCGCCCCATGTAATAGTAATTTATGCATTGTTGGAGTCATGGGATGCCATCCGTATAATTGCACATACATTTGCGCGGTGTTGAAGGCATATTCTTTGAATTTTGTTGTATTTATTTTGTGTCCACTTGAAATCGCCTCTAATAAGATTTTAAATCTTTGTATTAATTCGTTGTTAATGCCTGTTATGTCCGCCGCTAATTCTGTGTTTTCAAAAAAATTCCTACTCGTATTGCCATCATTGGTATAACCAAAATTGGCTTTAGGCATGACCACCAACAGCCCAGTTTCTAATCGGAATCTTTCTTGTTTTTTTTTCCTTTCTTCTTCTAATGCTTTCTCTTCCTGAGTCCTTTTCTTCCCATATTTCTTCACGGGCAATTTATATGCCAAATGCAGAATGCTTTCAAAAATACGTATTTTTGCGTGCAATACCGAAATGCCAAACTCAAGAGCATCGGGATTTATCTCGTTCTTTTTGCTTAAATTATTGAAATCTTTGGAAGTGGCGCCACATATATAGCATCGGCTAGTTGAGGTCGTGTTGGTTACAGCATTGCAAACTTTGCCATCAATCATGGTCATTTTTAAAATGTGATTATAAGCAAATTCTTTTCCATCAATATTTACTTTTGTAGGAGTGAGGTTATTAATTTAATTTTGCACATAACTTATTTCCTCTTTTGTTACATCTGTAGTTTCTTTCACATACCGAAATCTGATGGGGCGGCAAAATCGTGGTGATGAAGGTGTTGGGTTTTGCCACAACACTTTATTGTTTTCTTTACCACAAATAATTTGAAGTGGGACAAAAGAACTCAAAAATATGCTAGCATCCGATTCGGCGTCTTCCGAGAATTTTTGTTTGTACCGTGCTTGTTGTGACCCGTCACACCCCAATTTTTAAATGATCGTTAATGACTTTCTTTCAATTTCCTTAAGGGTTGATAACACTTCTTCCAGGTAGATTGATAACCGTTGAATAGTATGATCCATTAGGCATTGTAAATTAATTTCTGCGCACGTAGCCGTCTTTGGGGGGTAGCATTCTTGTTTTGCTTTCAACAAAAGGTCGTAACAAGGGTAATGCTTTGTGTTAGTTCCCCTTATTATTTCATATTGTCGTCTTGTTAGATCAGCTTCTACGAACATTTTGAGTGCTTGGAACGGGGTCAAAGGAGCAATTGTTTCATTGGTCTTGGAATAGGCTTTTCTATATTTACTAGCCTTTGTTGGTGAATTTCCTATTTCTTTGAGCACTTTTGAGGCATTTCTTTTTCCCTTCGTTTGCAATATGATTTGTGCGGCATGTATAATCATTTCATCATCAACATTTGATCGAATTTCCTCAGTTTTTCTTCTCTTGCCTCGTTCACTCGAATCCGAAAATGATTTGCTCGGACGACCTGGTTGATTAAGCGAATGCACTGGTATTTCAAAAGTGCCTTCCAGCCACTATTGGTTGTTTTTCATAAAAAGTTCTTCAACTTTATGAGCTTTTAGCCATCTCTGTTTAAGTTCGTGTTTGATGTAGGAAAATTTATGCTTAAGGCTCTTTTTTCTTTCCACAGTGTCTCCGCAAGACAATAGCAAGTGGTTTTCTAAAAACTCCAATTTCTCATCCATACTTGGTAAATTTTGTAGTTGCATTTGCTCAAACAGACATTTAAGGGTCACTATTTTCACCCCCGACGAACTAGGCATCTCCATAACTAAAAAAAAAACATAAAATTTAAAATTTCATAAATTTTAAAGGTTTTTTAAAATTTTTTAACAAAATACTTTTAACTGCTGTCTTTAAGGAATAAGCGGGATTCTGCGGCTCTTGTTAAAAAAAAAAAAATAAGCTGAATGTTTAATGTATTCAATAAACAAAAAAATATGATCCGGACAAATCCTGATCCATAACTAAATTGCTTTTGAAATTAAAAAAATTACATTTTTTATGTGAAAAAGAGGGTATGTTCAACTACCGAAAAATATAACGAAAGTTAAAAATAAAAGTTAAAACTTTTATTCATTTAATAGAAGCTTACTTGAGCTATGGGAATCACTTTCACTTTCACTTCACTACACAACTTAAAATAAACATACATGCGTATTGCGAAATTTTATATAATTTGGGCACCCAAATAGAAATACGTATCAAGTCAACGATCAAATTTCGTCTAACTGCACGAAAGCGGTGACGTATGGTTATTGGAAAAAAGGGTGGGGGGTAATTCGCGGAAGTGTTTACTATACGTAGACGTCAATATTTTGTGCCTACTACGTATTTAAGATCTTGACTTTGGCCGCCTACTTACTTAAAATCCACCTATGTGAGACGTTAAGCGGATTTTTTTACAAACATACGAAACAAAAATAATAATAAAAAAAACAACAAAATCAAAATCATACAAAAAAAATATTCGTAATAAATATTCACCTTGATAAATAAGCTTATTGGCTTTACTAATATTTTTTACATAGCAAGAGATAACAAAAACAAAACAACCGCAAGCAAATACAAACCCTTGAGGAATACTCTATATGAGTACCTCGAAGGAAAAAAATTGTGATGTGAGCTCTAACGGCAGAAATTCCTATTTTACTGTGAGTTCTGAAACTCTTAATGAAAACATTAAAAATAAAAAATCAAATGATAGCCTTTTTCTAACGGAAAAGCCACTTTCTCGTCAGCGATTAACTTCGCTTTGTCCAACTAGTGAATCGTTAACATTACAATTGCCTAGTACTTCTTCATTTAAGTCAGCGATATCATCCGCTTCGGGCTCGCGTTCATCACTTAACCTGTGTTAACATTATATGTATTTGCCTTGTGGAATGTCACTTTTTCACATGGTAAATTCGAACATATAGTCTGAACACCTTTAACCAATAGCATGTGTTATTTCCCTGTGTGCAGTACAAACGACAATTTTTATTTAGAGCGTGATCTATTTTCAAGGTACAAAGCATCTAACATCAGCTGGTTTCAAATAAAGCAAGTGCTTGTGGCGTTAAAAATTAAGTAAAATTTTAAGATAAATTAAACTAATATTGATTTAATAGACCAAAAACTAAAAATGAAGGAAAAAAATTGATAATGCATTAACAAAAGTAAGCATTTGTTTACCATTATAGGTTATGTCTAACGTGACCAGAAGCTTTTTACAAAAAGCGGGACACGATCGTTCAAAAAGCGGGATTTTGCCGAAAATACGGCCAAAAAGCGGGATTTTTAAATAAACAACTATTTGAAAGCGGGATGTGTAATACGCACATAAAAAGTTTCGTATGTACTTAGGAAACACAGTTTTTAACTCAAAAGAATCGATTTTAAATAAACAAAAGTTTTTATTAACAAAAATTTTTATTTAGTAACGTAAAATAAATAAAATTAAAGATTTTTTGACTTCATTTACAAAACAAAATACGATTTTTATACAAAACAATGTACAAAAACTTAAGGCGAATGATAGCAAGTGGCCGTGTTAGGCCATATTATCATCAACCAATGTGTCAAACTCTTTATAAAAAAATAAGCAAGAACTTTTTATTTTATTATTGACAGTTTGGTGAATGTCAGTTGTGATTCTCCTAATAAGCCCTCTTGGTAATAAATTCCTAGAGCAGAATGTCTGCACATATAAAGCACTGTAACCAGCGTGACCATATTAGCTTATTTTGAGCTAAATTTAGCTTATTTATTTCAGATTTAGCTTTAAAATTTTCATTTAGCTCTTAGCTTATTTTTTAGCTTTTTTAAAAAACTCATTTAGCTTTTTTAGTCTAAATTGCGTGTTCTCTAAAAATATATTAAAGACATAAACACCTTAAAATAAAAAAATATTAAAGACATAAATACCTTAAAATAGTAAAATAGTTTACAAAAAAAACAAAATGTAAATTGTACAACAAATTTATAACAGAAATGAAAAGTTGAAAAGTAGTAGATAATGGCAGAATGGTTAGAATTACAATGGAAAAAGTTAAATTCATATTAGTGGTCAAAACACTTTTTGAGTTTTTTGGGTATAAAATTATTTGACTTAAGTTGAACGTTCATTCAGCGGCATCAATTAACTTAAAACAAAAACTTGAAATAGCCTCAATAAAGTCATAAGTAATAAGCCAAAATGGCATTATTACTCAATTAATTCTGGAATAAGTCTATATGGGCTTATTACCAATGCAGTGTGGCGCAATTATGCCCTTGTCTTCCAATTAGTCAATAAATTAGAGCAAAATCTTTACTTATGACTTTATTTCACTGATCTGACGAAACTCGGTACATTGTGCAGATAGTGTGATCCATGCTTTACCTTAAATAGCATTAATGCACTTAAAAAAACTTTCGTATTTTAGTTTAAATGTTTTTAAATTTTTGAAAAGTTTTTAAGATTATTTTGGGGAAGTTTTTGTTTTGATCTTCATTAAATCTAAAATATACTAATTAATAAATAATTTCATTAAACAAATATTCAATATGTATAATAAAAAAATATGTTTGTGTAATATTTAATGTTAGTTTAGCAATAAGAAACTATTGAAAAGTGATCAAAGAAGTAGAAAAAAGTTTAGGTTTATGTTTTGGCCTAAAATTTAACTTTTTAGCTTATTTTAGCTTTTTTTCAAACGTGATTTAGCTTAATGTTATTTTAAAATCTGGTCACACTGACTGTAACAAAAGGATCTTTGAGTGTGTACGTTTGTATTTTTATTTTTTTCATTTGAGCTGCCAGATCCAAAAAAAATAAACAATAACTACACTAAAAAATATTTGGAATAAATTTTTATCAGTTACATATTAATAAAAATATATTAAGAGATAAGAAATTTCAAAACTCTAAAAAGCGGGATAAAGCGGGATAAAAATTCAAGGCGGGATCAACCTCAGAAAAGCGGGATAATCCCGCCTAAAGCGTACACATAAAATAAAGTGACATTCCACAAGACAAATACATATAATGTGAACTCAGCTTTAACCAAGTTATCACTACAGATTAATTCATCTCTATTACGATGCGAAAGAAAAATGGTACGATTGGTACTCTCTAATGCGTTTGCGCATTTACCTTACGCATATTTTATTTTCCATTTCGCAAGTCTGGTATCACCATACGCTATAATGTGAAAGCGTCTGTAAAAATCGCGCGATAAAAACGCAAATATCTTGCGATAGCTAAATACCAAACGCAAAGTGAGAAAAACATGTAAGTACGTTGAAAAAAATATTTAAATCGTAATTTTTAGGGAAAAAGCCAAAAAATGACAAACAAAACAACGGAAATTTGAAATTTTAGTGGATATCACGGTGCAACAAAACGAATTGGCAGTCAGAAAATGGCAAACAAGCTGTAAATAATTTGTGGACAAAATTGACAGACGACCTAAATTCTAATTTTAAGGCAGCGCGCTGTGGGCGAAATGGTCGATCTAGCATTTTTGGCATTTTGATACTTCTAAACTATGGATAGTCCCATAAAATTTTAATTCAAATAAAAAAGTATATTTTCGATTACATGTCACTTACGATAAATATCGAAAAGAAGGCTCAATACAATTATGAAACTGAATTAAAAATTTAAATGTAATAGCTAATATTATATGATTTTATAATGATTATACAGTAAACCTCGGCTAATTGCCTCATCAAAAATGGCATGACTTTTGGGGTAATTATACGGGCAAGGTATTAAAGCGAAGACGTTTAATTATCTCATATAGGCAATTATGAGAATACGCTTAAATACCCTTAGAAATGCATTTATCCGAACTCACTGCACAGAAAAAAATAGACAAGAATTATTTTCAATAAAACCATGTTAATGAATAAAATTTTTAATTTCAATAATATTTGTCATTAACTTGAATATTGCATTTATCAATTCCGCGCATTTTAAAATATCGTTTACTTTTGTTTTGCTTGTGTTGGTGTTTATCTTGCTTGTTGATTGACTGGACATGGTTATGTGCTGATGTTGTTGTTTTTTTGATTGGTCGTGTTGTATACGTGTGAATTACAACAAGTAGCCGAAAATCGTCGTGGCTTGTTTTTTTCTCAACAAAGTTATTTTTAGATTATATCAAAACGCAATGCGCAAATGTAGAAGAACCATAATTTCTCATGTTTTGCCTGTATTCATTATTTGAGAATCCAATAACCATTTGCTCTTTAGCTGAATGGTAAGCACGTTAGTCTATTAGTCAAGAGATTCCCGGTTCGACTCATCCCAAATACATTTAGTTTTAATCGCGGCCAAGCAAAAACAAACTAACATTCATCCATCAACACACACACATACAATAAAATAACAATTATCACTGAAAATAAAATTTCAGTCAACAACATTTTTCTTTGATTCTTTACATTTACATTAAAAATTATTGATAAGATATTTTATTAATTCAAATATTTATATTATTGAAGAAAAAAATATTATTATTTTACAATTTTTGTTATTGATATAGCGGATTTCTTTATCACAGGAAATTCGAAAATTAAAATGATTGAATACCGGGATTTTTGTTATCAAAAATGAAACTTATTTTTTTCTGTGTGTGGTATTTAGTACATTATTACTTGGAATAAATATTTTATTAAATAACAAAAACAGTTCATATTACAAAAAACAAATACATAAGGTGCATATATTCGATTACAGAATTGCATAAATATGTACTTAGGAAGTTTTGGGTAAATAAACGAGGAGATTTTAGGGAAAATTTCATTTTAGGGTAAAATATTTCTGGGTAATTAAGTTAAGTTATGTAAGCGTGGAATTTTGTTTGAAAATGGGTGTAAAAAAACGGGTACTCAATATTTGGGTTGAATAAGCGATGAAAGTTGGAGTGGTTACAATACAAGAGTTTAATCTTGCGTTGGATCCTTTTAATAGTTTTGCGTGAAAATGTCCCAAAAACAGTCCTTTGATTAAGAGGACTTAAGCGATTATTACATACTGTCACAGATATCTTTCTCAACTAAAGTACAAGTATAAGTAAGTATATTAAATACATAAACAATTTTGGTTACTTTTTTCTCCTTTGGTTACTTTTTTCATAATTTGGTTACAAAAATATTTTGGTTGTGGCAACGCTGAAGACGACTCGCAGGCGACGTGTCGCAGCTAGGCCACCCTTCATCTAAACTGCCTCTTAGAAACGAGAGGGTAATTTGATCAAACATAATAATATCACATTGATGTACGTTACCGCATCTGCAGAGGAAGAATGTATAGCTTTTGCTTGTGACGAGTGTTCAAGTTGTTCTTATAATTTTTTAGAAAAAAGATAAATTTGTTATTTTTTATGCCTTTAGGTCGGTCGCCTTCAATCTTTGTTATTTTTATTCGAAGACGCAGTTTGAGTTAGAATGCTTGCTATTGGAGTTCAATGGAAGTAAATATTGTGTACATAACTTCTGCAAAAATTATACATTAAAAATTATGCATTGGAGAAAATTGATAGCAAAATACAAAAGAAGAAGTATTGATTATACCAATTAATGACTTAATAATTAATTAATAATATAGGTATATTTAATTATGAATGCATAAGTAATATAATGCAATGAATTATACATTTGATTACAAAAGATTAATTATAGAATTCATTTTTAGGACGAATTAAAATAATTCATTACTTTCCTAAAATATGTTGTGTGCTAACAGTAATACATTCTGGAATCATAAATTATACATGCTGTGCATTACCTTCTCCTTTACTATTCATTACCTTTTCCCACTGGGATTATTTTACATACATCCTGACCAAGTTTCTTATCACTTTGTGTATGTTCCAGAAGAGCATACAATACCAAGTTTTCTTTTCTTATAGTGTTTTCACACTGACATGGTTTTAATAAAAGTTGGTTTTAACGATAAAACCAACTGTAAAAACCTAGTTTTATCATACAAATTGTTTTTGTTAAAACCAACTTAAAACCAAAGTAAATTTATATAAAGTATGTGCAAGTACTCAGGTGATTAATTTTTTTCTCGTTTAGTGTCAATGCATGAATGTCAAAAGTTGTTTACAATTTTCGTACGCCATTTTTTTTTGCTTTGCTTTGTTATACACAATTGTGTATAGTGAAAAAGTTGAAACAAATTTTTACTTAAATAAGGTGTTACAAAACAATTATATTTAATTATTAAAATAAATATGTAGCTTTTATTATACTTATTTCACGTAATAAAGGTTTATCAATTAATAAATTTACTTTGGTTTTGTCTATCCATACATTTCCTTTTTGTTGTATGCAGATCTGGGACTTGCATTAAATAAGGAAATGCATTGACCATTTTCCCACACTAAACCAAATTAATACAAATGCAAATATCTTACATTAGAACTAACTTTGATAATTATAGTGCAATTTTTTTGGCATTAAACTAAAATCTGTTCAAAGTAATACATTAATATTGAGCTAGCACCAAATCACATGGCGAAAAATAGAACATAAATGTGTACATACATAAAAACATACGTACATACATAAATATGTAAACTTTTTTCTATGTACATATCGCCAATTGAGGCAAAAATCATATCACTACCATTTTTATAATTTTTCAAGAGCAAGACAAAACTTGTTAAATTGTTCGAAGCGGTAGTATATTCCGTTTATAAAATCACCATATTTTAAGATATAACCTTACAATAAAATAAACAAAAACTTAACTTCTGTAGCTCGTTTCTGTATTTTTAGCATCGTAAAATTTCCAGCATGAAACGAGGGAATCGTAACAAAAACGGTGTAAATTGAAACACAAAATGGCTTTTCTCACATAAAAGTGTTTCTGTATATTTACTTTGCGAGAACTATCTGTCATTTAAATAAATTTCCAGCAATTATTGGAAGGATGCAGGGAAGGAAAATGACTTCTTGGATTTTGTACCAACTGTGAAAACAAAATGTACTTTTTGGACCATGACGGTGCCATATTTTTTAATATTTATTAATAAGAACGGAAAAGTAAAAAATGCGTAAAAATTCAGAAGTAAACAATAAAAAACAGAAATTGAACAAAAATGTGTATAAAAATTCAGTATAAAAAATAAAAAATAATACGAAAAATATTAAATATTACATTCGTAAGGGTACATTCTTAGATTAGACTTATTAGAGATCGGTTATTTTACAAATTTTGCTCATTAACAGGCCTGTTATTTGCATGAATATAAAATCTAAGTTATGCCCATAAAAAATGCGCGGTAAAACCTAAAACACACTATTGAAGTAAAGGAGTGATATGTAGTTAACAAAAATAAATATTACCACATTCAAGGAGAGTTCATGTACGAGGTGCTAGACAAATTTTTTGTTGCAGACTTGACACCACCTGGTACATGAATTTGCCTTGACAACTGCATTGCAACAAAAACAGAGAAGCTGGCCGTCTAAAATAAAAGACACAAAAAAATTAAAGACAACATAGGCAAAATTAATGTTAGCATATAGTGAAACATTGGCATTTTTAAATTGTACCAAGTAACTCGCGGTAGTACCAAGGTACCAACGAGGTCAAAAATGTACCATAAAAAATACAATTGTACCATGATTTCCATCCCTGGAAGGATGTGAAAAAAATTATTTCTGTAACAATGTTTTGTGAAAAGTTTCGCGCAAGAACTGTCAAAACAACTGGCATTTTAACAACCAAATTTGTACAAAAACATATAAATTTTTTAATTTGTTTGTGAAAATATGAAAAATAAATTAGTTGAAAAGATATGCAACGAATTGTTGGACTAAAATTATTATTAGCGAGTCGATATGACTATGTTTATTTATAATTTTTTTGTGTAATTGTCTTATGTAGGAACAGTTGATAGAAAAAACTTTTTATTTCAATAATTTTATAGTAATTTTATATTCTTGTTCATTATTTTATATTCTTTTCTTTGAAAATTATTTCTTTTTTTGTTATTTAAATAATATTTTTGTGACATTTGTTTCGTTTGCACGCAATTACTGGAAATATTCCAATAAAACAGAATCAGTGTTGTCTGTTTTCGCTTCAAATACAGAAACATTTTTTTCTCACAAATCGAAAAACGATGGAATTTTGTGTTTCACATTTGTAGGCACGTACTTATACAGGTACCTGCAATGTTCCTTTATTGTATTTTTTTATTTGTGCTATCTGATAAAAATAAGATTACGTTTTATATAATTTTACTGTGTACAATATGTGATAGTGCAATAATATTGCATTACTTCATGATGTGCTTAGTGGCAATACAAAATTAGTGCATTTTTCGCCATACGATTAGCTGCTAATGCAATATTAATCCATTACTTTTAAGATATTTTATTTTAGAGCAAAAAATAGTGCATTACAAGCATCAAATTTAAATTTTCACTAAAATATTTGTTTTTCAATCAGTGCTTATGAAAAGTAATGCAAGTTGCCCAGGTCTGGTTGTAATCATCTGTTTTTGACATTCATCCGTTATTTTTGCACAAACAAAGCGCATGTTGTTTTTGTATTCTCTTAGTTGTTGTAGACCTGCATATACTTTATATAAATATACTTTGCTTAAAACCATTTTGGAACAAATCTAGTTTAGGGGCACCTCCCCAACATTAAAAAAAAGTATCCCATCCTATAGTAAATTGAAAAATAAGAAAAAAAATTAAATAAAAATATTGGCGGCGAGGCTTAGTTATGGGCCTCTGAAATTCTGGTACAATATTTTGATTATACGGTGTTTTTCAACGAATATGACCAATATTGGTATTTCAAAAATTAAAAAAAAATTGCTATCCTATAATGCAAAGTTTTCATGCCTAATAGCTTATTTCTGCGCTGTCGGCCTTCGCCGAGCTTAAGGATTTTTACCACCATGGTGTTTCCCGAGACGGCGCACTGGGGGCAAAATGGTCGATCTAGCGTCGTTTAGTTCAATTTTCAAAGTTTTTAATTGCGCCAAAATTGTGTCTCAATAGATTACTAATATACCACTGAACTTATATATCGATTCTTTTTTGATTGCCATGATCTAGTTGCACAGCTGTTAGCTGTCAAACACAAAATATGTTTAAGTGGAAGAAAAGTGGTTTTATTTTTAGTTAGAGATGTGTGTTAACTAAAAAAATTTTTGTTTGTGACCTGTGCTTAACTGTTGTAGAAAAAAATAGAGTTGAAGTTGACTATACCACTAACTGCTTGAAAAAAGCCAAAATAAGACTTCCGTGGACCAGAACTTCTGATATTGGTGGGTATTGGGGCTAGAATATTTTTTATTAATTACTATGTTGTCTTGTGATTGTAAAATATCCAAGTCATCTGCTACTTTATGCTACTTTACATGATATTGCATTTTTTAGGAGTAATGTCGGTGCTCAGACGAGAAGTTTATTTACTATGGCGCAACGAGCCTGTGGCTACTAAAAAATTTTCTGCCGTTGAGAGTCATATATTTCATAATAAAACTAATATCAACATGTATAATGCTAATGAAATCCTTGTAATAAGCAAAAAAAATTTGAAATTTTGTAGCACAATTGGTTCAGGAATGGAAATTCAACCATAGAATCAGCCACAAATTTGAAGAAAACAAGACGGAGTGGTTAGACGGACAACTTTTCTTAGTTGATCCACTGACTAATCGTGGGAGACCCGATTAGATGTTCGACGAATGTTCCAACAAAACGAAATTAAGTAAAGTTTCCCAAATTGATAAGGAAACACCTCACAGTGAGCTCGTACTAGCTTTAACGAGCAGTTTATACAAAGAACATTGTGTACCTTGCACTTGTGATTCATCTCGTAGTTCCGAATCGGAATAAAAATCTGTTATTACTATTGCAATTAGTATTGTTATTTTTTTGTGCATTATAATTTCATTTTTGTTATGAAAACAACTGAAGACTGAATAAGGCCAAAAATAGTTATTTCAAAATTTTAAACAAAAAAATAAATAAATAAATGTTTAAAAAAAAGTTGTTCATATTAAAAGTTTAATATATTTTTAGTCCAAAAGAATGTGAAACATTAAATATATTAATTAATTAATTAAATATATTAGCTTTATCATGTTTTCCTGAATGAAATAAACAATGTCTAATTTATGAAAAAAAATTGCAACTTTCACAAAAACAAAAAATATATATATATTTAAAAAAATTTTTTTTATTTAATATTGTAGCTTAATCTATTTTCAACTAAAAAAAATATTACACAAAGCAGCGGCTAGTTTTAGAATAGTTGCAATTGCTGTGGATCTCCTTGATCTACAGGTGTTGAATAGCGTTTAGAACATACAGAAACGCTTCCTTACTCAAACGTAAATTTTGTACAAAGCTAAAGCAATATGTATTTAACGACATATTCCTCTATAGATTTTTCTTACCTGCGGTAATTTAAGGAAAGTATATCGGACCTATCTCTTAAAACTCGTCTTGCAACTCGTTCTACATGGTCGTTTTCTCCATAAAGCCATAACGCTACAGAATCCATCACGCCATTTTCAATTAAAAACTGTTACACTTTACTTTTTCTGAAATTTTGTTTTTTTAAATATCGTTTTTGTACATATTTTGACATTTCAGTACTGGCAACCTTTGCCATATTTTCTTTTGCAATGCCCGTGTTGCCACTTTTTCAAAAAATTTTGCGAAAGTAATAGAGAGTACCAAATTGGCATATCATCGCATTTAGCTTTCGCATCGTAATTGCTTTTGCATCGCAATAGAGAGTAACCCCCCAGTAGCGCAAAACCCAAGGTACAAGTCGGAATGGACAGATTTATAACCATGGTTAAACGTGGGCGAAGCCCAAATTTTTCTAAAATTTCATCCGCTCCAAATATGTATAGGGAAACCGCGCATCATCTACCAATCGTCAAAATCGTTTTTCATTATTGCAAGAAAAAAACGACAAGCCCGCTGCATCATCGCAAAAGTCTTTTAAGCCACCACCTATCTATCTGAGACAAAAAAAATCTAACGCGCTTTTAAAAAGGCTACTGTAGACCATTGGTGAAAATTCTTTTTACATTATAGCAATTAAACGAGGTAATATTGATGAAACAAAAATCCAAATATATGATTAAAAAGATTTCTGAAAAATTGTTAGTGAGTTTGAAAAAAATAAAACAAATTTTTACACATATCAACTTAAGAGTGCTAAGGGCCTACAGATAGTATTAAAGGGCATAGATTCATATGTTTAGCCCGAAGAAGTAAAATATGCACTTATCGACCAAGGATTTAAGGTAAAAAATGTTACCAATATAATCAATAGAGAGAAGATTCCCCAGCCTTTATTTCGTGTTGAACTGGAACCGAATGATATACAGTTGAAAAAAAACGAGACGCACCCAATTTATAGTCTAAAATACCTTTTACACCGAAAAATCACAGTTGAAGAGCCACGTAAGCGTTCAGGTCCCGTACAGTGCCATAATTGCCAAGAATATGGCCATACAAAAACTTACTGCAATTTACCTACAGTTTGTGTTATCTGCGGTGAATTGCATGGTACTGCTACTAAGCCAAAGAACCAAGCAGAAAAAAAATCCAGTAACTGTGGAGATAATCACGCCGCTAACTACAGAAGATGCCCTGTACATTCTTTCGTTAAACAGGTTATGGGTCAAAAACCTAAATTAGGTCCAGCACAAACAGCAAACGTGTACTCCGCCACTTTTGCTCAAATGAGCCAACTAGTCATTTCACTTATATCGTATGCCGATGCAGCTAAGAGTTGGCATATTCCCACAAAAAATATTTCACCTTCAAATAATTCAACGAATCCAAACTCTAGCTTTAACTTTAGTCGCCTTGAAGCTACTATTGAGAATCTGGTGCTAACTATAAACAACTTTACAACAAATATGACTAGCATGATGCAAGAAATGCTGAGAATGCAGAATACTCTGCTTCAAGCTTTAGTTAATAAACCATGAACACGTTAAAAATATGTTTCTAGAAGGCAAACGGCATTCGCCAACATAAAAATGAACTTGAGCACTTCCTCACGGACAAAAATATTGATATAATGTTGGTTTCTGAGACTCATTTGACTTCAAGAAGTCTACTCAGAATTAATGGCTACACTTTATATGATTCAAAGGACCTAAGCTTGCGGGGGCTCAGCAATTTTAACAAAGTCAAGACTGAAGCATTTTATTATTGACAACATTTGTGAAGAACATCTACAAACATGCACAAATTTTGTCATATCATCAATTTACTCTCCTCTTAGATTCGCAATTACTGAGGATCAATACGAGGATTTCTACAAATCTCTTGGCCCTTGTTTCGTAGCAGCTGGCGACTATAATGCTAAACATACGTTCTGGGGTTCGCGTCTTATAAAACCCAGAGGTCGAGTATTGTTCAACACAATTTCAAAAATGGGCTTGAACGTCATTTCTAGTGGGAAGCCCACATACTGGCCGACTGACATACGTAAAATTCCAGATGTTATAGATTTTGCCGTCATGAAAAATATTTCTACGGAAATAATTCACGTTAAAGCTTCTCTAGATCTCTCGTCCGATTACTCTCCCACGATCATTACAATATCTAGCCCACTGAGAAGTGGCTTACCTCACCCATATGTGAAGATGATAAATCGTGTTAATTGGCTGTAATTAAAAATATATCTTAGTAGTCAATGCACGGAAAACATTACGCTAAGAACAAACGAAGATATTGAAGCTAACATAGCCAACCTTAACGAAATGATTACACAGCCTGCTGTACATGCTACTACCTCCCATCCGCAGACTAGGGTAAATAGAATTTATTCTACAGATATTGAACGTCTCGTAAGTGAAAAAAGAAGAGCTAGAATAGAATGGCAACAGCACAGATCACCCCACCTTAAAATCAGATTTAAAGAGTGCACTAAACGACTCCAAGAGTTGCTTGCATTTGAAAAAACTGCATCTCTTAAAAATTATCTGGAAGGTCTTGATGTCACACCAGCATCTAATTACTCTTTATGGCACGCTGCTAGAAATCTGAAAACTCCCGCTGAGTTTAAACCACCTCTGCGCACATCTACCGGAGGTTGGGCAAGAAGCGATACTGAAAAAGGTAACATATTTGTTGATCATTTAAAATCCGTATTTACCCCACACAAATGTACTGGTGTAATTGATTTGCCGAGTGTAGTCCCTCTATCCACGCAGCAAATAAAGTTTAAGATGCGTTTTGTACAAAAACTAATTGCTGAACTCAACCCGATGGAATTAGTAACCAGATGCTGATGAAGTTGCCTCGTATTGTAATTACAATACTGTTATTTATTTTTAAGTCCATTTTACGACTGGAGTATTATCCACAGCTTACCAAGGCTGAGTCATATAGGCCAATAAGTCTCCTATCAACAATGTCACATCTTTTCGAAAAATTGCTCATGACAAATTTGTCCCCAATTCTAGTTAGTAGTGGGTGCAAACCGGACCATCAATTTAGTTTTAGAAGTCAGCATAGCACTATTGAACAAACTCATAGATTGGTCCAATTTATAAGAAGAACATTTGAAGAAAAGAAGTATTGTTCTGCGCATGGAGGCCTAATTTTAAAATTAAAGACATACCTACTAGGTATGCCAAATGGGGAATTCCGAACCCGGAAATCTCGCGATTTTCGTGATTTAGCGAATCTCGAATCCCGGGATTTGTAAAATTCAATCCCGGGATTTCATTTTCGGGATTTCTTAGCAATTTTTATATAAAAACTTTATAAATTCAAATTTTCGTTGATTTTATTTTATTTTTTATAATATTTAAAAATCCCATACAATTTTATACGTACAGTTTTAACAATTTAATGATTATTCGTGACATATCCCAGCAAAAAAGTTTGCTTACTAGAATGCAAAAAAGTGTATGTAATCGTCAGTCGTAAGTACTTACAATTTGACTGAATAACCCATTATTTTTGTTTGAGAAGTTCAAAAAGTATGCGGTACCCTATACTTTTTGTCTACAAATATCCAAAAGTTAATAGATTACTGACTGCTTAAAAGTATTAAAAATTTAATGGGTTATTTTTTGCTAACAAATATGCAAATTTGCTTAAAATTATTCAAAAGCTAGTTAGCAATTTTTTCTAATAAAAATAATCAGAATTATTGTAGCACGATCAATAAATAAAAAGAAATTTCTCTAGATATATTTTATTATTAACTAGAAAGTACTACAATAAGTACTTTCCCGTAATGATATAAATAAGTTGTTATTTTATTCATAACAGGACAGTCATTATTATGCACATAAAATAATTAGATAAACAAGTACCACTCATTACTTTGTAAGCCATTAAAAGAGTACTACCCATTACAAAATCTTGAAAATTTTTTGCTGGGATTTGTTATAAATTAAAAATAAGAACAAAATAAATAAACTACTTTGTTACGGTTATTGTCATCAAAGGTGCTACAATACTTGTACATTTTAGAATTATTTTGAAAACAGAAGAAACATATTAGCTATGGAATCATAAATCATCATTTATATTCTTCACAATTTATATTCTTCGATACAAGGCAAGTGAAAACTTTTTGTTGTCGGGTTGACGTAAAAGCGAGAAATATTTACAGAATAATGCTGAGTATTTTGTCTAAAAAACTGCTCGAGTGTGTGTGTATGTTTTTTACATTGCAGTTCAAAATTATTATCTTTTTTACTTAGACCGTTTAGCTCGTTTTCGACACAAACCTAAGATCAAACCCATTTAAATTACATGGGCTTGATAAACAGTTTTAGTCAAAACCGACCGACTGAATGAGTTCGTCTCAATTATAGTTTTATTCGAGTTGCAGAGTAAAAGGCCAGTACACTAATAAACCATACTCCTCTTAGCGAACCTATGAATACATATGGGCAGGGTTGGGTAGTATTTGAAATACGTATTTAAAATACAAATACGTATTTTGTATTTGTATTTTAAATACATGACGAAGAAGTATTTTGTATTTTAAATACATGACATGCAAGTATTTTGTATTTTAAATACATAATTTACAAAATACATTACATAGTTGCCGTATTGCAGTTTGAGTGATTTATAATGTATCATTCGTCAAACCAACAACAAAATAGTAGAATCGCTATAAAAAACATAAGTATACCACCTATAAGGATTAGTGAAAGGACTATTTCTAAGTCAAGTTTTATTAAAACTAAAGAAAAAATCTTTTGAAACCTAAACATTTGAACTATTAAACAATTTAAAAAACTCACTCATGTATTTGTTTTTTTTAATACATTATGTATATAAATGTTTCCTCGTCTGATTTAGTTCGAAAATTGTTATTTTTGTTAAAAATAATATGCTATCCTTTTTTCATTAATAAAATCTCAAAATAATGAATAATTTATGTATATTTATTTATTGGAATTAATAAATTTATAAAAATTGTTTTTAATCGGTACACCGATTAATCCTAAATTAACCGCTTATTAACCGATTAAACCAAAATCTCGATTAATTAATCGAATGAATAACCGATTAATTTAATACCCTATTAAATGCATACATACATATATATCAGTAATGGGAAATGAGATTTGCATTTCGGTATCAAAAACAAATTTTTTTAGTACTTTTTTGATCCCGAGAGTACCAAAAATTATAATATTTCTTATTTAAATTTTATTATTATAAGAAATTCATTTACAAAAAAAGGAACACATAGGTACAAATATACAAATAGGTGTAGCCTGGATTAGACTTAATACTGTTGGAACATAAAGCTTGCCCCCGTATTCCATAGCTCGCTAAAGCTAAAGCTAAATTCGACCGCTAAAATGCTGAACAAATAGAAAATTTTAAATTTTTGGCGATGACATAAAGCAATAAAATTTCGGCGAATTACATTTATAAGTCATTACCTGATTTATCAATACCCGTTTGAAAATTGCATTCGTAGCCGAAAATCGACAAATTGGATTCTTAGCGATAGAGATTTAGCTTTAGCGAGTTACAGAATACGATGGCTGTTGATTTATATTTTGTTTTCATGAAATTTTGGTAAGAGAAAATCCTTTCGACATTTACAGAGGAGTGAGGCATGGATAAAATTCCGTAAGCTACTCTCGATATATCAGGAAACATGTATTCATCTAATGCGTTTTTATATAAGCCAATGCTCTATATTGGTTGTTAATATTTCAAATTATTTTTCTTTTCTTTTTTTTTTCTTTTCCTTGGGAACATTTTAATTAAAAGTGGTATAATGATATTGGTTTAACAGACAAAATACTTTCAGGAGGAAACTTACTAAACCAAACTAACATTTTATTGTCAAAGTCCACTTTTGCCCTTAGAACTTAATATAAACTTTTTAAAATTTTCTTTAAACTGATTTAAAACAGTTGTTTCAATAGATCAACTTCTGTGCCACATAAAATATCATTGAATGAAATATGGTTTTCGTTGATATTTAATTGTGGTTACACTTTTCTAAAAGATCTTAACTAATAAAGCTTCGTTCTATTTGTCGAAAAAACAATTTAATTCTTGGCAAAATATATGCATGCGCGAGTCTTCTGACTGCATTTCTAAGTTGCCCGTGAGAGTATCAAATTTCTTAGGGGAGTACTACGGTACTTTTTCATGTTAAATAGTATCAAAAAAAGTACGATCGTACCAACTTTCCCATCACTGATATATATATATATCATAGTACCGAAATACTCACTCACCTTCATACATGAAATGTGCGAGAGCGTTTCAAAAATTTTCTGTTTCTCCTTGAACAGAGTGAGAGCAGTAAAAAACATTTTGCTTTTTACATTTTCATGTGTGCACTAATTTGTTTTATTTTGTGTTACACACACATGAAAATGAAGGCAAAACTAGGTTTTCATATAAGAGCCCACATGCAGTGTGCAATTTCAAACGCACATTTATGAGTTTTATTCATTTATGCATTATTCATATATGAGTAAAATTTTTTGAACATAAATGTTGGATTTTCTTGTGGTATGCAAGCAAATGGTTTTTTATGTATGTGTGTATGGCTTTTGATTCTATTGTTCATATGACTGGGAGAGTTGCCGATTTGGATATTTTTAGCCGAAATTAGTTCTTTATATAAATTTACTGCAAATAAATTGTAAATTTTTACATAGTGTCAGCGCTGCCGATTTGCAAATTCTTAACTCAAATTTAGTGTATATTTATTTATATAAATACATATGTATAAACATAGAAATTTACCTTTAATAAATGCAGGGACAGAAAATAACTGTTATTTTTGAAAATTTACATCAAAAAAGCACACATAAAAAATTATCGTAGAAAATTTTGGTTCTAATCATTATGATACATAGGTGATGTACATGCAAATTTTTGTATGACTTAAATTTGTGCCTTTTTTGATAAAAGTAAAAAAATAACTGTTATTTCTTAACTTTTATTTTTTAAAGCAAAAATTAAAAGTTATTTTTGATTTTTATGATTTTAGTCAAAAAATAAAAGTTATTTTTTAACTTTTAATATTTTAAGGCAAAAATAAAAGTCATGAATTAAATATTGCATAGTAATACGCAATTATTATTGCTTTCAATGCTATAAATGATAAAACATCCGTATAGACTTCTGTAATACCTATACATCAATTATTATTACCTATAAATAGCAGGCAATAAAACTAGAGTATTACTATGCAATACTTAATTCATGACTTTTATTTTTGCCTTAAAATATTAAAAGTTAAAAAATAACTTTTATTTTTTGACTAAAATAATAAAAGTCAAAAATAACTTTTAATTTTTGCCTTAAAAAATAAAAGTTAAGAAATAACTTTTATTTCTGCCTTAAAAAAATAAAATTTAAAAATAACTTTTTTTCTTGACTTTTTCGATAAAAGTCATAACAGTTACGGTCCCTGAATAAATGTGATTCGTCGTACGACACAAATTTGTCCAGGTTAAACTGTTTTTTTTTTTGGTATATTTAATTTTTTTTTAACTGCAACGCACGCGCACAGGCTTAAATAACAACTGTTACCTAAATAGCAAGTTGCAGCCATTTATACTGAAGCATAGAATATAAATCATAATAGAATGCGCATCTCAAGGACAACTAAAATATTTTTTACAAACGTTTAATGATGCCGGAGGGAAGAGAAAAGAAAAGAAGCAAAAACAAAGAACTTAGCAACAAAATACATAAAATAGCACATTTTGCATTTCGCACTTCATATGCGATTTGGACTTCATTTCAAAAAGAAAATTCCCAATGACCTAATTTTTACCAAAAATGGTTACAATAAAAAACAAACAACAAAACATGCATCCTTCTAATAGCGAAAATCAAAAAAATACCAGCGCAATTATAATACTTTTACAATTGCTTGTGCATATTTTACTAAAAATCACCCCTTTAAGCAAGTAGGGCCTGCATTCCGTGTTTTTGTTGTTGTGCAATTATGACTGTTTTACCTTTTTTGCATAAGCAATTAAAAAAATACATTTACACAAATCAAATAAAACATGCACACTTGCTATACAAAAGGGTTAGCGAATATGACACGATGGATTTTCCCTCAATTTGTGTGTTTGAAATCAAAAGAAAAAACTTTCAACACACATTTGTGAATAAGTGATCAATGTGTTTCAATAATAAAAACTTGATATTTATTTAAAGGTAAATTTCTATGTACATAGATGGCTTAATATAAGAAACGCGGAAGTCGAATTTTCGATATTTTATAGGAGAAGCAAAAACTAAAGCATTTACAAACAGAAATAATTTTTTAAGATATTATAACTACTTCATTTTGAACTGTAACGTACTAAGATCTTAAAACGCGATTTCGAAAAAATTGGTATACGCCCTTTTTATATTAAGCCATCGATATGTACATATACCTACATATATGTATATACACATACATATGTACATACATATGTATGTATGTATGTAGATATTTATTTATTAATTTAAACATTTACAATTTATTCGCTGAAAACTTTTATAAAGACTTATCCCCATATGCAAAAAATTAACGTGTGCTTGAAGTGTACGTTAAAACAAAATTTCTGGTTTTAACGTAGACTTGAAGCACATGTTAATTTGTTTGCATATGAAGATTAATATACATATGTTTAAAATATCCAAATCGGCAACGCTCATGATCAATAAAAAACCTTTAGAGGCACAATACATAAAAAACCATTTGCTTGTATACCACAAGAATATCCAACATTTATGTTCAAAAAATTTTACTCATATATGAATAATGCATAAATGAATAAAACTCATATATGAGCAACTCATAAATGTGCACATCATGTGCGCAAAATTAAAAAAAAAATATTTGCACACACACGAGTGTTCAATTTTGTTTTGCTTCCAATTACAGCATGAACATGCGTAGAAAAACAGAAAAAGATTTAAGCACTCATGTGCGTTGATTAGCAGGTTTTTTTTGTTGCTGCATTTATGAAAATAAACACAACGAAAAAATTTGCGAGTTTTCATTTATGAAGAAACTCATAAATGTTTGATTTTTTTAGAGCACACATGAATATTTCGGTACTATGATATATATATATATACATAAATGATGTCGTATTTTGTATTTTAAATATGTACGTACAAAAAATTAGTTTATTTTGTATTTTAAATACATACATGACGTGTAAGTATTTTGTATTTTAAATACATAGCCTGAAAGTATTTTGTATTTTGTATTTTAAATACATGACCAGCAAGTATTTTGTATTTTAAATACCGCAAGCCATGTATTTTGCCCAACTCTGCATATGGGTAATTCCAGAAAAAGGTCAACCTCGTGTGAAAAATTAAAAGTGCTCAAAATTTTTTATTTTCTTAAAGTAATAAATCTTAAATGTCTATACTCTATAAATCCGCCAGATAACTTTTTTTTTAAAGCTATGCAAAACATCGAGTGCAGCTTCGGCCTTGTTGCACGTAGCCCCGTTCTGTTGAAACCAAATGTTGCCAATATCCTCCTCTTCAATTTTAGTGAACAAAAATTCGTTCAACATGGCCCGATAACGATCGCCATTGACTGTAACGGCCACTCCTTGCTCATTTTCGAAAAATGGCCCAATTATGCCTCTGGACCAAAATCCGCACCAAACAGTGACTCGTTTTGGGTGCGTCGGCTTTTCAATGTATGCGTGCGGGTTTTCTGTGCCCCAAATGCGACAATTTTGCTTGTTTACATACCCGCCAATATCAAAATGAGCTTCATCTGAAATGATGATTTTTTTGGAAAAATCGGCATCTTCTGTAAGCAATATTTCCCGGCGTTGTTCAAGCGTATACACAACCATACTCGTTCAGGGGAAGGATAAAACTAATTAGCTGTCAAATCAGACATGAGCTAAGTGTTACCATTCACGAAAAAGAATTTTGAATTTTTCTCATTTTTTGGATGAAATATACAAATGTAAAAAAATAATTTTTTTCTGCACCTTTTTGCGATTAATATCAAATTATGTTTTATGTATTGTAGGAGTATTTAAAGTTATATTATTTTTTTTTTGTAATTTACAAACTTTCTACTAAGAATTACCTTACGCATTAACTTTAGAGGGGGTCAGCAAAACTCTCAAAACGGAAGATTTTTGAGTTTGCTTTCACTTGTATTTTAATGTCACGTCCGTCGCCAAAAATTACTATTAATGGTTTTCAGTAGTAAATAAGCATTTGAAGAACACCAAGGTTCTGATTTTTAAGCGAGCTTCAAGTGCTCTTTAGAAAAGCAAACATACCTCTTTTGGAAGAAATCATTTCATAAATTTTATTGGCATTTTGAATTTGTCGCGCTCTTCACCATAAGTTCTTAATATTCAATAAAGTAATATGTATCAGTAGGATGAAACTTATTATTTTAAAGATGGAGGAAGCATTGAAAGAAAAAAGGAGGGAACAAGCGAAAAAACGTCGAGAGAAGGTAAGAGAAGATGGTGATAAATGGCAGCAATATAAGAAGAAAGAAGCTGAAAGAAAGCGAATGTTTCGAAAAAATTATTACAAAATATAAAAGGAGATAAAGCTCTCCATAACAAGAAGAAAAATGGACAGAGTTAGGCATATGGTGTTGCGACGAAAAAAGAAACATGAGAATGAACTCGTTGATAAATTTGAATGTAAAGCGTACAGCTGTAAACAAACGATGGGGAAAGCAATCAAAAAAGTTGAAACTGCATTTGCTAAAACAGAATAAAAAAGTAGCTGTTCTCAAATCTTTATGGAAAAAGTATATTACCTCCACAGAGATGAGTGATGTTAACTTTACAAGCACATCAGACAGCCAGAAGCGAGAAAAGCTAATTGAAAAGTTTTATTTGCAAGACGGAATCAGCGTACAAGCTCCTGGTCGGAGGGATACGGTTTTAATTAATGGAAAAGATGTTGTAAAACGTTTTATGCTTATGACCCTGGCAGAAGCATACCAACTTTTCAAATGTGATTTTTACCACGGTGGACATAAGCAAGACCTTATTTTGTAGTTCCAGGCCCAAATTTATTCAACTTATTAATAATTTACCACACAATATATGTGTGTGTGTAAATATTATGCAAATTTAAATTTTTGCTAGAAAGTTGTGCCAAAGTTATACCGCTTATTCCTATCAAATCAGATGTACTCTTAACATCAGTTTGGTGTGATGTGACGAAGGAAAAGTGCATGTTTGGCGAATGCGAGATCTGCGATAGTAAGGATGAACTGGTTCCGATAGAGTTTCTCAAGAAGATTCATATGGAAGTCAAATGGAAGCAATGGAGAAAATTAGATAATCGCCTAAGTTTAAACTACACTATTGGCCCATTAATTGGCCTGATTTATGAGTTACGAGACTCAGCTACCAGCTTTTAAAATCCACACTTTTATTAAACGTACCAACAAAGTTATTTTGAAAACAAAAAAAAACAATTAACAGCAAATGAACTAGTCCTGCAAGTTGATTTCGCAGAAAACTATCGTTTAACCTGTCAAAACGAGATTCAAGATGCCCACTGCAGTTACAGTCAAGTAACAATTTTCACGTGCGTAGCTTGGTATTTTGGTGAAATTAACTCCTTTGCGGTTATCAGTGATAAGCTGTCGCACAATAAATTCGATGTTTATTGCTTCCTTTCGCAAATTCTGAAAGAATTACAGAACCAACACAAAGAAATTTCAAGCATCTATATATTCTCAGATGGAAGCAGTTGCCAATTCAAAAATAAATTCATTCTTTCTAGCATTCCTAGACTTAAAGATGAATTCAATTACAGAGTCTTGGAGTGGAACTTTTTTGCCACTTCCCATGGCAAAGGTGCTGTAGACGGAGTTGGAGCTGTGGTAAAGCGAAAAGTTTGGGAAATAGTTAGATAAAAAAATATTGTTCTCAAAGATGCTTTATCGTTTTATGAATGTGCAATAGAGCGTCTCGCCCGACAGGCAAAAAAAAAAGTTCTCCGTACATCAGCAAATATAAAGTATTGTTCCAAGATTTCAAAAAAAAATTTTTTATTTTTTTTGTCGAACGTAGGGATGAGATGGATAAGCTGTGAAAATAATTGGGTTTAGCAAAGAAAACTATGAAATGAAGATATTTTTCTTGCGCTTACCTGGTAATTCGATTACATTTTGCGAACATTGTAATGCTTCCAGATGCTCTTGGGTATAGTTAAAACTGCAAGCATTGCGGCTCTGTCAATTCAAATTTATTCCAATTGATCATATCGAAGTATGAGTCACTTTAAAAGTTTATAAAATTAACAACTTGTGGACCGAACATATGACGAATGCATCCAGTTGCATCGTTCTCGTTGTACCTTCATAGTGAACAGAAGTATTAGCGGAATTTCTTTTTACATACTAAACCAAAAAAAACCATACAAAAAAAAATATTTGTAGTACATAATATTTGTTGTACATTAACTTTGATAAACAAGCTATTTTTGCTTTGCTAATATTTTTTTTTACATAGACAGTAATAACTAAAACAAAAAAAAAGCAAAAACAACCGTAAACAAAATAACTTAAAGTCCCCTTGAGGAATACACTTACAAAGTGCCCTTGAGGAATACTCTATATGAGTACCTCGAAAACAAATAATTGCGAAGTGAGTGATAACGGCAGAAATGCCTATCTTACTGTGAGATCTGATGATCTTAATGATAACAATAAAAATAACAAATTTGATGATAGACTTACTGTGAGTTCTGATGATCTTAATTAAAAAAAAATAAATAAAAAACTTGATGACAGACTTTTTTTAACGGCTAAGCCAATTTTTCGTCAGCGATCAACTTCGCTTTGTCCAATGTCAACTGATTCGTTAACATTACAGTTGCCTACTACTTCGTCATTTAAATCAGCGATATCATCCGATTCATCACTTACCCAATTAGTCACTGAAAATAAAAAAAGCCCAAAACCCAAGGTCCAAATTGGAATGGACCGATATATTATTGTGGGAAAGCGCGGGCGAAGCCCTAATTCTACTAAAATTGCATCTGCTTCAAAGGTATCTAGGGATAACAGCGCATCATCTACTAATCGTTTTCAAATATTGCAAGATGACAACGACACACCTGATATATCCGCGAAAAAAACCTCCAAGCCGCCACTAATATATTTGAGAGAAAAAAATTCAAACGCTCTTATTAAGAAATTAATTTCGGTAATTGCTGAGAATAAATTTCACATTGTTCCAATAAAACATGGCAATATCGATGAAACGAAAATTCAAATTTATGACGAAACTGATTTCCGCAAAATGGTTTCTGAATTTGAAAAAAGTAAAACAAGCTTCTACACATACCAGCTTAAGAGCGCTAAAGGCATGTAGATCGTATTGAAGGGCATAGATTCTTATGTTGCCCCCGAAGAAATAAAAGATGCACTCGTCCTCCAGGGGTTCAAGGTAAAAAATGTGTCCAATATAATAAATAGAGAAAAGATTCCCCAACCCCTATTTCGTGTTGAACTTGAGCCTAATGATATAAAATTAAAAAAAAATGAGACGCATCCAATTTATAATTTAAAATACCTCTTGTACCGAAAAATCACAGTTGAAGAGCCACATAAGCGTTCAGGTCCTGTACAGTGCCATAATTGCCAAGAATATGGCCATACAAAAACATACTGCAATTTACCCTCTGTTTGTGTTGTGTGCGGCGAATTACACGGCACCGCTAGCTGCAACAAACCAAAAGATCAAAGTGATAAAAAATGCAGTAATTGTGGAGGTAATCACACCGCTAACTACAGAGGTTGTCGTGTGTACTCTTTGGTAAAGAAGACTATGGTGCAAAAACCTAAATTAGCTCCAGCTCAATCAGCAAACGTTTACTCTGCCACTTTTCAGCAAATGAGCCAACCAGTTACTTCCCGTGTATCGTATGCAGATGCTGCTAAGGCTAGTTCTATTCCGACACAAAATGTTTCACCGCAAAATAATTCTACAAATACACACTCAAACTTTAATTATAATCGCCTTGAAGCCACTATTGAAAATCTTGTGCAAACTATAAACAATTTTACAACAAATATGACTATCATGATGCAAGAAATGTTGCGAATGCAGAATACTCTGCTTCAAGCAATACTTAATAAGCCATGAACACGTTAACAATATGTTTCTGGAACGCAAACGGCATTCGCCAACATAAAAATGAACTTGAGCACTTCCTCACGGAAAAAAATATTGATATAATGTTGGTCTCTGAGACTCATTTGACTTCGAGAAGCCTTTTTAAAATTTATGGCTACACCTTATATGATTCAAAGGACCCGAGAGGAAGAGCATGCGGTAGATCAGCGATTTTAATAAAGTCAAGACTCAAGCATTATATTATTGATAACATTTGTGAAGAACATTTACAAGCAACGAATATTTGTATTGAAAATTTTTCCAATAATTTTGTCATATCATCAATTTACTCTCCTCCTAGATTCGCAATTACTGAGCATCAATACCAGGATTTTTACAAATCTCTGGGTCCTTGTTTCGTAGCAGCTGGCGACTATAATGCTAAACACACGTTCTGGGGTTCGCGTCTTATTACACCCAGAGGTCGAGCGTTGTTCAATACAATTTCCAAAATGGGCTTGGATGTCATTTCAAGTGGGGAGTCCACTTATTGGCCTACTGACATACATAAAATTCCGGATGTAATAGACTTTGGCGTTATGAAAAATATCTCTAGGGATTTAATTTAAATTGAAGCTTCTCTAGATCTCTCGTCCGATCACTCTCCCACGATCGTTACAATTTGTAGCCCATTAAGAAGTGATTTACCTCACCCATATGCGAATTTGATAAATCGTGTTAATTGGCTGCGATTTAAAAAATATCTTAGTAGTCATTGCACGGAAAATATTACGCTAAGAACACATGATGATATTGAATCTAACATTGCCACCCTTAATGAAAATATTAAACAGGCTGCTGAACATGCCACTACCTCCCATCCGCAGACTGGGTTTAATAGACTATATTCTACAGATATTGAACGTCTCGTATGTGAAAAAAGAAGAGCTAGAAGGGAATGGCAACAGCACAGATCACCCCAGAATAAAATTAGATTTAAAGAGTGCACTAAACGACTCCAAGAGCTGCTTGCACATGAAAAAACTGCATCTCTTAAAAACTATCTGGAAGATCTTGATGTCACACCAGCATCTGATTACTCTTTATGGCGTGCTGCTAAAAAGCTTAAAACACCCGTTGAGTTTAAACCACCTCTGCGCACATCTACCGGAGGTTGGGCAAGAAGCGATACTGAAAAAGGTAACATATTTGCTGCCCATTTAAAATACGTATTTACCCCAAACACATGTACTGGTGTAATTGATTTGCCAAATGTAGTCGCTCTACCCCCTCAACAAATAAAGTTTAAGACGCGTGATGTGCAAAAACTAATTTCTGAACTCAACCCAAAGAAAGCTCCGGGTTTTGATGGAATTAGTAACCAGATGCTAATAAAGTTGCCTCGTATTGCAATTAGAATACTGTTATTTATTTTTAACGCCATTTTACGACTGCAGTATTATCCAAATAGCTGGAAGCTTGCCAAAGTTAAAATGATTCCAAAGCCGGGCAAAGACCTTACCAAGGCTGAGTCATACAGGCCAATAAGTCTCCTATCAACAATGTCAAAGCTTTTCGAAAAACTGCTCATGACAAAATTGTCCCCAATTCTAGTTAATAGTGGGTGCATACCGGACCATCAATTTGGTTTTAGAAGTCAGCATAGCACCATTGAACAAACTCATAGATTGGTCCAATTTATAAGAAGAACATTTGAAGAAAAGAAGTATTGTTCTGCGCTGTTTATCGACGTTTCTCAGGCATTTGATAAAGTGTGGCATGAAGGCCTAATTTCAAAATTAAAAACATACCTGCCAATAAACGTTGTAAGTCTTTTGAAAAGTTACATTACTGCCCGGAAGTTCACTGTTGTGGAAGGAGACTTTATGAGCATGCCTGAAACTATCTCATCCGGTGTGCCACAGGGGAGTATACTGGGGCCAGTTTTGTATTTGATTTATACTTGTGATATGCCTCTGAACAGCAATATCCACACTTCCACATTTGCTGATGATACAGCCTGCCTTAGTATGCATGAAAATCCTTACGAGGCATCCCGATATCTTCAAGAACACATTACCCAGCTGGAACTATGGTTAAACTTATGGAGAATTAAGGTAAACGAACAAAAGTGTGTTCAAGTAACATATACATTACGAAGAGATACGTGTTTACCCATTCGGATTAACAATCAAGTTGTCCCTCAACATACTCATGTGAAATATCTTGGTATACACCTTGATCGACGGCTTACTTGGAAACACCACATTGACTCTAAGTTAACCCAAATGAAATTAAAATTAACTCAGGTACATTGGCTGATTGGTAGAAATTCAACCCTCAGTCTAGATTGCAAACTTTTGATATACAAGTCACTTTTGAAACCGATATGGTGCTACGGAATTCAACTATGGGGCACTGCTTCAGCTTCCAATGTCGAGAGAATCCAACGAAGGAAAAATAAAATTTTGCGATTAATAACATCGGCTCCATGGTATATAAAAAACTCAAATATACATTGTGACTTAAATATGCCACTAGTGACTGAAGAAATTGCAAAAAACGCTGGCAAATATTTAACAAAACTCGAGTCACATCCTAATCCGCTTGCTCGTAATATTTTGAACTTTACTGGACACATCCGCCTAAAAAAGAGGGATACAAGGGCTCTTATACTCAACACTCCAGATGGGACTAACTGAAAATAATTTTTATTTTTTATTTATATTTTCTTCCTTTTGTTTATCACTACTTAAATATGTATTATTTATAACTATCTCTAAATTTATGTCCGACAGTGGTCGGGCCTAATAATTATTTTTTAGATTTAAGATTTGAATACTTATTGTTAGTTCATATAGGAAGATACAATAAATAAATATCATGTATTATATAAAAAAAAAAAAAAAAAAATTTTTAATTATATTTCAATCAATATTATGAGGAAAATTACTGCGTTTTGTTCTCTTGGAAAAAATTGTTGCGTCCGCTTTGTCGCGTCCGTATTTCTACTTTACGCATTTAAAAAAAAATTAAAACAAAATTTTCATAAATCTACACATAAACGATGTTCCTTCACCTTAATTTCCACATTCACAGAAAAAAAAATTATTCACAAAATTTCGCTGAATTATTCATATTTCTATAAGTGCACAAAAATAACTTCTATTTTTGTCGCGCCCGTTTCTCGCTGACATTTGCTCATATCTTTTTACTACATTATTGATATCGTCCAAAGTTCTATCTTTTATATAGTACTCTTCTCTTGCTTCGAAACACTGTGAATAAATATCGAATCTTTCCATTCCTTTTTTGATTTTGCTCAACTCAAAGTGTACGAATGTCGCGTCCGTCGCCTGGGAATTGCCCATATGTATCTGTTGAACTTGTAGAAAACAACCTATGTATGAATTTAAAATTTTTCAGTAGAGCAAAAATACTGTTCAAGTGCTCGGGCAAACTTTTAATGTATGTGCCTATAAAAATGTGATTATTAGACGTAATTAATCGAATTTGCTTAGAATAGTGTATACATTTCTTTTAATTTTTCCACATGTTCAGCTTTATTATCGTTGTCAGTCGTAAAGAAGTCGATACAAAATTTATAATGCTTGGTATACATACATAAATATGTATGTAACAACCGTTATACTTGTTGTTGATCAATCGCAATTAAAAAAACGTTAGTAGATATATACTTAATAAAACAATATTGGTTTTGCAACTTATTTGTATGAAAGTGAATCTAAAAATTTTCGTAAGTCAACTTAAGCGGTAGTGCTAAAAGTAAAGAGATACATTCGTTTTGATATAGATTATAGTAAAACATTTATATTGAAAACAATATAATTAACAATATACATATTAAGTTATTATTTTCACTATAAATTCTCTAACATCAAATGTGATTAATCAACTTAAAAATTGATGAGAAAAATTCTTTTGATTTGTATTTCATACTCGTATTAGAAAATTGTTCACTTTAAATACAATTGTGGAATTATAAATTATGAACATAAAACCTTTTAAAATGCATTAAATTGTCATTAAAGTAATATTTATATAAAAAAAAATAATTTGTTTTACGAAAAAAATTCGATCCCGAAATCTCGAAAATTCCATGATCCCGAAAAACCCCGGGATCCCGAAAATCCTAGGATCTCCTAAAATCGATCCCGATGGGCATCTCTAATACCTACCAATAAACGTTTAAGTCTTTTGGAAAGTTACATTACTGCCCGGAAGTTCACTGTTGTGGAAGGAGACTTTATGAGTATGCCTGAAACTATCTCATCCAGTGTGCCACAAGGGAGTATACTGGGGCCAGTTTTGTATTTTATTTATACTTGTGATATGCCTCTGAGCAGCAATATCCACACTTCCACATTTGCTAGTGATACAGCCTGCCTTAGTATGCATGAAAATCCTTACGACGCATCCCGATATCTTCAAGAACACATTACCCAGCTGGAAATATGGTTAAACTTATGGCGAATTAAGGTAAACGAACAAAAGTGTGTTCAAGTAACATATACCTTTCGAAGAGATACTTGTTCACCCATTCGGATAAACAATCAATTTGTCCCTCAACATTCTCATGTGAAATATCTTGGTATACACCTTGATCGACGGCTTACTTGGAAACACCACATTGACTCTAAGTTAACACAAATGAAACTAAAATTAACTCAGGTACATTGGCTGATTAGTAGAAATTCAAACCTCAGTCTAGATTGCAAACTTTTGATATACAAGTCGCTTTTTAATCCAATATGGTGCTACGGAATTCAACTATGGGACACTGCTTCAGCTTCCAATCTCGAGAGAATCCAACGAAGGCAAAATAAAATTTTACGATTAATAACATTAGATCCATGGTATATAAAAAATTTAAATATACATCGTGATTTAAATATGCTAGTGATTGAAGAAATTGCAAAATATGCAGGCAAATACTTAGCAAAACTCGAGTCACATCCTAATCCGCTTGCTCGAAATATTCTGAACTTTACTGGACACATCCGCCTAAAAAAGAGGGACACAAGGGCTCTTATTCTCAATACTCCAGATGGGACTTCTTGAAAATACTTTTTTCTCCTTTTTGATTGTCACTACTGTAACGAACAGTTTGCACACAAACTGATGTCACACCCTGTAAAGCAGTAAAACATAAAATAACAAATATGATCGACGAACTGATTTATAAAACAAAAGACACTAACAAAATGTATTAAAAGAAATAAACTAAAGAACAAAACATACAACAACAAACACATCCAACAAAATAATTTACAAGCAAAGGGATTAACGGTCACTAACAAAACATACATACAAACATGTACATTAAAATAAGTTAGGGACAATAACAACCAAACATAAGCATGCAGAAATCTCTGTAAATATTACAACAATAATGTAAAGGGAAAATAGTATAAAAGGCCGAAGAATTTGCAAACAATCGATCAGTCGTTGCATAGACATCAGTTGATCAGGATGAATCCGGGTAAGTTAGTATTCAACTAGCAAACATTGTTAGCGATTACCTAGTCGCGAAACAATACAGTAGAATCTGGATAAGTAGATATTTAATAAACATTGTTAGCGATTGCCTAGTCGCGAAACAATACAGTAGAACACGGATCAGTAGATATTAATAAACATTGTTATCGATTGCCTAGTCGCGAAACAATACAGTAGAACACGGATAAGTAGACATTGACAAACATTGCTAGCGATTTCCTAGTCGCGAAACAATACAGTAGAACCTGGTTAAATGAGATATTAATAAACATTGCTAGCGATTTCCTAGTTGCGAAACAATACAGTAGAACCTGGATAAATAAATATTAATAAACATTGTTAGCGATTGCCTAGTCGCGAAACAATACAGTAGCACCTATATAAGTAAACATTATTAAACATTGTTAGCGATTTCCTAGTCGCGAACCAATACAGTAAAACCTATATAAGTAAATATTATTAAACATTGTTAGCGATTGCCTAGTCGCGAAGCAATACAGTAGAACACGTATAAGTAGACATTGACAAACATTGCTAGCGATTTCCTAGTCGCGAAACAATATAGTAGAACCTGGATAAATAAATATTAATAAACATTGTTAGCGATTTCCTAGTCGCGAAACAATACAGTAGAACCTAGAATAAATAAATATTAATAAACATTATCTCTTTGTATTTTGGCCAGTATCTAGTATCAGTGAATTAAGGGAACATGGAATACACATTAAATATATTGCTAAATATGTAGATGACATATTAGCAATTATTAAAGAAAAAGACAAAAATACTATTTTATCAGTTTTAAATAAATACCATCCAAAAATCAAATTTACAATAGAAACGGAAACCGAAAACAAAATTTCATATCTAGATGTCATGCTATATAGATCGAAAAATAAAATAAGTTTTGACTGGTATGCAAAAGAAATGTCCTCTGGTAGAATAATGAATTTTTACACAACACAGCCAAAAAGTCAAATAATAAACACCGCAAAAAGTTTTATAAAAAGAGTGCTTAGTATCAGCGACAGACAATTTCACAGCAAAAACATTAAAATTATATTCCAAATTTTAAAGAAAAACAGTTTTCCTATAAACTTGATAAACTTACTTATTGAAAGCATAAAACAACAACTTAAAAATAACTCACAACAAACCAATACCTTACCAAAAGAAGACATAAAATTTTCAGTGTATCATATGTCCCCAACCTTACTGACAACAATAACATAAGAAAAACAATAAAAATAACAAATGCTTGTTTTGCTTATAAACCAAACAGAACTTTAAACTCAATATTCCCAAAAACAAAAACGCGGGTTGAGAAAAATAAACAAAACAATGTCATATACGAAATACAATGTAAAGGGAAAACGACGAAAACTGTGATCTAATATACATTGGCACAACAAAGAGAAGTTTAGATACAAGAATGGGAGAACACAAAATGGACATAGTAAAAAAGAAAGAAACAACAGCACTAGCACAACATGTAAAGGGTGTTTTTTTTAGAGGTATAGAACTTCGAATTGAAATAAAACACAAGAAAATCGTTTTAATGTCCATCAATTTGGCTTTATTGGAAGGATAATCTTATGCCATTAATGTTTAAATATGATTTCGGGCATGTGGCCGCCGCGGCTGGCTCGAATAAAGCCATTTCTACAGGTCCAATATTCAACCACTTTTTCGAGCATATGGGGCCGTATGTTGGCAATAACGCCACGAATGTTGGCTTCCAAGTCCCCTAACGTTTCTGGTTTGATGGCGTAGACGAGTGACTTCACATATCCCCAAAGAAAATAATTCAAAATTGTCTAATCACACGATCTTGGTGGCCAATTGATAGGTCCATTCCGCGAAATTATGCGCTCATCGAATGTTTCCTTCAATAAATCGATTGTGACGTGCGCTGTGTGGCATGTAGCGCCGTCTTGTTGGAACCACAACTCATCCACATCTTTTTTGCGCAAAATCTTCCATAAAGTTGATGGACAAAGCTCCAATTGCTGTGCACGGTGGCGAATCGATTCATTCGGGTCCTCTTCAACACTTTGCTCTACAGCGGCAATTGTTTCTTCGGTGCGCACTGTTCGACGTCTCTGTGGATGCGTATTATCACATAGAGTAAACGCAGAGCGAAAACGATCCATGGTTAACCGAATTAATTGCTCTGATGGACGATTATGTCGACCATAAAATGGACGGAGCTTGCGGTAAACTTCGCGAACTGAACCATTATTTTCGAAATAAATTTGCACGATTTGCAAGCGTTGTTATTTTGTCAACCTGTTCATGATGAAATGGCAAACCAAACTAAATATTAATCACTTGACAGCTGACAAAATGGCCGCCAGTTAAAAAAGTGATGTCAACTTAAAGTTCTATACCTCAATAAAAAACACCCTTTATTACAAACTGGACACTCAGCTGACTTCGAAGGAGTTAAAATTTTGGATATAGAAAAAATGGAAAGAAAAAGATACACTATTAAAACATTAAGAATACAGCAAAAAATAAACAAAACAATGAATCTAAAAGAAGATACAGCAAACATAAACACAAACTACAAAGTAGCTTTAAACGAAACAGATCTGTGATATTAAGTTAAGTTGTGTTTAAAAAATTTTATATTTGTTTATATATGTTTTAATGTTGAGTATTGTTATTCAATATGTAAAATATGTATATGTACCTATGTAATTAATTATTCCATGAATTGTAAGTTAAAATGACTCAAAGCAAAATTGTTTTTTATAATTGTTTTTATTATTTAAATAGACGATCGCTTGAAAAAGTAGACAAAAAATCTACGAAACGTCGGGAAAAACTGTAAATAAATGGATTTTTATTTGCATTGAAATATTAGGCCCAATTAGCTTAAAAGGAAATCAACTTAAACCTAGATACTGGCCAAAATACAAAGAGATAGAACTACATCGGATAGCTTGCCGAAACAAATTAACTATTTAAATATTAAAAGTAAAAAAATTGGTACTAAAAATGAAGAACTTTTTTAAACACATCGCACTTAAATATGACGTAGAGACAAGCAGAGTAATGAAAGAATACTGCAACGAAATAAAGAGACTAACACAATTACAGGAAAGACTAAAATTCATATTATCATGTAGAAGTTATGGCATAATACCGAATCATACGAAAAACACAACAAAACAGGTAAAAATGCTATTCTCCTGCGAAAAACAATTGGGAAACTTACAAAGATTGAATTCAATTTTCACAAAAAGATTTTAAACCTAGAAATATCACAAACTAACACTAACATTAAACTATGCAAAAGGAAGATTCATAACCTAAGCACAGGCATAAAATATATGTATGACTTCAGCGATTGACTATACGACATTTATTAAAAAACAAACAGAAAGAATAACATACATAAGAGAAAATATTAGAAATACACAGAACAACAAATTAGATACACTGAAAAAAATACAATTTTAGAAACATGGATTAGTTTATAATGAAGATTGGCTGGTTAACAACACTAATTGTACTGTACCTACGGAATGCAAATGGATATTGTCAATGGGGAAAAAGTTTGCGTTACCCATCAACAAAAGTAATTTTTCAACATTACATGTAATAGCCGACATGGAACAATATGTACAGACTATAGAAGATAACATAGAAAAAGATGTTGCCAGAACAAGATTAGCCAATAAAATAAGCCATTTTAAGAGAAATATGGGAAGCTCAGAAAGGGGAAAATTTATACTTAAAGTTTTTAAAGAAACGAAGAGATTCTTGAAAATCCATGATGAAATTTTAGTTACACAGGCGGATAAAGGAAATAAAACGGTTATGATGTACAAAAAAGAATATAGTGACAAAATGGAAAAATTATTAAACGATAAGGAAACGTACAAAGTAATAAGGTGGTCTACTGTGTAATTCGAAACGAAAGAAAAAGCTTTCGAATTTGTATGTTTATAACATGTAAATTCGAAAGCATTTTCTTTCGAATCGAGTTACAGAGTAGACCCCAAGATCAGATCCTACAGAAAAGTTAAAAAAAGACAATAATAACATAGTATCAGAGATGTATAAAAATGGTTTTATAGATAAATGGCAAAAACGAAAATTAACTTTTCCAGCAGCAACAGCCCCAAGAATCTATGGACTACCCAAAATTCATAAAACAGACATTCCCCTTAGACAAATAGTATCTTCAGTGAAAGTTCCATGTTATGAACTATCGAAATACATAGGCAATATTCTAAAACAAACAATTTCAAAAGATTATAATTTAAAAAATTCCACACAGCTAAAAAGCCAGCTTATAACCAAAACACTCGATGAAGGTGAAATATTAGTTTCTTTTGATGTCATATCACTTTTTACCAATATTCCTGTTCACCTAGCTATTCAAAATATTATGAAAAAATGGACCACCATTCAAACACTGACAAGGCTACCCCGCTCGAAATTTCTTAAAATTTTACAATTTTGCCTCAAAGACAATAATTATTTTGTCTATAAAGACAAAATATATAATCAAATTTATGGAATGCCTATGGGAAATCCTCTCTCCCCCACCATAGCAGATATTGTACTTGACAACTCACTAGACGATGCACTTCATGAATTAAGGGAACATGGAATAATTAATTATTAAAGAAAAAGACAAAAATACTATTTTATCAGTTTTAAATAAATACCTTCCAAAAATCAAATTTACAATAGAAACGGAAACCGAAAACAAAATTTCCTATCTAGATGTCATGCTACATAGATCGAAAAATAAAATAAGTTTTGACTTATATGCAAAAGAAATGTCCTCTGGTAGAATAATGAATTTTTACACAACACAGCCAAAAAGTCAAATAATAAACACCGCAAAAAGTTTTATAAAAAGAGTGCTTAGTATCAGCGACAGACAATTTCACAGCAAAAACATTAAAATTATATTCCAAATTTTAAAGAAAAACAGTTTTCCTATAAACTTGATAACCTTACTTATTGAAAGCATAAAACAACAACTTAAAAATAACTCACAACAAACCAATACCTTACCAAAAGAAGACATAAAATTTTCAGTGTATCATATGTCCCCAACCTTACTGACAACAATAACATAAGAAAAACAATAAAAATAACAAATGCTTGTTTTGCTTATAAACCAAACAGAACTTTAAACTCAATATTCACAAAAACAAAAACGCGGGTTGAGAAAAATAAACAAAACAATGTCATATACGAAATACAATGTAAAGGGAAAAACGACGAAAACTGTGATCTAATATACATTGGCACAACAAAGAGAAGTTTAGATACAAGAATGGGAGAACACAAAATGGACATAGTAAAAAAGAAGGAAACAACAGCTCTACACAACATGTATTACAAACTGGACACTCAGATGACTTCGAAGGAGTTAAAATTTTGGATATAGAAAAAATGGAAAGAAAAAGATACACAATTGAAACATTAAGAATACAGCAAAAAATAAACAAAACAATGAATCTAAAAGAAGATACAGCAAACATAAACACAAACTACAAAGTAGCTTTAAACGAAACAGATCTGTGATATTAAGTTAAGTTGTGTTTAAAAAACGTTATATTTGTTTATATATGTTTTAATGTTGAGTATTGTTATTCAATATGTAAAATATGTATATGTACCTATGTAATTAATTATTCCATGAATTGTAAGTTAAAATGACTCAAAGCAAAATTGTTTTTTATAATTGTTTTTATTATTTATGCCCTAATTAAGTAAGAAGATTTAGGACGTTTTTGTTTGAAAATGCTTCTGAGTTCTTGTCTTTGAAGTCTATAAATTATTTTCTTCAAAAATGGTTGTTGTCTTTGATAATGAAAAATATAAATATTATTGCCATGTTTTTAAAACATAAAAATTCAATTAAATTATTATACAATAGTTTGAAAAATATATGAAAAAATATGTGTTGGATATAATGTTTATAACAAAATCATAAAGCAAATACACGAACCTTCTAGCATAGACAATAAATACTAATTGTTTTAAAGAATCAAAACTGCTTCTTTTTTTCGTCCATAGACAAGACGATACATTCGTCGAACAGAATTAGGGCATTAAATAGACGATCCCTTGAAAAAGTAGACAAAAAATCTACGAAACGTCGGGAAAAACTGTAAATAAATGGATTTTTATTTGCATTGAAATATTAGGCCCAATTAGCTTAAAAGGAAATCAAATTAATAAACATTGTTAGCGATTGTCTAGCCGCAAAACAATACAGCAGAACCTAGATAACTAGATATTAATAAACATTGTCAGCGATTACCTAGTCGCGAAACAACATCGATAAGGAGAAAGTAATAAATATTGTTAGCGATTCCCTAGTCGCTAAACAATACAGTAAGACACCGAGAACTAGATATTATAAACACTGTCAGCCATTACCTAGTCACGAAGCAATACAGTAGTACATCGTTAAGCAGATATTTACCAATATTATCGCACGTCAATATAGGGCAATCTCGGTAGTATTGCAACGATGGTTCTCACCACGAAAACAATACAACGCCACCACTGAAACGGGAGTAGTAGGCCAGTAGCCGATACGTTCAACTTTGCGGAAACATAAGTAAGATATCCATAAGGCCCCAATTTTCCTGATAAGGTACTACATAGGACCACAGGAGTAATACAAATGTTGACTACGGAAGCATAGAAGACAACTCGCAGGAAGAAAAGCCATAACAAATCCGGGGAACTGAGAGGCCATAAGCAAAACAAATGATATACATAATACTACGGAATTGAAGGCAAGTGAATTCTATTTCAGAAAACCCTAAATTTATTAATTTTAAATAAAGAATAGTAATAAATTAAGGAAAAGAACGTGTTATTTCTTGTAACGACCATTGGCATTTTCAGGCTGAGTATACCCGGCAGAAAACGACGTTACACTACTTATGTATTATTTATAACTATCACTAAAGTTATGTTCGACAGTGGTCAGGCCTAATAATTATATTTTAGATTTAAGATTTGAGTACTTATTGTTAGTTCATATTTGAAGATACAATAAATAAAAATATGTAAAATAAAAAAAAAGATTGGCAATGTTAAATTCAATATCATCAGATGATCTTAGCTGAATGTTTTCTACGCAGTGACTACTAATATATTTTGTGAATCCTAGCCATTTGACCTTATTAATTATTTTCACACATGAGTTAGTTAAATCATTCCTTAGTAAGGCAGATCTAGAGAGCCCTCTACGTTAATTCAGTCCCTATATCTATTTTTCGTGACGCCAAAATCTATAACATCTGGAATTTTTCTTACTTCAGTAGGCCAGTAAGTAGGCTTCCTACTCGAAATGACATCTAAGTCCATTTTTTAAATTGTATTAAACAACGCTCGACCTCTGGTGTAACAAGACGCGAGCCCCAGTACGTATGTTTTGCATTGTAGTCACCAGCTGCCACGAAGCAAGAACCAAGCGATTTATAGAATTTCTCATACTGATCTTCGGTAACTATAAATCTGGGAAGTGAGTAAATTGATGATATCACGAAATTCGCACAAAAATTTTCTACGAAAATATTCGTTGCTTGCATATATTTTTCACTAACGTTGTCAAAGATATAGTGCTTGAGTCTCGGGTCCTTTGAATCATATAGAGTGTAACCATTTACTTTAGAGCAGCTTTCCGAAGTCAAATGAGTCTCAGAGACCAACACTATATCAATATTTTTTTCCATGAGTGTTCAAGTTGCGTTCCAGAAACATAGTTTTAACGTGTTCACGGTTTGTTAAGCAATGCTTGAAGCTGAATATTCTGCATTCATTTCTTATATCATGCTAGTCATATTTGTTGTAAAGTTGTTTATAGTTAGCACCAGATTCTCAATAGTAGCTTCAAGGCGAGTAAAGTTGAAGCTTGAGTTTGCGTTCGTTGAATTATTTGGCCGTGAAACATTTTGTGTGGGAATAGAACTGGTCTTAGCAAAAGAACTGGTTAGGAAATGTGGCTGAGTAAGCGTTGCTGATTGAGCTGGAGCTAATTTAAGTTTTTGACCCATAGCCTGTTTAACGAAAGAATATACAGGGCATCCTCTGTAGATAGCGGTGTGATTACCTCCACAATTACTGCATTTTTGTCTGCTTGATTTTTTTGGCTTAGTGTTCACTATGAAGGTACAACGAGAAAAAGATTAAGTTTACAATTTTTTACCTATGCTTATACCGAGTTCCTTGCAATATGTACATAAATATTATTTATTTACATGACATATTTCAATAGTATAAAAACAAAAGTTTCATAGGCATTTTTCATTTCACATTATCACAGAAACCAAAATCGACCCCCACATTGGATAATATGATATCCTACTATTATGAGCATAAAGAAACCAGTCAACATTGCATTTTTTTAATAAAACGAAAACGAAATAGTTCTTGTATTTTCTAAAATATTACTATTTAATAAACTCCATCTATATTGTTTATGTATCAGTACCAAACATTTATAAAAAAATATGCATGTTTACTAATTTCTTCAAAATAGGGCACATTATTGTTATAAGCTCTTTATTCCGAGAATATTTACTATTATTAATAACATAAATTTACATATTCTACATTCAGTTATCATAAGTATATTATATATTCCTCTGTTTATATCAATTTTTCTTTTTGTTTTATCAGGAACCCCGCAACTCCGCGATTCCACTCGAAATGTTCGATGATTCTTCATCTTTACAAAGTCAAGATATTGAAAAATGTAAGTACATATGTCATTTTATATATTTTGGCAGTAACATACGTCCATACATGCTATGTATGCATGATAAGGCGGTTGAAGTTTTAAATATTCAAACGACAGTATTTTTTGTGTGAAATAATTTTTTATTGGTTCAAATTGCAAAATGTGTGGATATAATAAAAATTTCATATCATTTAACTTTAGCTCGACGTGGCCACCTTTGGCCCTCAAACGGTTAAAAGTGAGTAACATACTCCACGAATATAATCTTGTGGTATTTTGTAACATTCCCAGCGCATCCATGCTTAGATTGCTCCCCAATATAGCCTAGATGGAATAATCCATCTCATTTGCATTTGGTGAACTCGAAAGCCATTGTGTGGACGAAAGAAGTGTTGAACATGGTTTTAACAATTTAATTAAACCATTCTTCTTAGTTCACACGAGCTTTATAGGACGGTGGTGAGTTGTTGGAACGTCCACTTTCTTTATTTATGGAATGAATCGAAAAAATTATTTTTTTTTCGCGGCTGCACTGAAATATGCGCTTATTTCTTTAATCTGTTTTAAGACTACTTAAAACATTATGGTCATTTTGGACATTGCAATAGTGTGTACTAATGGCAATGTTTGTCATTTCCGATATATTTTTGTGAGCCATTGCTTTCCATATGAAAAACATAATACGAACGGCGTTGCACACATTTTGAAAATGACATGACAAGAACTGCCGGATGTGTACTCAGCATAAGTCTTATCTCTAAGTTAGTAAAATGTGTTTTTGTTGAGGCAGTACGGTTTTGTGTGATAACATTTTATCATACTTTAGTGTTTACCATTACATTTACGATTATATGTTGCTTATCCACTTTACTGTTGTTTATGGATTTAATTGTTTTATGGTATGTTTATTTAGGCTTAAGACATTATTTATTTATAATTATCCTTATCTTATATTTTATTTTGTCTTTACATTTGCCTGTCTATGTGTTAACCCTTGTTTAAGTACGATTGTGTCTGCCATTCTATTATGTATAGTGTGTGTAGTGCGTTTAAAGCCCGCGTCTTTAAATTAGCTTCCAAAACACATTCCCGGTAATAAGTCGCATTGATTTTGACACCAGGCTTGATGATAACGATTGGGCAGACCATCGGTGGTCACAGCTGCCGATAACATTACTTGGGATGGAAATTGGCTTCGCGTGACCGTCCGTATCGTCAAATTTTTATGAGTGTGTTCAGTTAAGTAAGCTTGAACTACTCAATAGGAAAATTTTTTCATCTGAGAACACAATGTTTGAAAACTTTCAAGTTATGTAATATTCACATTGTAAATTATAGTAACCTACATACTGTTGGTAACACAGGTGCTGATGAACACCAGAACTTTTTGGTATCCCAATTGTGGTAGGGAACCTGCGCCTCAAAATTCACCCTACCTTGATTCTAGTAGCAAATATATTAATTGTCTAGATGCCCACGATTGAATATTTCTTGTTACCCTAATAAAAATTAAATTCTTAGTTCTATATTTTTTCTCTTTTTATACTAGTACACCTCTCACAATTTTAGTTGATATTAAAAAGAATCGTATGTGTAATTGAATATGCAATTTCGAAAAGGCATCCCGCATATTTTGAGAAATGCGTTTTTTCATATCAATGAAAAAAGAATATCCCTGGCATTCTTTATAATTTCTCAAATGTCACATCTCTAAGATATGTACCGTTTTCGAAATTATTGTTTAGTGTTAGTAGTTGTAGATTGCCGGTTCTGGCCCTATTAAAATTTGTGAAATTCGTGTGAAATTTCTACAAATTCTTTAAAATTTGCTTGAATTTTAGAATTTCAGTACAAAATTTGAAATTTGAGAATTATGTTATGTCCGTAGGAGTTTAAGGCTGTCCGTGATTTGTGAGAGTCGAGATATTGTTGAGATTGATCGATTGTGTGTGTTAGTGTTTTTCATACGGGATTTCCCGGGATCCCGCACATTTTCCGGGAAAGAAATTTGTGCAGGAATTCCCGGGATTTTTTGATTTTGTTATGGCAACTTAATTTGTATGTACACATTCCTTGATGAGTGTCGTTATTCACTTTATGAATGCGATAGTGCAGTAACAAAGTGAAGGCAACATCGCAATAGCTAAAGCTTTACAACAACTAAGGCCGAGTTTACATCTGGCACATATGCGTTCTGAGACTTAGATGCCTTTATTTGGGAAACGCAGAACGCGACGTTTAAAATTTAATTCTACAACAATTCATAAAAGTTAAAAACAGAAACGAGCAAGGAAATAAAAGAAAATTACAAATAATTACAAACTCTCTTTGGTAAATAGTACGGTTAACAGCATTAAAGAAATATGCCCTTATGCAAAAACGATTATTAAAGTTAAAGCATGCGTTAAGACCGGTTTTGCCATACAAAATTCGTTTGTTAAACCAACTTTAAGTTTAACAATGATTTTTTCATAATTCTCGTATAATTACTTTTTTATAATATGTACTATTATATAAAGAACGGAGACGGTATTATTTTTTGACTATCGTTAATATTCAATAGATCTCATGAATTATAATTGGGATTTTTTGAAATAAATTAAATTTAAAAATATTTTGTATTGTTTTGTACTGGGCGGGAATTCCCGGGATTTCCCGGAAACCGAAAACTCTTTCCTGCTTTCCCGTGAAATGAAAAAGTCCGGGAAAAGAAAAACTCTTAATGTGTGTATATATAGGAATTTAAGGTTGAACGTGATTTGTCAGGGGCGAGGTATTGCTGAAATAGTTCCAATTATTCATAGATGAATTCTGGTATATGTGTGTGCGTGTGTTTGTGTGTATGTGATATCCTTTCCTGCAGTCAGACTGGAGCCAAGTGTCTTTATGTCAACACTAAAATTGTAGTAGTAGTTACATTGTCTACAATTCGTCAGTATAAAAGAAAGAGAGAAAACAGATGTGGTGTATTTCTGGTGGATTTTGCAACAACTTGTCCATAACATGTTTGTTTATCTTTTGTTTATTTAATTACATATGTTTATTTAATTACCTCCATCTCCCTTGTTAGTGTGATTGCTAAGATCTAATAAACACTGGAGTACGCAATCGCTTGGGTATAAAATTTGATAATATGTGTAAGAAAACATGTGAAAACGATGTGAAAGCCAGAACACACACGAATATTTTTTACATACAACAACAAAAAAACCGCAAACAAAAAAACCCGCAAACAAAAAACACAAACAAAGTGCCCTTGAGGAATACTGTATATGAGTACCTCAAAAACAAATAATTGTGAAGTGAGTTCTAACGGCAGAAATGCCTATTTTACTGAGTTCTGATGCTTTTAATAAAAACAATAAAAATAAAAAAATCTGATGATAGAATTTTTAAAATGGCAAAGAGACATTTTCGTCAGCGATCAACTTTGCTTTGCCTAATGCCAACTAGTGATTCCTTAACACTACAGTTGCCTAGTACTTCCTCATTTTAGCCAGTGGCATCATTCGCATCGGGCTCGTTTTCACCACTTAACCAAGCTATCACTACAGATAACAGTAGCTCAAAACCCAAGGTACAACTCGGAATGAACAGATATATAACCATGGTTAAGCGTGGGCGAAGCCCGAATTCTTCTAAAATTTTATCCGCTCCAAATATGTATAGGGAAACATAGCATCATCTACCAATCGTCAAAGTCGTTTTTTATTATTGCAAGACAATAACGACAATCCCACTGCATCATCGTAAAAGTCTTTTAAGCCACCACCTATCTATCTGATAGAAAAAAAATCTAATTCACATCATTCCAATTAAACGAGGTAATACTGATGAAACTAAAATCCAAATATATTATGAAAAAGATTTCCGAAAAATTGCTAACGAATTTGAAAAAGATAAAACAAATCTTTACACATACCAACTTAAGAGTGCTAAAGACCTGCAGATAGTATTAGAGTGCATATTTTCATATCTTGACCCCGAAGAAGTAAAATATACACTTACTGGCCAAGGATTTAAGGTAAAAATTTTTACTTATATCATTAACAGAGAAAAGGGCCCTCAATCCCTATTTTGGGTGGAAGTGGAGCCGAAAGACATACAATTGAAAAAAATGAACCCCATTCAATTTATAGCATAATGTTTCTCTTACACTATAAACCACAGTTGAAGAGCCACGTACGCGTTCAGGGTGATTACTCTTTATTGCGATGCGAAAGCAATTACGATGCGAAAGCTAAATGCGATGTTATGCAAATTTGGTACTCTCTATTAATTTCGCAAAACCTTTCGCAAAATTGTTTGAAAAAGTGGCAACACGGACATTGCAAAAGAAAATATGGCAAAGGTTGGCAGTACTGAAATGTCAAAATATGTATACAAAACGACATTTAAAAGCAAAATTTAAGGAAAAGTGAAGTGTAACAGCTTTTGATTGAAAATAAAGTGATGGATTCTGTAGCGTTATGGTTTTATGAAGAAAACGTCCATGTATAACGAGTTGCAAGACGAGTCTTAAAGGTTCAATTAGATGTGACATAACCATAGCCATAGAAAACAACCTTAACTCCATAACTCTCACCATAGAAACCAATTTAATTTTGGTTTGATTATGGCTATGGCATTATGGCTATGTCACGGCTAATTTAAGCTTAAGACATAGTTCTGGTATACTTTCCTAAAATGACCGCAGGTAAAAAAAATTTGTAGCGGAATATGTTATTAAATACATATTGCTATATTTTAACTGTACAAAATTTGAGTTTCTGTATGTTCTAAACGCTGTTTAACACTAGCTAAAAGTTTATAAAACTAGCCGCTGCCTTAAAATTACTTGGCCAAGGTGGATACCAATATCAAATTGGCCAGGACCATACCTTAGGAATATAGCAGCAGTCAATGTCCCGTAGCTTAAAATAGCTCTACGTAGCGATTAAGAAAATACAAAACTGAGAGGGACCATCACCTGTGCTGGAAATGCTTAATTTATTTTTATGCATTTTCACTTGGTGTGATTTTTTAAATCAAATATGAATACATACATACAAACATACATGTGTAATATTACTAGCAAATTTCTGTTATTTTTGCAAAAGATGTAATTTTTCCAAAGTTTTTGGATTTCTTTATTCATTTTTACTTAAAAGCTTAACATTTAAAATTTTTGCAAGCTTTTGCGAATTTTCGTAGTATTTTGCTTTTTCTCTCACAGTTTTAGCGAGTTTAACCAATTTAAGTTTATTGATTGTTTTCAATATTGCGTAATTTATTCCAAATTTCAATAAAGAATATTTGCATAAGAATATTTTAGCGTAAATACCATAATTGACAAAATTTTCAAACAAAAACATTAGAAGCCGTAAACAAATGAACAAAAACATAACAAATCTGATTCGAACATCGAACATATTTGCATTCAAAAATAACAAAACCGACTTGTTTTCATGACACCAAATTAATCCAATATTGGTTTACAAAACCGACAATCAGCAAAACCGACTTGGATTCTATAACAACGTAATACACACACACAAACATACATAATGAAATTTTATAATATTATGAAATTCATACACACAGCCACACACACACAAACACATACATACACACTCACATACACACACACACATACAAACTCCCATAATTCATATGATAATCGTGTAGTAGTCGTCAAATCTAATTTATCTGATGGTATTACGATATATGATGAAATTCATATTCACAGCAACACCCAGATTAAAATCGCTAGCATCAGTTTGTAATACAAAGGCACGAGAAAAATCGGGACACGTAAAAGTAGATGCTTCTATAAGTTTTGGTCTCCAACAGCTATTTCCTATAATTGTTACATTAAAGTAAAATATACTGAAATAAAAATATCATTACCCCTATTCAAAAAATCTGCTTATCAACCTGATTGAATTCGAAACATTTAACATCTGAAATTCAATTGTATATATAAAATCTATGCCAACACAATATTTTCTATCTCCATAAGAATAGCAACGTCAATAGCATAGAAAACATATACACATTCATTTGTAGATATATATGAAAAACTCTCGCAGGCCAAACAATACCCACAAGCAATGATATTCTTCAAAGTAAAAATACCCTGAAGGAAATGTCGATGGTGAAAATGTACTGAGTCGCTTTTGACTTTGTCACCAGTACTACTCTCTAAATACTCCCAAAAAATACTTTGTGCTATAGACATTTAGCATGTCCTTGTCATTGAAAATCTACTAGTAACACTTAAACAGTTGACTAGGTAGTGACTACATAGTTCTTATGGGAACATGGAGACAGACCAACCAGACATTTAGTGGTACATTTCTATACCTTACGTACATACAATTATAGGAATATTGACAAGTTGTTGCAAAACCCACCACAAATGCACCACATCTGTTTTCTCTCGTTCTTTTGTACTGACGAATAGAAGAGAAATTGTAGACAATGTACATACTACTAGAATTTTAGTGTTGACATAGGGACATTTGGCCCCCGTCTGACTGCAGGGTAGATAAAATCACATACATTAATACAACAACATATACATATGTACATTACCAAATACATTCCCTATCCACTTCCATTCACAACAGGGTTGCCACTCTCTGCAGCTATTAGATTATTTCCCCAGAGATCGCAAACATAAATGCAATACAATAACCCTACATAAGGATACCAACGATAACTCAAAACAACAACACAAAGTCTATCAAATAACAATCACTACATACACACAAATACACAGATCGCTTTTAACTACCCTGCAGTCAGACTGGGAGCAAGTGTCTTTGTGTCAACACTAAAATTCTAGTTACAACTTTGGTATAATAAGTTTTCTACTATCCTCTAGTATAAAAGAAGGAGAGAGATGGAATTGACAATAACTTGTCAATATACATACATTTGTATGTACGTAAATTATAGAAATGTACCAGTAACTAACTGTATGGTTGGTATGGCTCATGACCCCATAACAACTACGTGGTCACTACCTAATCAATTGTTTTAGTGTGACTAGTATATTTTCAATGACAAGCACATGCTAAATGTCTATAGTACAAAGTACTGTATGGGGTATAATTATATAGTACAACTGATAATAAGCTAGTCAAAAGCTAGTCAGCACATTTTCACCATCGACATTTCCTACTGGGCATAATGATTGTCTGACACTACAACAAAAGTATCAGACACCATCAAAAATATAAGTATATACAAACACACACACACTCATATACACACACACACTCACGTACACCCATGCAAACACCCACTGTAAGCCCAACGCCTCTCTACAATAACAACAGAAGCTGTACACACAACTATACATACATACACATAAACAAAGAATCCAACTCACACACACACACACACATATAGCCAAGAAAATCCCCTAATTTGTAACAGGGTTGCCACCCTTTTTGGTTTTTCCCGGTTTTGAATTCCCAAAACATGTCCGCCACCATTACTACACTACTGTCGTAGATTCTTTATGATGTTATTTTCTTCATAAAACGAAATAGACAACAACGTACATGGAGCACCTGTGTCACATACAGCATTTAATTTGACACCCTCAATAACGACTGGAAGAGAAGACACGTCACTAGAATTGGAATCAGCCACAATGAAAATTGAATAATCAAATAAATTTTTATTAGTATCACTATTACTGTCATTGTTATTATTAGATACATAATTAACGCTTTTGTTTTTATTGCGAACTGAGGCTAAGTGACCAATTTTGCCACAAGAATGGCACTTGCAGTTTTTGCATTTACAAAATTGAGAAGTATGGTTTCTCCAACCACAGTGAGAGCATGACGATTATTTTTCACTGCTAGTTTTGTCTCTGCCTACGTCATTACTATGTCTGCTGCTGTTACCAACACCGTTATTTCTTTTCAGAAATTTTTGCTTGTTGACAAAATTCACTGCATTTTCATCTCTTTTATTGCTTTTCGTTTCTAGAATCATCGCTTTTTTTAATGCACCTTGAAGTGTAAGGTTTTCGTCTTCTTCACATAACCTTTCGAAAATGAAATTCGGTAAACCCATCACAAATTGATTTAAAACGAACGCATCTAAATTGATGCCAAATTTGCAATTGAGTGCTAAAGTTTTGACTCTAGCGAACCACTCTGCTACGGATTCACACTCCTGCTTGGATGCACCGTGAAACTTTTTCCGTTCACTAAATACAATAGTAGGTAGTGTATAATGTGTGTTTAATATTTCACACAACGTTTCAAAAGTTTTTGATGCCGGAGTGCCCGGACTACACAAGCTGTGTAATACCTTGTAAGGGACAGCACCAATTGATTTCAACAAGATCGACTTTCTTACATTGCCATCTGTACAATTTATCTCACAGAAGTAGATGTCGAGACGCTCCTTCCACACTTCCCAAGACTCCAACTAGGGTTGAACTCCGATATATTTGATGTTTGAAGCACCGTAACCGGTGCTGTATTAGAACTTTCATCCTCAACCTTTGGCATATTTTTTTTGTGTTCTTGGTTGCCTTTTTATATTTGTTTTACTTATTTTTTTTTAGGATTCAATATAGGTATATTACACCATATATATGTACATATGTATTTACATATGTTCATATGTTGAGTAATTTGTAAGTACAAATATACTGTTTTCACACTTCAGTTTTTGTTTTGTTTTATTTTCCTTTGATCCTCGTCGCCAATATGTGATGTATCAAGCGAACGGAATAAAACAACGTGCATTCATGACGAATTCAAAAGCTTAATTAAATACATTTATTAAACAGAGATTGTGATAAAAAGATGTTGCTAGACAATTTAGTTATTGATGTTTGTATAGCTACATATTAAAATGTTGAGAGTAAGAAACAGATCGTTATGTTAATAGCAACCCAGTAAAAAAAATTGGAAGTCATTCTAAAGGAACTACATTTTCATTGCTTCCAAAAAATCGATATTTTTAATTTGCCGATAGTTAGTAGAAAACCAAGTAGAAGTTTATTTTAGTCATACAAAACCTTGTAATTCCTCTTTAGTTTTAGAAATTACTCACCAGAATTTTTAAAAAATCAATTTTTTTGAAGAAACTTATGAACTAATTTTGGTCTAAAATTTTGAAGTTATTTGCTTAAATTTACATGAAAATACTGTTTCGCGTTTAAATTCCTATAAAAAGAAACTAATTGTTAAAATAGGTAACTATTAAGCATTTTTCCTAGTTGAAAATATTATCATAGAACACAAAAAAGGACATTTTTCTTAAAATCGCTTCCAATTCGGTGACCAGGCATCGAAAAAGAGAACTTCTTGCAATGACAACCCTATGTAAAAATCATTAGATCGGATCAAAATTTGCACTACTTCCAGATCGCAAACTCTACATTTTCATGACTTTTTTGGAGTGTCTTTTTTTACTGGGTACTAATGCAAAATTTGTTGCTTCAGACACGAGTTTATTAAGTTAATTATTTTCGTATTCCACAAATAGGCAAAGTTATAGAATACAATATTATTGGTAGCTATTGAGCTTAACAAACACGTGTCTAAATCAAAAGATTTTTCATTAGTATATACCGGTTACGCTTTTTTGGGCAAATGTCTGTCAAGTGTGACCGTACCTTTAGAATTCTCCGAAATATTATTTTATAGCCTTATAGCCTTATCTGATTCGGCCCAAAATTTGGCACACGCTCACTGAAGTATTGTTTCATGTAAATGGGGCTTAGTTTTGGTAGATTTTTTAAAATTTTAACCTTATGGGGTCATTCCTCGCAGTTGTCCGATTTGGCCCAAATTTTGGATCCGCTTACTGAAACATCGCTTTATGTAAATTGAGTCTTACGACTATTTTGGTAAATTTTATAAAATTGCAACTTTGACCTAAGTGTGGCACGCTAGGGACTTACCCCATTTGACTAAGATTTTCACTACGTGAGTTTTAGACCTATTACTACAATAATCCGCACAGCTTTTGTTTAAATAAAAAAAATTCCATACATATTAATATACATTTAAAAGTTACACAAATATTCTCTATTTCAAGTAGTAAAATCTGAAGAAATAGTACTGACACATTAGAAGAAAAAATAAATAAAAAGAGAGACTGAGTGATCAACTTCTACGTACACTCTGTCTGACAGGTACGCAAAACACACTTAAACATATCAGAAATATATACATTAGAGCTACTCAACTTGTATGGAAGCGAAAAAAGTGATTTTGTTAGCCCTCTGAAAATAAAGCTTGATATGTTTTATGATGATTCCCAAAATATTTTGGTTCTAGCATTCACCATCCGTGAGCTGGACCATGTTTAAAAAACGTCTTTTCAGTTTTTCGATTTTTTGGTACTTTACTCCAAGACGACATAAATAAAATTTGGTATAATCGAAAATAGTTTTTGGAGCATCTACTGTTATATAAAACTTGACCACTTGCGACATACTAATTGAGATATTTAACTAAATACATATTTTCGTTTCGGGTTTTCATACAAATTCTACGTATTTGGAAATAATATTTCGTTATCTAAATTGAATCTGTTTTAAAATAATGTTAATTTATTTATTTTTGTAATTATTCACATAAAACGCGAAAATCGCGATATATTTTATCCTTTTTTAATATCGGCAATATGGGTATCAAATTTTTTTATTTTTCAATTAATTTTTCAATTATAATAATCTGGTGAAAGGCAACAGATCTGTTTTCAAATCTAGGATGCTGTGACATTTTATTTTGTTGTCTATATTTATGATTTGAACAGGCTAATGAAGTTCGTATCGCTTTGTAAGCCAAATTACATTTGATAATTATTAATGAACAAATGAAACCAACGTTTGTTGTAAATATGCTGACTAACAACACATAGTTGAACGGAACAGCCAGCCGTTTTCGAAGGCCACTAAACATTCCTCATCAGCGTTCTTCTGAGTTTGGTCCACTGTGTGTGATGTCAGTTGATGTAGATTTCTGCTTTATATACTCAGCCATCATTGCAAATGGAATATGTGAATTGTTTTGATTCATCTTATTTTAATTTGCTGAAAGCTTTTTGTAATGAAAGCTCAAGTTTATCTTCTCTAAATATACAACAGTCTTGCCATTGCCGTTTGTTCTGTACTAATAGTAGAATGGTAATGGGGACCGACGACATGTTTTGGGAATTCAAAACCGGGAAAAAATAAAAACGATGGGAACCCTGTTACAAATGTGGGATTTTAGGGATTTTCATGCTGAGATTTTCTTGGCTATGTGTGTGTGTGTGTGAGTTTTATTCTTTCCTTATGTGTATGTATGTATACTTGTGTGTACAGCTTTTGTTGTTATTGTAGAGAAACGTTGTGCTTATACCCTGCAGGAAATGTCAATAGTAAAATAATACTGATTATCAATTGACGATGTCACCAGTACTACTGACAAATTATACCCCAACTAATGTTATCTACTTTTGACATTTAACACAGGCTTGTCCTACGAAATCTACCAGTAGACTTCGTCAATACTGACTAGGTAGTTCTTGTGGGACCATATGGCGAAAATGTCAGTAGTGAGATTGTACTGACATACTATTGACGATATCACCACATTGTGGGAAATTTCCCAAATTAAATTTGTACTGATTTACTATGGACGCTGGCACCACCTGCAGGAAATGTCAATAGTAAAATTATACTGATACTTAAGTATGGACCTGAAAGTGTGACAAATCCTTAACTGATAGCACAAACTATTCCACAGGGACAAAAAAGGTTCCATAATTAGCACTTTCACTGGAAATTTTTTTAGTTTTCTATTTTTATACAATATGGATTGTTATTTTATTTTTATTTTTTTTTTTTTGTAATTTCTTTTATATAAATGTTTTTTTAATTATTGTTCAATACACCTTTATTAACTTTTTAATTTGATTTCTTAAGCTAATTTTTATAAACACTTAACTTTTGTTTGACGCCACTTTTATTTTCAACAAATCAATAAAACATTAAGAAGAAGCATCGTTGTGTGGATCTGAAAAAATTTTTTCTACGCATCAAAATAATATTAATATGTAGACGCTCCGTTAACAATGTCACCAAAATAGTTGACAAAAGTGGTGACTTGGGTACACTTAACCCAACGTTTCCTTCAGGGTAGTGTATGGATGTATGTATGTGGGTGTTTGTATGTGTGTTTGTGAGTGAGTGTGTGTATGTATGAGTATGTGTTTTTGTATTTACTTGTGTGTCTGCCGGTGTCCGATCGTTTTGTTGTAGTGGCAGACAATCATTATACCCAGTAGGAAATGTCGATGGTGAAAATGTGCTGACTAGCTTTTGACTTGTCACTAGTACTACTCTCTAATTATTCCCCATACAATAATTTGTGCTATAGACAATTAGCATGTGTTTGTCATTGAGACCCTACTAATAACACTAAAACAATTGACTAGGTACTGACTACGTAGTTCTTATGGGAACATGGCGACATACTAAGCAGACAGTTAGTTACTGGTACATTTCTATAATTTACGTAAATACAAATGTATATATATTGATAAGTTATTGACAATTCCGCCAAAAATACACCATATCATTTTTCTCTCCTTTTATACTGACGAATAGAAGAAAACTTATTATACCAAAATTGTTACTAGAATTTTAGTGTTGACACAAAGACACTAGCTCCCAGTCTGACTGCGTCTGTGTGTATGTAGTGATTGTTATTTGATAGACTTTGGTTTGCTGTTTTGAGTTATTGTTGCAATGCTTATGTAGGTTATGTAGGTATGGTGGGGACAAAGATGTTGTTATGAAATCTTCGGGTATTTTTTTAAGAATTATTGTTTCGTATTTCATGACAGAGGAATTTGAATTTCATAATATTATAAAATTTCATTATGTATGTAGGTATGTTTGTGTTTGTGTATTACGTCATCACTAATTTGTGTGTCATGACTCATGACAGACATTTGTTAGTATAAAGTATTCTGCCTTATCGTGTTTGGCGTATTTCAAATACGACTACGACTGTTTGGTAATAGATTAAAGAAGACTGCAACAATTTTTCTTTAATCTATTACCAAACAGTCGTAGTCGTATTTGAAATACGCCAACCACGATAAAACAGATTATCATATATCTGAACTTTTTTAATCCTAATATGTTTCTATACTTAAGATTGCTTTATATTTTGTCATGCTAAATTGTCCAGCGTTACAGTCTGCCTGTGAGAAATTTGTTTATATAACAGATTTTGTTTATTTAACTACGTCGGCCTTCTTTGGCTGCAAACCCTTTCATACGATCGTGGGAATTTATAGAGTTTTTCTGTCCATAATAAGTTTGTTTAGCCTTGGAATGTGCTTTGACTGAATGGTTTTGTCTGTTCGTATATTTTCATGATGAAGATATGTGTTAAGGCCAACATGCCTTAACAAACATGTCCGTTTAATCCCGTGTTTCAAAATAGTATAAATACAAAAGCAACGTGTAATAAAATTGATGCGATAATTATGTAGTTGTTTATTTGCATAACTATCTATCTCATTTCTTAATAATGCCTAAATCTATACGTCAAACTAAAAGAAACGGTGCTAAATACTACTTCCTTTTATGTTATACTTTGCTCACTTCTGTTTAATCCATCAATAGATTATATGAAATAAATCACATTGTGTCCATACAAAACCTAACATATTTTGTTTTATTTCATGATCATTTTCCTACTGGGTTAATTGAAAATTTCTGAGCGAATAATAAAACATATTTATATTATTCCCTTGGCTCAATCAACGATATTGATAATGGGAAGCAGGAATACAAAATTGTTCTCTGAGATTTCTCTGCGATTACCCTTTCAAAATATACACACGCTTATACATACAGTTATCTCATATTCTGAATTCACTAGCAAGGTACGTTTTTTAGTAAGTGAGTGCATTTCAAAAAGACTACGTCAGTTTATTTGTTTCGATTTGTTTTTCTCTACACCGTGGTAGAATCCTAAAAGAAAACCAAAATAGTTAAAAAAAATAGTTCTGCCATATACATACATATGTATGTACATACGAAATAAAAAGATTTAAAAAATACAAAATTATAAAGTGAAAATATATACATAGTTATGTAAATATACATATATGTTTATATACATATATACATATATAATACAAGTACATACATACATAGTGCTATACATACTTATGTCAATATACATGTATATATGTATATATACATATATTGTACGCGTACATACATACAGAGTGCTATTCCAAAGAAAATATTGAAAAATCCGAAAGGGAAAGCCGAAAATAAAAGGACACCCCTAAGAAGGTCATAGGTACATAAGAAAATACCTTAAAGGTACATAAGAATTTACTTGCATTTACTGGAATAAACAAATTAATAACAAATTTCAACAGCTGAGTATTCACAGGGCAATAAGTAAATGTAATCATTATTTGCTCAAAAAAATTTAATATTAATTATTCATAATTTATCATTGATAATTACTTGGTTTGAAAAGTAAGTGTTTATGGTCACTCGTGGACTCGATTTCTTATAAGGTATATTCAATTTTCAATAAAATAAGAAAAGAAAACAAATAAAAATATACGCAAGTGAAACTGATAAACGAATAAAATATATCAGCTTTTCATTTAACTTTTTTCTTAAAAATCTTTATTTGTCGCGCTTCTAGAAAAAATTTTTTATTATTTTTTTGACTTGAGTGGAGTAGTCTCAGTTCGCAATATGTCCTTAGAACTGTTTATTCGTTTGGCTGACAATTTGGTCGAGTTCGAGGCCGATCTTAATAATAATCAATTGCCATTGTCCAGGGTACACGCTCTCGAGGTCCATCAAAGTGAATTGAAGTCAGAATGGGCTGGTAGCTTATGAGGAAGTTATAAGTGAAGCCGACAAGTCTGGTAGCAAGAAAACAGTTAAGAGTGACGTAGAGGCACACAAAGCTAAGTACAAGCTTACATATACCATTTATTGTAACTGTTTGGCAAAGTTATCGCAGATGTTCGAGAATATCAAAATCACTTCACAGCCTCCCACTACATCATCGGCTTCTGCTACCAACAACCTAATAAACCCAAGTGTCTCCGATATCCGTAGCCAGCACTTGCCTCCAATTGAAATCGAACCGTTTCAGGGTGATTATGCTTCGTGGCCGACATTTCGTGACGTGTTTACAGCAGTTGTTGCTAATATTAAAACCAGTAATGTAGAAAAATTGTTTTACTTAACACAAAAGACAAAGGGTGAGGGAAGAGAAATTGTAAAGAAAAGCCCACTAACAAATAAAGGTTTTGATTTAGCATGGAGAGAGCTATGTTCACGGTTCGAAAATCGAAGAGTCCTAGTCAATAGTAACCAGTAACCAGTTAAGTCTTCAGTACATTCATTCCTTCTTAGGTTTTGCATTGAGTGGACAAACAGCAACAATAGCACAAAAAATATTCTGTGGCAATAGCGATGAAAAAATAAATTGAATTTATTATTAAAAATAAAGTAACTAATAAATAATAAATTGAAAATAAAAAGTTAAAAACAAAAAAGTGAAATTAAAGTGGAAAAAACCTTGATTCCTACACATACATATGTGGGAGAAACAAAAATTTAAGTGGAGCTATACATATGTACATACATACATATTTATATGCATGTTTAAATGTATGTATGTATATACATTTCTATTCATAAAAAGGAAAAATATATAAAATAAATAATAAGAAGTATTTGTGGTATTTTGTATGTACATGTGTACATAAGAATGTACATATGTACATAAGAATTCAAATATAATTTAATTCTTCACACCATATAAAATAAATAGTGATTGCGTGAAGAAAACAACGGAAAGCAAATATCACTACTCCTGTGTGCTTGTGGTTCATCAATAGCTGTATTCGAGGATCAGGAAAAATACCATTGTAACCCATGAATCAAGATTGTAACAATAACAAAAGGAAACCGTGAGTAGAATTTGTCTAATTCTATCTAAACTTTTGAATCTAAATTCATAAATCCTACACATTTACCCATCCATACATTCAAATGTACATCATACATACACACATACATATATATGTAGATTTGATTTTAAGAATATTTAAAGTGCTTAAAACCGGAAATTATAAAATTTAAACAACAACAAATCAATGTAAAAATAAGTACCGCAAGTACAATACATTTTGTTGTTGCAAAAAAACAAACCACCAGCGGTTTTCGTTAAGTATGTGATAAGAGAGTGATGAACATTTCAAAAACTCTCTTAAACTATGCATCTTAAGGCTGTCTTAATGCATAGTTTGTACATTTAAATATAATTACAATAATAAAATTGATTACTCAAATTATAAAAATTAAAATTTGCTAATCCCAGCAAACATTTTTGTACCCGAACTCGCGAGTTAATTCCTTGGTGAAGGAATGAATCAAAAAAATATATAAAGTTTTTTTACACCGAAACGTGTGTTTCTTTATTGTTTATATTCTTAAGACTAGTTACAATATTTTCTTAACATCTATTTATATTAATGAGTATGTTTACCGTTTCTTTGTCTGCAAGAATTACGTTTATGGTTTCTTTGTCTCTTATCTCGGAATATGTTTACAAGAATTATGTTTATGGTTTCTTTGTCTCTTATCTCGGAATATGTTTACAAGAATTATGTTTATGGTTTCTTTGTTCTAACTTATGTAAGTGATAATGTTGATGTTGACCTTGGTCCCTATCATAAAAATGTGTGTGTCTACTTATCTATTTATGCCAGTTTTGCCAGGTAGACTATACCCTGTGCATTAACTCGCGCGAACTATTCTTTAATAAGAATAATAAAATTAATTACTCAAATTGTAAAAATTAAAATTTGCTAATCCCAGCAAACATTTTTATATCTGAACTCACGCGAACTTTTCTTTATTAAGAATAACAAAATTGAATACTAAAATTGGAAAATTTTAAATTTGCTAGTCCCAGCAAACATTTTGTATCTGAACTCGTGCTAACTTTTTTTAATTACAATAATAAAATTGGTTACTCAAATCGTAAGAATTAAAATTTTGTTAATCCCAGCAAATATTTTAATTTCTGAAATCGTTAAGTTGCTTACTACTAATAATAAAAGTTTGTACTCAAGTGTGCAAATCCCAGCAAACATTTCTGAATTCTCACTTACTCTTTTTGTTAACAATAAGAAAAGTGCGTACTACATTCGCGAAAATTCAGATTTTGCAATTCGCAGCAAAAATTTTAATTCATGAACTCGTTAACCTATTTGCTACTAATAATAAAAGTTTCATACTCAAATTGCAAAAGCTAAATTTTTTGTGAATGCCAGCAAACATTTAGAACCGACCAGCAGTTGCTGTTAAATTAGTTATCTCTAACTAAACTCCAAGCGCTTTATAATTTTTTTCTCTCCAATTCAAACTTCCGCGATTCTCATTTAAAAGAAAAAATAAAATAAATAAAAAATAAAGGAAAATAAACAAATATTCATACAAATTCTGAATCCCTACAAACTATTTGAACATCTTAAATAATATATATTTTATCTTTCTCAATTTGTATACAAAGTTTATTAATCAAAATTGTAAAAACAAGACAGTGGCTTTCCAAAATTGAAGAAGAATTTATTTTCGACTCTGACGATTTAGTCACATTCTGCTCGGAATTCGACAACACTCCAATCGATGACCTCTCAGAAACACTTCAGGAAGTTAATCTCCAAGACCTTAACGGTCGATGGGAGAACGTGCAAAAATCTTACAGATAGCTTTGTAATGAGAAGGATACAAAACCGAAGAAAGAACTCTTGGAATCTGCCAGAGCAAAATATTCGTCCTGTACCAAAGCCTTTCATAAATCCAAATCAAAAATTTTATATTTGCAAAACACGGTTGTATCTGACATCCCCGTGCCCATAAATCAATTTTCTTTCAATGAAGACAATTTTGCACACATCAAAGTTCCCCCTGTGATACTGACATTTTCTACGGTGGTTATGAAGAATGACCGTCCTTCCGGGACATGTTCACCGCCGTATATATAGATAATCCTAAAATACCGCCCGTACAAAAGTTGTACCATCTGAGACTCAAAGCTCAAGGTCAGGCAGGAAGTATCATACGAAAATACAAATTGAGTGCTAACAACTTCTCCCTTGCGTGGGAAGCGTTAAGAGATAGATATGAGAATCTAAGAATACTCGTAGAAAATCAGATTAAAATTCTCCTTAATCTGCCCTCTATTACCTTTGAAAGTAGTGAATCCCTTCAAAATATTCAAAGTACTATAAATGACTGTCTCTCTGCGATAAAGGCTCAAGACGTGCTAATAGGCGTGTGGGACCCCTTCATTATAATTTTGTGTTCAAGTAAGCTCCCAGCGGAAACACTCTCCTTATGGGAACAGTCCTTAGAGTCCCACCGTAATCTCGTCAAATGTGAAAAAATGGATAAATACCTTTCTCATAGATGCGAAGTTGTAGAAAGATTGGAATCCCGCAATATGGACTTACAACTAAACTCACAAAGGAAAGGACCCAATGTGAAAGTAAATACTTTCAAATCAGAACTCACCCAATACCCATGCAAGGTTTGTAAGGCTAACCATCCTCTCAAAACTGTTCTCAATTATTATTTTTTGATCCCCAAACAAGAAATCAATTTGTATCAAATAATAAGATTTGCCTCAATTGCTTAGCCTATAGCCATATCCGAATAGATTGTCCAAGTAAATATTCTTGTTCCCACTGTCGAAAGAATCATCATACTCTATTACATTTCCCTAAATCTGAAACCAACAACATAAACCAAAACCACTCTGATAATGAAAAACCCTCGACTTCCAAACAAGCTAGGGAAAGGCTTTCCCTACCTACCTCATCACACGTTCTTCACGTCTAGAATAGGCTCTGTGATGAGGATACTCTCCTTCCTCCTGCAGTAGTACAGATCAATCACCAGGGGGAGAACTTTAAGGCATGAGTCTTCCTTGACCAGGGTTCGGAAAGGAAATTTATTTCGAAGAAACTTCAGCAGCAACTTCGACTGCCCACGGAAACGAAACTTTTTCAAATTTATGGTATTGGGGTGAGACGGTAATAAATTCTAATGCTTTATGCAGATTAACCTTGTATTCGGAAAAATATGAGCGTCTTATCCCGATCCAAGCAATAGTTGTACGATAAGGCAGATTATCATATATCTGAACTTTTTGAATCCTAGTATGTTTCTATACTTAAGATTGCTTTATATTTTGTCATGCTAAATTGTCCATCGATAAAGTCTGCCTGCGAGAAATTTGTTTATATAACAGATTTTGTTTATTTAACTACGTCGGCCTTCTTTGGCTGCAAACCCTTTCATACGATCGTGGGAATTTATAGAGTTTCTCTGTCCATAATAAGTTTGTTTAGCCTTGGAATGTGCTTTGACTGAATGGTTTTGTCTGTTCGTATATTTTCATGATGAAGATATGTGTTAAGGCCAACATGCCTTAAAAAACATGTCCGTTTAATCCCGTGTTTCAAAATAGTATAAATACAAAAGCTAATAAAATTGATGCGATAATTGTGTACTTGTTTATTTGCATAACTATCTATCTTATTTCTTAATAATGCCTAAATCTATACGTCAAACTAAAAGAAACGGTGCTAAATACTACTTCCTTTTTTGTTATACTGAACTTTGCTCACTTCTGTTTATTCCATCAATAGATTATATGAAATAAATCAAGTTGTGTCCATACAAAACCTAACATATTTTGTTTTATTTCATGATCATTTTCCTACTGGGTTAATTGAAAATTTCTGAGCGAATAATAAAACATATTTATATTATTCCCTTGGCTCAATCAACGATATTGATAATTCCATCTTTCCCATCGATTCCGTCATCCCATTCTTCAAATAAACAGTTGGTCCCATCGAACCGATTACCCTTTCAAAATATACATACGCTTATACATACAGTTATCTCATATTCTGAATTCACTAGCAAGGTACGCTTTTTATTTTTGCTTTGGAGTTCTCGTTGTACCTTCATAGTGAACAAAAGTATTAGCGGAATTTCTTTTTACATACTAAACCAAAAAAACCATAAAAAAAAAAATATTTGTAGTACATAATATTTGTTGTACATTAACTTTGATAAACAAGCTATTTTTGCTTTGCTAATATTTTTTTTTTACATAGACAGTAATAACTAAAACAAAAAAAAAAACAAAAACAACCGTAAACAAAATAACTTAAAGTGCCCTTGAGGAATACACTTACAAAGTGCCCTTGAGGAATACTTTATATGAGTACCTCGAAAACAAATAATTGCGAAGTGAGTGATAACGGCAGAAATGCCTATCTTACTGTGAGCTCTGATGATCTTAATGATAACAATAAAAATAAAAAAACTGATGATACGACTTACTGTGAGTTCTGATGATCTTAATTTAAACAAAATAAATAAAAAACTTGATGACAGACTTTTTTTAACGGCTAAGCCAATTTTTCGTCAGCGATCAACTTCGCTTTGTCCAATGTCAACTGATTCGTTAACATTACAGTTGCCTACTACTTCGTCATTTAAATCAGCGATATCATCCGATTCATCACTTACCCAATTAGTCACTGAAAATAAAAAAAGCCCAAAACCCAAGGTCCAAATTGGAATGGACCGATATATTATTGTGGGAAAGCGCGGGCGAAGCCCTAATTCTACTAAAATTGCATCTGCTTCAAAGGTATCTAGGGATAACAGCGCATCATCTACTAATCGTTTTCAAATATTGCAAGATGACAACGACACACCTGATATATCCGCGAAAAAAACCTCCAAGCCGCCACCAATATATTTTAGAGAAAAAAATTCAAACGCTCTTATTAAGAAATTAATTTCGGTAATTGGTGAGAATAAATTTCACGTTGTTCCAATAAAACATGGCAATATCGATGAAACGAAAATTCAAATTTATGACGAAACTGATTTCCGCAAAATGGTTGCTGAATATGAAAAAAGTAAAACAAGCTTCTACACATACCAGCTTAAGAGCGCTAAAGGCATGCAGATCGTATTGAAGGGCATAGATTCTTATGTTGCCCCCGAAGAAATAAAAGATGCACTCGTCCTCCAGGGGTTCAAGGTAAAAAATGTGTCCAATATAATAAATAGAGAAAAGATTCCCCAACCCCTATTTCGTGTTGAACTTGAGCCTAATGATACAAAATTAAAAAAAAATGAGACGCATCCAATTTATAATTTAAAATACCTCTTGTACCGAAAAATCACAGTTGAAGAGCCACATAAGCGTTCAGGTCCTGTACAGTGCCATAATTGCCAAGAATATGGCCATACAAAAACATACTGCAATTTACCCTCTGTTTGTGTTGTGTGCGGCGAATTACACGGCACCGCTAGCTGCAACAAACCAAAAGATCAAAGTGATAAAAAATGCAGTAATTGTGGAGGTAATCACACCGCTAACTACAGAGGTTGTCGTGTGTACTCTTTGGTAAAGAAGACTATGGTGCAAAAACCTAAATTAGCTCCAGCTCAATCAGCAAACGTTTACTCTGCCACTTTTCAGCAAATGAGCCAACCAGTTACTTCCCGTGTATCGTATGCAGATGCTGCTAAGGCTAGTTCTATTCCGACACAAAATGTTTCACCGCAAAATAATTCTACAAATACACACTCAAACTTTAATTATAATCGCCTTGAAGCCACTATTGAAAATCTTGTGCAAACTATAAACAATTTTACAACAAATATGACTATCATGATGCAAGAAATGTTGCGAATGCAGAATACTCCGCTTCAAGCAATACTTAATAAGCCATGAACACGTTAACAATATGTTTCTGGAACGCAAACGGCATTCGCCAACATAAAAATGAACTTGAGCACTTCCTCACGGAAAAAAATATTGATATAATGTTGGTCTCTGAGACTCATTTGACTTCGAGAAGCCTTTTTAAAATTTATGGCTACACCTTATATGATTCAAAGGACCCGAGAGGAAGAGCATGCGGTGGATCAGCAATTTTAATAAAGTCAAGACTCAAGCATTATTTTATTGATAACATTTGTGAAGAACATTTACAAGCAACGAATATTTGTATTGAAAATTTTTCCAATAATTTTGTCATATCATCAATTTACTCTCCTCCTAGATTCGCAATTACTGAGCATCAATACGAGGATTTTTACAAATCTCTGGGGGTCTACTCTGTAATTCGAAACGAAAGAAAATGCTTTCGAATTTACATGTTATAAGCATACAAATTCGAAAGCATTTTCATTCGTTTCGAATTACAGAGTAGACCCCCTGGGTCCTTGTTTCGTAGCAGCTGGCGACTATAATGCTAAACACACATTCTGGGGTTCGCGTCTTATTACACCCAGAGGTCGAGCGTTGTTCAATACAATTTCCAAAATGGGCTTGGATGTCATTTCAAGTGGGGAGTCCACTTATTGGCCTACTGACATACATAATATTCCGGATGTTATAGATTTTGGCGTTATGAAAAATATCTCTAGGGATTTAATTCAAATTGAAGATTCTCTAGATCTCTCGTCCGATCACTCTCCCACGATTGTTACAATTTGTAGCCCATTAAGAAATGATTTACCTCACCCATATGCGAATTTGATAAATCGTGTTAATTGGCTGCGATTTAAAAAATATCTTAGTAGTCATTGCACGGAAAATATTACGCTAAGAACACATGATGATATTGAATCTAACATTGCCACCCTTAATGAAAATATTAAACAGGCTGCTGAACATGCCACTACCTCCCATCCGCAGACTGGGTTTAATAGACTATATTCTACAGATATTGAACGTCTCGTATGTGAAAAAAGAAGAGCTAGAAGGGAATGGCAACAGCACAGATCACCCCAGAATAAAATTAGATTTAAAGAGTGCACTAAACGACTCCAAGAGCTGCTTGCACATGAAAAAACGGCATCTCTTAAAAACTATCTGGAAAATCTTGATGTCACACCAGCATCTGATTACTCTTTATGGCGTGCTGCTAGAAAGCTTAAAACACCCGTTGAGTTTAAACCACCTCTGCGCACATCTACCGGAGGTTGGGCAAGAAGCGATACTGAAAAAGGTAACATATTTGCTGCCCATTTAAAATACGTATTTACCCCAAACACATGTACTGGTGTAATTGATTTGCCAAATGTAGTCGCTCTACCCCCTCAACAAATAAAGTTTAAGACGCGTGATGTGCAAAAACTAATTTCTGAACTCAACCCAAAGAAAGCTCCGGGTTTTGATGGAATTAGTAACCAGATGCTAATAAAGTTGCCTCGTATTGCAATTAGAATACTGTTATTTATTTTTAACGCCATTTTACGACTGCAGTATTATCCAAATAGCTGGAAGCTTGCCAAAGTTAAAATGATTCCAAAGCCGGGCAAAGACCTTACCAAGGCTGAGTCATACAGGCCAATAAGTCTCCTATCAACAATGTCAAAGCTTTTCGAAAAACTGCTCATGACAAAATTGTCCCCAATTCTAGTTAATAGTGGGTGCATACCGGACCATCAATTTGGTTTTAGAAGTCAGCATAGCACCATTGAACAAACTCATAGATTGGTCCAATTTATAAGAAGAACATTTGAAGAAAAGAAGTATTGTTCTGCGCTGTTTATCGACGTTTCTCAGGCATTTGATAAAGTGTGGCATGAAGGTCTAATTTCAAAATTAAAAACATACCTGCCAATAAACGTTGTAAGTCTTTTGAAAAGTTACATTACTGCCCGGAAGTTCACTGTTGTGGAAGGAGACTTTATGAGCATGCCTGAAACTATCTCATCCGGTGTGCCACAGGGGAGTATACTGGGGCCAGTTTTGTATTTGATTTATACTTGTGATATGCCTCTGAGCAGCAATATCCACACTTCCACATTTGCTGATGATACAGCCTGCCTTAGTATGCATGAAAATCCTTACGAGGCATCCCGATATCTTCAAGAACACATTACCCAGCTGGAACTATGGTTAAACTTATGGAGAATTAAGGTAAACGAACAAAAGTGTGTTCAAGTAACATATACATTACGAAGAGATACGTGTTTACCCATTCGGATTAACAATCAAGTTGTCCCTCAACATAATCATGTGAAATATCTTGGTATACACCTTGATCGACGGCTTACTTGGAAACACCACATTGACTCTAAGTTAACCCAAATGAAATTAAAATTAACTCAGGTACATTGGCTGATTGGTAGGAATTCAACTATGGGGCACTGCTTCAGCTTCCAATGTCGAGAGAATCCAACGAAGGCAAAATAAAATTTTGCGATTAATAACATCGGCTCCATGGTATATAAAAAACTCAAATATACATTGTGACTTAAATATGAAACTAGTGACTGAAGAAATTGCAAAAAACGCTGGCAAATATTTAACAAAACTCGAGTCACATCCTAATCCGCTTGCTCGTAATATTTTGAACTTTACTGGACACATCCGCCTAAAAAAGAGGGATACAAGGGCTCTTATACTCAACACTCCAGATGGGACTAACTGAAAAATAATTTTTATTTTTTATTTATTTTTTCTTCCTTTTGTTTATCACTACTTAAATATGTATTATTTATAACTATCTCTAAATTTATGTCCGACAGTGGTCGGGCCTAATAATTATATTTTAGATCTAAGATTTGAATACTTATTGTTAGTTCATATAGGAAAATACAATAAATAAATATCATGTATTAAAAAAAAAAAAAAAAAAAAAAAATTTTTGCTTTGTCCAGCCTTAGTAAGTGAGTGCATTTTAAAAAGACTACGTCAGTTTATTTTTTTCGATTTGTTTTTCTCTACACCGTGGTAGAATCCTAACAAAAATAACCCGAACGTTGCCCAGCTGTAATCTATCAAGGTCCAACATACCCTTGGCGGACTTGAAAGACATGGAACTGGCCGATCCAGACTTTCACCTACTCAGTCACGTGGAGTTGCTAATTGGTAGTAATGTCCTTTCGCAGATTCTTCTCGAAGGAGTCAAAAATATTGCTCCGTCCCTTATGGCGCAATGTACCGTGTTTGGTTGGATAATTAGTGCTCCAATTGGGGTTGAAACGAGTTCTTGCTTCTCCATTGGAGTCACCGAAACATCTAACGAGGATCTGAGCAGTCAATTGAAAAGGTTTTGGGAGGAAGAAGAAATCCCTAGTGAACCTTTCATTTGCAAAGAAGACGAATTCTGTGAGACTCTTTACAAGAAGACCACTTTTCGTAATTCCGAAGGGCGATATGTAGTCAAACTTCCGTTTAAGTCAAAATTCTTTCGTGGTATGTGCCTTGGTGTTTCTCGCACTGCAGCTATGTCTCAATATCTCCAGTTGGAAAAGTTTCAAGAAAAAAGGGGAGTTAGCACAAACTTATCATGAGATTTTAGATGAATACTTATATCTGAATCAGATGGAAACCACAGTTTCATCAGAACCCATATCTAGGTAGGGATGAGAGGCCTTTTACATCCCACATCATGCTGTTTTCAAGCCCGAAAGCCGCAGTACCAAAGTCAGAGTTGTTTTCAACGCTTCAAACAAAATAGCTCAGGATTATTACTCAACGATGTCCTTCATGTAGCCCCACACTACAAGCTGACTTGATGTCCTTGGTATTAAACTGGGGACTCTATAAGTTTGTTTTTAATGGAGACATACAAAATATGTACCGTCGAATTCTCGTCCATGACGAAGACATCCAATTCCAGCGAATCCTTTTTCGCCAAAACTCAAATGCAGCCGTTCAAGATTTCGCACTGAGAACGGTCACTTTTGGAGTGAATTGTGCTCCTTACGTAGCTATTATGACGCTCTTTCAACTAGCTCAAAGCTCAAAGGATGTCTATGTTGATGACATCTTATCCGGCTCTCATGATATTCAATCTGCAATCGACTCATTATCCCAAGTTATTTTATTTTGACGCTAAGGTCCGCAGGTTTTCCATTAAAAAAAATTACTTCGAACAGCCCTGACGTCCTAGCATCTGTCCCAAAAGGTGACATCTTAGACTCAGATTTCGTCAAATTATAGGAAGCGAGTATGAATAAAACTGTGACCCAGCGGGATGGATCTCCCCGATAGTAGTACGAGCGAAAATAATCCTTCAGCAACTATGGTTACAAGGCACCGGCTGGGATGAAAATGTGAAACCTACTACATTGGAAAGTTGGAACAACTTTGCCAGAAATCTCCCACTAATTTCGAATATAAAAATACCCCGATGGATAAATTTCACTCCCACCGTACTAACGCAAATTCATGGTTTCTGCGACGCCTCGGAGAAAGCATATTGCGCTGCAGTATACAATCGAACACAATCATCTACTTGTATCAAATCACATATTTTTGTGTCTAAAACTAAAGTAGCCCCCATAAATCCAGTTAGTCTCCCGCGACTAGAACTGTGTGGGGCCCTTTTGTTATCAAAACTTATAAAACAAGTCACAACGCATTTGCCTTATCAGAACTATGAAGTCTACCTCTGGTCAGATTCGTCTATTGTACTCAGCTGGCTAGAAAAAACTCCAAACATTTGGAAAACTTACGTCGCAAACCGAGCTGCGCAAATAATACGAAATGTTGGCAATGTCTCTTGGCGCCACGTTCGATGCTCCGAAAACCCTGCAGATCTTGGTTCCCGGGGTTGCTATACTGAACAGTTAACGAATAACTCTTTATGGTGGAGTGGGCCAGTTTGGCTTCAAAGGTCCCCCGAAGAATGGCCAAAGCCCATAAACCCTGGCGAAAATTCAACGAAAAGTGGAAGTTTTCCACATTTTTAGCAGTGATGAAATGACTAGCCGCTCTTCAAGATGGGATAAGGCTATTAGAGTCATGACCTACGTATTGCGTAGGTCTCACATTAATTCACCAATGACGCTCGTCTCAAAATCTCAAAACTTATCTTCTGCCGAAGCTGTGGCAATTATAATACAGAAAATTTCATCTATTGATCTCGATGAATTCGCCAAAACCAAATATACATTGATCCATATTACTCAGCTTTTACACTACAGCACAGAATTTCACTCCTTGATTAAATTCAAAACCGTCAGCAAGACTTTATATCACTTAAATCCGTACCTAGACACAAATAGTATTATTCGTATGAATGGAAGACTAGCTAATTCTGCCCTATCGTATAATGAGCGGCACACAATTATTTTTCCCGTGAGTTCTGTTTTTTGCAAACTCTTCATCGACTATGTGCACAATCTCCTCATGCATGCCCAAACTAATTTAATGGTACGAGCAATGAGAGAAGAATATTTCGTATCTCGATTGAGATCAACTATTCGGCTCTGTGTTCGAAAATGTGTCACCTGTGTCCGCTCCAAACTGAAGGTAAAGTCCCAATTAATGGGTGCTCTCCCCTTAGAGCGATGCGCATTCTCTCTACCCTTTACTACGACAGGCTTAGATTTCGCAGGACCCTTCTCCATAAAAACCTTCATACTAAGAATGCTCCATATCATAAGGGATATGTATGCGTCTTTGTGTGTTTTTTTTCACTCGAGCAATTCATCTCGAATTATGCTCCGATCTCACCACAAACTCCTTCCTAGCTGCATTTACTCGTTTTATTAGCCGTCGTGGCTTACCAAAAAAAGGAATGTCTGATAACGGAACCAACTTCGTAGATGCAGAACAATCTCTTCGCATAGAAAATGAGCAATTTATAAGTGCTGCCTCTCAGGATATCATAGAGAAATATGCATCTCATGGTTTTCAATGGCATTTCATTCCCCCAAATGCCCCTCATATGAGAGGATTATGGGAGGCCGGTGTAAAATCGTTCAAAATGCACTTTAGAAAAGTAGCCCACAACAAAAAATATACTTTTGAAGAGTTCACATCGCTTCTAGCTCGAATAGAGTCCGTCCTCAACTCGAGACCACTGTCCTCCATGTCTGACGATCGTAATGAACTGCTTGCATTCACTCCCAGCCATTTTTTCGTGGGTCGCCCTTGATATCTTTTCCCGAAAGTCCCAGGGACTTTCAGGATGGATGGGAGAGACTGAAAGTTTTATACCATCAATTCGCTAAACGATGGAAAGATGAGTACATAAATATTTCCAAAAACGGTACAAATGGCAAAACTCTAAAGACGATTTGCTCCCTCTCGCGTTACTAAACTATATTTCGGTAGTGATGGTCTTGCTCGTGTTGCGGATATGAAGACATTGAACGGAGTAATTACTAGACCCATCAACAAGCTTTGTGTCCTACCTATAAATACGTTAAAAAACACTTAACACGCAATTGAGCCAATATTTTCGATTCCTTCTGGTATATTCCTATCCACATCAACATCCATCTCTCCATCTAATTCAAACACCTTTAACCCAATATTATTTCTCTATTAATTTCAATTTTACTTCACAGGGCTCCACGATGTACATCAGTGCCTTGTTTGTTCTCGCTACCATTGTAAATAATTAGATTTTATTTAAAAATTCCCTAATTTCTACCTGCCCGAGGGTGCCGGCGCTAATAAACGCCACTGGCTCAAAATAGTTGAAGGCAGATGAATGCCTGAATGAAGTAAACTAATTCTTTTATTATTAGAGCTCAGCAAGGAGCTCACAAGAAAGTTGTTTATTCATTAATTTAAAAATAAAAATACATTGTCTTATATACTAGTTATGAGAATAAAGCTTAACCTATCTTAACATAAGAGGGAAAAGAAAAGGTATATGCTTAATAAGCAAATTGTTCCTTTTAGTTTCCCACGGTAGGCGTGCGGCGTGTGTCTCATAAGAAATTTGGAAAACATGGATTTTGTATGGTTTATATTTATTATATAAACACATGTGGTTATTAATTTTGATTCATTCAAGTGCATTTTGCTGCGGCCTTCGATCAGACTGGTAAGTGTCAAATATCATTTGTACAAAATACATATTTACGTTGCAGTCTGTCTAATGCATTTGCATGAGTGTCAAATGTCCAGCGCAAAAATAATTTCAATGCCATTGGATGTTATGTATATTGCGGTCAAGTTGACTTTAAATGTTTACTACGCAATGTTAGTCGTAGTGATAGTTAGAACACGCTACACCTCCACATTTTATAAGAATGTTCATATAACCTTAAATTTATGGACATTCTTTTACAAATTTTGTTTTTCTTATGTAAATAATTTTTGTGTTTTAAATTGTATTAAATATTTATTATTATTATTATATATGTATATGAATATGTATATGTATATGTATATGAATATGTATATGTATATGTAGTCGTAGTCCGGACATACGTGTACATTAATTTTATTTACTTTTATATAACTTTAGCCTATTTTTATGCACTACTTGTGTTTTATTAGTTTTCTTATCAACTATGGTTACATTATTTCTTAAGTCTATTTTCTTAACCTTGTAAGGTCCTCTATATTGTATTTCTAACTTATGACCTGCTTCATTTTTGAGTAAAACTAGATCTCCTATCTTAAAGTTATAATCAAGTATATCCTTATCATAGTTTAGTTTTTGCCTAAGTTTATTTTTATCTAATAACTGTTGGGCCCTCTTATATGCTATCTCTAATCTAAATTTTGCCTCTTTGGCGTAATCATCTACATTATATAAAGGAGAAATTCTATATACTTCAGTGAATTGATGAAATTTATTCGGGAGTTTTGAAAAAACTAATTCATAAGGACAGTAATTATGAACTGTTGAAGGTGTTGTGTTAAAGCAATATGTAAAGTATTTTAACCATTCGTCCCAGTCAGTTTTGTCTACTGAAATGTAAGAGCGTACGTATTCGTTAAAAGTTCTATGGTTTCTTTCTATTATTCCTAATGTTTGATGGTGGTAAGCTGTTGAGTTTAGTTTTTCAATTTTCATCAAGTTACAAATTTCTGTTAAAATAGAATTCTTATACTCTGTTCCCATGTCCGAAATGAATGTCTTCATCGGACCATAGGTGAGTATGAAATTTTCAAAAATTGCTTTAGCAATTGTTTTTGCATTTTTGTAACAAGTACTTAGTTAAGTCACATATTAGTGTGATCGCATATTCGTTTCCGTTCATTGATTTTGGAAATGGTCCAATAGTATCCACATAAACCGTATCAAAGGCTTTATTAGGTGTCTGTGTGATAATCATTGGACTTTTTATGTGCTTCGTTGTTTTGGAAGTTTGGCATTTATGACATGATTTTACATATTTGGATATGTCTTTTGACATATTTTTCCAATAATAATATCTCTTAATCTTTTCTATTGTTCTATATAGTCTACAATGTCCTCCTTCTATGGGATTATCGTGATATTTCAGCATAATTTCAAGAATTGCCTTGGCATTCTTATTATTGATTTGGGTCACCTCATTTAGTAGCGCTACTTTAATTTTATTTAATATTTTATTGCCCATAAGTTTAAATTCATTAATAGAGATAAATTCGAAAATTTTCTCACTAGGTGCCACTTGTAAATTATATATATTGTGTTTACCGGCCACTTTTTCGAGCCTAGAGAAAAATTGTCCTAAGTCAAAATTCTCTTTAATAAACAAATCATTAATATGTATATATGTTACTATAGATTTTCCACGTTTGATATAACATCTTGCGGGGGAAATCTTTAGTTTATAGTATTTTCTGACGTCAGTATTTGTTAAAGGTACATATATACTGGGCTTATCATTATTTTTATTTTTATCAAATTTATGCTGTTTATTTAGTGTATTACTATTCTTGTCTTTTGTATTGGTCATCGATCTAGTCGTGACTTTTAATATAGAACAAATTTTATTATTCATGTCTTTTAGGTCATTTATTGTAATTCGCGATAAAGCGTCGGCAACATAGTTATCTTTTCCCCTAAGATATTCTACTGTAAAGTCATATTCTTCTAAATGTAGTCTAATTCTTGTTAACTTGGAGCTTGGGGTTTTCATTGAAAATAAATAAGAAAGTGGTCTATGATCAGTACGGACAAGAAAATTTTTTCCATATATATATGGTCTGAAGTGGGTATTTGCCCAATGAATTGCAGTCAATTCTTGCTCAATTGTTGATTTATTACTTTCTCCATTTATGAATGTTTTGGATGCATAAGCAATAGGTAAATGTTTATCTTCGTGTTGTTGTGTTAAAACAGCACCACAAGCGTGTTTACTTGCATCTGTTGTTATACAAAATTCCTTGGCAAAATCAGGATATTGTAGTAAGGTCGGACTCATTAATGCCTTTTTGAGATATTTAAATGCAAAATCACAATCTTTCGTCCATTCAAAGGGTGTATTTTTCTTGGATAATTTTGTTAAATGTCTGGAGTATTCAGAAAAATTTTTAATAAATCTTCGATAGTAGTTACAAAAAGCTACGAATCTTTTTGCACTATCTGCGTCTGTTGGTGTTGGATAGTTTTCAATGATTGAATATTTACTATCGTCTGGTAATATTCCTTATCTGTACATTTGTGACCAAGGTATGTTACTTCTCTCATGAAGAATGAAAATTTTTCAGGATGTAATTTAAGATTATACCTTCGGCATATGTTGAAAACGTTTTTTAAATTCGAAAGCATGTGCTTTTCGGAGCATCCCAATACGACTAAATCAGCCATATATAGAAAGGCTTGGTCTGGTTTTAAACCACTGAAAGCAAGTGTCATCATTCGTTGAAAAGAATTGGGTGCTATTTTTAAACCATAAGGTAATCTAGTAAATCTGTAGGAACCATTGTTGGTTGAAAAAGATGTTAAGTCTCTGGAGTTTTTCTCTAAACTGATCTGGTGAAAGCCTGACATTAAGTCTAAACAGGAAAAATATTTTGCTCTACCTAGTTGGTCTAATATATCATCAATTCTAGGTAATGGGAACTTATCTGCAATTAGTTTTTTATTTATTTGTCTGTAATCTATGACAAGTCTCCATCTTTTCTGGTCAGAGTTAGGAAGTGATTTCTTTGGTACTAACAAGACTGGACTGTTGTATTCAGAATAGGAAGGTTCAATAATCTTATCGTCTATTAATTTTTTCACTTGTTTGTCAATTTCTTCTTTATGTGTATGTGGTATACGATAATTTTTAATATATACTGGTTCTTTATCTTTTACTCTCAATTTTTGTTCATAAAAATTATTAGTTGTTATTGTTTCTGATTCCAAACCGAAAATATCACTATATGTTGAACATAGTCTTGTTAATGTTGTTTTAAATTGTTGTGGAAAATGTTTCTGTAAAATTTTTAATATTTCTGATTTTGTTTTTGAATTTTTGCCTAAATTTTCTTTGATAATTTCATAATCAGAGATGTTTTCGGTTTTTATGTTACTTTGTTTGATTTTAGTAATGGTGTTGTTAGTGTCTAGAATACGAATAAATGCTTTGTCAGATTTAACTAATGTATTTGGTATAAAAACACCTGGTTCAATTTCTTGATTTGGAATTAATAATTCATTATTTGAATTGGTAAAATTTACTTGACGTATGACTTCACATCTTGGAGGTATATTAATTTCATTGCAGTTATTCGTAATCGGTATATCTATTGTATGTGGTATATTAAATGGTCTAAGGATAAGGTAATCATTATCTTGGTTGAAATCCAATATACAGTTATAATGTTTTATAAAGTCCATGCCAATTATTCCATCGCATGGTATTGGAAAATTATGTGGTATTAAAAAGTTTTTAAATTTTATATCGCAAAATGTATTTCCAATCGATTTTATATTACCCTGTCCTATTCCACTTAAAGTTGTTGTTTTATTAGTGTTAATTTGGTTTTGTTTAAAAAATTTTGATTTTATTAATGAAATATCTGCGCCAGTGTCTACTAAGAGTGTGAGTGTAGTGTTAGTACTGCCTAATTGAAATTGTATAAAGAAGCTCAAGTTTAGATTTAGATTGTAAATTTTTACTGATTTGATCCTAGGGGAAGTTCGGAGTTTTCCGAACTATTATCATTTGATTCTGTTGCTCTTACGTAGTTATTGTTCCTACGATTATTATTAAATTTTTGTTGGTTTCTGTAATAATTGTTATTATTATTATTGTTGTTATTATAGTTGTTGTTATTATTTCTACGTGGGTAATTATTTCTTCCATGTGATCGTGTGTTATTACCACGGTAATTGTTTCCAGATTTGTACTTTTGTCCATAGTACAAAACGGTATTTTGTTGACCTGTGGCGTCTGTACAACTATTGACAAATTTACTTATGGCATCGTTCATGCTATTAAATTGTCCTGCCTCCATGATAAGCTTAACTTTATCTATGGTGCAGTTTTTAGTTAATGCCTTTACGGCAGTTTGTGTGGAATACTTTGTAGCTAGGTCGCATGACAATCCATCTGAAATGTATGCAGTTTCTAACGCTTTAGTTAAATTTTCTATTTCGCTGCAATAAGTGTTGGCTGTTTTATTGTTTTGTTTTATATTTAAAATTTTTGCTGTTAACACTTCCACAGACTCTCCCTTCACGCTACTTTTTAGTTTGCTTATTATTTCTGATATAGTTGATTCATTGCTGATTAGATTTCTTGCGGTTCCCTTTAATTTTGTTTTTATTAGTGATACTGCCACCGCTTCGTGAGTACCTTTTATTGAATCTACTAGGGACAGGGAGTCAATAAAGGATCGTAAATTTTCTGATTTTCCATCAAAGTCTATAATCAGCTTTGATGCTGTGTTCAAAAAGTCCACTACAGTTTGAGTCATTGTGGATTCAGTTATAGGCATAGAAATATTAAATGTTACACTTTCGTGTATTGAATTTGGTAGTTCGATTTGAATCGATTTTTTATCAGCTAATTTTGAAATTCTGCTTGTTAAATCAAGGAAAAATGCGTCTGCTGCTCTTTGGTGAGCTACTGTAAGTCTATTGTAATAAACGTTAAATAAAACTCTTATTTCTTCTAATCTTTTTAAAATGTTCTGGAAATGGTGGTTAATTGTTTCGCTTTTAATTGGTCTATCTATATTGAGACACTTGTATGAACGTTCGAAATCTTCTTTTATAATTCTGGCTTTAGTAATTATTTTTTTCCATTCCATTAGTGAATAAAAAAAAAATTTTTATAACTTATTAAAGTTATACTTTGTCTAGGTCATTTGCTATGCTAGAATATTTTTTCTTTAAAATTTTGTGGTGTATCTTATACATTTTCAAAACAAAGTTAAAAAAATCTATAATATACAAATAATAATAAATAAAAATAATAAATAAACGTTAAACTTAAATAATTAGAATTATTTCAATTAATTTTAAATCAATTTTCTTTTCTGGTACTACTTCTACCTCATTTATTACATTTGCATTTGGTTTTTCTAATTTCGATTCTGTTTTACCCATATTGAAAAAATAAATTCAACAGTTCACCACTCCAAAACAAAAATCTAATAATTTTTTTTTCAAGTAAAAAAAAAATTTACCACTCTAAAAATTTCCTCATGAGTAAGACTGTTCAATTTTTGGTTTATTTATTACGTCGTCTTCTGTTGGAGTTCCTTCTATTCCTACCAATTTCCAAATCTGTTTTTAAAAACTCTATTCTTTGTTGTATTTGTAGTTCTTCTTCTTCATAAATTGCTTTTGTTTTAGACTTATTTTCCCTTTCCATTATAAAGGACCATGCAAAAGTTAAAATACCTCATGAATTTTATGCACTTACTTATTTTATTGTTCCGTTAATGTATATATGTAAGTATTTAATCAATAAATTTTGTTAAAAAAAATGTAACTTCACTTTATTTATCTATCTATTCAATTTATTTATTTTTTCATAGTAGGTGCGTTTTTTTTTTGTTGTTGGTACATTTTGCTGGCACTTTCAATCTTTCTTAGTTGATCAATATATATAAGTATATTTATATTGCTGTATTGTTATTTGTTTTTGTTGCTGGGAATACATTTGATGATTGATAACGAATGTTGTTGGGCTGCTAGTATACAACATTCAGAAAATATGTTGCTGCTGCACTTGATACTGCTGCTGATGATAACAAATCCTTTTTTAAATAATATTAATTATTTGTTTTATTGCCTCTTGGTCAGGCGGACATCTTTTTTCCTCTGGCAGAGCGTTTTGGCTGGTCTGCCAGACCCATAAATATTCATAGCTGTCTGCCTTTTGGCCAGGCAGCATCTTCCTTCTCTTCTGACGGATTGTTTATAGGCTAATCCGCCAGGACAATTAAAAAATTTTGTTCGTAAGAACTGGCAGGATCGCCATGTAAATAATTAGATTTTATTAATTTAAAAATTCCCTAATTTCTACCTGCCCGAGGGTGCCAGCGCTAATAAACGCCACTGGCTCAAAATAGTTGAAGGCAGATGAATGCCTGAATGAAGTAAACTAATTCTTTTATTATTAGAGCTCAGCAAGGAGCTCACAAGAAAGTTGTTTATTCATTAATTTAAAAATAAAAATACATTGTCTTATATACTAGTTATGAGAATAAAGCTTAATCTATCTTAACATAAGAGGGAAAAGAAAAGGTATATGCTTAATAAGCAAATTGTTCCTTTTAGTTTCCCACGGTAGGCGTGCGGCGTGTGTCTCATAAGAAATTTGGAAAACATGGATTTTGTATGGTTTATATTTATTATATAAACACATGTGGTTATTAATTTTGATTCATTCAAGTGCATTTTGCTGCGGCCTTCGATCAGACTGGTAAGTGTCAAATATCATTTGTACAAAATACATATTTACGTTGCAGTCTGTCTAATGCATTTGCATGAGTGTCAAATGTCCAGCGCAAAAATAATTTCAATGCCATTGGATGTTATGTATATTGCGGTCAAGTTGGCTTTAAATGTTTACTACGCAATGTTAGTCGTAGTGATAGTTAGAACACGCTACACCATCCATTAAGATTTTGTAAAACTTTTCTCAATATGAGCATACCAAGTGCGGATCCATAATTATTGTCGAAATTGCTTGGCTAGGTCCCATGATAGTGATGACTGTACATCTGAGGACGTGTGCCAAAAATGTGGATGGGCACACCACACACTGCTGCACCAGCCACCACGGAGAGCTTCACCATCACGCCAAACCGGAAATATCCAACGTAGCTCCCGGGACCGTCACGGCAGAGTACAGGATAGGCTAGGTCCATACAGTCGTCCAGCACAAACAAGACGTTCACCAATTGATGAATCAACCGATCGCACCAGACGTCCATCCAGGAGAAGAAATACTAACTCAAAGCGTATTCTGCTGAAGGTTGAGCGAGTCCTGGAACGTTTAGCAAGAAAATTATAAACATTGACTTTGCTTGTTAAGGGACCTTAGAATGTTAAAAGAACTTATCGGTACATCCTATTTAGAAGTATTCCTGAATACAATCATTTGAATTTATGCATAGTTCTAAAACTTGGTTGCACTTTGTACCGCCAAAAGTTTTTTCTTAGAGCACTTTTGCTTTAATTTCTTCCATTATTTTCTTAACCTCTAGTTCAGAAACATAAAAAGAAAACATCCTACGGCTCCTCACCGTTTCCAATATATTCACTGAAGTATTATACATTTTTATTTGGATTTAAAATTTTATTAAATAAAACTGTGAACTCCACATGTAAGTAATATCATTTCTAAAATTACTATTTGATTTGGAAAAGGCTCAACCCCGTGAATCCAGGTAACCCTTTCTGCTCTCACCCTGTGTCAAGCATATACCCTCCTATGCTTCCCTTGCTCCAGTAGATCCGTGATATTCCCCACTCACTCCCTCCGTAATTCTTATTTTAAAATTGACATTATATTTGTCCACAATTTCTATAATTTAAATATGAAATAATGGCTCACATTTAAACAATATCTACCAATAAATTTTCTGAATTTATTAGAAAGCTACATTACTTCACGGTTGTGGAAGGAGAATTGATGAGTGTGCCCGAATCTATATCATCCGGTGTGGCACAGGGCAGTACACTGGGGCCAGTTTTGTATTTGATTTATACTTTTGATATGCCTTTGAGCAGTAATATCCATACGTTTGCCGATGTACAGCCTGCATAAGTATGCACGAAAACCTTAACGAGGGTTCCCGATATCTACAAGAACATATTACACAACTGGAACTATGGTTAAACTTATGGAGAATTAAGGTAAACGAGCAAAAGAGTGTTCAGGTAGCATTTACCCTGCGAAGAGATACTTGTTCTGCAATTCAAATCAACAATCAAGTTGTTCCTCAACATTCACACGTAAAATACCTTGGTATACACCTTGATCGACGACTTACATGGAAACTCCATATTGACTCAAAGCTAACACAAACGAAACTTAAATTAACTCAGATACATTGGCTGATTGATAGAAATTCAACACTTAGCTTACGGTATGTGTATGGTTGTGTGTGCCAAAACCACATGTATAAAAGGCAGCACAATGCGAAGGGGAGGCAGTCTACGTTTGGCTATCAAACTTGTAAGACAGATTCTTGTACGAGCCTCGGGGTACGAACAATAATATGCATAGTAAATATTTAGAAAACCAGGTGATAGCCTTGAAAAGATAGTCACACGGCGACTTTGTGAGTAAGACGCAGATGACCATCGGGTACGAGCCTCGGGGTACGTACAAGCTGTTCATCTTAAGACGTAAAAGGAATAAGGTCTGTCCGCTTTGTGCGAGCCTCGGCGCACGAACAAGGCGTTTGACATAAGGGCGTGCGTTTTCTTCTCTCCCCTATTGCCTGCTTTGTACAAGCCTCGGCGCACATACAAGGTGTTCGGCATACTCACGGGCGACATAAACTGACAGGGAATCATTTCCTATACAAAATTAAATAAAGATATCGTCATTTTGTTTACCCAAACCTGGTGCTGTATTCTTATTTCATTCTCTCAGATAAATAAATAAATAAATTTGGTGACGAACGCTGGACATCGACGAGTATCACCCCAGCTAAGAAAAAACCAGCGCTCGAGCAGGGACCTTGAGAGAAATTAAAAATACACCCACTGAAAAAAAATTCGTAAAAAAAATTTAAAAAAAATATATATATATTTTAAATAAAATATAAAAAAAAACTATTTTAAAATATTAAATAAAAATGGAATCCAGATGATTAAAATATAAAGCAAAGAATGAAGTGGAAAAATTGTAAATTATATAATAAACAAAATAATCGCAAACAAAACACAAGAAAAGTGAAAAATAAATCTAACTCTCTCTCATTAAAATTAAGTTTATAAAAAAAACCTATACCTGTGTTGTGAAATCACTTTCATTGTTGACGACAATTCAGTGTTGTAATTTTTTTTCTTTGATTCTGAATTTGAAACCTATTTATTCTTGCGCATAATATAATTTGAATTTAAGCGTCACCCTAATTATTCTTAAATTTGCCTTTTTAAATATTCTGCATGTTTAACAAAAAATGAACAGTTAAATCATACGATGTGTTTACTGCAATATGTCTATACATAAGCTAGCATATTTTTTTTGTAAATAACACTCTCTTGAGTGATTCTGCTTGCTATTGTAAATAACGCACTCTTGTGTGATGCTGTTTGTTATTGTTGTATATTATAATTATGTATGTACTTATTGCTTTAAGACGAACAAGATGTTTAACAACTTTAAATAAATAATAAATTGTAGTTTATGATTGACAACGAAAGGAAAAACATCTTTCAATTATTTCTTCGCGTACATTTTGGAGGCCCCGGCGAGATTGGTGGTGTTTTGTGACGTACGTGCCTAAAGCTGCAAAAAAGAAATAAATGACTTTCGTCTTTGTTTTTCTTTGTTGCCTCTGACTTCGAAACGATTAAAGACTGTTGTGCGTGTCTTTTTTACTGAGTCATAAATCAAGAATCGGTGAAAATTTTAATTCTGAACAAAAAAATAAAACTTATTAAAGATTAATATGTCGACGAATATTATCGACACCTTAAAAAATAAACGCGCGAATCTAAAGCATATTGCGACGAGAATTGAAAACTTTATTAACCAAGTTGATGATCAAACCTCGCTGTTTGAACTGCGCACGCGGGTGGAAAAATTGGAAAATCTTTATGATCAATTCCAAGCATTGGACATTGAGATGAGTGCTCTAAGCGAACATTTTCCGGACCGTGAAACTGAGTGCGAGGAATTTGAGGCGAAATATTACCGCATTAAAACTCAATATGGTGAGCTTATTGGGGCTAGGCTGCGCTCAAACAATGTGGACCCGATGAATTCTACCACAATTCAACACGAGTTTTTTGAAACACAAACTGCATTGCTAGAAAAACTATCAAGCATGCAATTGGCGACTCCGTCAACTTCACAAGCTGCGTTGTCGCAAACAATGAACAGTTCTACAAATGTAGCTGATGTGTGTTTACCAAAAATAAATGTTCCTGTATTTGATGGCAAGTATTCAGAGTTCAAATCGTTCTTCGATCACTTTAATAGCTCGATCCATAATAACCAATATTTGTCTACTGCTCAAAAGTTTCAATATTTAAAAGGGCTATTAAAGAAAGATGCAGCAAATCTAATACGCCATTTGCCAGTGACGGATCAGAACTATATAGAGGCACTGAACAATTGCAAGAACGTTATGACAAACCCTCGCTGGTTGTGGATTCCCTGATTAATACCTTTCTTCAAATTTCAAAAGCTGATAATTTACAAGAACTGCGTAAATTATCCAACGTGGCTGATGAGGTAATTCGTGGACTTTGGGCTAAGGGACCTGATGCCGAAAAAAGAGATCCATGGCTGATCTACTTATTATGCCAGAAGTTAGACAGAATTACCCTACAAGCTTGGCCTGAATTTAGTAAGAAGATTTCCTTTCCGTCACTGGACATCTTTTTTACCTTCATCACCGAACGCTGTGACGCCCTGGAACGTTTACCAACAACGAGCGATAAATCAATAAAACCCAACTTAAAGGCTCTTCGCCACGCTCGTGCTTACACTAGCACCATGAAAAAGGCCTGCAGTGCTTGTGGGCAAGCTCATCATCTGTCATATTGTCCTACATTCAACAAACTTGATGTGAATAAGCGTGTCGAACTTTTAAAGGAAAAATATTGCTGCTTTAATTGTATGAAGCCAAACCACAGTGTACAGAATTGCCCTTCTAAACATGTTTGCGGAACATGCAAAGGTAAACATCATTCGTTGATACATATTGACCGAAAGCCGTCGACTTTTTTAAGTAAGTTGCCTACAACGTCAGATACAAATCTCTCGGTTGCTCGCCCAACTCCCGCCCAAGCTTTGAATGAAACCTTTGTGGTGAATGTAGCTGGCTCTTCAGAGGTAAATTATTTTAATATGCTATTACCGACCGCCAGGATATTTGTGAAAGATAATATGGGACATTATCAAACCTGTAATATACTTTTAGACTCTGGTTGTCAAAATACTTTAATTTCAGGAAAATGTGCACAAAGGCTAAGACTGCCACGAAAGCCGATAAGAATATTTGTTAGTGGACTGGGCGATAATAAAGCTGGAACAACCCATGGAAGTGTGAATTTGGAAATAAAATCTATTTACGAAAAGGAACCAATAATCCATATTATTGCTCATGTATTTACAAAATTAACCTCAAAATTACCCTCTGTAAAATTAAATATTAATTGCTGGGACGAGCTCAAGGACCTCCCCTAGCGGATTATAAATTTTATATCCCAAAGGATATTGATATTTTAATTGGGTTTGACTATTTCTTTTCGTTAATTAGAGAGGGTAGGATTTCAAAGAACGGCAACTTATTAGCTCAAAACACTGCTTTTGGTTGGATTGTCTGCAGTAGCTGCACTATGGACGAATCAGTAACAGTGTGTAATATAACCAGACAAATTTGTGATGAAGATCTTAATAAAGCCTTACGTTTGTTTTGGGAAGTCGAGAGCCTTAATATAAAAAATCCGTCCTTAACTGCGGAAGATCAAAGGGCAGAAGATTTTTACTGTTCTACAACGACTCGCTCTGAAAAATATGCTGTACTATTGCCCTTTAAGCACACCCCTGAGCTGGGAGAGGTTCAAAGCTAATAATACTTTAAAGGACGCATATTCTGAATTTATGCACGAATACATTTCATTGAGTCATATGCAACTTGTGCCTAGAAATGAAATTAGTCGCCCCGCTGCCAAAGTGTACTATTTGCCACACCACGCTGTGTTAAAAGATACAAGTCTTACTACAAAGCTTCGTGTAGTATTTGATGGTTCTAGCAAATCATCAAACGGGAAATCTCTAAATGATAATTTGCTCAAAGGCCCCGTATTACAGCAAGACCTCGTGGCCGTCTTGCTGCGATACAGGTGTAAGAAATTTTGTTTCTCGGCTGATATTAAACGAATGTTTCGCATGATCGACATACAAGAGTACGATCGCGATTATCAGAGAATTTTGTGGAGAGATAGCCCCAATGAAGAAATAAGACACTATAGACTCACTACAGTGACTTACGGTACCACATCTGCCCCATATCTGGCAATACGCACCCTTTTGCAATTAACTGAAGATGAGAGCGAGCGCTATCCACTAGCATGTGAGGCACTAATAACCTGTTTCTACGTTGATGATTGTATGCAGCAGTAGTGTATTGTTGTAAAACGTCAACCAATGGCCAAGTATCAACCAATATAGTGATGGCTAAGACGAAGGTGGCACCGATAAATATGCTATCGATTCCCCGGCTGGAACTATGTGCAGCATATCTGTTGGCGCAACTGTTTGAGTACTTGATATCCGTGCTACATATAGATCAAAAAGACATTACGTGCTGGTCAGATAGTAAAACTGTACTGGCATGGCTCTCATCACATCCTACAAAATGGAAAACTTTTGTTGGTCATCGAACTGGGTATATACGTGACACCCTTCCTGATGTCAAGTGGAGGTATGTTCCAACAAACCTAAATCCAGCTGATTGTGCTAGTAGAGGTGTTAGATCCCGCTATCTAGTAGATTGTTCAATGTGGTTCCAAGAGCCATTTTTTCTACTAAAGAGCCCAACAGAGTGGCCAAATCCTGTTAATGAATTGAAAACTAATGAAGAATTGCGTGTTCAAAAGCAGTTTGTTTTAACTACAACAATTTCTTCCAACACTATTGAAGAATTAAATAACCGAATTTCGCGTTTCACTCGTATAATCCGAGCACTTGCTTAAATCTTTGCTTTAAATCTAAAAATAAATTGCCACTTCAGGTAAATGAAATAAGAGATGCTGAAATTGAAGTCTTTAAATACTATCAAGAATCTGAATTTGCTGATGTCCTATCATCCATTCAAAGAAAAGCACCGGTTATTAGCAAGAAACTAAAAAGATTGTCACCATTCACAGATGGTCATGGAATTTTACGAGTTGGTGGCAGATTGAATAAAGCTAATTTACCATATGATAGTCAACATCAAATTATACTGCATAAAGATAGCCCTATTGTTTATAAAATTGTCGATGAGCTACATCTAAAAAATTTACATGCCGGCATTACTCTACTCATCGCTACACTGCGACAAAGGTATTGGATTGTGGGTGCACGTGAATTGGCTAAACGAGTGTGTGATAAATGTCCAGTTTGTCAACGCTACAACGCAAAGGTCAGCGATCAACATATGGGCGATCTTCCAAAATTTAGAGTCACTGCTGCTTATCCCTTTTATGAAGTCGGTTGCGATTATGCAGGTCCCATAATGTATAGACCACATAATGATCGTAAGTCTCCTATCCTAAAATCATACATCGTTGTATTTATTTGTCTAGTCACCAAAGCTGTGCATCTCGAACTAGTCACGGATGTAAGCTCTGATGCCTTTTTAGCTGCTCTAGACAGATTTGTAGCCCGAAGAGGACTCTGTGGCCACATACACAGTGACAATGGCACCAACATCAAGACGCTGCTAAGAAATTAGGAGACATCTACAAAGCGGTAACAAGTTTTGAATTTAATAATAATGCTTCAAATTTTCTATCCACTAAAGGCATCCAATGGCACTTCATACCACCTGCGACGCCACACTTTGGTGGTGCATGGTAATCCACGGTGAAGAGTATAAAATACCACCTTCGGCGAACCATTGGTCAAGCTACCCTCAAATATGAAGAATTAACTACCCTTTTGACAAGATTCGAGGCTATCCTTAACTCAAGGCCGTTAGTCCAAGCTGACTCCGATGATCTACCATACATTAGTCCAGGTCACTTTTTGATTGGTAGACCTTTAAATGCTTTGCCCGAGACTGATGTGACTATTTTAAGAACGTCTGTCATTTCCAAATGGAGACTTATTCAGCAGCTGACACAATACTTTTGGTCACGCTGGTCAAATGATTACTTACTGTCTCTTCAACCTAAATCGAAATGGCTAAATGAAAAACCAAATCTACAAATTGATGATGTCGTTCTCCTGCGCGAAGACAATGTACCTCCCGCTTGCTGGAAAGTTGGCCGTGTAATAGAAACCCATGCTGGTTCTGATGATCGCGTTAGAGTGGCTACTATAAAGACTGCAACCTCAACTTTCCGAAGACCTGTAACAAAATTGTATCCCTAGCCGAAGGATGATTGAACTTCATAGATTCTGTTCAAGGCTGGCGGAATGTTGACGACAATTCAGTGTTGTAATATATTTTCTTTGTTTCTGAATTTGAAACCTATTTATTCTTGCGCATAATATAATTTGAATTTAAGCGTCACCCTAATTATTTTTAAATTTGCCTTTTTAAATATTCTGCATGTTTAACAAAAAATTAACAGTTAAATCATACGATGTGTTTACTGCAATATGTCTATACATAAGCTTGCATATTTTTTTTGTAAATAACACTCTCTTGAGTGATTCTGCTTGCTATTGTAAATAACGCACTCTTGTGTGATGCTGTTTGTTATTGTTGTATATTATAATTATGTATGTACTTATTGCTTTAAGACGAACAAGATGTTTAACAACTTTAAATAAATAATAAATTGTAGTTTATGATTGACAACGAATGGAAAAACATCTTTCAATTATTTCTTCGCGTACATTCATAAATAAAACAAACTTTCGTTTATAATAATGAAATAAATTTACGACTACTTTATAGTGAACCTTGTCTGAAGTCAAAAGGGAAAGACATTTTGTTATTATTAAATCGTGGCATAAATAAAAAGACAGAACAGGCGAACATTTTTCCGTTTGGAAAACATAAAAATCTATCTAAAAATAAAGCTAGTTTGTGTTGAAACTTTATTTTCCCGTTCTAAAATAGTATACTATATAATATACCAAAGTGCTCCGAACAACGTGGTCGTATTCTCTCAAACGCGAAGAACTAGTGACGTATCTAAACGATTTCGAACTTGATACGGTCGGAAATGTTGAGGAGCTTCGAAGACGGTTTGCTAAATTTATTAGTGCCGATCATGACGGCACCGCAAAACAAAAACTACTCGCGTTACAAGAAAGACATGAGGCCACGTCCTCAATAATTGTGCCCTCAACCAATCGAGCCAATACTTCATCACCTGCCAAGAACGAAGGTATTAATTGTGCTGCTAATAACACTCCCGTTGGAAAGGATTATGGCCAGATACGGCGTCCCGAAAGTATTAGTAACCGATAATGGTACATAATTCAACGCACGTATAGTGTCGCGATTTCTAAAGAACTTGGGAGTGCACGAACAAGTGACTGCACCATATACACCTCAGGAAAATCCGACTGAACGTGACAACCGTACTATCAAAACTATTATCGCACAGTTCACAAACGACCAACACAAACAGTGGGATGCGCTTATTCCCGAGATAATGCTAGCAATCAACACCAGCATCTCTGAATCTACCGGGTACTCACCAGCGTTTATCACCCAAAGGCGCGAGCCGCGCCTCCCCAAGGCACTCTATGATGAGGTCAAAGTGGGCACCGGGGCGATGAACTGGAGCCCAGGGCCCCGCCATCAGGAATTAAGAGATGTCTTCGAACCAGTGAAAAGGGATATGACCAAAGCATCAGAACACTAGAAACGGTATTACAATTTAAGAAGACGTGCCTGGAAGCCCAACGTAGGGGATCTAGTCCTCGTACACCAACACCCACTCTCAAAAGCGGCTGACAATTTTGGAGCGAAGTTGGCTCCAAAGTTTGCAGGCCCATTTACTGTTAGGTCTTTCATATCGCCGGTAATAGCCAAAGTACAGGCGCCTGGGAGTAAAGAAATAAAAACCGCTCACATGCATGAACTCAAACAATATACAACGTTCAGTGCCTGATTTGTTATTTTATTTTCCATTCTTATACTTACAGAGCTTAAAATAGAAGGAAACACATAATGGACGATCATTTTAGAAGAACAACCCAAAAGTTTCGGAAATGTGTCGCCGAAGAAGATGCTAAGCGCCGTCGTACTATATATCTGGACGATGAAATGCCGACCACCAGCACACGATTTCGGGTTCACAACCCTGAACCACACACAAAACCAAACCAAACATTTTTCCGCCTAAGTACGGCCCGTACATATGCCACTGCTCAGACGGCACGGGAAGCACCCAGTAAAACCGAACCCGCAACACGGCTGAAGGGGTGCAAAGTAAACGAAAACAGCAGTACCATCCCTCGGTATCACGCCGCTACTGCAACCGTAGCCGAAGAGGTAGTAGATTTAACCAGAGAGGATGATAAAATACACCGGGAACCTCAGCACCCCACTACGGTAGACCCCGCCAGTGAGCAGAATACAATACCACTCATCCCTGGCAGAAATTTTGGTCAGGAACGTACATCTTCATTGACACCACATAATGAGGATAAAGAGAGTGATAACGGAGCCACGGAAGCGTGGTTTATCCCACTAACTGGTGAGCCCACACTCCCAGCAACACCGGGAAGGGATAGTCGTAGATATTCACCACTGCATGACACCCCAGGCATGCCGTTCACCATAAACATGCGTAGTGGCCCCACACCCCGCTTGAGACTGAAGATGATTTTGAAGCAGAATTGGAAGAACTCGTACGGTCATCATTTGGAGATTTGGACACTACGGTGGACATTAGGAAACTATCACCAGTGAGCTCCGAAGAGACTACAATTTCTACCCCACCTTCAGCACATAGGAAGGGGCGAGGTTGGTTTACGATTGATGTCCACGACCGCCGCTGCCATAACATATGTGGATTTTTCCGGTTATGAGCGCTTCATCACGTATCGATTCTGGGCAAATAAGATGGAAACGTTTATGGCCATCGGGAGCCCTGAACTTAGGCGAACTACTCAACACATAGAACACTCTGCAAGCTCGTCGTCTGTGTCGTGGGTAGAGGTTTTTCCTCGTTACACTTATTCCTCTAGTCAGACGATATACAACGAAAGCTTAGTAAAAGTACGTCGGCTTTCCACGACTTCGTCCAGCAGATCCGCTTAGACGACACCCTGTTTATCCATCCTAGCATCACCTACTTTATCGGAAATAAATCTGTCTGAGCCCGACACACCAATAGCACATTATGCATAGGTGAGGGCATCCGTAACCGCAACAACCGCCAGAAGCGAAAATTCATCAGCAACATCCTCCAACAGCAGTTCGTCTACCTCATCCTCAAACGAAATAAGTTCGTCATTTTGTTTACCCAAACCTGGTGCTGTATTCTTATTTCATTCTCTCAGAGTCTCAAAATAAATAAATTTGGTGACGAACACCGAGTATACCGCCAGTTTGCGTGGCAGGGCAACGACGAAGATGACATCGCTTGGAAGTTGTGCGTAGGTACACCATACCGAAAACGAGTGCTCGAAGAATACCAAATCGGTTAGGCCTTTTCGTGTGTACGTAGACTCGTACATGCAAACAGATACAGAAACAATATGTACATATTTAAAATAGTATTAATAAAAAGCGTATACAGTTTCTGTAATCCTTTTATGCTGTTTCAAAATAATTTTAATTAATTTCTTGCTTTATTCATAGAATTTTTTAGAGCATTTAATAAAACATTATCAGTTACTTCAGAAATCTCATCTGATACTTTACGTACCTAAGATTATTTGCGATATTTTGATTAATAAATAATCATGAAAACTAAATGTTGCTTTTTGTAGTGTATTTTAAAAAGTTTGTGTTGCATAGGAAAGCTGAGGAATAATATTAAGGCATTTAATGCATAATGCATTTTTGCGTCGTTCAACAATTCGATTCTTAATACTTTTGATTAGCGAAAAGCAATCATTTTTTCCTAAACTCTATCAGGAATTGCAAGAGGCAATATCTTTTCCCACCAAGAACACAAAATATGCGTTTGGCGAACATATATACACAAGTATTTATAATTTGGAGTAGTTTGATTACTTAATATGCTATTGTTAACATAATAAAAAGTTATGAAATGTTTTTTTTACTATATATTTATTTATTGTATCTTCCAAAATAAATGAACTAACAATAACTAATCAAATCTTAAGCCTATATATAATTAATGGACCCGACCAATGTCGGACACAAATTTAGTGCTAGTAGTTATGAATACAAGAATAATGTATAAAAATGCTCTCAAAAAGTTTCATTTGCGTTGTTGCGAATTAGAGTCTTAGTGTCCTTCTTTTTTAAGCGGATATGTCTACTAAAGTTCAAAATATTACGAGCAAGCGGACTATTATGTGACTCGAGTTTAGTTAAATACTTGCCTGCGTATTTTGCAATTTCTTTAATCACTAGTGACGTACTTAAATCACGATGTATATTTGAATTTTTTGTATACCATGGAGCGGATGTTATCAAACGTAAAATTTTGTTCTGCCTTCGTTGGATTTTCTCAAGATTTGAAGCTGAAGCAGTGCCCCATAACTGAATTCCATAGCACCATATTGGTTTCAAAAGCGACTTGTATAGTTAAAGTTTGCAGTCTAGGCTGAGTGTTGAACTTCTGCAAATCAACCAATGTATTGGAGTTAACTTAAGTTTCATTTGAGTTAGCTTAGAGTCAATATAGTGTTTCCATGTAAGCCTTCGATCAAGGTGTATTCCAAGGTATTTCACTTGAGAATGTTGAGGAATATTTTGATTGTTGATTGGAATGGGGGAACAAGTATCTTTTCTTAGGGTAAACGTTATATGAGCACACTTTTGTTCATTTACTTTAATTCTTCATAAGTTCAACCATGTTTCTAGCTGAGTAATATGTTCCTGGAGATTGCGGGATGCCTCATAAGGCATATCACAAGTATATATTAAATAAAAGTATATAATAAATATAGATTCGGGCACATTCATGAAGTCTCTTTCCAGAACAGTGAACTTCCTTTAATTAATTTATTGAATCCCTTATAATGCAGGGTTGTATTGTGTACAATAAATTCTCCAATAAAGATTAATAAATTTAAAAAACAAACAAAAAATAAAAAAAACGAATAAATAAAATAATTTATATAAATAATTTTTAAATTTACATACAATATAAAATTTTCAAACAATATAAAATTTTCAAACAAAAAGATATTTGTACAAACATATCTATCAAACCTTTAGTGATCTACTCAAAGTAATTAAAAAGAAAGCTTTTAAAAGTTGTTGCATTGCTGTTAATTTGTTGATGATGTGGAAGAGTATTCGAAAGGCGAACAGCATGTAAAAAGAAATGCTATGTAGAGACCTAACATTAATATTTCGGGATTATTATATTTTTACCTCTTAAGTATCTCGCAAACCTAATCTTTTTAAATAAATATTCCGGTTTTTGGGTGTATATAATTTTGTGGAGGAAAATCAATGTTCTTATCTTTAAAAGATTTTCAAATAATACATCATATAAAGTCCTGACATACAATGACACATGATCTCGCCTCTTGAGATTATAAACATATCTTACTATATTATAATATAACACCTCAAGTTTCCTCTTGCTGACACTATCACAGCTAGAAAATAGTTCGCAACCATAAATAAGACTTGGAACCAAATATGTTTTAGCAAGTAACATTCGTACTCTCAGAGGTGTGAAACTTTGAACAGTCCATAGTGTTCTTACTTTGGCATATAATTTAGCTACTAATGCATTTATATGACTTGACCATGTTAGATTGTTATTACCCAGCAAAAAAGTGTTCTTACTAGAATGCAAAAAAGTGTATGTACTCTTCAGTCGTAAGTACATACAATTTGACTGAATAAACCATTATTTTTGTATGAGAAGTTCAAAAAGTATGCGGTACTCTATACTTTTTGTCTACAAATATCCAAAAGTTAATAGATTACTTATTGCCTAAGAGTATTCAAAATTTAATGGGTTATTTTGTGGATTACTTTTTACCTAAAATTGTTGAAAAATAATTTATTTGCTAATAAAAATATATAGATAATTTAATTATTTTTCGAACTGTATTTGTTTCTATATTCTTATGAATATAGAAGAACAGAAGAACAGAATATTTACAACTAACTTTGATGTTATTTGTTCATTAATAATTATCACATGTAATTTGGCTTAAAAAGCGTTACGAACATTAGCCTATTCAACTCATAAGAATATAGAAACAAATACAGTTCGAAAAATAATTAAATTAACTAAAATTAATAGTCATTGGCTTGTGGCAAAAATCAAATTAAAAATATACTTAATAGTAACAAACCAAAAAAGTTTGTCTTAGGTAGAACAAAAATAAGCAAATTAACAAAACATGTGCATAGTTAGCAAGAAACAAAACGACAATGGTAAGACTGTTGTAATATATATGGAAGATGGTAAATTTTGAGCCTTCATGACCTAACATATATATGAGCAAATTGAAAAATGCAATGAATCAAACCAATTCACATATTCCATTTGCAATAAAGTTTCGCATATAAGGCAGACACCACACACAGTGGACCAAAAACACAGAAGAACGCTGTTGAGGAAGGTTTAGTGGCCTTCGAAAACGGCTGGCTGTTCCGTTCAACTATGTGTTGTTGTCAGAATATTTACAACTAACTTTGATGTTATTTGTTCATTAATAATTATCACATGTAATTGGGCTTAAAAAGCGTTACGAACATTAGCCTATTCAATTCATAAGAATATAGAAAAATATATAGAATTTTGTAAAAATCGTAATTTTGCAAAGAAAATATATGAATATGTATATTGAATAATATGCAAAAATACTAAAATTTTTTAATAAAGTTTTCTCTATATAACCTTCATTATTAACTAGAAAGTACTACAATTAGTACTTTCACGTAATGATATAAATAAGTACCACTCATTACTTTTTAAGCCATTAAAAGAGTACTACCCATTACAAAATCTTGAAAAATACAACTCCCAGATTTTTAGTTGAATTTACTAATTAAATTTTTTGTTGATTAATTACAACGTCATCTTCTATAAATGGTGTACAGTTTTCTTATGAATCACCAGACATTTAGATTTTTTTGGATTCAACTGTAGACGATTTGCAGATGCCCAAATATAAATGTTATGCAAATCATGATTAAGCTTAATTATATTTTGGGTGATTGGTTGGGCTGAGCTGCTGAGCCATAATTGCACATCAACTGCATACATGTGGACATTGCAATGGGATAAATTACTTGACAAGTCATTAACATAAATTGAGAAAAGCAGTGGCACTAAAATAGACCCCTGGGGAACACCTCTTGTTAGCTTAAGTGGTCTGGACACCGTATTGTTCACACATACTGATTATGTACGATTTGAAAGATACGACGAAATAAGTTGTGCAGCAGTTGAGGAAAAGTTAAACATGAATCGAAGTTTGCTACATAATATTGCATGGTTAACTGTGTCAAACGCTTTCGAATGACCGAGAAGCACCAAAAAACTAATTTTTCCATCATCTAGATCACCCCTAATATTCTCCGTGACATCCACTAAAGCAGTTACACAACTGTGTCCAGTAGCTCGTTTCTGCATTTCTCGCATCGTAAAATTTCTCACATGAAATGTAAAACACAAAATTCCATCGTTTCTCGATATGTGAGAAAAAAGTGTTTCTCTATTTTAATGCGAGAGCAGATAACACTGATTCTGTTTTCATTGGAATATTTCCAGTAATCGAGTGTCAAATGAAAACAAAATGTCTCAAAAATATTATTTAATAACAAAAAAAGAAATAATTTACAAGAAAATTAAAATAAAATAATGAAAATTAATATAAAGAGATTGTAAAATTCTTGAAATAAGTTTTTTCTATCTACATAAGAAAATAACACAATATAAATTATAAATAAACATAATCATATCGACTCGTTAGTAATTATTTTAGTTCAACAATTCTTTGCATATCTTTTCAACTAAATTATTTTTCATATTTTTACACACAAATTCAAAAATTTACATGTTTTTGTACACATTGGGTTGTTTTCGCACCAATTTAAAATACAAGTTGTTTTGACAGTTCTTGCGAGAAACTTTTCACAAAAATTTGTTACAGAAACACTTTTTCTCACATCCTTCCAATAATTGCTGGAAATTTATTTAAATGACATATAGTTCTCGCAAAGTAAACATACAGAAACACTTATGTCCAGTATGGCTTACGTCTATTCAGGAATCGTCATCACAATAAAAAAATACAATCACAAAATCTTATACATATATTCTTTATTAAAAAAAATAATAATTAAAAATTCAAATTAGTTGTGTCTCGACTCAGTTTTAAAACAAAAGACGACTTGTTAGTATATATTTTTTCTATCTCTAGTGTTTTACATTTATTATATTATCCATATATCTTGATAGAGTTGCCATGTGTGACAGTTCGGCCTTTCCTGATTCTTAATCGTCCTCGATTTTAAATTCTTTCTCGTCCGTCTCACTTTCATCTAGTTCAGGATGCATTTTACACCAAGGCTTTAACTTTTCCGAAGCGTGAATCGAACTGTATCTTCGAGAAGTGATCTGTAAACTTGGTATGTTTTCGATCAGATATCGATCATTACCGATTACCCGAGAGACAATATACGTCCCTCTATATTTTACATTTTTCATCAAACGATTTTTCAGTTGCAGAGTGAGCTAAGTCATCCTGCACAGCGGTAACAAGATGATTTTGTACTACATCTTTAATTTTGAAATTATAAACCAATTCGTTTGGTGTTAAACCTGTGGTGTTGTTCGGATATAATTTAAAATAGTAGAATTTGCTCTTTCTAATTGACCGTTGGCACGAGGTGTACGAACAGCAGTTTTTATATGACGAATGTTGTTATCTTTGCAATATTTTTCAAATGCACTGGAAGTAAAGGCGGTATCTCTGTCGGATACAATTTTGCTTGGAAGTCCAAAATAACCTGACATTTCGCAGAGTGCACTTAAGACGGGGGTAGTTTTTGTACTCCTTACCGCTTTTACAACTAGGAACTTTGAAAATGCATCAGATATCGCAAGGATATGGGTATTGTCTTTTTTTGAACGTACAAACGGACCTAGATAATCAATATGAACGTGATAGAAAGGTATCGGTTCCGGGGAATCAAAATGCATTCGTCCTTCAGGTTTTCCTGCATGTGTGGGATTATAACAACATGTTGTACAAAAAGCAATATACTCCTTCACATATTTCCTCATCTTTGGGAACAAAAATAATTTCTGTATACGTTGCATTGTTTTTTCTGTTGCATAATGTCCCATATCATCATTGGAAATGTTTAGTGATCCTCCAACTCACAGGATTTGGTACAAAATTTTTTTTTTTCAATGTTATCTTTTCGATATAAGCGATTGTTGAAAATTTCGTAATCATGTTTTAGCTGTTTTTTCTCTGTTGATTCTCTTCCCCGATAAGACAGCCATAATATAGTTTAACCTTTTGTCTTGCAACTGCATTCTTAGAGCCCAGTCCTCCATATCGTCATCAACAGTGAAAACAAAAGCCGCTGGTTCTACCTCATTTGAGGGTTCGACAGGTGCACGACTTAACGCATCAACATTAGCCAGCTTGCTACCTTGTCTGTGTACAGCTTCAAAATCAAATTCAAGTAATTTTAGCCACCATCGAGCGATTCTTGACTTCAGCTCCTTATTACAATGAACTTGAGCAATGGCTGAGCAATCGGTTAGGATTTTAAATGATTTCCCTAATAGGTAAATTCGGAAACGCTCCAATGATTCCACCACAGCTAATACTTCCAGCTCATAACTATGGTAACGCTGCTCCTCCTTGGTACAGTGGCGGCTAAAATAGAAAACGGGTCTAAAATAATTACCGTCTGTAGATTGAAGTAGGATTCCGGCTAATCCTACAGTACTTGCATCCGTATGTAATTCGTGCTCCGCCGTAGAATCGTACAAGGCTAGTATTGGAGCTTTGGTAAGCATAGATTTTAACTTTTCAAATGCATTTCTCTGTTCCGCGCCCCAAACAAATTTATTGTTTATAGATTTATGCAAAAGTTGAGTAATCGGTTTAGTAATTAATGAGTACTCTGGTACGAATTTCCGGAAGAAAAGTTGGTAGGTTCTCTAAAATCTCTTATCGCACCAACCTTTCGTTCACCAGGCCTTATACCTTCACCGTTAATAATGTGACCGAGATAATTCAGCTCTTTCAGCAAAAAATTACATTTCTCAAGTCTCAGCGTCAGTCCATACTTGTACAAAACTCCCAAAAATTTTCGCAGCAAATGTAAACCATCTTCAATAGTTTTACTTGGAATAATAATGTCATCCAAATACACTAATATCTCACCGCGACCCATCTCGGCAGCAATTTGATTCATAAATTTTTGAAAACAAGCAGGAGCATTAACAAGTCCGAATGGCATGCGATTATATTCGTAATGTCCATCTGTTGTTATAAACGCAGTGTAACGTTTCGATGATTCGTCAATTTCAAGTTGGTGGTAACCCATTTTTAAATCGAGTGTGGTAAATATTCTATTACCAGCCAATTGTGCAAATTGTTCCTCCAATATGGGCATAGGATATGGCGTTTTAATGGTTACACTATTTAACATCCTATAATCAACGCATAATCTACTTTCACCGTTCTTTTTTTCGACAAGAACGATTGGAGAGGCGTAAGACGAGTTCGATGGTCTGATAATTTGGCATTTCAAAAACTCACTAATCATATCAGAAACTATGGTCCTCTTAGCAAAAGGTATTCGGTAGGCCTTTAGATTTATTGGCTCTTGCGTTTTTAGTTTTATTTCAATTTTAGAAATTGTGCATTTACCCAGTTCAAATATGTTTGTTGCAAAGTACTTGCGATTAGCATAAATAATTTCTTTCAGCTGTAATCTTTGTTGATCGATGTGATTTCCTACATGAATTTTATTATCAGCCTCTAACCAACATTCGTCACCTTTGATAACAAACGTGTTACCGTCACGGCATAATATATCTCTTCCGAGCACTACGTCTTCAGGAAGGAGATTATTTTCTACCACGAACAATTCTGTATCTAAGGTATGACCATCTATTTCGATTGGTGTGTTAATTTTCGCGCAACACACATATTTACCGCCAGCAAATCCTGATATAGTTTTCGAACATGTCTGTATGTCGCCCAAACTAACGGCTAGACTTTTGCGAATTAAGCTTATTTGGCTTCCTGAGTCTACGAAAGACTTTATTTGTGTTCCGTTTATACAAACCATTTTAAAAAAATTATCGTGTTTATCATCTAGAATTTTATTTACGTTAGCTCTTGATTGATTCGAACACCTTTTTGAGCATTCTTCACTTTTATGGTTAGTTTTCTGACAATATACACATCGCGGCTTACGTTGCTGTTCCGTACAATTAAGTGAAATGTGTCCTTTTGGCGGCAGTTAAAACATTCTACTTCTTGGCTAAATCGTTTGTTTTCTTTTGAATTATTTGATTCAACATTGTTTTTCATTACATTTTTATTCCGGTTGTACAATAGTCCTGCTTTTGTAGCATTATATTCAATGCTTTTATTTCTGTCGTATTGTTGTTCACTTCTCACTATATTATATTCACAATAAGTGTTAATGTCACGTAGCAAATCGTTTAATTTTAAATAATTTTTAGAAATTATTTTTCTCAAATGACTATCATTAATTCCGTTTATTATGTGATAAGCAATATCTTCTTCGCGTAAAAATACTTTGTTTCCGATTGACTTCATTCTATAAAAATATTCCTGTGGAGTTTCATTAGATTTACGATGTGAGTTTAACATTTTTATATGAATACTTGCTATATTGTCCTCACATGGAAAATCTCTCAAAAAATTATCTCTGAATTGTTGCCATGTTAGAAATATTTCCTGTGAATCACTCCACAGTTTTGCCGAACCATTTAATTTTTGTTGTACTGCAAACAACAGTGTGTTATCGGACCAGTTATACGCTGCTTTCAGCATTTCTATTCGTTTCACGAACTGTACGGAATTAAGTGAAGTTTCAATTGTAGGATTAAAATCCGGCAGTAATGACACCATATCACGAATGTTTTCAAACGAATTAGAAACCGATTTATTTCGAACGTTGTCCTCTCGCGCGATAGAGATCTCAGCTTCATCATTATTTACATCATTTGTTTTTACTAATTGTGTTTGCACAACCGACATCAAATCTTTCATCATATTTGCCAATGAATTTATTTGTGTCTGTAAAATATTTGTTTCACTATCCGCCGTTACCACAGATGTCGTTTCATTTTTCGATTCTTGAACTTCGTCAGTAATGAATATTTCGTCGCTATGCATTGTTTCACATAAACGATGCACTAATTCGGCCTTTTGACCAAAACTAGGTAATTCCCTCTCACGTAAGAGGTTCTTTAGTTGATCAACTTTTAATGAGTTTATTTTGACTGTATTCGGCATTTTTTATATATAATTTTTATTCTATCGCTGATATATTTTATCTGATCTTCTGCAGCCGTTTATAATTCTCTCTATTCCATATAAACGCTTTGTAAGAGTATCCCACTTCTGAATTGTCCAGTATGGCTTACGTCTATTCAGGAATCGTCATCACAATAAAAAAATACAATCACAAAATCTTATATATTCTTTATTAAAAAAAATAATAATTAAAAATTCAAATTAGTTGTGTCTCGACTCAGTTTTAAAACAAAAGACGACTTGTTAGTATATATTTTTTCTATCTCTAGTGTTTTGCATTTATTATATTATCCATCTATCTTGATAGAGTTGCAATGTGTGACACTTATGTGAGAAAATCCATTTTGTGTTTCACTTTACACTTTTATAAATTTATTTGTATCTCTTCTAGTAGAACGGTAAAGAGTCATTAATTCAGTTGTCCGGAAACGCTTCCACCGCGAATACGCTAAGTCCCTACACCTAATAGACTCACGTATATTAGAGTTAAACCATGGCTTTTCTTTTGCTGTAACAGTTTTCGTTCAAATGGGTATTGCATCATCATAGAGCTTCAATATATTATGTTCAAGAAACGAAAGCTGATAGTCAACTGAAATCATGTTTTAGATAGAGGCCCAGTTAACTTGTAGCAAGCTTTCATTAAGAATGTCAAAGTTTAGATTTCTGAAATCGCGAAAAGAAAAAGTTTGGTCTCTACTTCCAAACTGAAAATCATATGCCGTAAAGACTATGTCATATTTGGAAACACATGAAGCAGAAATTTTGTCATAAAGTAATATTTTTGTAGTGTCACTCACAAAAATAAGGTCTAATAGGGTGATTTATATTCAGTAAAGTGCGTAGGAAACGTAGTGTTTGTGGGAATGTGACCAATAGTAGCCATTTCATACCTAAAAGTTGATTCTGCAAACAGATTAGAATTAAAATCTCCAGCAATTAATACATCATTGTACCGTGTAACATAGGATTCAATATTAGTTATGAAGTTGTTACACCTAATTCACACGTTGATTTTTCAATGATTTTTTGAAACACGATTTTTGTAGTTTGTAGGCGAACGGTATAGAGAAGCAAAGGAGGTAGAAAAAAATCACATTTTCCGTTTTGCGAGTTTTTTTTTTTTAATTTTCCTTACACATATGTATTTTAATTTTTGGTATGTTGCTTTATTTTATTTTTTCATTCAATGCGACAACAGCTTTTTATAATAGAAAACAGTTTTACCTGTAGGTTATTTTGTCGCTAATATAGGACTATACAAGCAAAGAAAAAATATGGTTGAGGTAACCATAATCAAACAGCAACATACTATGATTGAATTATATGGTTGCATTAAAATCATATTATTGTCAATGGAAAAGAAAAGTTTAACTAATATTATTTTCTGAGTTAATAATAATATTATCCACAAAAACAATTAACTTTGTTATACCTAATCTTAGTATTGTAAATATGACAACACTATTGTTAGATGCGACTAAAATATAATTAAGACTTACCATACCATGTTCTAATATTATAATAATATTGTTAAATATGACCATAGTATTATTTTATGTAATAATAATATTTTGTTTTTTAATCATATATTGGCAAATCTGTTGTTTAAAACAGCTGTGAGTAAATCCGATATAAAAATAAATTAATATTGTTGAAGGAAAATGTATGTATGAATGTATAGAAATGTATACTTACATAAACGTGTATACACGAAATACAAACACATCTGTATAAAGAGATATACATACATACATATGTACATATTATTTTTATTTATATACCCTTTTGTTTATAGTTTTTTTATTTATTTAACACCACGCGTGCACTACCGATAGCTTACAAACGAAACACTGAACTGACAGAAGATGTTTCTGAAAAAGATTTTTTTAAAAACTTAACATACTATGGTTTTGCATAACATTATATTGTTATTTACATCATATTATTTTTACACAATAATACAAATTATATTGTAGTCATACATTTTTAACAAAACTGTATTGTTAAACTCTAACCATATCGCACTTGCTATGAATATAACAGTGTAATTATTAAATTCAAACATTACTCTATTTATCGTAACTAAATTAATGTTTAAAATAACAATAACTAGTTTTCAACGACCACACATTTGTTTCAGAGAACATAATATTGTTTTCTCAACCATTTTACAACCATATCTTTTCTTTGCGTGTAGGGAATATCGGACAAATATTTTATTTTGGCCAAAACGTTTCTTTATTTATAAGTATTAATAATACTTTGACAAAACGTAGGTATTTTTTATACTCAGATTGGATTTTTTGTATATAAATAAAAAAGAACTATAATTAAAATATATTTTTGCTCATAAACCGTTTAAAAATTTGTTTTTGCTCGAAATTACACAGACTTTTATCTAATGGCAGGCACCTCAGGAAATAGAGTATGGGCATCAATTAAACAATGATTTAATAATTAAAAAAATTACACTTGCATCTATCTATCTTAAATCTTAATAAACTCCATTAATGGAGAAATCTCAAATGCAGCTTTATGTTAAATTTGTATTATATATAAGATAATTTCTGAAAATCTGTAGAGAAGTATGCATTAATTTCGAACGCAGAAGTAGTCACTTTAAATAATTTAATACACAAGAACTACATATGTATGTCAAAATGAGGACTTAAATGTTTTTAATTAATCTTTTTTTAAATTAAAATTAATGAAATTTGTAGATTTTCGTATGGGAAAATTTTTTTAACATGTAGGGGAAATGGGTTTTTTAAAATCTACTGGCAACACTGATACCATTTTTGAAGGCAAAAAAAATCAAACCTAGAAACATGGAAAAAATCATCGTATGAATGAACAATGTTTTTGGAAGCAACTTTTAAAGAGAATTTAAAATAAAAAAAGATTTTTAAATCCTCGTATGAATTGGGCCTTATAATCAACAGAATTATTGGGCCTATACACACAACCTTACATCATTTTCCTGCCACAAGAGGAGATTTCAATGAAAATGCACTAAATTTTATAATTTTCAGTACTTTTTGTACAGAACTTGCAGGTTATGTGATTTTTTACATAAATGGCAACACCTCCTCCTCTTCCTTTCACTCTGTCCGATCTAAATATTTTATAGCCATTTAGAAATACAAACGCATTTGGAATTGTGCTATCTAGCCACGTCTTTGAAACACAAACAATGTCGACATTAGTAGTTTCATATATCAATCTGAATTCATCAATTTTAGGCCTTAAACTTTGGGCATTTAAATAGCATATTTGAAGACCTTTTTCCTGTCTGGCAAGTATTTTTGTCATTCTATAGGTTACATAATTGGAACCCCCTCGTATATTTCACTATTCATCAAAATAACGTATTAAGATATTATTGTTTTTGTATGTTTATTGGCAGATATGTCTTCAATTTTGAAAATAGGCTTTCGTGTCATACTTTATCAAATGGTTGAGTAACATCAATAAAAAGGCCAGAACAATACTTCTTTTCTTCAAATGTCCTCCTTATAACTTAAAACAATATATGCGTTTGCTCAATTGTCCTATGCTGACTTCTAAAACAAAATTGATGGTCCGGGATGAACCTATTTTCAGGTAAAATTTTTGACAATTTAATCATGAGCTGCTTTTCGAAAAGCCTTGAGATTGTTGATAGTAAGCTTATTGGCCTATATGACTCAGCCTTCGTAAGATCATTTTGATCTTGGCAAGTTTCCAGTTATGTGGAAAATACTGCATTCGTGAAATTGCATTACAAATAAATAGCAGGATTCTTATTGCAACATGAGGCAAGTTCATCAGCATCTTGTTACTAATTCCATCAATACCTGGAGCTTTCTTCGGATTATGTTCAGCAATTAGTTTTTGTAGATCACGCATCTTAAACTTTATGGGTCGTGGAGGTAGAGCAACTACACTCGGCAAATCAACAACAACAGTACATGTGTTTATGGTAAATACGTATTTTAAATGATCAGCAAATATGTTACCTTTTTCAGTATCGCTTCTAACCCAACCTCCGTTAAATGTGCGCAGGGGTGGTTTAAACTCAGCGGGAGTTTTCAGCATTCTAGCAGCGCACCACAAAGAGTAATTAGATGATGTTGTGATATCAAGACCTTCCAGATAATTTTTAAGAGATGCAGTTTTTAAAATGCAAGCAACCCTTGGAGTCGTTTAGTGCACTCTTTAAATCTGATTTTAAGTTCTGGTGATCTGTGCTGTTGCCATTCCCTTCTAGCTCTTCTTTTTTCACACACTAGACGTTCAGTATCTGTATAATAAATTCTATTAAACCCAGTCTGCGGATGGGAGGTAACAGCATGTTCAGCAAGCTGTGTAATCATTTCGTTAAGGTTGGCTATGTTAGCTTCAATATCTTCGTTTGTTCTTAGCGTAATATTTTCCGTGCAATGACTACTAAGATATTTTTTGAATCCCAGCCAATTAACACATTTCATCATCTTCACATATGAGTGAGTTAAGTCTCTTCTCAGTGAGCTACAGATTGTAACGATCGTGGGAGTGTGATCGGATGAGAGATCTAGAGAAACTTCAACGTTAATTAATTCCCTAGAAATATTTTTCATGACGCCAAAGTCTATAACATCTGGAATTTTACGTATGTCAGTCGGCGAATATGTGGGCTTCCCACTCGTAATTACGTTCAAGCCCATTTTTGAAATTGTGTTGAACAATACTCGACCTCTGGGTGTAATAAGACGCGAGCCCCAGAACGTATGCTTAGCATTATAGTCGCCAGCGGCTACGAAACAAGGGCCAAGAGATTTGTAGAAATCCTCGTATTGATCTTAAGCAATTGCGAATCTGGGATGGGAGTAAATTGATGTTATCACAAAATTTGTGCAAAAATTTTCAATACAAATATTCGTTGCTTAAAGATGTACTTCACAAATGTTGTCAATAATATAATGCTTGAGTCTTGACTTTATTAGAATTGCTGATTCACCGCATGCTCTTCCTCTTGGGTCCTTTGAATCATGTAAGATGTAGCCATAAATTTTAAAAAGGCTTCTCGAAGACAAATTTGTCTCTGAGACCAACATTATATCAATATTTTTTTCCATGAGGAAGTGCTCAAGTTCATTTTTATGTTGGCGAATGCCGTTTGAGTTCCAGAAACATATTTTTAACATGTTCATGGCTTGTTAACTAATGCTTGAAGCAGAGTATTCTGCATTCGCGCGAATCTTTAATTTTCTGGCAATTTACGTTAAAAAAAAACTTAAAAAATATCTCTATAAGGTAAAGAAAAACACAATAATATTTTTATTCCTTTATTCCAGTATGTATTTTTTTTATTTAAGCATGACAAGCATCCAACTGCCTTTGTCCGTGGGAAAATATTAAAAATACTTTTTATCCTTGCTTATTTATAGTGTGTTACGAATATAGTTGGATCGAAATCAAAAACGTTGTCTGTTATGCATTGGAGATGTTTTTTTTTATCAATTATAACAAAAAACACGTGAAAAATAAATAATATTTAAGTAAGTAAAATTTTTTTAATTATATTTAACTTCTCACGTCTTCAAAATATTCAATGTCCTTAACTAAGAGGTGCATTTATTACGATTTTTGAATAAATTTGAAAATTAAATAATTCCCCAAAAAAATTTTATGGATTTATTTCATTACAGAATTTTGGGGAGTTATTTCATATGAAATAAGTCCCCAAAATAAAAATGAAATAAGTCCCCAAAATAACGAAATAAGTCATAAAAAACGTTGTTGTTGCTTTCTGTACATTTTTTTGGGGACTTTTTGCATTTTTTTGGCGACTTATTTCGTGGGGAGTTATTTCATGCCGCCCTTAAGTTGGTATATGTAGAAATTGTTTTAGTTTTTTCAAATTCACTTACACTTTTTCGGAAATCTTTAATTGGAATAATGTGAAAGTATTTTCACCAATGGTCGACAGTAGTTTTTTTAGAAGCGTGTTAGAATTTTTTGTCTATCAGATAGATAGGTGGTGGCTTAAAAGACTTTTACGATGATGCAGTGGGGTTGTCGTTATTGTCTTGCAATAATAAAAAACGACTTTGACGATTGGTAGATGATGCTCTGTTTCCCTATACATATTTGGAGCGGATAAAATTTTAGAAGAATTCGGGCTTCGCCCACGCTTAACCATGGTTATATATCTGCTCATTCTGAGTTGTACCTTGGGTTTTGAGCTACTGTTATCTGTAGTGATAGCTTGGTTAAGTGGTGAAAACGAGCCCGATGCGAATGATGCCACTGGCTTAAATGACGAAGTACTAGGCAACTGTAGTGTTACGGAATCACTAGTTGGCATTAGGCAAAGCAAAGTTGATCGCTGACGAAAATGTGGCTTTGCCATTTTAAAAATTCTATCATCAGATTTTTTATTTTTATTCTTTTCAACAAGAGCTTCAGAACTCACAGCAAGTCTATAATCAGATTTTTTATTTTTAACGTTATCATTAAGAGCTTCAGAACTCACAGTAAAATATGAATTTTTGCCGTTAGAACTCACTTCACAATTTTTTTCCTTTGAGGTACTCATATAGAGTATTCCTCAAGGGCACTTTGTGTGTGTTTTTTGTTTGCGTTTTTTTTTTGTTGTTGTTATTTCTATGTAAAAAATAAAGGCAAAGCAAATAAAGCTTATTTATTAAATTCAATATGTATTACGAATATTTTTTTGTATTTGTTTTTTTGTTTAGTATGTATGTAAAAAAACACACAAACTGTTCACTATGAAGGTACAACGAGGAAGTTATGAAATGTAAAATACTACTTTTACTACTTTGTGTAAAAAGTAAGTTATGAAATGTAAAATACTTTTTAGACAAAGTAGTTAAGGAAATTGTTTGAATATTCTAATCTTCGACAAAAATGATTCAAATAATTTTTTGTTCTAAATTGAAAATATTTGTTCTTTCGAACAAAAATGATAAAAAGTTGGTCGAATATTCGAACAATTTTTGTTTGAATGACAACACTAATATACATACATACACAAAGAAAAATTTCAACTTAAAATCTACGTAAACAAGGTTAATATAATATTGTTCGGCAATGATTTTGCTTCATAAGTGTTTCATGTAAATATAACATGATTTATAGTAATTTTCAAAGAAAATGTTTTCTTTTGGAATCATTTTATTTCAGGTTGATTTAACATTTACGTACTGTTAACATCAAAATGAAGGATCATGTCGAATCAAAGTTATTTCAAGTTGGAACAACATAAATATAATATAATTTAGTAATTGTATTTTATTAATTATTGAACTAAGGTGTGGTTGAGATAGACAGTAGTAGGGGATTGTTCCTCTGGGCCTAATTAAACTTTTGAAATTTTAAAATTTTAATTACCCAAATTTTAAAATTCTTGGAAATTTGTGAAATTTGATACCCTACGAGGGTGGGTCAATAAGTCCGTCCAACTTTTTGTTTACATAAGGAATTTTTTGTTTACATAAGGCGTTTTGTTTGTTTAATACATACGAGGGTGGTTTAATAAGTCCAGTTTTTTATGACCGTGGGAATTTGTATGTGTGTATGTTTGTGGGGTGGATTAAGGAGTTTCATAAGATTAATATTTCATAAGTATATATGCCGACGGGAAAATCATGCAATGATTTTTCCTAATACTAAAGGGTGTGAAATTGTAAAAATTAATTTTTCCTAATGCCTACGGGTATGCATTAATATTTTTCCTAATGCCTACGGCAATACATGATTATTTTTCCTAATGTCTACGGTAAAACATGAATATTATTTTTTTCAAATGCCGACGGCAAAACATGATTATTATTTTTTTCAAATGCCGACGGGAAAATGATTTTTCATAATTCCGACGGGAAAAACATAAAAGTTATTTCTAATGCTAATACAGGAGTTTAAGGCTGGCCGTGATTTGGGTGGGTGGAGCTGTTGTCGTAATACATAACCGAGGGAGTTTATGGATGTGTCTGTCTGTCTGTCTGTTTTGCGAGGCTGTTGTTCGGGGGAGCGTGGTGTAGTAGAGGTAGATGGATTGAGTGTATGTGTGTGTATACCTGTCTGTTGGAATTTGTGTGAGGGTGTGATTGACAGGGGGCGGGGTATAGTTGTGGTAGATCGACTGCGTGTATGCAGGTGTTGCAAGTCTAAGAATTTAAGGCTTATAGCGATTTGGGGTAGGTGAGGGTATTGTTGTACGAGTAATATGTATCCATGGGAATTTGTGGATGTGTCTGTCCGGGGGAATTTAAGCGAGGCTGGGTGTGTGGTGTAGTTGAGGTTGATCGACTGCGTGTATGTATGTCTATATGTTTGTAGGTGCTTAAGGCTGATCGTGATTTAAGAGAGGTGAGGATGGATGTTGTTGTAATATGTATACGTAGGAATCTGTATGTATGTATGTCTGTGAAAATTTAAGGCTGATCATGATTTAGGGTAAGTGAGGTTGGTGTAGTAATATGTCTGTGTGTATGTACATATGTTTGTAGGAGTTTAATGCTATTAGTGATTTGAGGATAGGTGAGGGTGATATGTATGCGTGGGAATCTGTATGCATGTTCGTAGGAGTTTAAGGCTGATCATGATTTGTGTTGTTGTCAGTGTTGTTTGTAGGAATGACCGTGAGAATTTTTGTATGTATATCTGTAGGAATTTAAGGTTGGCCGTGTTTTGTGAGGGGTGGTGTGTTGTTGAAATAATATGAATTTTTCTTATATGAAATCTCGTATATGTGTGTGTGCGTATGATTTTCTCACGCTAGTAGTTTTATGTACGTAGAAATAAATTGTATTCAATATCGAGATTTGGTTCTATAAAATATTTTCATATATCTGATACATATACATAAGTATATTTTCATACTCAAGGTTGCTGGGTATTTTGTCATGCTTAAAATTGTCCAGCTTTAAAGTCTGCCTGCGAGAAATTTGTTTATATTACAGATTTTGTTTATTTAACTACGTCTGGCTTCTTTCGCTGAACTTCTTTTCATACGATCATGGGAATTTATAGTTTCTCTATCCATAATAAGGTCGTTTAGCTTGAGCATGTGCTCCGACTGAATGGTTTGCGTTGTTCATATATTTTTGTGATGTAGATATGTAAGTGTCATTGTCAAGATCTAATAAATATTTGAGTAGTGATAAGAAATTTGATATTATGTGTACATACATACATAAAATCAATTTGTAGATATTTATGTATGTATGTATGTATGTCATGTGCGGTCTTTTGTTGATGTTGTAAATATTCGCCTGGTCTTTTGTGTATAGATGTCAAATATCTTCATAGTTTTTTTTTTTTTATTTGAAATTAAAAAACGTTTATTTTATTTTTATCTGTATTTACTTCAAAGTTTGTGAGGATTTTCTGTTTTAAGTAAAACTGAATTCCTTAAGATACATACTTTAGAATAATAGTAACTATAATAGTAATATTTCCTATATTTAATTTACATTTGTTTAAAGTTGATGCAGTTTATCTTCATTCTTAGAAATATTTTGATTTAAAATTTTTTCCAGCCGTAGGCTTTTTTCATCACCTTTTACATTTATTTTAGATCATCTTGCATTGCCTTTTATACATTTATAAACATTTTTAAATGAAACTGATCCAGCAGTCCAGCTTATGTAACGATAGTTTTTTTTTTTTTGTTAGCCAGCTTGCTTCTTTTTTTATTTTTTTTTTATGATTATTGAGTTTTATAATGAAATTATTATATTCATAATTGTTGAAAACAATCGCTACTTCTTTTGAGATGAAATCAGTTGAATTACTTTTGAAACCTTGTACGTCTATAAAAATTATGTTGTTTTCCATATTACTCAATTTATAAGACTTTTAGAATTTGACCTTTGATGGGTATATGTTCTAGTATATGATCATGAATAAGAATACAGTAAGGTGATTTCTTTGCTTACTATTTCAAATTAAAATTTTATTCAATTGATGAAACACATGAGATTCTTTCATATACTACCTTTGCTGGAATCTTAGATACATAGAATAACTATATAGAATTGCATTACGTTTATTTATAAATTTTATTTTAAGATCAGCATCATATGGATATGAGACTGAACTTAAATGTACTTTTAAATTAGTTAATTCATAATGAACAATTTTCTTTTCTTTTTGACTAGCGATCAACAGAAAACGAAGTCGTTTTCTTACAATTTAGGTCTAACCTCTCAACTGGTCCTCTAGTATACAATATGACTTTGTATGTCAGTATTTCTGTCTACTCTTTGTCAGCGTTAGGGATAATTAAATTTTAAACTTTTTATTCTTCAGATTGTGTTACTTCATACTGATAATATATTTACATTAATAAGGTACGAGTGTATGTTTATTTTATGAAAGGTGAGCGCCTATGACTTTTATTTGATGTTCTGGATGAAGTGATTTTTTTCTCATTTTATTAAAGTTTAGCGTATTGCATATATATTTCTAATATATTTAAGTAAGTTTTTTGTATCTGTCAGACAGAGTGAACGTATCAGTTGGTCAGTCAGTCTCTCTTTTTATTTTATTAATTTTTTCTTCTAATGTGTCACTACTATTTTTTCAGAATTTACTTCTTGAAATAGAAAATATTTATATAATTTTAAAAGTATTAATATATACATACATATAGGTAAATATATGTATGTACGTAGAAATTAGTTCATATACAAAGAAATACATCTTTAATAATCAACTATTCTAGAAAATCGATCTAAAATAACACATTTACCTCCATCATCAATTCACCGTCAGTGTTTTCATAAAGTGTTAGAAACATTGGAATATCAAGTTTTGGGAGAATTTTTACTTCAAGTGTTTCTATATAAGATTTAGTGTTTGACCCCTTGACGTTATTGTGGTTAACGTAGGCTGCGTTGTATCGCATTCAGATGTAATCATTTCTCACTTAGAAAAGGTCCTCATCATCATCAATCATACCTGTATACAATTCATTCATGAGTTGAGTTGATCCAGATACAATTGCTGTCTACAAATTAATGATTAGAAAATAGCTTTCTCATCACCTTCTAACAAGTTTAATATTTTGCTAGCATGCATGCTTTAGCATGCTTCTATCGAAAGTGACGCGAGAGTCCAACATTTAGTGCTGTTTTAATTAAAAATCTATACTATTAGAGTTACAGATTCAATCCTTTGAATTTTTAACAAAGTAGATACATATCTATTTCATTTGCCACAAAGTCTTAAAATTTCTTTCCTTATAAAAGTATGACGTGAGGAATTTTTTTACATTATACATGCTTCGGCATGCTTCCATTATTTTTTTCAATAAATTTAGTTCATACTCATACAGATACAGATATAAAGTAAGATCTGTTTACATTACATTTTACAATTTATGCATGCTTCAGCATGATTCGAGCTGAAGTCTGTATTTATTTAGTAAGTTTGTTTGATACCCATTCATACACTGTACATTCTTAAAGATTGGATATCAAAGTCCAATTTCCTTAGTTTATCTAGAAATGAACAGAGTGAAAATATATTATATTAACCCATATTCACAATATAAAACTGTGTGTGTTAGATTTTTCGAAATCGAAAATGTAGAACTTTTACTATAAAAAGTGATAATATGATGTGTTGCTGAATATTTCACTGTGCAATAGTTCATTTTGAACTCTTAAGTTTCCACAATATTTCATACAGACCATCAAGTTTAGAGAATTCCAGTACATTAAGCTAATTATCTTCCCTGAGACCTAACATTCCTAATCAATCCTTAAAAAAAAACCAACACAAACTAGATTTTTCCTTTTTAATTTTATTTATATTTTCATTAAATTTCAACATTTTGTACATCTTCAAATTACTGTATACTGTATTTTGCACCTTTTTCTCAGTCGTAGAGTTAACTTTAATCATAAATATTTTAATTTTCTGGTTAAATGAACTTTTCTATTGTAGGCATTAAGTAAATCTTTATGTATATCAATCCACTTATATGAATCATTAATGCTAAATTCTTAGCACATAATTCCTTTTAATGATCTATTAAATCAATCTACTATTGATGCTTTCATATTAAGTAATTTTTAATCCTCTATTTATGCATGAATTTTGCAGTGTTTATTAAAAAATTCTTTACCATCATCTATTTGTAAGTTTTTTGGTACTCATACCATTTCAAAAAAAATTTCCATTGCCTTGGTTTTTTCGAGTGCAGCTTTTATATTCAACAATACTCAGCATATAAACTTTGAGAATGTGTCAGTTACAGTCTACAAAAATTAATAATTTCTATTTACTCTAGAATTGCTATCCACTTCACATAAATCAGCTCCATAAAAGATCATCTACTTATTCCATTCATTACACCACTACAATACACAAACAATTTTCGAAATTTATTATGAAGTTCGTTTACTAAATTTCTTTTTAAAGACATTGAGTTGTTTTACAGTTTTTTGGAGAGTGTTGTGATCTACTTGATATACTTTTAGCTATTTATACTAAAATGTAGTTAATTTTCCAGTCTATAAATTCTATGGTTCAGCTGTTCAATTTGTTTGTCAAAAAGATGATTTAATTTTTAGAATGTCTTTTTCAATTTTATACCTATCTTCTATCGTTAATTTTATTTCACACTCCACTCCATCAATTTGCATTTGAATATATCCTTGAATTATATTAATGCCTTAAGCTTTATTATTAATTCATCCTTTAGTTTCTAGATTTGAGTTTCCAGAAACAATTTACTGATAACATTATTCTCCGTCAGTGAATGATGATGATTCTCTATGTATGCATTGGTAGAAATTATATATTTTATTTAGTTTTCAAAATCAAATTTGTCATAGTATTTTCACGTTTTATCAATCACTAATGAAAATAAACCCACTGTTAAACCCCTTATTTGACCATCAACTTGTATTTTATCTTTATTCAGTTTTAGATTTCTATCACCAAATTTCCTTTCATTATTGAAATCTTTAGGTGAGCCATAGTTTGTATCTAATTCATTTCTTCCTTCCAAGACTAATAACTCACTATAAGTATCTTCGCGTTTAGAAGGCTGTGAGTAAAAATCATCTTCTTCTTCATCATCATAATCATTCTCAGTATTAACATCATTAAATAAGATGGCATTATCAAATATTGTTCCTTTTGAAAGTTTCTTCAACTTCTCTCTATATCGACTGATGGTTTCTGAGGCTTTAATACTTATATTATTTTCAGGTTCTATATTGTTTCTACTTTGTTCTTTCTTGTGTATTCTTTCAATATTTTTAGAACTATTTATGAATTCTTTGAGAGGTTCTGTTATAGGATCAAATATAACTCTTAGTTGTTCACGTGTATCTATTTCACCAGTTTTTATACTATGAAGCTTTTTCTTCAAGACGCTTCTTATCAACACCAATTGTTTTAAAATTTTCTCATCCATATTTAATAAATAAAAGGTATCAGCTATTAGATCAGGTATCAGCTATTAGATCAGCTTATCAGGACCTGGTCTGGTTTTCAGATCAGCTTATCAGGACCTGGTCTGGTTTTCAGATCAGCTTATCAGGACCTGATCTGATTTTCAGATCAGCTTATCAGAACCTGATCTGGTTTTCAGATCAGCTTATCAGAACCTGATCTGGTTTTCAGATCAGCTTATCAGAACCTGATTTGGATTTCAGATCAGCTTATCAGGACCTGATCTGGTTTTCAGATCAGCTTATCAGGACCTGATCTGGTTTTCAGATCAGCTTATCAGGAGCTGGTCTGGTTTTAAGATCAGCTTATTAGGAGCTGGTCTGGTTCTACGATCAGCTTATCAGGAGCTGGTCTAGTTTTCAGATCAGGTTATCAGGTATCAGATCAGGTTATCTGATTCAGATTGAGTTATCAGCTTACAAGTAGCTGGACATTTATAACATTTAGATGAATGAAGTTTAAGGTCAGATAAAATGTGAAAAACTATACTGTTATGTAGTCAAATTATTTTCTAAGACGATCATCACTTAATTCAGTATCTTTGCTTATAATCAAAATTCCATATTTTTAATTTCAGCATGATTTATATTTTTCTCATCTTACTTAAACATTCTAACTACATTATGATTATTTCCTATCAAATATTTGGTGATTCTAGTATAAGTTTGAAATTAGTAGAATGCATCAACATTCTTATCTTACCCCATACAAAAATATGCTTCTCACACACAATATGGTTAAATATCGTATTGGTATTACTTCTAGCTTTCTTAAAAGAAATAACAGATTCATTATCTGTAAATGTGTAATACCCATGACTTTCATTAATGAAATTAATTTCTACAGGTATTTATATTTAGGTTGTTAGAGAGATTTTGAGTTTAAATATGAAGATGTTTTCAAGTTTTAGTCCATTAGAACTGTCTAGCCAACCAATCATAATATTATTATTTTTTTTATTTATTTTTTATTCATTTATTTATTTATTTTTTATTTATTTTTTTACCAACTAGTCTTGCACGAATAGAAATTGATAGAGAGGAACTACGATTTTTTTGAGCTAACGTTTGATGACTCATCAAAATTTCATACCAAGGTATTTTTATGTTGTTTTGACTATGAGTATGGATCAATATTTATGAAATCCCTTTCCTAAATATTGGTGCATGCACATAGTCAAAACAAAGTATGCTTTAAGTGTTTAAAACCAGTATTACCATAAAAATTGTGGTTTTAAACTCTTAAAATTTAGCTCTACGATATCGGAAAATATTTTCTGATATCATATGGCTATATTATTTTATTTTTCCTATAATAAGAGATAATGGTTCCTACTCATAGTCAAAACAAAGTATATTTTAAGAGTTTAAAACCAGTATTGTCACACAAAATACTGATTTTAAACTGTTAAAATATACTTTGTTTTACTGACCACATTTTTTGTAACTAAATGCATTTCATAAATATTGCCGAATACTCATACTCAAAACTAATGATATTTTTATGATGTTTTGATTGTGAGTATGGAGCATTATCTGTTATTATAAAAAAATAAAATAATGCAGCTACACGATTTTAGAAAATATTTTCTAAATCGAATAGCTGTATTATTTTATTTTTTTTATAATAAGAGATAATATTTATAAAATGTATTTAGTTACACAAAAGCGGTTAGTAAAACAACCTAAATATAGGATGGTACGAAATATTGATGAGTCATCAAACGTTAGCTCAAAAAAAATCGTAGTTCCTCTCTATCAATTTCTATTCGTGCAAGAATAGTTGGTAAAAAAAAATAAATAAAAAATAAATAAATAAATAAATAAAAAATAAATAAAAAAAATAATAATATTATGATTGGTTGGCTAGACAGTTCTAATGGACTAAAACTTGAAAACATCTTCATATTTAAACTCAAAATCTCTCTAACAACCTAAATATAAATACCTGTAGAAATTAATTTCATTAATGAAAGTCATGGGTATTACACATTTACAGATAATGAATCTGTTATTTCTTTTAAGAAAGCTAGAAGTAATACCAATACGATATTTAACCATGTTGTGTGTGAGAAGCATATTTTTGTATGGGGTAAGATAAGAATGTTGATGCATTCTACTAATGTCAAACTTATACTAGAATCACCAAATATTTGATAGGAAATAATCATAATGTAGTTAGAATGTTTAAGTAAGATGAGAAAAATATAAATCATGCTGAAATTAAAAATATGGAATTTTGATTATAAGCAAAGATACTGAATTAAGTGATGATCGTCTTAGAAAATAATTTGACTACATAACAGTATAGTTTTTCACATTTTATCTGACCTTAAACTTCATTCATCTAAATGTTATAAATGTCCAGCTACTTGTAAGCTGATAACTCAATCTGAATCAGATAACCTGATCTGATACCTGATAACCTGATCTGAAAACTAGACCAGCTCCTGATAAGCTGATCGTAGAACCAGACCAGCTCCTAATAAGCTGATCTTAAAACCAGACCAGCTCCTGCTAAGTTGATCTGAAAACCAGATCAGGTCCTGATAAGCTGATCTGAAAACCAGATCAGGTCCTGATAAGCTGATCTGAAAACCAGAACAGGTTCTGATAAGCTGATCTGAAAACCAGATCAGGTTCTGATAAGCTGATCTGAAAACCAGATCAGGTTCTGATAAGCTGATCTGAAAATCAGATCAGGTCCTGATAAGCTGATCTGAAAACCAGACCAGGTCCTGATAAGCTGATCTGAAAACCAGACCAGGTCCTGAAAAGCTGATCTGAAAACCAGACCAGGTCCTGAAAAGCTGATCTGAAAACCAGACCAGGTCCTGAAAAGCTGATCTGAAAACCAGACCAGGTCCTGAAAAGCTGATCTGAAAACCAGACCAGGTCCTGAAAAGCTGATCTGAAAACCAGACCAGGTCCTGAAAAGCTGATCTAATAGCTGATACCTAATCTAATAGCTGATAAGCTGATCTAAAAGCTGATACCTTTTATTTATTAAATATGGATGAGAAAATTTTAAAACAGTTGGTGTTGACAAGAAATGTCTTGAAGAAAAAGCTTCGTAGTATAAAAACTGGTGAAATAGATACACGTGAACAACTAAGAGATACATTTAAACCTATAACAGAACCACTGAAAGAATTCATAAATAGTTCTAAAAAAATTAAAAGAATTCCCATTAAAGAAGAAAATAAAATGAAGACAGAATTTGAAAATAATACAAGTTTAAAGCCTGAAAAACCATCACTCAAGATAGAGACAAGTACACCAAAGAAACTAGCAGAAGGAACAATATTTGATAATACCACCTTATTTAATGAAACTAATACTAAAAATGATGATGATGATGATGATGAAGATGATTTTTACTCACAAACTTCCAATACAGAAGATACTTATACTGATTTATCAGTCTTGGAAGGAAGAAATGAATTAGATACAAACTATGGTCCACATAAAGATTTCAATAATGAATGGAAATTTGGTGATAGTAAACTTACACTTAGTGAACATAAAATACATGTTGGTGGTCAAATATGGGCTCTAACACCAGGACTATTTTCTCTAATGTTTCATAAAATACCAAAAAATTATGATAAATTTGAACTCGAAATCTATAAAAAGATTTTAATTACTACTAATGCATATAGAAGAGACTATAAACCTGATGGTCAAATTAAGGGTACTAGAGGATATAAATATAAACATATTATTAAGAAATTTATTGACGAGAAAAACCAGAAGAATTTAAGTGAATCAACAGGATCTAAGCCAAAAGGTAGCTACTTAGGTGATGGAATGATGGAATTTAACATCCATAAGCCCAACTATATATACTGGGATGATCCAAATGAGCTAGTAGATCGACTTCGACTACTGCTCGCATCACAAGCTGCAGGTCATAATAATCACAATAACGAGATTATATCAATTATTGAAGAACTACGTGAAGCTAATATAATACATTAACTTTAATAAAGTATATAAAGCATGTCTGTTGATAAATTTGGACATTATTTAAACGATACTAGCAACATAGTTTCTTTGAAAAATGCACCTAAACTGCTGGGGTTCTTTGTGGATACGAACAACAACATTGATGTCCAAAACAAAAGGATCAAAAATGTTGCAAAAGCTGTGGAGGAAAACGATGTTATCAATAAATTGTTTCTGCAAACTCAAATCGAAAAACTAGAAGAGAAATTATTAGCATACTTTAAGAGAGACAGTACTATAATTCAAGAAAATATTCAAATGCAAATTGAGGATCTACATCGCGAAACAAAATTAGACATAGAAGAAAATTATAAAATTGAAAAAGATATTCTAAAAATTAAAACATCCTTTGAAGAGCAAATTGAACAGCTTAATGAGAAAATTTATAGATTAGAAAATTACATGTTTGTATCAATAGCTGAAAGTGCTTCAACTAGATCACAACACTTTCCAAAAAATCTCTAAAAACAACTTAATGTCTTCAAAAAGAAATTTAGTAAACGAACTCCATAAGCAAGCACGAAAACATTTTGTGCGTCGCAGAGTTGTAATGAAAGGAATAGATGATCTTTGGCAAGCTGATTTAGTTGAAATGGGGAACTATTCTAAAGAAAATAGAAATTATCGATTTTTGCTGACTATAATTGACACATTCTCAAAATTTGCATGGGCAATACCGCTAAAAACAAAAACTGCACTCGAAACAACCAACGCAATGGAAAATATTTTTGAATTGGGGCGAATACCAAAAAACATACAAACAGATGATGGTAAAGAATTTTTCAACAAAAACTTTGAAAAATTAATGCATAAATACAACATTAATCACTACTCAACATATAGCATTATGAAAGCATCAATAGTAGAACGATTTAATAGAACACTAAAAGGAATGATGTGGAAAGAATTTAGCTATAATGGTTCTTATAAGTGGATTGATATATACAAAGATTTACTTAATACCTACAATAGAAAAGTTCATCGTACCATTAAAATGCCTCCAATTAAAGTCAACTCAACAAATGAGGAAAAGCTGCTAAATACAGTATACAGTCATATGAAAATGTATAAAATGTCAAAATTTAATGTAGGAGATCATGTACGCATAAGCAAATATAAGCATACATTTGAAAAAGGTTATACTCCAAATTGGACTACAGAAATTTTCACAATTACAAGAGTTCAAAATACAAATCCTGCAACATACATATTAGAAGACTATCTTGGTAATCCTATTAAAGGGGGATTCTATACTGACGAACTTTCAAAAACCAGATTTCCAAATACATATCTAGTTGAAAAGGTGCTTAAAATTAAAGGGAAGGAGGTATATGTTAAATGGCTGGGATTTTCCAATCAACACAATTCTTGGATAAGTAAAGGTGAAATATTATAAATGGAAGAAAAACTAAATCAACAACAACATCATAGCAAAACAATAATAGCATTAATATTAAGAAACTAATGTTAATTTTAAAATAAGAAAATGAAATAAATATGTAAATTATGCTTATAAACCATACTGTCTACTAAATTTTATTTAATTGTAATCAGTCTGTTATAATGTCAATAACACTTACTCTGAGCTCTAACTCATCAGAATTATCTGCTAGTTACTTTCCTCCTATTGAATTACATGATGCATATGAGTGTGCTCTAACTGATTTTCATTCATACAACAGTATTCCAAATGTTGACACCTACAACAATATGTTTCATATAGGAGAACATACAATAGAAATACCAATTGGATCTTACGAATTAAATGATATAGTTGATTTTATAGAAGAGCAAACTACTCTGTCCAGCAAATAAGATTTTTATTGAAGCTAATAACAATACAATGCAAGTTAAAGTTAATAGTTCCAAGGATACTGTATATTTTAATAAAGACAATACAATTGGAAAACTTTTAGGATTCAAAAGCAAAATCCCAACACCAAACAAATATTATTATTCAGATCTTCCAGTTAATATTTTTAAAGTAAATCTCTTGCGAGTTGAAAGTAGTATCGCTATTAACACATATATGCATAGCTCCAAATCGCATACACTTCATGAATTTCCGATTAATGTGCCTCCAGGCTATAAAATAGATGAGGTTCCAAGAAATCTCATCTATTTACCTGTGAACACCAGAGAGATAAGTTCACTAGCGCTGCGCGTAGTTGATCAACACGGTGATTTAATTAATTTCCGAGGAGAGGAAATTACAATACGAATACATTTAAGGCCAACTAAATAATGCTAATATACAACACAAATACATTGAAAAATATAGCAGCAAGAACAACATCAACATTAAAGCGACCAGTACAACAAAAAGCATTAACAACATCAAATAAAAATTTTCTAAAGTCCTTGAATTTTAAATTGAAGACAAAATGAGTTCAATAATAGATGTCTTAGATAAGCCCTTGTCTGATGAGAATATAATCAAAAAGGACTATCATACATATGTACCATACTTACAATCTTACAACAATAATGTTGAAATTAGAATTTCAATACAAAATCAAGATTTGTACGTGCTACCCAGTGAAAGCTACATTTATGTAGAAGGTTTTGTTGCTGATGATAATAACTCTAAGTCTACTTCATCTTCAGACAACTTTATATTAAAAAACAACTTTGTGGCATATCTATTTGATGAAATTCGCTATGAGCTCAATGGAATTGAAATTGATCATACAAGATATTTAGGAGCCACAAGCACCATAAAAAATTTGGTTTCTATGTCACCAACAGAGAGCAATGTGATGCAAAATGCTGGATGGAACAAAATTGACGATGTCACTCTTGTAAATGGATTTTTCAATTTCTATGTACCTCTAAAAATGCTCCTAGGATTCGCTGAAGACTACAACAAAGTTATACTAAATGGAAAACATGAATTGATACTCTTGCGTAATAAGAACGATGAAGATCTTGTACGCTCGAGTGTTTCTACTAAAAAAGCTAAACTTACAATTTCACTAATCTCATGGAGAATCCCACATGTACAATTATCCGACTTTAGCAAATTGAATATGATTAAAATTATTAACAATGGTGCTTCTATACCTATGGCATTTCGCAGTTGGGATTGTCATGTCAATCCACAATTAAATATGGGAACTAGCCATATTTGGAATGTTAAACTAGCTGCAAATAGAGAACGCCCTCGTTTTGTATTGATTGCTTTTCAACAAGAAAATAAGTTTGTTCATTGTGATTTGACTAATTTAAAAGTACATTTAAATTCAGTCTCATATCCATATGATGACTTTAACATAAAGTTCAAAAATGAACGATATGCAATTCTATATGACATGTATCTAAGATTTCAACAAAGCTACTATATGAAAGAATCTCAACCGCTTCTAACTGCACCAGAGTTTAAGACAAAAGCTCCTATTATTGTAGTAGATGTCAGTCATCAGAATGAATCACTCAATAATGGACCGATTGATATAAAAATAGAATTTGAAACAGCAACTAATATTGGAACAAAAACATCAGCTTACTGCATTCTTATTCACGATCGTATAATAGAATATGTGCCCATAAAAGGACAAGTTCGAAAAGTCTTATAAATTGAGTAATATAGAAAACAATATAATTTTCATAGACGTACAAGGTTTCAAAAGTAATTCAAATGATTTCATCGCAAAAGAAGTAGCAATTGTTTTCAACAATTATGAATATAACAATTTCATTATAAAACCTCCATTTGATATCAAATGCTTATCAATAGAAAAGCAAAGAGAAGCAAAGTGGCTAACAAAAAACTATCATCACCTAAGCTGGACTGCTGGTTCAGTTTCATTTCAAAGCGTTTGCAATTTTTTAAAAGCCAACGCCAGATGTTCTAAAATTTATGTAAAAGGTGAAGAAAAAAGACGCTGGCTGGAAAAAATTTTATGCCGAAAAATTTTTAACGTTGAGGATATAGGCTGCATCAACTTTAAACAAATGGAAATCAAGTATACCGAATATTTTTATTGTAATTATCATAAATTTGGTGTTTGCGCACTAAAAAATGCTATTTTACTAACAAAAGAAATGTCTTGCTTTAATTAAACTTTTTTACTTTTTAAAATATAAATGTATGTATTATTATAAAATTTTATAAAATTTTAAACAATAAATGTATAAAAAACAAAATAATATACAAGTGTTTTCTTATTTCAAATAAAAACTACATAAAGGAAAGAGAAGGAAGTGGGGAGGAGGAGAAATTAACTTTTTTGCTTACTTGCAAATGTTTGGTTTTTGTTTCTCTGCTGCTGACTGTACTTAGTTTGCTGCTTTAAAATAATCGTAGACAAAGACAATGATTACGTTGCAAAATATATATGTATTCTACAAAATATTCCACACACAAGTACCCACGATCGCACATTCATACATACACACATACATATACATACATACAGACAATATGCATACATACATACATACATACATACATACATACACATACATACATACACATACATACATACACATACATACATACACATACATACATATTTCTTAAACAAATACACAAAATATTAAATTACCCACGGTCATAAAAAACTGGACTTATTAAACCACCCTCGTATGTATTAAACAAACAAAACACCTTATGTTAACAAAAAATTCCTTATGTAAACAAAAAGTTGGACGGACTTATTGACCCACCCTCGTAGGGTATCAAATTTCACAAATTTCCAAGAATTTTAAAATTTGGGTAATTAAAATTTTAAAATTTCAAAAGTTTAATTAGGCCCAGAGGAACAATCCCCTACTACTATAGACATCAGAAAAATATTTGTTTGTATATAAATTGGCTTCTCCGGCTAAGATTTGAACTCGGAACTCACGCGTGTTAGTCTACGTGCGTACCCCTGCAGCCACAGCAACTTTAAATGTTTTTTAGATACACACTAAATATGTACCATTATGAATAAAATTTTTATTCAACGTTATTTCATTGGTCATTCAACATACAATTTATTTGAAAAGTTTTAGTTAAACTTTTAAGTTTTAGTTAAACTTGCCAAGATTAAAATGATTCCAAAGCCAGGCAAAGATCTTACCAAGGCTGAGTCATATAGGCCTATAAGCTTACTTTCAACAATTTCAAAGCTTTTCGAAAAGCTGCTCATGACTAAATTGTCCACAATTTTAGCTGATAGTGGGTGCATCCCGGACCATCAATTTGGCTTTAGAAGTCAGCATAGCACTATTGAGCAAACGCATAGATTGGTTCAAGTTGTAAGGGGTACATTTGAAGAAAAAAAATATTGTTCTGTCCTTTTTATTGATGTTTCTCAGGCATTTGATAAAGTATGGCACGAAGGCATAGTTTTAAAATTGAAGACATACCTACCAATAAACATACAAAAGCTTTTGGAAAGTTATATTAATGATAGGAAGTTTACTGTTGTGGAAGGAGACTTCATGAGTGTGCCCGAATCTATATCTTCTGGTGTGCCACAGGGTAGTATTCTGGGGCCAGTCTTGTATCTAATATATACTTGTGATATGCCTGTGAGCAATAACATCCACACTTCTACATTTGCCGATGATACAGCCTATTTTAGTATTCACAGAAACCCTGATGAGGCATTCCGCAATCTCCAAGCACACATTACCCAGCTTGAAATATGGTTGAACTTATGGAGAATTAAAGTAAATGAACAAAAGTGTGTTCATATAACGATTACCCTGAGAAAAGATACCTGTTCCCCCATTAGAATCAACAATCAAAATATTCCTCAACATTCTCAAGTGAAATACCTTGGCATACACCTTGATCGAAGGCTTACATAGAAATATCATATTGACTCTAAGTTAACCCAAATGAAACTTAAATTAACTTAAATATATTGGCTAATTGGCAGAAATTCAATACTCAGCCTAGACTGCAAACTTTTGATATACAAGTCGCTTTTGAAGCCAATATGGTGCTATGGAATTCAGCTATGGGGCACTGCTTCAGCTTCAAATATTGAGAAAATCCAACGAAGGCAAAACAACATCGTCTCCATGGTACATTAAAAATTCAAATATACATCGTGATTTAAATATGCCACTAGTGAGTGAAGAAATTGCAAAATACGCAGGCAAATATTTAACAAAGCTCGAGTCACATCCTAATCCGCTTGCCCGTAATATTTTGAGCTTTACTGGACACATCCGCCTAAAAAAGAGGGACACAAGGGCTCTTATACTCAACACTCCAGATGGGACTGCTTAAAAATACTTTTTTTTTTCTTTTTGATTATCACTACTTATGTATTATTTATACCTATCACTAAGTTTATGTCCGATACTGGTCGGGCCTAATAATTATATTTAAATTTAAGATTTGATTACTTATTGTTAGTTCATTTTTGAAGATACAATAAATAAATATATACATATATGAAAAAAAAAATATCATTGGTCATTCAACATACAATTTATTTGAAAAGTTTTAGTTAAAAAAATACAAAATACTTTGACTTGACGCCAGGGTTCGAACCTGCGATCTTCCGACTGCAAGGCTAGTACACTGCCTACCACCCAGCAGCAGTTTGTCGGTTGTTTACAAACATCGAGAAAACAACAACAATACAAAAACAACTCACACAACTAAGCACAAAAGTGTATTGCAGCTATGAACAAAGCAAGGAAACACCAACAAACTTAAACAACCCCAGTAAAAAAAGACACTCCAAAAAAGTCATGAAAATGTAGAGTTTGCGATCTGGAAGTAGTGCAAATTTCGATCCGATCTAATGATTTTTACATAGGGTTGTCATTGCAAGAAGTTCTCTTTTGGAATTGGAAGCGATTTTAAGAAAAATTCCCTTTTTTGTGTTCTATGATAATATTTTCATCTAGGAAAAATGGTTAATAGTTACTTATTTTAACAATTAGTTTCTTTTTATAGGAATTTAAACGTGAAACAGTATTTTCATGTAAATTTAAGCAAATAACTTCAAAATTAGACCAAAATTAGTTCATAAGTTTCTTCAAAAAAATCGATTTTTTTAAAATTCTGGTGAGTAATTTCTAAAACTATTGAGGAATTACAAGGTTTTGTATGACTAAAATAAACTTCTACTTGGTTTTCTGCTAACTATCGGCAAATTAAAAATATCGATTTTTTGGAAGCAATGCAAATGTAGTTCCTTTAGAATGACTTCCAATTTTTTTACTGGGTATAGAAGAATTACAAGGTTTTGTATGACTTCCAATTTTTTTTACTAGGACATATTATTTCTTGTAAATTTAATGTGGTTTTAATGCATTTGAATCAAACTTTTTGCATGGTGATTTTACATTGGAATTTTTTTCTGCGTATACAAATGTTACGTACTAAAAAAAAAGCATTACTCCAAAAACGAAAAAAATCGCATTTTGAAATAAATAGCAAATAACTCATTGGTTATTTTTTTAATTTATTTTTTAATTTTTTATTTTTTTTTTAAAGAGAAGTAACACTCAGGCAATTAATGCCTACTACTATTACTAGGTGTTACTTTCTTTAGGAAAGGTATAGTGATAGAGAAGACAGGTGGTGAAGGGAGAGATAGAGGAAAGCTTCATTATTTTATAACTCTGCTTTTTGCACGCTGTTTTTAATAATGCAGTGTTGTAGCGCCTCTCTGATGTTAAATGAGGCGTATTAATTTTTTGAAGCTGTGTTTTGTAGCCATTTCATTGATTGTTTTACTTCGCCGATTATTCTGCTACACAACGAAGGAGGGCGCTCTGATGATACATTAGGATTAGTATCTGCTGAAGTCGGTATAGTTCAGTGACCAGTGACTATGCCTTCATCACTTGAACTTTCCTACAACAACTGATACAAAGGGACACTAATGCACATCAGAAAAATGCGTGGTGTTGTTATATAATAACTGTTGGATACAGGTATTGAACCCAGGACCTTCGGTTTTGTAGTCAACGTGCTAACTACTTCAGCCAACGCCACCCTCAAATTTGAAAGGGTTCAAATGAGTACAAAATTTTAGAGGGCCTACATAAAGTCAGTACTTATGATACATTATACCGTTTAATTTATAGCTCATTAGAATAAGTTATTTTAATGCATAGCAATATAAATATACATAACGTTTCATAAAAAACAGCAATACTTTCTTGTCGTTTTATTTTTAATTTCACAGCAAAGAGTTAATACTAGCACAATTCGAAAAAAATGCACTTAAAGTTGATCGATTTCTGCTGAACTCACAAGCTTGTTTTTAGAAAAACTTAAATCTATTGACTTTGATGCAGAAGTATGCGACAGTGCTTAATATTTTCAGAAAATTAAGATAACGTGGCTTTATATTAAAGGGTTGACAGTTGTAAAAAACGACAAAAAAATAAAAGGTCACTTTTGTTTTATTAGTTTAGCACAGAAAAAGTGATCATTTGACCTAATGTGCATTAACTTAAGTTTAAATAAAATATATCTTAAATTTACTTGTACTAAAGTAACTAACTAATCATTTATATATTTAAGTACCAGGCACACCCACATCCTTATCGAGAAACACTATAGAGGAGTCTCATATCAGTACTTCACAAGAAATAAAACTTTCAAACAATGATATTTTAGCTGAACAAATCACAACACTAATTCCAATTAATAAACTAAAAATGTATGAGAATGAGGCAGATTTTGAAACGAGTATAAATTATTCACCCATGGTTTCAAAGAAACAACAGCGTCCTGCACAATTGGAAAAGATACCAGAAGATATATCCATGGTAGATCCTGCTTCTTCTGTTCCAAAAACTACGGATGATAAAAAGGTATGTGAAAATATTACATTATATAGTCATAATAGCAAAAAAAAAAAAAAGCAATCGAGAGTCTTTCTTTTTAACCGAATTTAAAAAAGGAGGAGGTTGTATGTTCGCAATGTATGTACTTGTATATATGTTTTCTATGTTCACCGATTTCTCCGTCATTTCTGAATCGGTTTTAAAAATTCTTTAGAAATGGGGAAGGCTCCCTAACAAAGAACGTGTTTTATGTATATGTATTTGGGGTATTCACAACAGCGTCTTAAGTGTCCTAAGTGTCTTAATGTCTTAACTTTTTACCATCCCAGTAAAAAAAGACACTCCAAAAAAGTCATGAAAATGTAGAGTTTGCGATCTGGAAGTAGTGCAAATTTCGATCCGATCTAATGATTTTTACATAGGGTTGTCATTGCAAGAAGTTCTCTTTTTCGATGCCTGGTCACCGAATTGGAAGCGATTTTAAGAAAAATTTCCTTTTTTGTGTTCTTTTGATAATATTTTCATCTAGGAAAAATGGTTAATAGTAGTTAGCAGAAAACCAAGTAGAAGTTTATTTTAGTCATACAAAACCTTGTAATTCCTCTCTAGTTTTAGAAATTACTCACCAGAATTTTTAAAAAATCGATTTTTTTGAAGAAACTTATGAACTAATTTTGGTCTAAAATTTTAAAGTTATTTGCTTAAATTTACATTAAATTACTGTTTCGCGTTTAAATTCCTATAAAAAGAAACTAATTGTTAAAATAGGTAACTATTAGCCATTTTTCCTAGACGAATATATTATCATAGAACACAAAAAAGGAAATTTTTCTTAAAATCGCTTCCAATTCGGTGACCAGTACCCCATTTCTGTAACTTGTGAGAAGTTCTCGCATCGAGAAAAATTAAATAATTATATTGGTTGTCCTATTTTACACAGGGTTACTCGCCCTGTGTTTCACAGGATGATAACAATTTATTCGACTCGAAAAGTTCTCACATTCCTTACAGAAACGAGGCACTGGCATCGAAAAAGAGAACTTCTTGCAATGACAACCCTATGTAAAAATCATTACATCGGATCGAAATTTGCACTACTTCCAGATCGCAAACTCTACATTTTCATGACTTTTTTGGAGTGTCTTTTTTTACTGGGAATTGAACATTTATGCAAGAATTTCGGCAGACACTCCAGAAAAATAAACATAACCATCAAAAGCCCTAATGAAGGAAATTTTGCGGGGACAGCAGCCAAAAATGTCAATGGAAGTAATAAATAAATTTATGGAATTGATGCCTAGAAGTCTACAAGCAGTTCTAAAAGCAAATGGAAATCAAACAAAGTAGTATTCATTATTTGTTTTTGCATATTGTAAGACTGTACAATTTCTTTTGACGCATTAAAATTGCAGTGTTTTTGATTTTGTTTCAATTGTTGTTGTTGGTGTTAAGGAATTTTGAATTTTTATTCATTTATTTTAACAGCATTATATAATGTTTTGAAAATGACAAAAAAGTTTCAAAAACTTTTATCTTTCAATATCGAAATAAAACTTTTGATATACAGTTTCTTTTGACTCTCACAGTATATAAGTAGTAGGGACTACCAATTCTGCCGCAATTAAAATTGGAAATTTGGGTAATTAAAATTTTAAAATTTTAAAATTCTTTGAAATTTGATACCTACGAGGGTGGTTCAAGAAGTCCGTCCAACTTTTTGTTTACATAAGGAATTTTTTGTTTACATAAGGGGTTTTGTTTGTTTACTACATACGAGGGTGGTTCAATAAGTCCGTTTTTTTTATGACCGTGGGAATTTGTATGTGTGTATGTTTGTGGGGGTACGTTAAGTGGGTTCATAGGTTGGAGGTTTTTCCTTTTCGTAATGTATGTATACATATATATGACTACGGGAAAATCATGAATATGATTTTTTCCTAGTACCAACGGGAAAATCATGCAATGATTTTTCCTAATACTAATGGGTGTGAAATAGTAAAAATTAATTTTTCCTAATGCCTACGGCAATGCATTAATATTTTTCTTAATGCCTACGGCAATGCATGAATATTTTTCCTAATACTAATGGGGGGTGAAATAGTGAAAATTAATTTTTCCTAATGCCGACGGCAATACATGATTATTTTTTCTAATGCCTACGGCAATGCATGAATATTATTTTGTTCAATTGCCGACGGCAAAACATGATTATTATTTTTTTCAAATGCCGACGGGAAAATGATTTTTCATAATTCGAAAAACATAAAAGTTATTTCTAATGCTAATACAGGAGTTTAAGGCTGGCCGTGATTTGAGTGGGTGGGGTTGTTGTTGAAATATATGTAATCGAGGGAGTTTATGGATGTGTCTGTCTGTTGTGCGAGGCTGTGATTGGTCGGGGGAGCGTGGTGTAGTTGAGGTAGATGTATTGAGTGCATGTGTGTATACCTGTCTGTTGGAATTTGTGTGAGGGTGTGATTGACAGGGGCGGGGTGTAGTTGAGGTAGATCGACTGTGTGTATGCAGGTGTTGCAAGTCTGTAGGAATTTAAGGCTTATAGTGATTTGTGGTAGGTGAGGGTGTTGTTGTACGAGTAACATGTATCCATAGAAATTTGTGGATGTGTCTGTCCGGAGGAATTTAAGGGAGGCTGTTATTGGGAGGGGGTGTGGTGTAGTTGAGGTTGATCGACTGCGTGTATCTATGTCTATATGTTTGTAGGAGCTTAAGGCTGATCGTGATTTGGGAGAGGTGAGGGTGTTGTTGTAATATGTATACGTAGGAATCTGTATGTATGTATGTCTGTGAAAATTTAAGGCTGATGATGATTTAGGGTAGGTGAGGTTGGTGTAGCAATATGTCTGTGTGTATCTACATATGTTTGTAGAAGTTTAATGCTATTAGTGATTTGAGGATACGGCGAGGGTGTTGTCGTACGAGTGATATGTATCCGTGGGAATCTGTATGCATGTTCGTAGGAGTTTAAGGCTGATCGTGATTTGTGTTGTTGTCAAAGTTGTTTGTAGGAATGACCGTGAGAATTTTTGTATGCATATCTGTAGGAATTTAAGGTTGGTCGTGTTTTGTGAGGGGTGGTGTGTTGTTGAAATAATTTGAATTTTTCTTAGATGAAATCTGTTATATGTGTGTGTGTGTGTGTGTGTGTGTGTGTGTGTATGATTTTCTCACGCTAGTAGTTTTATGTACGTAGAAATAAATGGTATTCAATATCGATATTTGGTTCTATAAAATATTTTCATATATCTGATACATATACATATACATAAGTATATTCTCATACTCAAGGTTGCTGGGTATTTTGTCATGCTTAAAATTGTCCAGCTTTAAAGTCTGCCTACGAGAAATTTGTTTATATTACAGATTTTGTTTATTTAACTACGTCCGGCTTCTTTCGCTGAACTTCTTTTCATACGATCATGGGAATTTATAGTTTCTCTGTCCATAATAAGGTCGTTTAGCTTGGGCATGTGCTCTGACTGAATGGTTTGCGTTGTTCATATATTTTTATGATGTAGATATGTAAGTGTGATTGTCAAGATCTAATAAATACTTGATTATTGATAAGAAATTTGATATTATGTGTACATACATATCTACAAATTGATTTTATGTATGTATGTACATACAAATAAGTGTTTGGCTCCGTGCTTGAATGTCATGTGCGGTCTTTTGTTGATGTTGTAAATATTCGCCGGGTCTTTTATGTATAGATGTCAAATATCTTCATAGTTTTTTTTTTTTATTTGAAATTAAAAAACGTTGCTTTAATTTTTATCTGTATTTACTTCAAAGTTTGTAAGGATTTTCTGTTTTAAGTAAAACTGAATTCCTTAAGATACATACTTTAGAATAATAGTAACTATAATAGAAATATTTCCTATATTTAATTTACATTTGTTTAAAGTTGATGCAGCTTATCTTCATTCTTAGAAATATTTTGATATAAAATTTTTTCCAGCCGTAGGTTTTTTTTCATCACCTTTTACATTTATTTTAGAACATCTTTCATTGCCTTTTATACATTTATAAACATTTTTAAATGAAACTGATCCAGCAGTCCAGCTTATGTAGCGATAGTTTTTTGTTAGCCAGCTTGCTTCTTTTTTTATTTTTTTATTGATTATTGAGTTTTATAATGAAATTATTATATTCGTAATTGTTGAAAACAATTCTTCTTTTTGCGATGAAATAATTTGAATTACTTTTGAAACCTTGTACGTCTATAAAAATTATATTATTTTCCATATTGCTTAATTTATAAGACTCTTAGAATTTGACCTTTGATAGGTATATATATTCTAGTATATAATCATGAATAATAATGCTGTAAGCTGATGTCTTTGCTTACTATTTCAAATTAAAATTTTATTCAATTAGCCCGATATTGAATAAAAGGAGCTTTTTTATCTTAAACTCTGGTACAGGTAGAAACGCATGAGATTCTTTCATATACTACCTTTGCTGGAATCTTAGATACATATAATAACTATATAGAATTGTATTACGTTTATTTTTAAATTTTATGTTAGGATTATCATCATATGGATATGAGACTGAACTTAAATGTACTTTTAAATTAATTAATTCATAATGAACAATCTTATTTTCTTCTTGAATAGCGAACAACAGAAAACGAAGTTGTTTTCTTACAATTTAGGTCTAACCTCTCAACTGGTCCTCTAGTATACAATATGACTTTGTATGTCAGCATTTCTGTCTTCTCTTTGTCAGCGTTAGGGATAATTAAATTTTAAACTTTTTATTCTTCAAATTGTGTTACTTCATACTGATAATATGTTTAAGTACATTAATAATGTACGAGTATATGTTTATTTTATGACGGGTGAGCGCCTATTGCTTTTATTTGATGTTCTGGGTGAAGTGATTTTTTTTCTCATTTTATTAAAGTTTAGCGTATTGCGTATATATTTCTAATATATTTAAGTGAGCTTTTTGTACCTGTCAGACAGAGTGTACGTATCAGTTGATCAGTCAGTCTCTCTTTTTATTTTATTAATTTTTTCTTCTAATGTGTCACTACTATTTTTTCAGATTTTACTACTTGAAATAGAAAATATTTATATAATTTTAAAAGTATTAATATATACATACTATAGGTAAATATATGTATGTACGTAGAAATTAGTTCATATACAAAGAAATACATCTTTAATAATCAACTATTCTATAAAATCGATCTAAAATAACACATTTACTTCCATCATCAATTCACCGTCAGTGTTTTCATAAAGTGTTAGAAACATTGTAATATCTATGTTTGGGAGAATTTTTACTTCAAGTGTTTCTATATAAGATTTAGTGTTTGACCCCTTGACGTTATTGTGGTTAACGTAGGCTGCGTTGTATCGCATTCAGATGTAATAATTTCTCACTTAGAAAAGTTCCTCATCACCATTAATCATACCTGTATACAATTCATTCATGAGTTGAGTTGATTCAGATACAATTGCTGTCTACAAATTAATGATTAGAAAATAGCTTTCTCATCACCTTCTAACAAATTTAATATTTTGCTAGCATGCATGCTTTAGCATGCTTCTATCGATAGTGACGCGAGAGTCCGACATTTTGTGCTGTTTTAATTAAAAATCTATACTATTAGAGTTACGAATTCACTTTTTTGAATTTTTAACAAATTAGATACATATCTATTTCATTTGCCACAAAGTCTTAAAATTTCTTTCCTTATAAAAGTATGACGTGAGGAATTTTTTTAAATTATACATGCTTCGGCATGCTTCCAATATTTTTTTCGGTAAATTTATTTCATATTCATACAGATACAGATATAAAGTAAGATCTGTTTACATTCAATTTTACAATTTATGCATGTTTCAGCATGATTCTAGTTGAAGTCTGTATTTATTTAGTAAGTTTGTTTGATACCCATTCATACACATGTACATTCCCTGCAGAAAATTTGGTGACAATTGATCCAAATGTACTCGTCCTATAACTGGAGATAATGTGGGTGTTATCAAAAGTACGTAGTAGTGTATGGTGAAAAAAGTCATATCGTTTAAATGGTGGCATATTGACCATTTTCGTGGTGTATCGTCTTGATCTTGAGCCAATTTAATTCGGACTCGGTCTAGTATTGTAGTAAACTGCACTGAACATGTTCGATGTGGTCGAACACAGGACCTATCAAATCGTGTAAATATAATGTTAATTGCTCCCTTCAATGTGACTGGGATCAGTCCCGTAACTATACTTAGATATTAACCTAAGCTTAAATGGTATTTATACTTTTGAAATATGAGTGGCCCTGTGGTCGAGTGGGTAGTGTGCCAGCCTGTCATGCACGAGGTTGTCGGTTCGAATCTCAAAAAATTTTCAGATTAAAAATAATATGGCATTGCATTTGTAACAACAAAAAAATTTATAAGCGTTAATTGTTACAGTTAAATGTCGAAATTAAATTTATAAGTAATTTATATTTATATTATTATACATCGAATAGGTCCCTATGGGATAGTTCAGTGACAAGTCACAAGGTGCATACAAAGTATCAATTAACCCCATCCTAGGCCATCCCCATGTAAAAGTGACTGGTCCGCTTCATAGGAAGTGTTAGAACTCGGACTGGTCCCTATCACTTGGGGACCGGTCACGTGACTAGTCTTGTGTCAGTTCCATTTCCTGCAGGGTTGTTAAAGAGTGGATATCAAAGTCCAATTTTCTTAGTTTATCTAGAAATGAACAAAGTGACTATCTATTATAATAACCATATTCACACTTTAAAATTTTGTGTGCTAGATTTTTCGAAATGGAAAATGTACACCTTTTACTATAAAAAGTGATAATATGATGTGTTGCTGAATATTGCATTGTGTTATAGCTCATTTTGAACTCTTAAGTTTTTACAATATTTCATACACACCATCAAGTTTAGATAATTCCAGTACATTAGGCTAATTATCTTTCCTGAGACCCAACATTCCTAATCAATCCTTCAAAAATCCAATACAAACTCGATTTTTTCTTTTTAATTTTATTTATATTTTCATTAAATTTCAACATTTTGTACATCTTCAAATTACTGTATACTATATTTTGCACCTTTTTCTCATACGTTGAGTTAATTTTAATCGCAAATATTTTAATGATGAGATGAACTTTTCTATTTCATACACTGAGTAAATCTTTATATATGTATATCAATCCACTTATATGAACCATTATAGCTAAATTCTTAACACATAATTCCTTTTAATGATCTGTTAAATCATTCTACTATTGATGCTTTCATATATGTTGAGTAGTGATTAATGGTGTATTTATCCATTAATTTTCCAAAGTGTCTGTTGAAAAGTTCTTTACCATCATCTGTTTGTATGTTTTTTAGCTAGGTTTTCCCGAGTGCAGTTTTAATTTTCAGCGGCACTGACCATATAAATTTTGAGAATGTGTCAGTTACAGTCTACAAAAATTAGTAATTTCTATTTTCTCTAGAATTGCTATCCACTTCACATAAATCAGCTCCATAAAAGATCATCTACTTATTCCATTCATTACACCACTACAATACACAAACAATTTTCGAAATTTATTATGGAGTTCGTTTACTAAATTTCAGTTGTTTTACAGTTTTTTTGAGAATGTTGTGATCTACTTGATACACCTTCAGCTATTTATACTAAAATGTAGTTAATTTTCCTGTCTATAAATTTTATCGCTCACCTCTTCAATGTGTTTGTCAAAAGATCATTTAAATTTTAGAATGTCTTTTTCAACTTTATACCTATCTTCTATCGTTAATTTTATTTCACACTCCACTCCATCAATTTGCATTTGAATATATCCTTGAATTATACTAATGCCTTAAGTTTTATTATTAATTCATCCTTTAGTTTCAAGATTTGAGTTTCCAGAAACAATTTACTGATAACATTATTCTCCGTCAGTGAATGATGATGATTCTCTATGTATGCATTGGTAGAAATTATATATTTTATTTAGTTTTCAAAATCAAATTTGTCATAGTATTTTCACGTTTTATCAATCACTAAAGAAAATAAACCCACTTTTAAACCCCATATTTGACCATCAACTTGTATTTTATCTTTATTCAGTTTTAGATTTCTATCACCAAATTTCCATTCATTATTGAAATCTTTAGGTGAGCCATAGTTTGTATCTAATTCATTTCTTCCTTCCAAGACTAATAAGTCAATATAAGTATCTTCGGTGTTGGAAGGCTGTGGGTAAAAATCATCTTCTTCATCATCATAATCATTCACAGTATTAGCATCATTAAGTAAGATGGTATTATCAAATACTGTTCCTTTTGAAAGTTTCTTTAACTTCTTTCTATCTTGACTGATGGTTTCTGAGGCTTTAATACTTATACTATTTTCAGATTCTATATTGTTTTTACTTTGTTCTTTCTTGTGTATTCTTTCAATATTTGTAGAACTATTCATGAATTCTTTGAGAGGTTCTGTTTTAGGATCAAATATATCTCTTACCTGTTCACGTGTATCTATTTCACCAGTTTTTATACTACGAAGCTTTTTCTTCAAGACGGTTCTTATCAACACCAACTGTTTTAAAATTTTCTTATCCATGTTTAATAATAGCAAATAAGAGGTATCAGCTATTAGATCAGGTACCACCTATTAGATCAGCTATCAGCTATCAGATCAGCTCATCAGGAGCTGGTCTGGTTTTCAGATCAGCTTATCAGGAGCTGGTCTGGTTTTCAGATCAGCTTATCAGGACCTGGGGGTCTACTGTGTAATTCGAAACGAAAGAAAAAGCTTTCGAATTTGTATGTTTATAACATGTAAATTCGAAAGCATTTTCTTTCGAATCGAGTTACAGAGTAGACCCCCTGATCTGGTTTTCAGATCACCTTATCACGACCTGATCTGGTTTTCAGATCAGCTTATTAGGAGCTGGTCTGGTTTTCAGATCAGCTTATCAGGACCTGATATGGTTTTCAGATCAGCTTATCAGGAGCTGGTCTGCTTTTAAGATCAGCTTATTAGGAGCTGGTCTGGCTTTACGATCAGCTTATCAGGAGCTGGTCTAGTTTTCAGATCAGGTATCAGATCAGATTATCTGTTTCAGATTGGGTTATCAGTTTACAAGTAGCTGGACACTTATAACATTTAGATGAATGAAGTTTAAGGTCATATAAAATGTGAAAAACTATACTGTTATGTAGTCAAATTATTTTCTAAGACGATTGTCACTTAATTCAGTATCTTTGCTTATAATCAAAATTCCATATTTTTAATTCCAACAAGATTTATATTTTTCTCATATTACTTAAACATTCTAACTACATTATGATTATTTCCTATCAAATGTATGGTGATTCTGGTATAAATTTGACATTAATTGAATGCATCAACATTCTTATCTTACCCCATACAAAAATATGCTTCTCACAACATGGTTAAATATCATATTGGTATTACTTCTAGCTTTCTTAAAAGAAATAACAGATTCATTATCTGTAAATGTGTAATACCCATGACTTTCATTAATGAAATTAATTTCTACAGCTATTCATATTTAGGTTGTCTTTGAGTATAAATATGAAGATGTTTTCAAGTTTTACTCCATCAAAACTTTCTAGCCAGCCAATCATATCAAAGATGTTTTCAAGTTTTAGTCCATTAGAACTGTCTAACCAACCACTCATAATATTATTATTTTTTTATTTATTTTTTATTAATTTTTTTTTCGCAATTTGACAGACCAACTATTCTTGCACGAATAGAAATTGATAGAAGGGAACTATGATTTTATTTTGAGCTATCGTTTGATGACTCATCAAAATTTCATACCAAGGTATTTTTATGTTGTTTTGACTATGAGTATGGGTCAATATTTATGAAATCCCTTTCCTAAATATTGGTGCATGCACATAGTCAAAACAAAGTATACTTTAATGCCCTTATGCAAAAACGATTGTTAAAGTTAAAGCATGCTTTAAAAGCGGGTTTGCCATACCAAATTCGTTTGTTAAACCAACTTTAAATTTAACAATCGTTTTTGCATAAGGGGGTAAGTGTTTAAAACCAGTATTACCATAAAAATGGTGGTTTTAAACTCTTAAAATATACTTTGTTTTACTAACCTCATTTTGTAACTAAATGCATTTCATAAATATTGACGCATCACTCATACTCAAACCAAATAATATTCTTATGTTGTTTTAATTGTGAGTATGAAGCATTATCTGTTATTATAAAAAAATAAAATAATGCAGCTACACGATTTTAGAAAATATATTCTGAAATCGGATAGCTGTATTATTTAATTTTTTTTATAATAAGAGATAATATTTATAAAATGTATTTAGTTACACAAAAGCGGTTAGTAAAACAACCTAAATATAGGATGGTACGAAATTTTGATGAGTCATCAAACGATAGCTCAAAAATAAATCATAGTTCCCTTCTATCAATTTCTATTCGTGCAAGAATAGTTGGTCTGTCAAATTGCGAAAAAAAAATAAATAAAAAAAATAATAATAATGTTATGATTGGCTGGCTAGAAAGTTTTGATGGAGTAAAACTTGAAAACATCTTCATATTTATAATCAAAGACAACCTAAATATGAATAGCTGTAGAAATTAATTTCATTAATGAAAGTTATGGGTATTACAGATTTACAGATAATGAATCTGTTATTTCTTTTAAGAAAGCTAGAAGTAATACCAATATGATATTTAACCATGTTGTGAGAAGCATATTTTTGTATGGGGTAAGATAAGAATGTTGATGCATTCTACTAATGTCAGAATCACCATACATTTGATAGGAAATAATCATAATGTAGTTAGAATGTTTAAGTAATATGAGAAAAATATAAATCTTGTTGGAATTAAAAATATGGAATTTTGATTATAAGCAAAGATACTGAATTAAGTGACAATCGTCTTAGAAAATAATTTGACTACATAACAGTATAGTTTTTCACATTTTATATGACCTTAAACTTCATTCATCTAAATGTTATAAGTGTCCAGCTACTTGTAAGCTGATAACCCAATCTGAAACAGATAATCTGATCTGATACCTGATCTGAAAACTAGACCAGCTCCTGATAAGCTGATCGTAAAACCAGACCAGGTCCTAATAAGCTGATCTTAAAACCAGACCAGCTCCTGATAAGCTGATCTGAAAACCAGACCAGCTCCTAATAAGCTGATCTGATAACCAGATCAGGTCCTGATAAGGTGATCTGAAAACCAGATCAGGTCCTGATAAGCTGATCTGAAAACCAGACCAGCTCCTGATAAGCTGATCTGAAAACCAGACCAGCTCCTGATGAGCTGATCTGATAGCTGATAGCTGATCTAATAGATGGTACCTGATCTAATAGCTGATACCTCTTATTTGCTATTATTAAACATGGATAAGAAAATTTTAAAACAGTCGCTGTTGATAAGAAGCGTCTTGAAGAAAAAGCTTCGTAGTATAAAAACTGGTGAAATAGATACACGTGAACAAGTAAGAGATATATTTGATCCTAAAACAGAACCTCTCAAAGAATTCATGAATAGTTCTACAAATATTGAAAGAATACACAAGAAAGAACAAAGTAAAAACAATATAGAATCTGAAAATAGTATAAGTATTAAAAAGCCTCAGAAACCATCAGTCAAGATAGAAAGAAGTTAAAGAAACTTTCAAAAGGAACAGTATTTGATAATACCATCTTACTTAATGATGCTAATACTGTGAATGATTATGATGATGAAGAAGATGATTTTTACCCACAGCCTTCCAACACCGAAGATACTTATATTGACTTATTAGTCTTGGAAGGAAGAAATGAATTAGATACAAACTATGGCTCACCTAAAGATTTCAATAATGAATGGAAATTTGGTGATAGAAATCGAAAACTGAATAAAGATAAAATACAAGTTGATGGTCAAATATGGGGTTTAAAAGTGGGTTTATTTTCTTTAGTGATTGATAAAACGTGAAAATGCTATGACAAATTTGATTTTGAAAACTAAATAAAATATATAATTTCTACCAATGCATACATAGAGAATCATCATCATTGACTGACGGAGAATAATGTTATCAGTAAATTGTTTCTGGAAACTCAAATCTTGAAACTAAAGGATGAATTAATAATAAAACTTAAGGCATTAATATAATTCAAGGATATATTCAAATGCAAATTGATGGAGTGGAGTGTGAAATAAAATTAACGATAGAAGATAGGTATAAAGTTGAAAAAGACATTCTAAAATTTAAATGATCTTTTGACAAACACATTGAAGAGGTGAGCGATAAAATTTATAGACTGGAAAATTAACTACATTTTAGTATAAATAGCTGAAGGTGTATCAAGTAGATCACAACATTCTCAAAAAAACTGTAAAACAACTGAAATTTAGTAAACGAACTCCATAATAAATTTCGAAAATTGTTTGTGTATTGTAGTGGTGTAATGAATGGAATAAGTAGATGATCTTTTATGGAGCTGATTTATGTGAAGTGGATAGAAATTCTAGAGAAAATAGAAATTACTAATTTTTGTAGACTGTAACTGACACATTCTCAAAATTTATATGGTCAGTGCCGCTGAAAATTAAAACTGCACTCGGGAAAACCTAGCTAAAAAACATACAAACAGATGATGGTAAAGAATTTTTCAACAGACACTTTGGAAAATTAATGGATAAATACACCATTAATCACTACTCAACATATATGAAAGCATCAATAGTAGAATGATTTAACAGATCATTAAAAGGAATTATGTGTTAAGAATTTAGCTATAATGGTTCATATAAGTGGATTGATATACATATATAAAGATTTACTCAGTGTATGAAATAGAAAAGTTCATCTCATCATTAAAATATTTGCGATTAAAATTAACTCAACGTATGAGAAAAAGGTGCAAAATACAGTATACAGTAATTTGAAGATGTACAAAATGTTGAAATTTAATGAAAATATAAATAAAATTAAAAAGGAAAAATCTAGTTTGTATTGGTTTTTTGAAGGATTGATTAGGAATGTAAGGTCTCAGGGAAGATAATTAGCCTAATGTACTGGAATTATCTAAACTTGATGGTGTGTATAAAATATTGTGAAAACTTAAGAGTTCAAAATGAGCTATAACACAATGCAATATTCAGCAACACATCATATTATCACTTTTTATAGTAAAAGGTGTACATTTTCCATTTCGAAAGCTCTAGCACACAAAATTTTAAAGTGTGAATATGGTTATTATAATAGATATTCGCTTTGTTAATTTCTAGATAAACTAAGAAAATTGGACTTTGATATCCAATCTTTAACAATGTACATGTGTATGAATGGGTATCAAACAAACTTACTAAATAATTACAGACTTCAACTAGAATCATGCTGAAGCATGCATAAATTGGTAAATGGAATGTAAACAGATCTTACTTTATATCTGTATCTGTATGAATATGAAATAAATTTACCGAAAAAAATATTGGAAGCATGCCGAAGCATGTATAATTTAAAAAAATTCCTCACGTCATACTTTTATAAGGAAAGAAATTTTAAGACTTTGTGGCAAATGAAATAGATATGTATCTAATTTGTTAAAAATTCAAAAAAGTGAATTCGTAACTCTAATAGTATAGATTTTTAATTAAAACAGCACATAATGTCGGACTCTCGCGTCACTATCGATAGAAGCATGCTAAAGCATGCATGCTAGCAAAATATTAAATTTGTTAGAAGGTGATGAGAAAGCTATTTTCTAATCATTAATTTGTAGACAGCAATTGTATCTGAATCAACTCAACTCATGAATGAATTGTATACAGGTATGAATAATGGTGATGAGGAACTTTTCTAAGTGAGAAATTATTACATCTGAATGCGATACAACGCAGCCTACGTTAACCACAATAACGTCAAGGGGTCAAACACCAAATCTTATATAGAAACACTTGAAGTAAAAATTCTCCCAAACATAGATATTACAATGTTTCTAACACTTTATGAAAACACTGACGGTGAATTGATGATGGAAGTAAATGTGTTATTTTAGATCGATTTTATAGAATAGTTGATTATTAAAGATGTATTTCTTTGTATATGAACTAATTTCTACGTACATACATATATTTACCTATATGTATGTATATATTAATACTTTTAAAATTATATAAATATTTTCTATTTCAAGTAGTAAAATCTGAAAAAATAGTAGTGACACATTAGAAGAAAAAATTAATAAAATAAAAAGAGAGACTGACTGATCAACTGATACGTACACTCTGTCTGACAGGTACAAAAAGCTCACTTAAATATATTAGAAATATATACGCAATACGCTAAACTTTAATAAAATGAGAAAAAAAAATCACTTCATCCAGAACATCAAATAAAAGCAATAGGCGCTCACCCGTCATAAAATAAACATATACTCGTACATTATTAATGTACTTAAACATATTATCAGTATGAAGTAACACAATTTGAAGAATAAAAAGTTTAAAATTTAATTATCCCTAACGCTGACAAAGAGAAGACAGAAATGCTGACATACAAAGTCATATTGTATACTAGAGGACCAGTTGAGAGGTTAGACCTAAATTGTAAGAAAACGACTTCGTTTTCTGTTGTTCGCTATTCAAGAAGAAAATAAGATTGTTCATTATGAATTAATTAATTTAAAAGTACATTTAAGTTCAGTCTCATATCCATATGATGATAATCCTAACATAAAATTTAAAAATAAACGTAATACAATTCTATATAGTTATTATATGTATCTAAGATTCCAGCAAAGGTAGTATATGAAAGAATCTCATGCGTTTCTACCTGTACCAGAGTTTAAGATAAAAAAGCTCCTTTTATTCAATATCGGGCTAATTGAATAAAATTTTAATTTGAAATAGTAAGCAAAGACATCAGCTTACAGCATTATTATTCATGATTATATACTAGAATATATATACCTATCAAAGGTCAAATTCTAAGAGTCTTATAAATTAAGCAATATGGAAAATAATATAATTTTTATAGACGTACAAGGTTTCAAAAGTAATTCAAATGATTTCATCGCAAAAAGAAGAATTGTTTTCAACAATTACGAATATAATAATTTCATTATAAAACTCAATAATCAATAAAAAAATAAAAAAAGAAGCAAGCTGGCTAACAAAAAACTATAGCTACATAAGCTGGACTGCTGGATCAGTTTCATTTAAAAATGTTTATAAATGTATAAAAGGCAATGAAAGATGTTCTAAAATAAATGTAAAAGGTGATGAAAAAAAACCTACGGCTGGAAAAAATTTTATATCAAAATATTTCTAAGAATGAAGATAAGCTGCATCAACTTTAAACAAATGTAAATTAAATATAGGAAATATTTCTATTATAGTTACTATTATTCTAAAGTATGTATCTTAAGGAATTCAGTTTTACTTAAAACAGAAAATCCTTACAAACTTTGAAGTAAATACAGATAAAAATTAAAGCGACGTTTTTTAATTTCAACTAAAAAAAAAAAAACTATGAAGATATTTGACATCTATACATAAAAGACCCGGCGAATATTTACAACATCAACAAAAGACCGCACATGACATTCAAGCACGGAGCCAAACACTTATTTGTATGTACATACATACATAAAATCAATTTGTAGATATGTATGTACACATAATATCAAATTTCTTATCAATAATCAAGTATTTATTAGATCTTGACAATCACACTTACATATCTACATCATAAAAATATATGAACAACGCAAACCATTCAGTCAGAGCACATGCCCAAGCTAAACGACCTTATTATGGACAGAGAAACTATAAATTCCCATGATCGTATGAAAAGAAGTTCAGCGAAAGAAGCCGGACGTAGTTAAATAAACAAAATCTGTAATATAAACAAATTTCTCGTAGGCAGACTTTAAAGCTGGACAATTTTAAGCATGACAAAATACCCAGCAACCTTGAGTATGAGAATATACTTATGTATATGTATATGTATCAGATATATGAAAATATTTTATAGAACCAAATATCGAAATTGAATACCATTTATTTCTACGTACATAAAACTACTAGCGTGAGAAAATCATACGCACACACACACACACACACACAAACATATATAACAGATTTCATCTAAGAAAAATTCAAATTATTTCAACAACACACCACCCCTCACAAAACACGACCAACCTTAAATTCCTACAGATATGCATACAAAAATTCTCACGGTCATTCCTACAAACAACTTTGACAAGAACACAAATCACGATCAGCCTTAAACTTCTACGAACATGCATACAGATTCCCACGGGTACATATCACTCGTACGACAACACCCTCGCCGTATCCTCAAATCACTAATAGCATTAAACTTCTACAAACATATGTAGATACACACAGACATATTGCTACACCAACCTCACCTACCCTAAATCATCATCAGCCTTAAATTTTCACAGACATACATACATACAGATTCCTACGTATACATATTACAACAACACCCTCACCTCTCCCAAATCACGATCAGCCTTAAGCTCCTACAAACATATAGACATAGATACACGCAGTCGATCAACCTCAACTACACCACACCCCCTCCCAATAACAGCCTCCCTTAAATTCCTCCGGACAGACACATCCACAAATTTCTATGGATACATGTTACTCGTACAACAACACCCTCACCTACCACAAATCACTATAAGCCTTAAATTCCTACAGACTTGCAACACCTGCATACACACAGTCGATCTACCTCAACTACACCCCGCCCCCTGTCAATCACACCCTCACACAAATTCCAACAGACAGGTATACACACATGCACTCAATACATCTACCTCAACTACACCACGCTCCCCCGACCAATCACAGCCTCGCACAACAGACAGACAGACAGACACATCCATAAACTCCCTCGATTATATATATTACAACAACAACCCCACCCACTCAAATCACGGCCAGCCTTAAACTCCTGTATTAGCATTAGAAATAACTTTTATGTTTTTCGAATTATGAAAAATCATTTTCCCGTCGGCATTTGAAAAAAAATTTAGTAAAGTGCGACTTTGACTCGCGCACGAAGGGTTCCGTACGTTGGGCTTTGAGCATTTTTTAATACAGCGTTTTTTACGTTTTTTCAGCTGAAATAGTGTTTTTTTTTATTTTTTTTCATTTTGGCGATTTTTTCATTTAGGCGATTTTTTTTCATTTTGGCGATTTTTTCATTTTGGCGATTTTTTCGGTTTTTCGCGATTTATTTTCGATTTAGAAATTTTTTTTAATTTGGTGCTTTTTTTCGTTTTGGCGATTTTTTTTTTATTTTAACGATTTTTTTTCGGTTTGGCGATTTTATAATTTTGAGATTTTTTTGTTTTACCGTTTTTGAAAATTTCAGGAAGTTTGCTCTTACGGTTTCCAAGATACAGCAAGTTTTCAAAATTACATAGTCGAAATTACATTAACTGATGGTACACCCTTTAATTAAATTTTTTTAAATTTTACTGTTAGTTGTTGTAGTCTGTATAAAAATACACGAACTTTACAAATTTCAAGTGCATATACATACAATTGTGTGTATATTAGATAGGATTTTAAAATTTTTCGTTGCTCGTTTTGGCACACCCTTTAATTTTCAACTCTCATGTATTTGTTGTTGTAGCGGCCAAGGGTCCCATGTAATATACATACATACAATTGTATGTATATTACATGGGATTTTAAAATTTTTCGTTGCTCGTTTTGGCACACCCTTTAATTTCCAACTCTCATGTATTTGTTGTTGTAGCGGCCAAGGGTCTACACACTCTGTCCAAATTTCAGGTCCGTAGCTCTTACGGTTCTCGAGAAAATACCCTGTGACGGACAGACGGACAGACGGACAGACGGACAGCGTAGCGAAAACAATAGGGTTCCTTTTTCACCTTTGGTGTACGGAACCCTAAAAATAATAATCATGTTTTTCCGTCGGCAATTGAACAAAATAATATTCATGCATTACCGTAGGCATTAGAAAAAATAATCATGTATTGCCGTCGGCATTAGGAAAAATTAATTTTCACTATTTCACCCCCCATTAGTATTAGGAAAAATATTCATGCATTGCCGTAGGCATTAAGAAAAATATTAATGCATTGCCGTAGGCATTAGGAAAAATTAATTTTTACTATTTCACACCCATTAGTATTAGGAAAAATCATTGCATGATTTTCCCGTTGGTACTAGGAAAAATCATATTCATGATTTTCCCGTAGTCATATATATGTATACATACATTACGAAAAGGAAAAACCTCCAACCTATGAACCCACTTAACGTACCCCCACAAACATACACACATACAAATTCCCACGGTCATAAAAAAAACGGACTTATTGAACCACCCTCGTATGTAGTAAACAAACAAAACCCCTTATGTAAACAAAAAATTCCTTATGTAAACAAAAAGTTGGACGGACTTCTTGAACCACCCTCGTAGGTATCAAATTTCCAAGAATTTTAAAATTTTAAAATTTTAATTACCCAAATTTAAAATTTTAATTGCGGCAGAATTGGTAGTTCCCTACTACTTATATATACATACATTATAACGTATTATAATTATAAAAATATTAAAATTTTTATTATCATTATAATTGTTATGATTAAACGCACATATTATAATTTTCATTGGTATTATTAAATAAAATTTGTTTTTTGTGCCCTTGTATGGATGTTTGTTCGCACAAATGTACTATAGGTTACATATTCATACATATATGTATATGTATATATATTTTTTTAATGTTTGTAATTATTTATTGTATCTGCAAATATGAACTAACAATAAATATTCAAATCTTAAATCTAAAATATAATTATTACGCCCGACATAAACTTAGTGGTAGTTATAAATAATATATATAAGTATTGACAATCAAAAAGAAAAAAAAAAGTATTTTCAAGAAGTTCCATCTGGAGTGTTGAGAATAAGAGCCCTTGTGTCCCTCTTTTTTAGGCGGATGTGTCCAGTAAAGTTCAGAATATTACGAGCAAGCGGATTAGGATGTGACTCGTGTTTTGCTAAGTATTTCCTGCATATTTTGCAATTTCTTCAATCACTAGCATATTTAAATCACGATGTAAACTGGAATTTTTAATGTACCATGGAGCCGATGTTATCAAACGTAAATTTTTGTTTTGGCTACGTTGGATTCTCACGACATTAGAAGCTGAAGCAGTGCCCCATAACTGAATTCCATAGCACCATATTGGCTTCAAAAGCGACTTGTATAGTTAAAGTTTGCAGTCTAGGCTGAGTGTTGAACTTCTGCAAATCAACCAATGTATTGGAGTTAACTTAAGTTTCATTTGAGTTAGCTTAGAGTCAATATAGTGTTTCCATGTAAGCCTTCGATCAAGGTGTATACCAAGGTATTTTACGTGTGAATGTTGAGGAACAACTTGATTGTTGATTCGAATTGGAGAACAAGTATATCTTCGCAGGGTAAAAGTTACCTGAACGCACTTTTGCTCGTTTGCTTTAATTCTCCATAAGTTTAACCATAGTTCCAGTTGTGTAATATGTTCTTGTAGATATCGGGAAGCCTCGTTGGGGTTTTCGTGCATACTTAGGCAGGCCTTTGGCACACCGAGTGATATAGATTTGGGCACACTCATGAATTCTTTTATAACTTTATTTAATTACACTTTTACCATTTTTAGCCAGATACGTTATTTTTTTTTATTTACTTAAATATAAATTAAAAAAAAAGAATTTATTTAAAGTTAAAGTTACTATTTTGTACCAAATACATACATGCATTTCTATACGCAAAAAATAGATTTCTTACCTTTACTCTAAAATAAGTTCTGGTTTAATTTGGCTCATATTTTATAGAATAATACTAAATACATTTAAGATTATTCGTGCAAAATTTCAGAACTCTATCTCTAAGAACAAAAAAGTTACATATTTTTGATCCCATAAGGACTAAAATTTTCCACTGTGCGATGTCCGAATATCTTCCTTATGGTGGATTCAGATGGTTATCGCATGACGAACTGAATCTGGATCCCAAGAGCATAGCTGACAATGGAATTGAAACAATCACCATAGTTCACAGGCTATATTGACCTAAATACCAAACATAGAACCACTGCTAAAATGCTTTTGAAAAAACTCAAACTACTCAATAATACAGTGTATGGTAAAACCATGCAAAATGTGGACAGGAGGATAAATGTTAAAATTGTCAAAAAAACAGAACGAATCGGAACTATTTGGGGGCACAAGATTGAATATCCAAACCCAATTTTCATAGTTTATCTATATTTTCCGACAATCTGGTAGCTATTGAAATGAATAAAGTCAAGACATACTACAATAAACTAATTTACATAGGAGATTTTGGAGCTTACTAAATGACAAATGTATAATTTCCATTACGGGTACATGCAACCTAAGTTTAAGACAAAACTCTCATTAAAGTATATGGACACTAGAGATCGACCGAAGGCGTTTTTTTTTTGGCCGAAGCCGAAGCCGAACTTCGACTAAAATCCTAAACCTCGGCCAAAACCGAAGCCGAAGCCGAATGTTTTAAATTTTAAAAATGATACTTGTTTTATATGAATTAAGAAAAAAGTTTGCTTTTTTGAGATCACTGAAATAGCTGTAATATATATTGGATACATAACAAGAAAAATAAAACTGTTTTGCAATTTCTAGATTGCTTTTTCATATGATCACTCACAAGAACGTCCAAGTAAAAGAAAATAGAAAGCAACAGGGTTGTATTTCAAAGCAACCCTTTCAAAACGTTAAACACAATAGAAACTGTCGGCGAGCAACGACCAAAAATAATGTTATTTTTCAAGCTTGGAATGAAAAATATTCGGCTTCGGCTAATCGGCCGATTTTTGCCATAGGCCGAATGTTGGCCGAATGTTGACCGATTACCAATTTTTGGCCGAAGGCTGAAGCCGAAGCCGATTAATCGGTCGAACTCTAATGGACACTGACTCTTTTATCTATACAAAACTCATGACTTTTACGCTGATATAAATAGTGACATAGAACAATAAGTTTATACATCCGAGTATCCTGTAGACAATATTTATAATTTTCCACTAGTTAATAAAAAGTTTTAGATATGATGAAGTACAAAAATTGCGGTAAAATAATGACAGAGTTTGTTATCCTGTGATCAAGGATGTATCATTTAGTGTACAAAACTAAAATCACACAAAACAATCGAAGGGGTAAAGAGAGCCATTTAAGATAAGTATAGTTTAACTTCGTATAAAAATTGTTTATTTAATAAATCCAATGTATATGATAATATGTTAATGTTCAAAGCTAAGTATATCAAATATATACTAGTCATTTAAATAAAGTAGTCTTAAGTTATGGAGACGATAAAAGAAAAATAATATCGAATAATATTAATGCATATGCATAGTATAATTTTCGTATAAGGAAAGTATCCCTCAATACGAACTTGACATGTAGCTCTTCTAGCTATTTTAACTACAAACGTCCACATTTTTATACTCATTTCGTTCATTTTTTTCTTTTCTTCTTTTCAATATAGTAAGAAGTATTTATCAATTCTGGGAGAGGCTCTGCTATAGGTTTAAATGTATCTCTGAATTGTTCACGTGTATCTACTTCATTAGTTTTTCTACTGTGAAGCTTTTTTTCAAGGCATTTCATGTCAACACCAAATGCCTTAAAACTTTATCATTCATGTTCGCTAAAAGTTCTCGTTGTACCTTCATAGTGAACAGACGTATTAGCGGATTTTTTTACATACATGCTAAACAAAAAAAAACCATACAAAAAAATATTTGTAGTACATAATATTCGTTGTACATTAACTTTGATAAACAAGCATTTTTTGCTTTGCTAACATTTTTTACATAGAAAGTAATAATTAAAACAAAAAATAAATTTAGTAAAGTGCGACTTTGACTCGCGCACGAAGGGTTCCGTACGTTGGGCTTTGAGCATTTTTTAATACAGCGTTTTTTACGTTTTTTCAGCTGAAATAGTGTTTTTTTTATTTTTTTTCATTTTGGCGATTTTTTCATTTAGGCGATTTTTTTTCATTTTGGCGATTTTTTCATTTTGGCGATTTTTTCGGTTTTTCGCGATTTATTTTCGATTTAGAAATATTTTTTTTTTTTTGGTGCTTTTTTTCGTTTTGTCGATTTTTTTTTTATTTTAACGATTTTTTTTCGGTTTGGCGATTTTATAATTTTGAGATTTTTTTGTTTTACCGTTTTTGAAAATTTCAGGAAGTTTGCTCTTACGGTTTCCAAGATACAGCAAGTTTTCAAAATTACATAGTCGAAATTACATTAACTGATGGTACACCCTTTAATTAAATTTTTTTAAATTTTACTGTTAGTTGTTGTAGTCTGTATAAAAATACACGAACTTTACAAATTTCAAGTGCATATACATACAATTGTGTGTATATTAGATAGGATTTTAAAATTTTTCGTTGCTCGTTTTGGCACACCCTTTAATTTTCAACTCTCATGTATTTGTTGTTGTAGCGGCCAAGGGTCCCATGTAATATACATACATACAATTGTATGTATATTACATGGGATTTTAAAATTTTTCGTTGCTCGTTTTGGCACACCCTTTAATTTCCAACTCTCATGTATTTGTTGTTGTAGCGGCCAAGGGTCTACACACTCTGTCCAAATTTCAGGTCCGTAGCTCTTACGGTTCTCGAGAAAATACCCTGTGACGGACAGACGGACAGACGGACAGACGGCCAGACGGACAGACGGACAGCGTAGCGAAAACAATAGGGTTCCTTTTTCACCTTTGGTGTACGGAACCCTAAAAACAGCCGTAGACAAAATAACTCAAAGTGCCCTTGAGGAATACACTAAAAAAGTGCCCTTGAGGAATACTCTATATGAGTACCTCAAAAACAAATATGTGTGTGAAGATAAATTCGTATTTAAATAGCAGAGAGAGGAACCAACATTTCTAACATTGCATGTTAAGCACATAACAGAGCACTGTTAGCTATTTAACAGTAGTCGATAAATGGATTAGGATTCCAAATCCTTGGAACTGGATTAAGATAGATATTTTTTTTTTTTGGAAAAATCGCTCTAAAATGTACTTTATGAAATTATAAAAGAATGGTAATGGAAATATGTCTGGTAGAGCCAATAAATTAGATTTAAGAAAACATAATTTTCTTGAGAAGATGAGTAGTCATTTGGGTAAAATATGGAAGAGCACACGTACTACACCATAAAGGTGCGGTACTCTGGAGGGTCCTAAATGTGACCCAAGTGCTCACGTTTCTCAAATAATTTTGGGAATTGAAATAATCGATTTTGAAAAAAATGCTTTTTTAGTGAAATTTCTTGAGAAGATCAGGGTAAAATATGGAAGAGCACACGTACTACACCATATAGGTATGGTACTCTGAAGATTCCTAAATTTGATCCAATCGGTCATGTTTCTCAAATAATTTTGGGAATTGAAATAATCGATTTTTAAAAATATGCTTTTTTCGTAATTTTTTTTTAAAGAAGTGCTCATTTTGGTAAAATATGGAAGAGCACACGTACAACACCATATAGGTGTGTTACTCTGGAGGGTCCTAAATGAGATCCAAGTGTTCACGTTTCTCAAATAATTTTGGGAAACGTGACCGATTGGATCACATTTAGGAACCTTCAGAGTACCACACCTATATGGTGTAGTACGTGTGCTCTTCCATATTTTACCCTGATCTTCTAAAGAAATTTCACTAAAAAAGCATTTTTTTCCAAATCGATTATTTCAATTCCCAAAATTATTTGAGAAACGCGAACACTTGGGTCGCGAGTCCAGAGTACCACACCTATATGGTGTAGTACGTGTGCTCTTCCATATTTTATCCAAATGACCACTGATCTTCTCAAGAAATTTCACAAAAAAAATCATGTTTTTCAAAATCGATTATTTCAATTCTAAAAATTATTTGAGAAACGTGAAGACTTGGATCTCATTTAGGACCCTCCAGAGTACCACACCTATATGGTGCTGCACGTGTGCTCTTCCATATTTTACCAAAATGAGCACTTCTTTAAAAAAAAATTTACGAAAAAATCATATTTTTCAAAATCGATTATTTCAATTCCCAAAATTATTTGAGAAACATGACCGATTGGATCACATTTAGAAACCTTCAGAGTACCACACCTATATGGTGTAGTACGTGTGCTCTTCCATATTTTACCCTGATATTCTCAATAAATTTCACTAAAAAAGCATTTTTTTCAAAATCGATTATTTCAATTCCCAAAATTATTTGAGAAACGTGAACACTTGGGTCGCATTTAGAACCCTCCAGAGTACCACACCTATATCGTGTAGGACGTGTGCTCTTCCATATTTTATCCAAATGACCACTGATCTTCTCAAGAAATTTCACCAAAAAAAGCATGTTTTTCAAAATCGATTATTATTTCAATTCCCAAAATTTTTTGAGAAACGTGAACACTTGGATCGCATTTAGGACCCTCCAGAGTACCACACCTATATGGTAGTACGTGTGCTCTTACATATTTTATCCAAATGAACACTGATGTTCTCAAGAAATTTCACCAAAAAAAGCATGTTTTTCAAAATCGATTATTTCAATTCCCAAAATTATTTGAGAAACGTGAACACTTGGATCTCATTTAGGAACCTTCAGAGTACCACACCTATATAGTGTTGTACGTGTGCTCTTCCATATTTTACCAAAATAAGAACTTCTTTAAAAAAATTTACGAATAATGCATATATTTCAAAATCGATTATTTCAATTCCCAAAATTATTTGAGAAACATGACTGATTGGATCACATTTAGGAACCTTCAGAGTACCACATCTATATGGTGTAGTACGTGTGTGTCCTCTTCCATATTTTAAACTGATCTTCTCAAGAAATTTCACTAAAAAAGCATTTTTTTCAAAATCGATTATTTCAATTCCCAAAATTATTTGAGAAACGTGAACACTTGGGTCACATTTAGGACCCTCCAGAGTACCACACCTATATGGTGTAGTACGTGTGCTCTTCCATATTTTACCCTGATCTTCTCAAGAAATTTCACTAAAAAAGCATTTTTTTCAAAATCGATTATTTCAATTCCCAAAATTATTTGAGAAACGTGAGCACTTGGGTCACATTTAGGACCCTCCAGAGTACCACCCCTATATGGTGTAGTACGTGTGCTCTTCCACATTTCACCCAAATGACTACTCATCTTCTCAAGAAAATTATGTTTTCTTAAATCTAATTTATTGGCTCTTCTAGACATATTTCCATTACCATTCTTTTATAATTTCATAAAGTACATTTTAGAGCGATTTTTCAAAAAAAAATATCTATCTTAATCCAGTTCCAAGGATTTGGAATCCTAATCCATTTATCGACTACTGTTAAATATCTAACAGTGCTCTGTTATGTGCTTAACATGCAATGTTAGAAATGTTGGTTCCTGTCTCTGCTATTTAAATACGAATTTATCTTCACACACATAAAACAAATAATTGTGAAGTGAGTTATAACGGTAGAAATGCCTATCTTACTGTGAGCTCTGATGATCTTAATGATAACAATAAAAATAAAAAATCTGATAATAGACTTACTGTGAGTTCTGATTATCTTAATTTAAACAAAATAAATAAAAAACCTGGTGATAGACTTTTTTTAACGGCTAAGCCAATTTTTCGTCAGCGATCAACTTCGCTTTGTCCAATGCCAACTAGTGATTCGTTAACATTACAGTTGCCTACTACTTCGTCATTTAAATCAGCGATATCCTCCGATTCATCACTTACCCAATTTGTCACTATAAATAAGAATAGTCCAAAACCCAAGGCCCAAATCGGAATGGACCGATATATAATTGTGGGAAAATCGCGGGCGAAGCCCAAATTCTACTAAAATTGCATCTGCTTCAAAGGTATTTAGGGATAACAGCGCATCCTCCAGTAATCGTTTTCAAATATTGCAAGATGACAACGACATACCTGATATATGTATCTGCGAAAAAAAAAACTTCCAAGCAGCCACCAATCTATTTGAGAGAAAAGAATTCAAACGCTCTTATTAAGAAATTAATTTCGGTCATTGGTGAGAATAAATTTCACATTGTTCCAATAAAACGTAGCAATATCGATGAAACGAAAATTCAAATTTATGACGAAGCAGATTTCCGCAAAATAGTTTCTGAATTTGAAAAAAATAAAACAAGTTTCTACACATACCAGCTTAAGAGTGCTAAAGGCCTGCAGATCTTATTGAAGGGCATAGATTCTTATGTAGTTCCCGAAGAAATAAAAGATGCACTCGTCCCCCAGGGATTTAAGGTAAAAAATGTTTCCAATATAATAAATAGGGAGAAAAAATGAGATGAACCCAATTTATAATTTAAAATATCTTTTATATCGAAAAATAACAGTTGAAGAACCACACAAGCGCTCTGGACCCGTACAATGCCATAATTGTCAAGAATATGGCCACACAAAAACGTACTGCAAATTACCTACAGTTTGTATTATTTGCGGTGAATTGCACAGTACTGCTAGTTGTACTAAACCAAAAGACCAAGTAGAATAAAATGCAGTAATTGTGGAGTTAATAACACCGCTAACTATAGAGGATGTCCTGTATATTCTTTCGTTAAAAAGACTATGGGGCAAAAACCTAAAGTAGCTCCAGCACAAACAGCAAACGCTTACTCCGCCACTCTTGCCCAAGTGAGCCAACCAGTTAATTCACGTGTATCGTATGCCGATGCTGCAAAGACAAGCTCTATTCTCACACAAAATGTTTCACGGCCAAATACTTCAACAAATACAAACTCAGGCTTTAATTTTAATCGCCTTGAAGCTACTATTGAAAATCTGGTGCAAACTATGAACAATTTTACAACAAATATGACTAGCATGATGCAAGAAATGCTGAGAATGCAGATTACTCTGCTTCAAGCATTAGTTAACAAGCCATGAACACGTTAAAAATATGTTTCTGGAACGCAAACGGCATTCGCCAACACAAAAACGAACTTGAGCACTTCCTCAGGGAAAAAAATATTGATATCATGTTGGTATCTGATACTCATTTGACTTCGCGAAGCCTCTTTAAAATTAATGTCTACACCTTATATGATTCAAAGGACCCGATAGGAAGAGCATGCGGTGGCTCAGCAATTCTGATAAAGTCAAGACTCAAGCACTATATTCTGGACAACATTTGTGAAGAACATCTACAAGCAACAAATATTTGTGTCGAAATTTCTTTATTATTAATAACTTTCACTAAGTTTATGTCCGACACTGGTCGGGCCTAATTAATTATATTTAGATTTAAGATTTGAATACTTATTGTTAGTTCATATTTGAAGATTCAATAAACAAATATACATATGTATAAAAAAAAAGAAAATGTTCGCTAAGAGCAAATAGCAGATCAGGTTATCAGGTATCGGATCAGGTAGCTGATCTGGTTTTCAGATCGGGTTTTCAAATACCAGCTCAAGTTATCAGGGAGCTGATGTGTGTTTAAGATCAGGTTTTTAGGTATCAGATCAGGTTATCAGGTAGCTGATCGTTTTTTCAGATCAGGTTATCAGGTAGCTGGTTTAGTTTCCAGATCAGGTTCTCAGTTATCAAAATCGGGTTATCAGGTGACTGATCTAGTTTCCAGATTAGGTTATGAGATAGCTGGTTTGGTTTTCAGATCAGGTTATCAGTTAGTCTTCTAATTTTCAGATCGGGCTATCTGGTATTAGACTGGTTGATCAGGTAGCTGATCAGGTTTTAAGTAGCTGGCCATTTAATTTTTTTACATATTATTTATTGTTTATTAAAAAATTAAATAACAATAAGTATTCAAATCTTTAATCTTAATATCATTATTAGGCCCAACCATTGTCGAACATAAATTTAGTGATAGTAATTAATAATACATGAGTCGTGTTAAGCAAAAAATTTATTTCAAGCAGTTTCATCTGGAGCGCTGAGTAATAGAGCCCTTTTGTCCCTCTTTTCTAGGCGGACGTGTCCAGTAAAGTTCAAGATATAACGAGCAAGTGGATTAGGATGTGACTCGAGTTTTGCTAAGTATTTCCTGCATATTTTGCAATTTCTTCAATCACTAGCATATTTAAATCACGATGTAAACTGGAATTTTTAATGTACCATGGAGCCGATGTTATTAACCGTAACATTTTATTTTGCCGTCGTTGGATTCTCTCCACATTTGAAGCTGAAGCAGTGCCTCATAGTTGAATTCCATATAATCATATAGGTTTCAAAAGCGACTTGTATATTAAAAGTTTACAATCTAGGCTGAGGGTTGAATTTCTACCAACCAGCCAATGCATCTGAGTTAGTTTAAGTTTAATTTGTGTTAGTTTAGAGTCAATATGGTGTTTCCATGTAAGCCATCGGTCACGGTCTATACCAAGGTATTTCACATGTGACTGTTGAGAAACAATTTAATTATTGAGTCTAATGGGGGAACAAGTATCGTTTTGTACGGTAAATGTTACCTGCGCACACTTCTGTTTATTAAACTTTATTTTCCATAAGCTTAACCATAGTTCCAGCTGGGTAATATGTTCAGATATCGAGATGCCTCGTGAGGGTTTTCATGCATTTTTCGGCAGGCTGTATCATTGGCAAATGTAGAAGTGTGAATATTTCTGCTCACAGGCATATCTCAAGTACAGAACTGGCTCCAGTATACTCCCCTGTGGAACACCGGATATGATTCATTCGGGCACACTCATGAAGTCTTCTTGCACAACACTGAACTTCCGGGCAAGAATGTCACTTTCCAATAGGCTTAGAATGTTAATTGGTAGATTAGCATGACAAAATATAAAGCAATCTTAAGTATAAAAACATACTAGGATTAAAAAATATATATAATATAATATATACATATATAATATTTTATATTACCAAATGTCTGGCATGACACATAAGGATATTTTATAATATTATGAAATTCAAATTCCTTTGTCATGAAATACGTCGAGTTCTCCTTGTACCTTCCTAGTGAACAGACGTAATAGCGGAATTTTTCTTACATACATACCAAACAAACAAAAAATCATACAAAAAATATTTTTAGTACATATTAACTTTGATAAATAAGCTTTTTTTGCTTTGCTAATATTTTTACATATAGAAATAACAAAAACAAAAAAAAACCGTAAATAAAAAAAAAGAACACACAAAATATCCTTGAGGAATACTCTATATGGGTACCTTAAAGTAAAAAAATTGGGAAGTGAGTTCTAACGGCAGAAATGCCTATTTAACTGTGACTTCTGAAGCTCTTAATTACAACAATAAAACATCTGATGATAAACTTACTGTGAGTTCTGAAGATCTTAATAAAAATAAAAAATCTGATGATAGACTTCTTTTAACGGCAAAACCACAGTTTTGTCAGCGATCAACTTCGCTTTGTCCCGTGCCAACTAGCGAATTGTTGAAATTACTGTTGCCTAGTACTTCTACATTTAACTCTGCGATTTCATTCGCTTCGGGCTCGTAGTCATCACTTAGCCAAGTTGTCACTGAATATAAGAGTAGCCCAAAATCCAAGGTCCAAGTCGGAATGGACAGATACATCACAACTGTAAAGCGTGGGCGAAGCCCAAGTTCTACTAAAATTGCATCTGCTCCAAGGATGTCTAGGGATAACAGCGCATCCTCTACTAATCGGCAAAACCGTTTTAAAATATTGCAACATGACAATGACAAACCCGCTGAATCTGCGAACAAAACCTCCAAGCCGCCACCAATCTATTTAAGAAAAAAAAACTCAAACGCTCTTATTAAAAAATTAATTTCGGTCAATGGTGAGAATAAATTTCACATTGTTCCAATAAAACGTGGTAATATTGATGAAACGAAAATTAAAATTTATGAAGAAAATGATTTTCGCAAAATGGTTTCTGAATTTGAAAAAAAAGTAAAACAAATTTCTACACATAACAGCTCAAGAGTGCTAAAAGTCTGCAGATTGTATTGAAGGGCATAGATTCCTATGTTGCTCCCGAAGAAATAAAAGATGCACTCGTCCTCCAGGGATTTAAAGTAAAAAATGTATCGAACATAATAAATAGGGAAAAGATCCCTCAACCTCTATTTCGCGTTGAACTTGAGCCAAATGATATAAAATTGAAAAAAAATGAGACGCACCCAATTTATAATTTAAGTTATCTTTTATACCGAAAAATAGCAGTTGAAGAACCAGACAAGCGTTCTGGGCCCGTATAGTGCCATAATCGTCAAGAATATGGCCACACAAAAACTTACTGCAAATTACCTACAGTTTATGATATTTGTGGTGAATTGCAGTGTACTGCTAGTTGTACTAAACCAAAAGATCAAGCATAAAAAATGCAGTAATTGTGGAGGTAATCACACCGTTATCTACATAGGATGTCCTGTATTTTCTTTCGTTAAGCAAACTATGGGACAAAAACCTAAATTAGCCCCCGCTCAATCAGCAAACTTACTCCGCCACTTTTGCCCAAATTAGCCAACCAGTTAATTCACGTGTATTGTATGCCGATGCTGCTAAGACAAGCTCTATTCCCACACAAAATGTTTCACCGCCAAATATTTCAACAAATACAAACTCAGGCTTTAATTTTAATCGCCTTGAAGCTACTATTGATAATCTGGTGCAAACTATAAACAATTTTACAACAAATATGACAAGCATGATGCAAGAAATGTTGCGAATGCAGAATACACTGCTTTAGGCTTTAGTAAACAAGCCCTGAACACGTTAGAAATATATTTCTGGAACGCAAACGGCATTCGCCAACTTAAAAATGAACTTGAGCACTTCCTCACGGAAAAAAATATTGATATAATATTGGACTCAGAGACACATTTGACTTCGAGAAGCCTTTTTAAAATTTATGGTTACACCTTATATGATTCAAAGGATCCGGGAGGAAGAGCATGCGGTGGATCAGCAATTCTAAAAATGTTGAGACTCAGGCACTATATTCTTGACAACATTTGTGAAGAACATCTACAAGCAACAAATATTGGCATTTGAAAATTTTTGTACAAATTGCGTGATATCATCAATTTACTCCCCTTGCAGATTTTCAATCACTGAGGATCAATACAAGAATTTCTACAAATCTCTTGGACCTTGTTTAGTAGCAGCTGGCGACTACAATGCAAAACATACGTTCTGGGGTTTGCGTCTTATTACACCTAGAGGTCGCGCGTTGTTCAACACAATTTCAAAATTGGTTTGGACGTCATTTCGATTGTTGAGCCCACTTATTGGCCTACTGACATAATTCCGGATATTATAGATTTTGGTGTCATAAAAAATATTTGTAGGGAATTAATTCACGTTGAAGCTTCTTTAGATCTCGTCCGACCACTCTCCCGATCGTTACAATTTGTAGCCCATTAAGAAGTGACGTACCTCACCCATATGTGAAGATGATAAATCGTGCAAATTGGCTGCGATGCAAAAAATATCTTAGTAGTCATTGCACGGAAAATATTACGCTAAGAACACCCGATGATATTGAATCTAACATTACCAACCTTAATGATAATATCAAACATGCTGCTGAACATGCCACTACATCCCATCCGCAGACTGGGTTTAATAGAATTTTTTCTACGTGTACTGAACGGCTTGTCTGTGAAAAAAGAAGAGCTAGAAGGGAAGGCAACAGCACAGTTCACCTCTGCGCACATCTACCGTAGATTGGGCAAGAAGCGACTTTGAAAAAGGTAAAATATTTGCTAAGCATTTAGAATCCGTATTTACCCCAAACACATGTTCTGGTGCTGTTGATTTGCCAAATGTAGTAGACGAATAAAAATTAAGACGCGTAATGTACAAAATCTAATTGCAGAACTCAACCCGAAAAAAGCTCCGGGTATTGATGAAATATTTAATGCGATTTTACAACTGGAGTATTATCCAAACAGCTGGAAGCTTGCCAAGGTTAAAGTGATTCCAAAGCCGGGCAATGATCTTACCAAGGCTGAGTCATATAGGTCTTTAAGTTTACTGTCAACAATGTCAAAGCTCTTTGAAAAGTTACTGATGATAAAATGGTCCCCAATCATCAATTTGGATTTAGAAGTCAGCATATGGAATGTGCTATATATACGTATATATACAAAACAAAACAAAACAAAAAAAAAATTTTTTTCTACTAGGAATACATTTTTTATTTAATTTTTGTGTTTATTTTTCATTTGCTTTGCGGGTTTTACAACATTTTTGTAGATACCTATTACCTTTTTATCGGGAGTGGTATATTCACAGAGATTTTAGGTTGTTTGAAAGTCAAATTCAAATATTTATACACATTATCCCTTTAGATTTACTGACCGAAATAAAGTAGCATAGACACAAAGCAATTGTTTGGCCACTTCTATACTGTAGTATTTAAATCGGTAGAGTGAGGTAAATTACCAGACCGAAGAAATTTTTAATGTATATAGAAACTGTAGGTTATTACACGATCATAGATGCTAATCGGGACAGGTTTTTTGGAATCCCGGGCTTTCGGGACTTACAAAATCCCGAAAACATTCTGCACAAATGTGCTTCCTTATATTAAAAATGATATTTTAGTTTTACAATTTCTTTTTTTTTTGCATATTTAAAAGGTACATACAGGCAAACATATGTGTGTGCTTATATAACTCAAACATTTAATTGCAAATTTTCATTGGAAAGTGCAAAATATGTAAAATTTTTTCCTAGAATAGAAAACGCCATAAGATATATATACGATATAATATTGTCTACTAAATATTTATTCAAAGCAAATTTTTTATTTTAACTCTTTATAATAGGGAGTTTCTAATCATTTTTAATCATCCCTATCCTCAATAAAATGTGAAATTTTTTTTCATGAGATTTTCATTCCCCATGAGGGGGAATTTGCTCTCGGGACGGGAAGATTTGTAAAGCTTAAAAATTAATTAAAAAGCAGGCAAATTTATGTTTGAAGTCTACTGACGATTTGTTACAGCAACAATGCAATGCTGAACCACCAGCAAATAAATTTCAAATTAAAATAAACTAATGACAATACGTCGAATAATAAATTTCTTAAACGTTTGATAGTAAAGACTGCACAAATTTGTTATTTAAAACGCAATGTTTTTAATTGTAAAGTTGTGTTTTTAAACATTTTAGGTGCCGTGGAAAAAATTCTTAAGTATCGCCATAGAATTTAACGTATGTGAAGCAAAACGATTCATATTCAATGAAAAAGTTGTTGTACGGAATTATTGTTAATAATCGTGGACATTATTTCCTGATATTGTCTTAAAAATAATTATTTATAAATTTTAATATTTAATTGGAAGCTTAATAATGAAATTACGCGATGTATTGATTTAGTTCACCTGCAAAAAAAAAACGTGAACAAAACTATGTGAAAAATATTTTTCATGATAAAAGGGATCAATAAAAAGCAACACATTTCTGGTGTGAATATAGAAATGACAGTCAAAAACATTATTTATGCAAAAACGGGATTCAAATAATCCCGAAAAACCCGGGCTTTAAAATTAAAAAATCGCGCACTCCGGGATTTGCATAGTCCCGAAAATCTCGGGATTTCCCGTTTAGCATCTCTATCCACGATAGATGGTAAATGATCACATTGTTGGCAGTGATGTGCACAAGGGTAAAAGTTCGACAATGATGGTACTCGTTATTAAAGTGGTGTCACTAACTAACGTTTACTATATTGCAAACTTCACAGATTTATTTCGATTCAATTATAAATTATTACCCAAAGGAAAGTCACCTCACGGTAGTTCGAGACATTTGTGGTGAGGTGAAAATGCTACATGTTTCAAACATTTCTACTCAAATTTTAATGTTTTGTTTTTTGAACAGGTTTATAAACCTGCAAATGTCCTTGTTGTCATCATACCACTTATCTTCCAGGTTATACATGAAGTGAAGTGGAGATAAATGTCATTTCGAGAAAATAGTAAACAGGATTAGACGATATTAAGTGGAAAAAAGTAATAAAAAATTTAAATAATATAATTAGAAGAAAAGAAGGTGAAAAGTTTATATAAAAGGTAAGGGCATTACCATTATAAAATTTAAAAGTTATAAACTACACTTATAATAAGAGGCTTCAATAACTTTGAAGTAGTTGCATATACATATTTACGCATATATGTATGTATATATATATACTGTTTTACATACAAATATGTACAAGAAAATATGGTAGATGCACAAAATAACAAAAAGAAAAAAAACTAGCCAAGATAAATTTTGTTATAAGACCATTCTACGACTAATTAGCGTCCATATACAAGAAGTATCATATTGATAAATGGTTATCTCCACAGTTCACCATAGCATATAATTCAAGCTGATCGTCGGGGCCTCAACGTTCCGGGATGTGGTTGGTAAGTGTAATATATATTATATTTAAAATTGATCAATATGATAGTTCTTGCACATATAAATCAAAGGAAATGTTAAGCAAGGAATGACAAGAAGAAATAGTAAAGTGCATTAGTAATAAGGTCTTTTGGGTAAACTATAAGCGTTTACAGTAATTTTTTTTATCAATTCAACCTCGGTACGATTACTTGAAATATGCGATTTTTTTTACCTTCTCGTCGCATTGAATAACAAATATATAGAAATTTATGATACAATTATTGTGCCCAAAGAAAATTTGGTATTAATTCACTCGATTTCTTTTAGGGTGAAATATTAAATAATTAAAGAAATTGGAATTTTTTTTTTGTTGGGGCAAAAGTTCTATTAGAATAAAACCAGCATAACCACCATAAAACCATGTTTTACGAAATTAAATATAAAATTAAGACAATAAATTTATAGGATAGTATTAAGTCCATAATTTAAAAAAATTCTTTCGTTGCTTGAATGATATGAATTAAAATTTTTATAATGCATTGCTAAAAGTTGTAAATTTGTCTATTTGTATGTGTTGATGAAGTAAGGGTAATGTAAAATAGGGTCCTTATGAAGAAATGTATCGTGTACATAAGGAATTGGTAGGCGGAGGTTTTGAGTACCGATCTCATGAACATCATGGAGATACGATAGGAAGCATCACGATCAGTATACTCACCATAGATTTATTCTCATTGTTAATCATAGTCAGGGGCTTTATTAAGACTCCCACAGTCATCTTCCGCATTGTTTTGAAGTAACACATTACACATAGCACCATTGAACAAACTCATAGATTGGTTCAATTTATAAGAAAAACTTTTGAAGAAAAGAAGTATTACTCTGCGCTGTTTATTGACGTTTCTCAGGCATTTGATAAAGTGTGGCATGAAGCCCTAATTTTAGAATTAAAGACATACCTACCAATAAACGCTGTAAGTCTTTTGGAAAGTTACATTATTGCCCGGAAGTTCACTGTTGTCGAAGGAGACTTTATGAGCATGCCTGAAACTATTTTATCCGGGGTGCCACAGGAAAGTATACTGGGAACAGTTTTGTATTTGATTTATACTGCCATTGAGCAGTAATATTCACACATCTACATTTGCCGATGATACAGCCTGCCTTAGTACGCACGAAACCCCTCACGAGGCTTTCTGATATCTTCAGCAACACATTACTCAGCTAGAACTATGGTTAAACATGTGGAGAATAAAGTTAAACGAACAGAAGTGTGCTCACGTAACATCCCTATGAAAAGACACTTCTTCCCCCATTACAATCAATAATCAAATTTTTTCCTCAACATTTACATGTGAAATACCTTCGTGTACATCTTGATCGAAGGCTCATGGAAACACCACATTGACTCCAAGCTAACACAAATAAAACTTAAACTAATTCATATACATTGGCTGGTTGGTAGAAATTCAACCCTCAGCCTAGATTGTAAACTTTTAATATACAAGTCGCTCTTAAAACCTATATGGTGCTACGGAATTCAGCTATGGGGTACTGCTTCAGCTTCTAATGTTGAGAGAATCCAACGAAGGCAAAACAAAATTTTACGGTTAATAACATCGGCTCCAAAAAATTCAATTAGACATCGTGCTTTAAATATGCCATTAGTGACTGAAGAAATTGCAAAATACGCAGACAAATATTTAACAAAACTCGAGTCACATCCTAATCCGCTTGCTCGTAATATTTTGAACTTTACGGGACACATCCGCCTAAAAAAGAGGGATACAAGGGCTCATATTCACAACACTCCAGATGGGAATTCTTGAAAATATTATTCTTTTGATTATCACTACTTATGAATTATATATAACTATTACTAAGATTATGTCCGACACTGGTCGGGCCTAATTATATTTTAGATTTAAGATTTGAATACTTATTGTTACTTCATATATGAAGATACAATAAATAAAAATCATGTATTAAAAAAAAATTGGCGCTTTTTTCGTTTTGGCGATTTTTTTTGTTTTTGGCGATTTTACAATTTTGGGATTTTTTTGTTGTACCGTTTTTGAAAATTTCAAGAGTTTAGCTCTTACGGTTTCCAAGATACAGCAAGTTGTCAAAATTATATAGGCAAAATTGCATTTACTGATGGAACACCCTTTAACCCGAATTCTCCCGGTTTAGGGAATAATCGTCCGATTATTATAATATTTGATTAACTGCATGTCTACGATAGCCTTAGTATATATTTGAAAAGAGAACTCCCATATATGGTCCAGGTTCCGAGACTATTAAAATAAAGGTACAACAATTTTCATATGGATTTTAAACTTAGAACTTTTATTTCTTCTTTAGTGTTTTGTTTTTAAAAGTTATAATGAAATTTAAATTGAAATATATTTATTTTTGATGATGTGGGGCGAAGCAATCAATACACAGACCTTTATCATATTTTTGGCACTCTGTCCTTATAGTTGACTTACATTTATCTCCAGCACATTGTCTCTGTTTATTATTTTTTGTTCTTTGCACATAGTGCATATATCCATCATATCTCATAGAATCAGTCCCGGGCTGGGATTTAGATATTCTTCCCGGGCTTTTTGAGAAATTAGTCTCTCACAGTAGATATGACATTGCTAAGTTTCTTCGGAAGCATTTTTGCTTGAGCTTAGGATCGTGCTGTATCGCTAAAAGCCAAGCATTTTGAACTGAAATATCCAGGATCCATATAAATAATGGCCACCACCATTTTTTACTACGTATAGATATTCGATCAGAATTAATATTTTCATCCATTCGATCTGTTCCGCCCATATTTTTGTTATAATTTTGTATTGAATATGGGATATCTACTTTAATGTATTTTAGGTTGGCCTTACTCCACCTCTTTGCTTTTCCCTCGGGATCTGCAGAAAACACTGTTGAAGCTACAGTGACCACTGCGTTGTCCTTCCACCTAGTTACAAAAAAATCTTCTTTTTGAAGTTCTGTTATTGAGGTCTGAGTAAAATCTCTTTCTTTTCTTTTTGAACTCATTTGCATCCAGCAAACAACACTTTTTACCTAAACGGTTGCTTCTTATGATCCCAGTGCAATTGAAGCCTCTTTTTCTTATCTCTTTCAGTAACGGAAGTGTTGTAAAGAAATTGTGACAAAAAAATGGTAAGGTAGCACTGATTTTGATAAGGGGTCAATTAACTATTGGTCACAATTAACAGGGGTCAATTAACTGCAACAAAGTGGATTCACATTTTCCAAATTGTTTTTTCATTTCTTCATTACCCCGATGCGTTTTTCCTTGATATGGATCAAATGTAATAAAGTAGCCAGATGGTGAGTTTTGAAACCAAATTTCGTATCCAAAACGTATCGGCTTATTTCGGATATTCCGAAAAAAATTTTAGTTCCTTTGCACTCAATTTCACATCTGGTCAATTTTTTGATAGACAATACGCAGTACTTTGGACGATTATAAGTTAAATCAATTTGTCATCGAAAAAAAGCTCAAAATTCTGAATTGCAGTCAAAATTTCCTCAAAATTATCAACGGGTGCTTGAAATTCCGTGATTTTATATGTTTTTCCTCCTAGCTTCGAAATGATTTCGTTTTGCTTTTTCTCATTCACTTTTTTCTTTTGATGTCTTGCTCGGTGATTGTGGATAGATCTTCATTGGTTCTTCGTATTTCAGCAGGTGCCAGAAGTTGGTTACGAGACAAAGAATTAATATTTCCTTCGATTTCGTCATCTGAGTCTTCATCAGTCAAGACGTCAACATCTGGAGGTTCAATGTAAAACTCGTTTGATCCATTTTCTTCCTCTAAAATATCCAAAATCTCTGCGACGCTAAAAAATTTACTGATAAAAAACCTAAAGAAAAAAAACAATTTAAAATCAGATAGTACTTGTATCATAGTGTAGTCATTCGACGACATCCAAATATATTCTCAAAAAAAAATATATATTTCTTCTTCAACTTAAACAAAGATTTTTAGCAAGAATTTAGTAAACTAGTATAAATTTTCACTTTATATTACTTTTAGGGCACATTTATATAATTTATCAAGTTTTTAACACTTACCTTCTAGCCGTTAATTTGAATTTTTTGAAACTTTAGTGTTAATTGTTCTAGTCTGTATAAAAATACACTAACCTTAAAAATTTCAAGTGTATATACATACAATTGTATGTATAATACATGGGATTTTAAAATTTTTCTTTGCTCATTTTCGAATACCCTTTAATTTTTATCTCTCATGTATTTGTTGTTGTAGCGGCCAAAGGTCTTCACACTCTGTCCAAATATCAGGTCGGTAGCTCTTACGGCTCTCGAGAAAATGACGTATTTGGTGTACGGAACCCTAAAAACTAGATACACTTAAAGAAAAACATTTTGTAAAACATGGACTATTTTTTAATGAACACTGGTTTGAAAACAAAACGGAATTGGAAATCCCTTGGGAGTGCAAATCGTTACTATCTTTCGGAAAAAAGTTTGCCTTATAAAAATATTTTCTTTAGTTCGGTTAAATAAACAATTAAAATAACATCCATTTGAAAATACGTATTTATATGAAAGCTTCCATTAATACATATGTCAAAACTTATACGATGTGGGCCAACAACAATTTTAAAACTTATAATTTGATATTGGCATGAATATATTTTTTGAAAGGAAAACTTTTTGTCCATGAGAATTGACATTTCCTTCTATGTATTTGATACCTTTATTGATAATAAATTTTGTAGTTTCATATGGAAATATATTATTTATGTGTATTAAAAATATTTAAAAATTAGGAAGTAGAAACCATTTAAATAGTTTTACTACAATTTCTCTCTAGATTGTTTGGCATAAAGGGACTTTTTTTGTAAAATATTAAAATTTGTCGTACTGTGTAGGAATCCGTTAATTTTTTTTTACAGAAATTTGTGTTTTTTATAATTTTAAAATATCATTTAATGACGATCATTAAAATTTTTTATAGTTTTTATTAACTTTAAGCTCATAGTTTTGTTACAATATGTTACTGGGGGTAGGGAAGGGTCTAAAATCAGGGAAAACATCGTTACATAAAATATGGACCGCCCCTTAGGCTTACATAACTATGTAAATGAGATATGTAGTGTTTACTTAATTTAAAATGTACATACATACACATGTATTTCTTCATAGTTTTCAATGGCCTATTCGACTCTGCCAATTTTAATTTTTGCAAACAATTTTAAAGAGTTATAAGCCTAATTAAAAGGGTGTTTTTTTAATGTCACAACTTTTATTGGTTTATTTGAGCACACATTTAACAGCTGATAGTTGCTTTTTGTTTAGTTTACTTCAAAATTTCTTTATGAATCAACTAATACAGAGCAACGCGTGCAAGTTGTTGAAATTTTTAATCAAAACTATTGTTATATCTGTCAAACTCATCGTGCTTTTCTTCTATTTCTGGTTGAATATGTACGTAAATAAGCAGAATTGTCGCATTTGGAGTGAAGAGAATCCACAAGCTTTTGTCGAAACACTATTATATCCACTGAAAATTACTTGTTGGTGCGCTTTATGGTGTTGCGGAGTCATTGGCCCATATGTTTTCAAAAACGATTATTATCAGATCGTTACTGTTAATGGTGAACTTTATAGGAACATGATTTGAATTTTTTTTCGTACCTCACTTATGTGTCATTAATCTTGCTGATATGTGGTTCCAACAGGACGGAATTTAATTCAAATAAAATTAATTTATTTTTCACACTTTTGTCAAGCAAGGTATGAGTACCACCATGTCAGCATAATTGATGGCACAACCAAATAAATAAAAATTTTCTTTTCCACGTGTGCTTCAAATTACAAGCCATACAGTAGTGAAATTTAATATCTGGTTTGCTTAGCGTACGATGCGAATGCATTTGGCAAGAAAATAATGAACTATTTCCGGCCGTTTAAAATTATGTTACTATTATTTTTTCAATGATTCTATTTTTTGTTTTTGACATTTTGTGTAAATACTATAGTTATTCAATAAAGTTTTTGATTGCAACTTAAATCGTCATCCACGACACTTTATTCGGTCAATTAGATTATCCTGGTGTACTATATGAATAACTAATTGATTACTTCATAACTTGATTTCTCCTGGTGTACCACTTGGATAAAAACATCAAACTTTTATAATTTACTTATCCTTGTGTACCACCTGTATAAGCCCTAACCATTTACACATCAGTTAAGCCAAGGAAACGAGTCTGATATTAACAGGACCGCGACAGGACCTGAAATCCTCGAATTAAACAAATTAACAGTGTCCACCACTGTTCACAATCGTTTAATACCAACTAATCAATCACCATGGATACGGCTTTAACAAAAGTGCTTCGCCAACTAAAAGAAACGCGAGAACATATTGCCATCAACCTGCCGGAAAACCGCAGCCTATTATGAGAAACGGCTGTTCCGTCTGAACGCAGTTTGGACAAAGTTGAACACAGCTGATAATGAATCACGAGAGTTGAACGACGTGGACACATCTGATTAGTATTTCACATCCGACTACTATACTCGTATTTGGGCCATGGCTATGAAATACATAACGATAATGGAACGTAAGCTAGATAATCGTGATCCCAAAACTGCAAATTCAGGTCAACCGCAACCCGGGGCAACTGGTGGTCACTATGGACTAATCAGCTGGTCATTTGAAAAAATGGCGGGGCTTACTCGATAGCTAGAAGACCATCAGTTGCAACTAGGTTAGGATCAATCTTATTATGATGAAAAAAGGACCAAAATCTCACAGATATGGCTTCAGTTGGAAAAGCTTAATGATGAATTATTGAACAAATATCCAGACCCGGAAATCGCTGGTCACGATTCAAGCAGATATGTTCACCTCGAAACAGCTGCACAGTCAGCAATCATACAGCTCACCAGGGCCAATAGAAGGCACCACCACTCAACAATAGAAACTATGGCCAGACCTGCTACCTTACCTTTCCCCACGATCACTATTACAAAGTCACCATCAAGATTACATGAAATGAACATAGTTCTAAGCTTTATTTAAAGGGATCGTACATAAGCAACAAATATCCGACGCTCGGTTACTGCAAAAAACCTCCAAGTGTCGTGGCAATTGCTAAAAGATCGATACAACAACAAAAGGGTAATGGTTGCCACAGAAATCCAAAGACTACTTCTCCAGTCACCTGGAGCATCCAAATTAGGCGATATTAAGTCATTGAACGATACAATGAAGGAATGCTTGGCAGCTCTCTCCAACATGGGACTTCAAATATTATCGTGGGATCCACTCCTGATCCACGTTTTTGTAAAAAATGTTATAAAATAGTGCATTCTCAGCAATCGATTTCTCACCCAAGCAATCAATCAATTGACGACATTCCTTGAGAACTATTTTCACCCTCTGGTAGCAATGGGAGACAAGGAAAACCCCGACACAAAAACCGGTTATGCATAGTTTGCAAGAGAGATTCTCATCCTTGTTATCGATACAAGTAATTCATCAATGAAAAACTTAAACAATGCACTATTTTAGGCAACTGCCAAAAATTTGGAAAAAAGCACTATACCTTGGTCCATTTGAAATTAACCCCGAAAGGTAATTCCCCACCAAGAGAAGTTAATAATCATAAAAAAGAAATTTACTCAGCCAGAGAAGCAACTACATCTATAGTTAGCACTCCAATGGAAGAAGCTAAAAGCATGATGGCAAGTTCCCCATGAAGAAGACCATATGTGCTACAAGGAATAGCATAGGTAAAGTTCAAGGCAAATGGACTGAAAACGGAAGGTAAGGCAATTACCGACTAAGTCAACCTCATTACAGAGATATTAGTCACAACTCTAGGGTTCCCAGAAAGAACCACATTGATTTTAATCAATGGAATTGATAACATAACACTTCAATCCAGATTCAACAATTCTTCATCACGTCTTGAGGCATTTCTGCAGCCACAAATAATTTTTCCTCAACCTGCTCAGCAGCTTACCATCGACAAGTGGGTGAATTCCAACAATGTAACATTGGCGGATCCAACTTTTAACCATCAAAAGAAAATCAACATTTCGTTAGGGACAGAATATTACCATCCACTACTTGCAAGAGGACAAATTAAACTCGGTGATGACCTCCCAATATTACAAAATAGAACCTTTGGCTGGATAATACCGGGAAAGATATCTGGCGAACAACTTTCATCAACAATATGCGGTACTTTAACTGAAGAGGTACGGCTACTGAACGATTTCGGAAACTTGAGAAGATCGAAAGCACTGAGCACCAATTATCCCTCTATGACGCACAAAGTGAGGCACATTTCAATCAACACACTACTCGTAACAAAGAAGGAAAGTTCGTAGTATGACTTCTATTTTGTTTTGAAATATCTTCCTTAGGCGCCTCACATAATATTGCCTTCAACCGATTTCTCAGGTTTGAAAGCCAAGTATCAAAAGATGCTTCCTGATACAGCCTGTATGAGTATGATACAGCCTGTATAAGTATCCACGAAAACCCTGATGATGCATCCCGCAATCTCCAAGAACATATTACCCAGCTTGAAATATGGTTAAACTTATGAAAATTAAAGTAAATGAACAAAAGTGTGTCTATATAACGTTTACCCTAAGAAGAAATACTTGTTCCCCCATCGAATCAACAGTAAAAGTATTCCTCAACTTTCTCTAGTGAAATACCTTGGTATACACCTTGATTGAAGGCTTACATGGAAACATCATATTGACTCTAAATTAACTCAAATGAAACTTAAATTAACTCAAATATATTGGTTAATTTGCAAAACTTCTACACTCTGCCTAGACTGCAAACATTTGATATACAAGTCGCTTTTGCAGCCAATATAGCGCTATGGAATTCAGATATGGGGCACTGCTTCAGCTTCAAATATTGAAAAACTCCAACAAAGGCAAAAAAAAAAATTTTACGTTTGATAACATCGCCTCCATGGTACATTAAAAATTCAAATATACATCGTGATTTAAATATGCCACTAGTGACTGAAGAAATTGCAAAATACGCAGGCAAATATTTAACTAAACTCGAGTCACATCCTAATCCGCTTGCCCGTAATATTTTGAACTTTATTGGACACATCCGCCTAAAAAAGAGGGACACAAAGGCTCTTATACCTAACACTCCAGATGGGACTGCTTGAAAATATTTCTTTTTTCTTTGTCCTTTTTGATTATCACTACTTATGTATTATTTATAACTATCACTAAGTTTATGTCCGATACTGGTCGGGCCTAATAATTATATTTAGATTTAAGATTTGATTACTTATTGTTAGTTGTTTTTTGAAGATACAATAAATTAATACATATGAAAAAAAAATTAATTGTGATAACGCGTGATTTTTTTGTGGGAATGGATTAAGGGGTTTCATAAGATTGAGGTTTTTTATGAGTGAATATACCTACGGGAAAATCATGAAAATTATGTTTTTTAATGCCAACGGGAAAATTGTGAAAAGTAATTTTTCCTAATGCCGACGGCAAAACATTATTTTTTTATAAATGCCGACGGGAAAATATTCTCAAAAATATAATTTCCTTCAAATATTTTTTTTATACACACATATATTTATTTATTGTATCTTCAAATATGAACTAACAATAAGTATTCAAATCATAAATCTAAATATAATTATTACGCCCGACCAGTATCGGACATAAACGTAGTGATAGTAATTAATAATACATAAATTTCGTATTAAGCACAATAATTTTTTTCAAGTAGTATCATTTGGGGTGCTGAGTATTAGAGCCCTTGTGTCCCTCTTTTTTAAGCGGATGTGTCCAGTAAAGTTCAAGATATTACGAGCAAGCGGATTAGGATGTAACTCGAGTTTTGTTAAACATCAGGTATCTTTTCTTAGTTTAAACGTTATATGAACACACTTTTGTTCATTTACTTTAATTCTCCACAAGTTCAACCTCATAACGACTTCCGTGCGTACTCATACAGGCTGTATCATCGGCAAATGTAGAAGTGTGGATGTTATTGCTCACAGGCATATCACAAGTATATATTAAATACAAGACTGGCCCCAGAATACTACCCTATGGTACACCGGAAGATATAGATTCGGGCACACTGATGAAGTCTCCTTCCACAACAGTGAACTTCTTATCAACAATATAACTTTCCAAAATTTTTGCTATATTTATTGGCAAATATGTCTTCAATTTTAAAAATAGGCCTTCGTGCCATACTTTGTCAAATGTCTGAGAAACATCAACAAAAAGGGCAGAACAATACTTATTTTCTTCAAAAGTCCTCCTTATAACTTGAACCAATCTATGCGTTTGCTCAATAGTGCTATGCTGACTTCTGAAACCAAATTGATGGTCCGGGATGCACCCATTATCAGCTAAAATTGTGGACAATTTAGTCATGAGCAGCTTTTCGAAAAGCTTTGAGATTGTTGATAGTAAGCTTATAGACCTATATGACTCACCCTTGGTAAGATCTTTGCCTGGGGGTCTACTGTGTAATTCGAAACGAAAGGAAAAGCTTTCGAATTTGTATGTTTATAACATGTAAATTCGAAAGCATTTTCTTTCGAATCGAATTACAGAGTAGACCCGTGGCTTCGGAATCATTTTAATCTTGTCAAGTTTTCAGTTTTCAGTTATGTGGAAAATACTGCCTTCGTAAAATGGCATTAAAAGTAAATAGCAGGATTCTTATTGCAATATGCGGCAAGTTCATCAGCATCTTGTTACTAATGCCATCAATACCTGGTGCTTTCTTCGGATTATGTTCAGAAATTAGTTTTTGTAGATCACGCATCTTAAACTTTATGGGTCGCGGGGGTAGAGCAACTACACTCGGCAAATCAACAACAACAGTACATGTGTTTATGGTAAATACGTATTTTAAATTATCAGCAAATATGTTAGCTTTTTTAATATCGCTTCTTGCCCAACCTCAGGTAGATATGCGCAGAGGTGGTTAAAACACCACGGGGGTTTCAGCTTTCTAGCAGCGTGCCACAAAGAGCAATTAGATGCTGGTGTGACATCAAGACCTTCCAGATAATTTTTAAGAGATGCAGTTTTTTCAATTGCAAGCAACTCTTCGAGTCGTTTAGTGCACTCTTTAAATCTGATTTTAAGTTGTGGTGATCTGCGCTGTTGCCATTCCCTTCTAGCTCTTCTTGTTTCACACACGACACGTTCAATATCGGTAGAATAAATTTTATTAAATCCAGTCTGCGGATGGGAGGTAGTAGCATGTTCAGCAGCCTGTGTAATCATTTCGTTTAGGTTGGCAATGTTAGCTTCAATATCCTTGGGTGTTCTTAGCGTAATGTTTTCCGTGCAATGACTACTAAGATATTTTTTGCATCGCAGCCAATTTGCACGATTGATCATCTTCACATACGAGTGAGGTAAAGCACTTCTCTGTGGGCTACAGATTGTAACGATCGTGGGAGAGTGATCGGACGAGAGATCTAAAGAAGCTTCAACGTTAATTAATTCTCTAGAAATGTTTTTCATGACGCCAAAATCTATAACATCCGGAATTTTATTTATGTCAGTAGGCCAGTAAGTAGGTTCCCCACTCGATATGACGTCCAAGCCCATTTCGGAAATTGTATTGAACAACGCTCGACCTCTGGGTGTAATAAGGCGCGAACCCCAGAACGTATGTTTAGCATTATAGTCGCCAGCTGCTACGAAACAAGGGCCAAGAGATTTATAGAAATTCTCGTATTGATTCTCAGTAATTGCGAATCTGGGAGGGGAGTAAATTGATGATATCACATAATGTGTGGAAAAATTTTTAACGCAAATATTCGTTGCTTGTAGATGTTCCTCACAAATGTTGTCAATAATATAATGCTTGAGTCTTGACTTTATTAGAGTTGCTGATCCACCGCATGCTCTTCCTCTCGGGTTCTTTGAATCATATAAGGTGTAGCCATAAATTTTAAAAAGACTTCTTAAGGTCAAATGAGTCTCAGAGACCAACATATCAATATTTTTTTTCCATGAGGAAGTGCTCAAGTTCATTTTTATGTTGGCGAATGCCGTTTGCGTTCCAGAAACATATTTTTAACGTGTTCATGGCTTTTTAACTAATGCCTGAAGCAGTGTGTTCTGCATTCGCAGCATTTCTTGCATCATGCTAGTCATATTTGTTGTAAAATTATTAATAGATAGCACCAGATTCTCAATAGTAGCTTCAAGGCGACTAAAGTTAAAGCTTGAGTTTGCATTCGTTGAATTATTTGGTGGTGGAACATTTTGTGTGGAAATAGAACTAGTCTTAGCAGCATCGGCATACGATACACGTGAAGTAACTGGTTGGCTTGTTTGAGGAATAGTGGCGGAGTAAGCGTTTGTTGATTGAGCTGGAGCTAGTTTAGGTTTTTGTCCCATAGCCTGTTTAACGTAAGAATATACAGGGCATCCTCTGTAGTTAGAGGTGTGGTTACCTCCACAATTACTGCATTTTTTCTGCTTGATATTTTGGCTTTGTACAGGTAGCAGTAGCATGCAATTCACCGCAGATAACACAAACTGTAGGTAAATTGCAGTAAGTTTATGTGGCCATATTCTTTGCAATTGTGGCATTGTACGGGACCTGAATGCTTATGTGGCTCTTCAACTGTAATTTTTCGGTATAAAAGGTATTTTAGGCTATAAATTGGATGTGCCTTGTTCTTTTGCAACTGTATATCATTTGACTCCAGTTCAACACGAAATAGAGGCTGGGGGATCTTCCCTCTATTGATTATATTGGTAACATTTTTTACCTTAAATCCTTGGATGTTGAGTGCATCTTTTATTTCGTCGGGATTAACATAAGCATCAATGCCCTTCAATACGATCTGCATACCTTTAGCACTTTTAAGCTGATAAGTATAAAAATTTGTTTTACTTTTTTCGAATTCAGTAATAATTTTGCGGAAATTTTTTTCTTCGTATATTTGAATTTTCGTTTCATCAATTTTATGCGTTCTCACCAACTGCCGAGACTAATTTTTTAATAGGGGCATTATAATTTTTTTTTCTCTCAAATATATTGTTGGTGGTTTGAAAGTTGTTTTGGATGATACAGCGACTTGGTCGTTATTTGCTTGCAATATTGAAAAACGATTTTGACGGTTAACTGCTGCAACGTCGTTATCCCTGGATATCTTGGGAACGGATTAATTTTTGATGAATTTGGGCTTCGCCCGCGCTTTAAAATTGTGATATATCTGTCCATTCCGACTTGGACCTTGGGTTTTGGGCTACTCTTATTTTCAGTGACAACTTGGTTAAGTGATGACCCCGAGCCCGAGGCGGGTGATATCGCTGAGTTAGATGTGGAAGTACTGTGGTTTTGCCGTTAGAAAAAGTTTATTATCAGATTTTTTATTTTTATTAAGAGTTTCAGAACTCACAGCAAGTCTATTATCAGATTTTTTATTTTTATTGTTATCATTATGAGCATCAGAAGTCACAGTAAAATAGGCATTTCTGCCGTTATAACTCACTTCACAATTTTTTTCCTTTGTGGTACTCATATAGAGTATTCCTCAAGGGCACTTTGTTTTTTTTTTTTGCTTACGGTTTTTTTTTGTTTTTATTTGTATATGTAAAAAATATTTGCAAAACAAATAAAGCTTATTTATTAAAGTCAATATGTATTACGAATATTTTTTTATGATTTTGTTTGTTTAGTATGTATGTAAAAAAACTTCGCTGAGACGTCTGTTCACTATAAAGGTACAACAAGAACTGACCTACAAATATAACGAAAGAAATTCTCTAGATTTAGATTTGAAAACACAACTGGAGGACATAAAACTAGATCGTAATGAGTCTCTCGTAAGATTGGATGTTATATCTCTATTTACAAACATCCCTTTTCATACCACTATTAATAATATAACGGACAAATGGTTTTTACTACAAAATAATACGGAAATCCCACGCTCTAAATTCCTAGATACTTTGAAATTCTGTTTACACGGTAACAATTACTTCATCCACGGCAACACAGTTGACAACCAAATTTTCGGTATGCCAATGAGAAACCCACTTTCTCCAACAATTGCAGACATTGTATTGGATAACTTACTTGACGTAATACTGTCTGAATTGACCAACAAAAACATTCATGTCAAATACGTAACAAAATACGTAGTTGACATTTTAGCCATAATTAACATTAAAGACAAGGATGAAATATTAAACCCACTCAATAGTTACCACCCGAAAATACAATTTACTATTAAAATAGAAGAAGACATGAAAATAACTTACCTTGACACGAAACAATACTGAGGAGAAAATAAAATCGTGTTCGATTGGTATGCTAAAAGCACATTTTCAGGTAAATCATTAATTTCAACTCAACGCAACCAAAATCGCAAATCATAAATACGGCCCAAAACTTTATTCATAATGTGCTTGACATAAGTGATGAACGATTTCACACACAAAACATAGAGAAAATAACAAAAATATTAACTAACAATAGCTTTCCTTTAATTTCAACTCAACGCAACCAAAATCGCAAATCATAAATACGGCCAAAAACTTTATTCATAATGTGCTTGACATAAGTGATGAACGATTTCACACACAAAACATAGAGAAAATAACAAAAATATTAACTAACAATAGCTTTCCTTTATAACTAATAAAATCCCTCATCATAGAATACAAATCATCAAATAACAATAAATACGGTAACACTGATAGAGAAGATACATTTTTTACAGTGTACAATTTTTTCCTGACCTTACGGACAATAAAAACACAACAGCTGCAATAAACAAAAATTACATAAGCTTTGCTTATAAATCTAACAAAACAATTAGTGCAATATTTTCCAACACTAAAACACCTATACACAAATTACAACAAAATAACGTTTTTTACGAAATCCCATGTAAACGGAACAACAACAACAGATGTGATCTTATTTATATTGGCAGTACGAAGAGAAATTTAGAGATGAGTTAATGCACATAAAGCTGACATAAACAGAAACAAAGAAAGTACCGCTTTGTCACAACACATAATAAAAACTAAACATCAGCCCGATTTTGAAAACATAAAAATACTGGACAAAGTGAATAATAGAAGAAAGAGATACATAACAGAAAGTTTAAGGATACAACAAAAAATCAACAAAACAATGAATATAAAAGAAGACACGGATAATTTAAGCACAAATTATAGAGTAGCAATAACATAAATGGAAGTATGAGCTGTGATATTAGTTATTTAGTTTGTGTGTGTTGTAAAACAAATTTGTCAACCATCTATATATATATACATATATTTTTATACATAATGTGACCTATTATTAACATACAATGTAAGGAAAATTTAAAAATTTTTGTTAATTGTTATTAAATGGTGTTGAAAATATTTGTTTTCTTTTAGAATAAAATAGAAGAATCCCTTGAGAAAGTGAACAAAAAATTCACGAAACGTTGGGAAAATATATAATAATAACTATGCGTTTTTATTAACATAAAGTACGATAGGCCTCATTATCTTATTTCAATAAAGATATCTTCTTCAGTACTTTTTTATTTCAAATGTTTCTCTTATAACTTGTACCAATATATACGTTTGTTCAATGGTGCTATCCTGACTTCTAAAACCAAATTAATGGTCCGGGATGCACCCACTATCAGTTAGAATTCGGGACAATTTTGTCATGAGCAGCTGTTCGAAAAGTTTTGATATTGTTGATAGTAATCTTATTGGCCTGTATGACTCAGCCTTGGTAAGATCTTTGCCCGGATTTGGAATCATTTTTACCTTGGTAGGCTACCAGATGTGTGAATAATAGTCGCGAAATGGTCTTAAAAATTAATAACAGGATTCTAAAAACTTCATTCACATCTGGTACTAATAACATCAGTACTAGGAGCTTTCTTCGGGTTGAGTTGAGCAATCAGTTTTTGTACACCACGGGTCTTAAACTTTAATAATAGGGGTAGCGCGGCAAATGAACAACACCAGTGTATGTGTTTGGTGTAAATACGTATTTTAAATACAAATATATGTATTTCGTTTTTCAGTATCGTTTCTTGCCCAAACTCCGATAGATATACGCAGAGGTGGTTTAAAATTAACGGGCATTTTAACCTTTATAGCAGCGCGCCAGAAAGAGTAATTAGATGCTGGTGGGACATAGAGACCTTCCAGATAGTTTTTAAGAGATGCAGTTTTTTCAGATGACAATAATTTTTTAGTCGTTTATTGCACAGTTTAAATCTGATTTTATGTTGAGGTACTCTGTGCTAATGCCATTCCCTCCTAGCTCTTCATTTTTCGCATACGAGACGTTCAATATCCCCAGAATAAATTCGATGAAACCCAGTCTGCGGATAAGAGGAAGTGTCATGTTCAGCAGCCTGTTTAGTATTTTCATTAATATTGGAAATGTTAGATTCAATATCTTCTTATGTTATTAGCTTAAGATTTTCTGTACTGTGACTACTGCGATATTTTTGGAACCCCAATTACCGCGATTAATCATCTTCACATATAGGTGAGGTAAGTCAATTCTTAGTGGGCTACAAATTATAACGATCGGGGAAAAGTGACCGGAGGAGAGATCTAGAGAAGCTTGAACATGAATTAAACCCCTAGAGATATTTTGATGACACCATTTTGCATTGTAGTCGCCGAATGTTACGAAACAAGGTCCAAGAGAATTGTACAAAATCTCGTATTAATCCTCAGTGATTAAATATCTGGAAATGGAGTAAATTGATGATATCACGAAATTTTTATAAAAATTATCAATGCAGATATTTGTTGCTTATAGATGTTCTTTACAAATGTTGTCAAGAATATAGTGCTGGAGTCTTGACTTTATTAAAATTACTGAGCCACTACATACTCTTTCTCTCGGGTCCTTTGAATCATGTAAGATGTAGCCATTAATTTTAAAAAAGCTTCTCGAAGTCAAGTGAGACTCAGAGACCAACTTTTATTTCCGTGCGCAGCATTTCTTGCTTCATTCGAGTCATATTTGTTGTCAAATTATTTATATTTTCCACCAGATTATCAATAGTAGCTTCAATGAGATTCAAATTGAAGCTGTAGTTTATATTTGTTGAATTATTTGGCGGTGAAACATTTTCTGTTGGAATAGAATATGTCTTAATAGCATCGGCATACGAGACACGTCAAGTAATTGGTTGGCTCCTTTGAGCAAAAGTGGCGGAGTAAGCGTTTGCTAATTGAGCTGGAGCTAATTTAGATTTTCGTCCCCTGTTTAACGAAATAATTTACAGGACATCTTCTGTAGTTAGCAGTGTGAAAACCTCCACAATTACAAATTTTTTTTCCGTGTTAGCTTTTGGCTTAGTAGCATTAGCAGTACCTTGCAATTAGCCGCAGATAACACAAGCTGTAGGTAAATTGCTGTAAATCTTTGTATGACTATGTTCTTAGCAATTATGGCGTTGTACGGCATCTCAACGCTTATGTGACTCTTCAGCTGTGATTTGACAGTATAAGATGTATTTTAGGCTATAAACTAGATGTGTCGTTTTTTCAACTTTATATCACTCGGATCCATTTCAACGCGAAATAGAGGCTGGAGGATCTTCTCCCTATTGATTATGTTAGTAAAAATTTTTACCTCAAATCCTTATATGATAAGTGCATCTTTTACTTCTTCAGGATGAACATAGGAATCTATGCCCTTCAACACAATATGCAGACCTTTCGCACTTTTTAGCGGGTACGTTTAAAAACTTGTTTAAATTTTGTCGAATTTTGTTACTCTTTTCCGGAAATCTTTTTCTTCGTATATTTAAATTTTAGTTGTATTACGAATATTATGTACCATGAATATTGTGTACAATAAAAAAAAGCGCTAAGACGTCTGTTCACTAAGAAGGTTCAGCGAGGACTCCTCTGGCCATTTATGACATTTACATGTATGAAGTTTAAGGGCAAATGAAATATAAAAAGGGAAACTTTTATGTAGTCAAATTGTTTTTACGAAAATCATCGTTTAAATCAGTATGTTTGCATATTATCAGAAATCCATATTTACGCTATCAGCACTCTACAAATATCTTGAAACTTTTCGAAATTCATATTACTGACAACATGCTCACTATAAATATGCCGTCGTCACTATAAACCGTCGTTGACAAGTGTGGCAACCTTCGCCCGGAGGCGAAGCTGTGGGTAATTTTAGCCTCAGATCTGCCTCTCCGGGCAGTGGTGACAGCGTGGTTTCCACCACCCGTTAGATCGATGGAAACCATACTGTCGGTACTGGAAGCGCAGAACTCGCCTCTCAGGACAAACCAATGGAAGCCTTTGTCTTCAATGGATTGCAGAGAGAACGCGGGTAAAGATCTTAGGTTTGCCGTAGATCAGGAGTCTCTAAAGAGACTACAGTTGTGGGGGGTGTTGTGAGGTTCGGATTGGGGACTTTCAGATTTAGATTTACTAAGTCAGATGATCTCAAGAAGGCTGCGGGTGGTGCAGATAAACCTGCACCACAGTGAGGCAGCCTCGGCTGAGCTAGTAACACCTCAACAGGTGGCTCTTATCCAAGAACCCTGGATTAATAAAAATAGGGTTTGCGGCTTAGGAGTCACAGGCTACACATTGTATGTCCCTGTCACAGATGATAGGGTAAGAACTTGCATTTTAGCAAGGGATGGGCAAGGATTAACTTTATTTAATTCTTTCAGTAACGGAGACCTTACAGTCGTTAATGGAGGAGCCAGGGGTAAGCAGGAAATTGTGCTTGCATCAGTCTATATGCCCTATGATGCTGTTGATCCATCGGGGGCTGGTGTGCGGGAGCTGACCGAGTATGACTGGGACAATAATAAGGTATTGTATAATAAGTGCAAGGGTGATCTCAAAAGGGCGAAGAGGGCCTCATGGAGGAAATACTGTGAGAAGATTGATTCCGTTAATGAGTTATCGAGGTTTCGGCGAGTATTGTCAAAGGACCCTAGGGCTCCTGGGTATATTCAAAGATTGGATGGCACATGGACGGAATCCAGCTCTGAGACACTTTCTGTTTTGATGGACACTCACTTTCCTGGCTGTAGGGAAGTAGGGGAAGAGACAATGACGGAGGTTAACTTTAACTACTGGTCGGAACCGGCATTAGAAGGAGCAGTGGACGAAATAGTGACGTTGGAAAAAGCAATATGGGCAATAAATACATTTGAACCGTATAAATCACCGGGCCCAGATTGTATTTTTCCGGCCATGTTGCAGAACGTCCCAGAGCGCGTACAACTGTTTCTGGTGCATATATTTAAGATATGCTTAAGCAGGAGGTTTATACCGAAAGGGTAGAGAGAGGTTAGGGTCATCTTCATACCCAAAGCGGGTAAGGCAAGCCACTCAAAGCCGAAGGATTTCAGGCCAATCAGTCTTTCGTCGTTTCTTTTGAAAACATTAGAACGACTGATTGATTTGCATCTAAGGAACACAATTGACATCCACATTATATGTGACGCTCAACATGCCTATCGTAAAGGCAGATCTGTTGAGAGTGCGCTTCATGACGTGGTTGGTGTTATAGAGAAAGGACTGCAGCACAAGGAATACACACTGGCTGCATTCTTGGATATTGAGGGAGCCTTTAACAACATAAGTATAGAGGCTATTAGGGAGTCACTGGAAACTCTTAGGGTTCAGGGATTTCTAGTGGAGTGGATAATTATCATGCTTAAAAGCAGAATCATCAACTCATGTTCGGGAAGAGAAAGCCTGAGGAGATTAGTTACAAGAGGTACACCACAGGCAGGAGTTTTGTCACCTCTATTGTGGTTGTTGGCGATGAACGCAATTCTTAGACGTTTTGATAGGAGCGGACGGAAGATAGTTGCATATGCGGATGACGTGGTCTTACTGGTAACGGGAAATTTCTTCCCGTTATCAGTGAGATCATGCAGTTGGCGTTGGGCGATCTGTCCTCCTGGGCTAGCAGTAAAGGACTAGGAGTCAACCCAGAGAAAACTGAGCTAGTCATCTTTACCAGGAGATACAAAGTAGAAAGTTTTGTATTATTCAGGATGGGGGGGGGGTGGAGCTGAGACTAGCAGAGGGGCTAAATACCTGGGTGTTTACCTAGATAGCAAGCTTTCTTGGAAAATGAACACGCAGGAAAGGCTAAGGAAAGGGGTCAATGCCTACTACGCATGCAGGAACTCCATAGGAATGAACTGGGGTCTGCAACCGAAGGTAGTAAATTGGATTTACACATCGGTTGTCAGGCCGGTTATTTCCTATGGTTGTGTGGTATGGTGGAAGGCATTGAAGAAGGAAAGTCACAGGAGATTGCTAGCTAAGGTTCAGAGATGTGCCTCGATGGGCATCACAGGTGCTCAGAGAAGCACACCTCAGGCTGCCTTGGACGTCATTCTTCATCTACTTCCTATAGAGGACTTTGTGGTGGGGACGGCGACTAGAAGTCTCCTTAGACTCGTAGAAACCGGTTTGGTGAGGACAGGAATATCAGGTCACACATCGATTTTAAATAGGATCGGTTTTGGTGATCAGGAATCCGTAACCCCAGGGTTTACGGACTATAATGTCGCTGAGATCGATTTTGGTAAGACACCCTTAATGGCAATTCCGGATAGGGATCATTGGGTCAATTCCGATAGGCTGTATGAGGGTAGTGCAGTCTTTACAGACGGGTAAAAAATGTTGGAAGGCATAGGCGCTGATGTCTATATCTTGGGAACGAATTTTTTTTTTTTTTAATACATGATTTTTATTTATTGTATCTTCATATATGAACTAACAATAAGTATTCAAATCTTAAATATAAAAATATAATTAGGCCCGACAAGTGTCGGACATAAGCTTAGTAATAGTTATATATAATACATAAGTAGTGATAATCAAAAGGAAAAAATATAAAAAATAAAAGTATTTTCAGGAAGTCCCATCTGGAGTGCTGTGAATAAGAGCCCTTGTATCCCTCTTTTTTAGGCGGATGTGTCCAGTAAAGTTCAAAATATTACGGGCAAGCGGATTAGGATGTGACTCGAGTTTTGTTAAATATTTGCCAGCGTTTTTTGCAATTTCTTCAGTCACTAGTGGCATATTTAAGTCACGAGGTATATTTGAATTTTTTATATACCATGGAGCCGATGTTATTAACCGTAAAATTGTGTTTTGCCTTCGTTGGATTCTCTCGACATTAGAAGCTGAAGCAGTACCCCATAGCTGAATTCCGTAGCACCATATAGGTTTTAAGAGCGACTTGTATATTAAAAGTTTACAATCTAGGGTGAGGGTTGAATTTCTACCAACCAGCCAATGTATCTGAGTTAGTTTAAGTTTCATTTGCGTTAGCTTAGAGTCAATGTGGTATTTCCATGTGAGCCTTCGATCAAGATGTATACCAAGGTATTTCACATGTAAGTTTTGAGGAACAATTTTATTATTGATTGTATCGAGGGAACAAGTGTCTTTTCTTAAGGTAAATGTTACCTGAGCACACTTCTGTTCGTCTACCTTTATTCTCCACATGTTTAACCATAGTTCTAGCTGAGTAATATGTTGCTGAAGATATCGGGAAGCCTCGTGAGGGTTTTCGTGCATACTAAGGCAGGCTGTATCATCGGCAAACGTAAATGTATAGATATTGCTGCTCAAAGGCATATCAGAAGTATAAATCAAATATAAAACTGGCCTCAGTATACTCCCCTGTGGCACACCTGATGAGATTATTTCAGGCGTACTCATAAAGTCTCCTTCCACAACAGTGAACTTCCGGGCAATAATGTAACTTTCCAGCAGATTTAGAATGTTTATTGGTAGGTAAGTCTTTAATTTTAAAATTAGGCCTTCATGCCACACTTTATCAAATGCCTGAGAAACGTCAATGAACAGCGCAGAGCAATACTTTTTTTCTTCAAAAGTTTTTCTTATAAGTTGAACCAATCTATGAGTTTGTTCAATGGTGCTATGCTGACTTCTAAATCCAAATTGATGATCTGGTATGCACTCATTATCAGTTAGAATTGGGGACAATTTTATCATGAGTAACTTTTCAAAGAGCTTTGACATTGTTGACAGTAAACTTATTGGCCTATATGACTCAGCTTTGGTAAGATCTTTGCCCGGCTTTGGAATCATTTTAACCTTGGCAAGCTTCCAGCTGTTTGGATAATACTCCAGTCGTAAAATAGCATTAAAAATTAAGCTTTCTAGCAGCGCGCCACAAAGAGTAATTAGATGCTGGTGTGACATCAAGATTTTCCAAATAATTTTTAAGAGTTGCAGTTTTTTCAAATGCAAGCAACTCTTGGAGTCGTTTAGTACACTCTTTAAATCTGATTTTAAGGTGGGTGATCTGTGCTGTTGCCATTCTATTCTAGCTCTTCTTTTTTCGCTTACGAGACGTTCAATATCTGTAGAATAAATTCTATTTACCCTAGTCTGCGGATGGGAGGTAGTGGCATGTTCAGCAGCCTGTTTAATATTTTCATTAAGGGTGGCAATGTTAGATTCAATATCATCAGGTGTTCTTAGCGTAATATTTTCCGTGCAATGACTACTAAGATATTTTTTAAATCCCAGCCAATTAACACGATTTATCAAATTCGCATATGGGTGAGGTAAGTCACTTCTTAATGGACTACAAATTGTAAGCATCGTGGGAGAGTGATCGGACAAGAGAACTAGAGAAGCTTCAATTTGAATTAAATCCCTAGAGATATTTTTCATGACGCCAAAATCTATAACATCCGGAATTTTATGTATGCCAGTAGGCCAATAAGTGGGCTCTCCACTCGAAATGACACCCAATCCCATTTTGGAAATTGCATTGAACAACGCTCGATCTCTGGGTGTAATAAGACCCCAGTAAAAAAAATTTGAAGTCATTCTAAAGGAAGTACATTTTCATTGCTTCCAAAAAATCGATATTTTTAATTTGCCGATAGTTAGCAGAAAACCAAGTAGAAGTTTATTTTAGTCATACAAAACCTTGTAATTCCTCTTTAGTTTTAGAAATTACTCAGCAGAATTTTTAAAAAATCGATTTTTTTGAAGAAACTTATGAACTAATTTTGGTTTAAAATTTTAAAGTTATTTGCTTAAATTTACATTAAATTACTGTTTCGCGTTTAAATTCCTATAAAAAGAAACTAATTGTTAAAATAGGTAACTATTAGCCATTTTTCCTAGATGAAAATATTATCAGAGAACACAAAAAAGGACATTTTTCTTAAAATCGCTTCCAATTCGGTGACCAGGCAGCAAAAAAGAGAACTTCTTGCAATGACAACCCTATGTAAAAATCATTAGATCGGATCGAAATTTGCACTACTTCCAGATCGCAAACTCTACATTTCATGACTTTTTTGGAGTGTCTTTTTTTACTGGGACGCGAACCCGAGAACGCATGTTTAGCATTATAGTCGCCAGCTGCTACGAAACAAGGGCCCAGAGATTTGTATAAATCCATGTGTGTGAAGATAAATTCATCGAGTTAAATTCATTTTTAAAAAATATCGCATGCGATATTTTTTTTTGCTCGCATTTTGTACTGAAATTAAGGGGTTTCTTCATAAAAACGTTCACTGTGGCCAAACCCTTCTTCCTCAGCGAATCAAACCTCCTGGTAAATGAAGACAACAAATCATACTATTAAACTGCATTTGCAGTGTATTTTGAATTGTATTTGTGAAATTTTTTAGAAAACTTGGAAAAAATATGACTTAGTGAAAAATATTATTTTTGAGTTCTAGGAGGGAGATGGCCACTGTGGCCAAACCCTTCTTCCTCAGCGAATCAAACCTAGTGGAAAATGAAGACAACAGATCATACTATTAAACTGCATTTGCAGTATATCTGAATTGTATTTGTGAAATTTTTTAGAAAACTTGGAAAAAATATGACTTAGTGAAAAATATTATTTTTGAGTTCTAGGAGGGAAATGGCCACTGTGTCCAAACCCTTCTTCCTCAGCAAATCAATCCTAGTGGAAAATGAAGACAACAAATCATACTATTAAACTGTAGTTGCAGTATATCTGAATTGTATTTCTGAAATTTTTTAGAAAACTTGAAAAAAATATGACTTTGTGAAAAATATTATTTTTGAGTTCTAGGAGGGAAATGGGCACTGTGGCCAAACCCTTCTTCCTCAGCGAATCAAACCTAGTGGAAAATGAAGACAACAGATCATACTATTAAACTGCATTTGCAGTATATCTGAATTGTATTTGTGAAATTTTTTAGAAAACTTGGAAAAAATATGACTTAGTGAAAAATATTATTTTTGAGTTCTAGGAGGGAGATGGCCACTGTGGCCAAACCCTTCTTCCTCAGCGAATCAAACCTAGTGGAAAATGAAGACAACAGATCATACTATTAAACTGCATTTGCAGTATATCTGAATTGTATTTGTGAAATTTTTTAGAAAACTTGGAAAAAATATGACAGTGAAAAATATTATTTTTGAGTTCTAGGAGGGAAATGGCCACTGTGTCCAAACCCTTCTTCCTCAGCAAATCAATCCTAGTGGAAAATGAAGACAACAAATCATACTATTAAACTGTAGTTGCAGTATATCTGAATTGTATTTCTGAAATTTTTTAGAAAACTTGAAAAAAAATATGACTTTGTGAAAAATATTATTTTTGAGTTCTAGGAGGGAAATGGGCACTGTGGCCAAACCCTTCTTCCTCAGCGAATCAAACCTAGTGGAAAATGAAGACAACAGATCATACTATTAAACTGCATTTGCAGTATATCTGAATTGTATTTGTGAAATTTTTAGAAAACTTGGAAAAAATATGACTTAGTGAAAAATATTATTTTTGAGTTCTAGGAGGGAAATGGCCACTGTGGCCAAACCCTTCTGCCTCAGCGAATCAAACCTAGTGGAAAATGAAGACAACAGATCATAGTAGATTAAAGTCTTAAAGTTTAATTACCCATACTTCCGACAAAGTGCCCTACAAATTATTACAAACCCCCCAATTCCCTGACAGACTCGAATTCCCATAGACAGACTGACATATACAAATTTTTCGTCGGCCTTAGAAACAATTTATTTTCTCGTTTTTCCCGTCCACATTATGAAAAATATTTTTTATTTAACATTTTTCCCGTCCACATTATGAAAAATCAATTTCATGATTTTCCGTTGGCATTAGGAAAAATCATTTTCATCATTTTCTCGTCGGCATTACAAAAACATTTATTTTCAACGTTTTTCCCGTCCACCTTACGAAAAATCATTTTCGCATAAAATTTATTAAAGAAAAGAAAAAACAAAAAAAAGTTAATGTAAACAAAAAAAATGGACGGACTTCTTGAACCACCCTCGTAGGTATCAAATCTCACAAATTTCCAAGAATTTTAAAATTTGGGTAATTAAAATTTTAAAATTTTAATTGTCCCCAGACCCGCAGTTCACTACTACTATCTCAAGTTTAAAAACATATATTTATACTAAAATTATCTATATCAAGTCAAATATGAATATCTGAAGAAGTTAATTTCATAATTAAAAGAATAGTATATTATACATTTATTTTTTCTCGTAATAAAGCTTAAAGAATTTCAAGTATGATATTTGCTGATGCTGCATGTGCAAAGCAGAATAATATACATACATATGTATGTACGTGTATATTTTTGTATGGGGCGACAGAAGAATGATGACTCATTCTACTTGTGCCAAACTTCTAGTATAATTCCTAATACATACATAAATACATACATACATGCATACATACATACATACATCTAGGCAAAGTTAAAAATGCAAATAAACATGAAGCAAAATTACAACGACGTCAACTCAAAATTATTTTAAGTATGGGATGCAGTCAATTTTTAGGATTTGGTGAATTAAACAAAGTTTAAATTAAAAAAACGTTTTTAAGCTAAAATTTAACGAATTTTGCTTAAACAACATTCAAAATGCTGTTTAAAATTTTTATGAATACGGTTGTAAGCATTTAACAAGAGACAATGCAAATGTTATTATAATGTTTAAGCAATATAAGAAAAATATTAAGCTCGTCTATTTCAACGCGAAATAGAGGCTGGAGGATCTTCTCCCTATTGATTATGTTAGTAAAAATTTTTACCTCAAATCCTTATATGATAAGTGCATCTTTTACTTCTTCAGGATGAACATAGGAATCTATGCCCTTCAACACAATATGCGGACCTTTCGCACTTTTTAGCGGGTACGTTTAAAAACTTGTTTAAATTTTGTCGAATTTTGTTACTCTTTTCCGGAAATCTTATTCTTCGTATATTTAAATTTTAGTTGTATTACGAATATTATGTACCATGAATATTGTGTACAATAAAAAAAAGCGCTAAGACGTCTGTTCACTAAGAAGGTTCAGCGAGGACTCCTCTGGCCATTTATGACATTTACATGTATGAAGTTTAAGGGCAAATGAAATATAAAAAGGGAAACTTTTATGTAGTCAAATTGTTTTTACGAAAATCATCGTTTAAATCAGTATGTTTGCATATTATCAGAAATCCATATTTACGCTATCAGCACTCTACAAATATCTTGAAACTTTTCGAAATTCATATTACTGACAACATGCTCACTATAAATATGCCGTCGTCACTATAAACCGTCGTTGACAAGTGTGGCAACCTTCGCCCGGAGGCGAAGCTGTGGGTAATTTTAGCCTCAGATCTGCCTCTCCGGGCAGTGGTGACAGCGTGGTTTCCACCACCCGTTAGATCGATGGAAACCATACTGTCGGTACTGGAAGCGCAGAACTCGCCTCTCAGGACAAACCAATGGAAGCCTTTGTCTTCAATGGATTGCAGAGAGAACGCGGGTAAAGATCTTAGGTTTGCCGTAGATCAGGAGTCTCTAAAGAGACTACAGTTGTGGGGGGGTGTTGTGAGGTTCGGATTGGGGACTTTCAGATTTAGATTTACTAAGTCAGATGATCTCAAGAAGGCTGCGGGTGGTGCAGATAAACCTGCACCACAGTGAGGCAGCCTCGGCTGAGCTAGTAACACCTCAACAGGTGGCTCTTATCCAAGAACCCTGGATTAATAAAAATAGGGTTTGCGGCTTAGGAGTCACAGGCTACACATTGTATGTCCCTGTCACAGATGATAGGGTAAGAACTTGCATTTTAGCAAGGGATGGGCAAGGATTAACTTTATTTAATTCTTTCAGTAACGGAGACCTTACAGTCGTTAATGGAGGAGCCAGGGGTAAGCAGGAAATTGTGCTTGCATCAGTCTATATGCCCTATGATGCTGTTGATCCATCGGGGGCTGGTGTGCGGGAGCTGACCGAGTATGACTGGGACAATAATAAGGTATTGTATAATAAGTGCAAGGGTGATCTCAAAAGGGCGAAGAGGGCCTCATGGAGGAAATACTGTGAGAAGATTGATTCCGTTAATGAGTTATCGAGGTTTCGGCGAGTATTGTCAAAGGACCCTAGGGCTCCTGGGTATATTCAAAGATTGGATGGCACATGGACGGAATCCAGCTCTGAGACACTTTCTGTTTTGATGGACACTCACTTTCCTGGCTGTAGGGAAGTAGGGGAAGAGACAATGACGGAGGTTAACTTTAACTACTGGTCGGAACCGGAATTAGAAGGAGCAGTGGACGAAATAGTGACGTTGGAAAAAGCAATATGGGCAATAAATACATTTGAACCGTATAAATCACCGGGCCCAGATGGTATTTTTCCGGCCATGTTGCAGAACGTTCCAGAGCGCGTACAACTGTTTCTGGTGCATATATTTAAGATATGCTTAAGCAGGAGGTTTATACCGAAAGGGTGGAGAGAGGTTAGGGTCATCTTCATACCCAAAGCGGGTAAGGCAAGCCACTCAAAGCCGAAGGATTTCAGGCCAATCAGTCTTTCGTCGTTTCTTTTGAAAACATTAGAACGACTGATTGATTTGCATCTAAGGAACACAATTGACATCCACATTATATGTGACGCTCAACATGCCTATCGTAAAGGCAGATCTGTTGAGAGTGCGCTCCATGACGTGGTTGGTGTTATAGAGAAAGGACTGCAGCACAAGGAATACACACTGGCTGCATTCTTGGATATTGAGGGAGCCTTTAACAACATAAGTATAGAGGCTATTAGGGAGTCACTGGAAACTCTTAGGGTTCAGGGATTTCTAGTGGAGTGGATAATTATCATGCTTAAAAGCAGAATCATCAACTCAGGTATGGGAAGAGAAAGCCTGAGGAGATTAGTTACAAGAGGTACACCACAGGCAGGAGTTTTGTCACCTCTATTGTGGTTGTTGGCGATGAACGCAATTCTTAGACGTTTTGATAGGAGCGGACGGAAGATAGTTGCATATGCGGATGACGTGGTCTTACTGGTAACGGGAAAGTTTCTTCCCATTATCAGTGAGATCATGCAGTCGGCGTTGGGCGATCTGTCCTCCTGTGCTAGCAGTAAAGGACTAGGAGTCAACCCAGAGAAAACTGAGCTAGTCATCTTTACCAGGAGATACAAAGTAGAAAGTTTTGTATTATTCAGGATGGGGGGGGGGGGGGTGGAGTTGAGACTAGCAGAGGGGCTAAATACCTGTTTGTTTACCTAGATAGCAAGCTTTCTTGGAAAATGAACACGCAGGAAAGGCTAAGGAAAGGGCTCAATGCCTACTACGCATGCAGGAACTCCATAGGAAGGAAGTGGGGTCTGCAACCGAAGGTAGTAAATTGGATTTACACATCGGTTGTCAGGCCGGTTATTTCCTATGGTTGTGTGGTATGGTGGAAGGCATTGAAGAAGGAAAGTCACAGGAGATTGCTAGCTAAGGTTCAGAGATGTGCCTCGATGGGCATCACAGGTGCTCAGAGGAGCACACCTCAGGCTGCCTTGGACGTCATTCTTCATCTACTTCCTATAGAGGACTTTGTGGTGGGGACGGCGACTAGAAGTCTCCTTAGACTCGTAGAAACCGGTTTGGTGAGGACAGGAATATCAGGTCACACATCGATTTTAAATAGGATCGGTTTTGGTGATCAGGAATCCGTAACCCCAGGGTTTACGGACTATAATGTCGCTGAGATCGATTTTGGTAAGACACCCTTAATGGTAATTCCGGATAGAGACCATTGGGTCAATTCCGATAGGCTGTATGAAGGTAGTGCAGTCTTTACAGACGGGTAAAAAATTTTGGAAGGCATAGGCGCTGATGTCTATATCTTGGGAACGAATTTTTTTTTTTTTAATACATGATTTTTATTTATTGTATCTTCATATATGAACTAACAATAAGTATTCAAATCTTAAATATAAAAATATAATTAGGCCCGACAAGTGTCGGACATAAGCTTAGTAATAGTTATATATAATACAGAAGTAGTGATAATCAAAAGGAAAAAATATAAAAAATAAAAGTATTTTCAGGAAGTCCCATCTGGAGTGCTGTGAATAAGAGCCCTTGTATCCCTCTTTTTTAGGCGGATGTGTCCAGTAAATTTCAAAATATTACGGGCAAGCGGATTAGGATGTGACTCGAGTTTTGTTAAATATTTGCCAGCGTTTTTTGCAATTTCTTCAGTCACTAGTGGCATATTTAAGTAACGATGTATATTTGAATTTTTTTATATACCATGGAGCCGATGTTATTAACCGTAAAATTGTGTTTTGCCTTCGTTGGATTCTCTCGACATTAGAAGCTGAAGCAGTACCCCATAGCTGAATTCCGTAGCACCATATAGGTTTTAAGAGCGACTTGTATATTAAAAGTTTACAATCTAGGGTGAGGGTTGAATTTCTACCAACCAGCCAATGTATCTGAGTTAGTTTAAGTTTCATTTGCGTTAGCTTAGAGTCAATGTGGTATTTCCATGTGAGCCTTCGATCAAGATGTATACCAAGGTATTTCACATGTAAGTTTTGAGGAACAATTTTATTATTGATTGTATCGAGGGAACAAGTGTCTTTTCTTAAGGTAAATGTTACCTGAGCACACTTCTGTTCGTCTACCTTTATTCTCCACATGTTTAACCATAGTTCTAGCTGAGTAATATGTTGCTGAAGATATCGGGAAGCCTCGTGAGGGTTTTCGTGCATACTAAGGCAGGCTGTATCATCGGCAAACGTAGATGTATAGATATTGCTGCTCAAAGGCATATCAGAAGTATAAATCAAATATAAAACTGGCCTCAGTATACTCCCCTGTGGCACACCTGATGAGATTATTTCAGGCGTACTCATAAAGTCTCCTTCCACAACAGTGAACTTCCGGGCAATAATGTAACTTTCCAGCAGATTTAGAATGTTTATTGGTAGGTAAGTCTTTAATTTTAAAATTAGGCCTTCATGCCACACTTTATCAAATGCCTGAGAAACGTCAATGAACAGCGCAGAGCAATACTTTTTTTCTTCAAAAGTTTTTCTTATAAGTTGAACCAATCTATGAGTTTGTTCAATGGTGCTATGCTGACTTCTAAATCCAAATTGATGATCTGGTATGCACTCATTATCAGTTAGAATTGGGGACAATTTTATCATGAGTAACTTTTCAAAGAGCTTTGACATTGTTGACAGTAAACTTATTGGCCTATATGACTCAGCTTTGGTAAGATCTTTGCCCGGCTTTGGAATCATTTTAACCTTGGCAAGCTTCCAGCTGTTTGGATAATACTCCAGTCGTAAAATAGCATTAAAAATTAAGCTTTCTAGCAGCGCGCATCCGGAATTTTATGTATGTCAGTAGGCCAATAAGTGGGCTCTCCTTTCGAAATGACACCCAATCCCATTTTGGAAATTGCATTGAACAACGCTCGATCTCTGGGTGTAATAAGACGCGAACCCGAGAACGTATGTTTAGCATTATAGTCGCCAGCTGCTACGAAACAAGGGCCCAGAGATTTGTATAAATCCATGTGTGTGAAGATAAATTCATCGAGTTAAATTCATTTTTAAAAAATATCGCATGCGATATTTTTTTTTTGCTCGCATTTTGTACTGAAATTAAGGGGTTTCTTCATAAAAACGTCCACTGTGGCCAAACCCTTCTTCCTCAGCGAATCAAACCTCCTGGTAAATGAAGACAACAAATCATACTATTAAACTGCATTTGCAGTGTATTTTGAATTGTATTTGTGAAATTTTTTAGAAAACTTGGAAAAAATATGACTTAGTGAAAAATATTATTTTTGAGTTCTAGGAGGGAGATGGCCACTGTGGCCAAACCCTTCTTCCTCAGCGAATCAAACCTAGTGGAAAATGAAGACAACAGATCATACTATTAAACTGCATTTGCAGTATATCTGAATTGTATTTGTGAAATTTTTTAGAAAACTTGGAAAAAATATGACTTAGTGAAAAATATTATTTTTGAGTTCTAGGAGGGAAATGGCCACTGTGTCCAAACCCTTCTTCCTCAGCAAATCAATCCTAGTGGAAAATGAAGACAACAAATCATACTATTAAACTGTAGTTGCAGTATATCTGAATTGTATTTCTGAAATTTTTTAGAAAACTTGAAAAAAAATATGACTTTGTGAAAAATATTATTTTTGAGTTCTAGGAGGGAAATGGGCACTGTGGCCAAACCCTTCTTCCTCAGCGAATCAAACCTAGTGGACAATTAAGACAACAGATCATACTATTAAACTGCATTTGCAGTATATCTGAATTGTATTTGTGAAATTTTTTAGAAAACTTGGAAAAAATATGACTTAGTGAAAAATATTATTTTTGAGTTGTACGACGGAAATGGCCACTGTGGCCAAACCCTTCTTCCTCAGCAAATCAAACCTAGTGGAAAATGAAGACAACAGATCATACTATTAAACTGCATTTGCAGTATATCTGAATTGTATTTGTGAAATTTTTTAGAAAACTTGGAAAAAATATGACTTAGTGAAAAATATTATTTTTGAGTTCTAGGAGGGAGATGGCCACTGTGGCCAAACCCTTCTTCCTCAGCGAATCAAACCTAGTGGAAAATGAAGACAACAGATCATACTATTAAACTGCATTTGCAGTATATCTGAATTGTATTTGTGAAATTTTTAGAAAACTTGGAAAAAATATGACTTAGTGAAAAATATTATTTTTGAGTTCTAGGAGGGAAATGGCCACTGTGGCCAAACCCTTCTTCCTCAGCGAATCAAACCTAGTGGAAAATGAAGACAACAGATCATAGTAGATTAAAGTCTTAAAGTTTAATTACCCATACTTCCGACAAAGTACCCCACAAATTATTACAAACCCCCCAATTCCCTGACAGACTCGAATTCCCATAGACAGACTGACATATACAAATTTTTCGTCGGCCTTAGAAACAATTTATTTTCTCGTTTTTCCCGTCGGCATTATTAAAAATATTTTTTTATTTCACGTTTTCCCGTCCACATTATGAAAAATCAATTTCATGATTTTCCGTTGGCATTAGGAAAAATCATTTTCATGATTTTCCTGTCGGCATTAAAAAAATATTTATTTTCACGTTTTTCCCGTCGGCATTATTAAAAATATTTTTTTATTTCACGTTTTCCCGTCCACATTATGAAAAATATTTTTTATTTAACATTTTTCCCGTCCACATTATGAAAAATCAATTTCATGATTTTCCGTTGGCATTAGGAAAAATCATTTTCATCATTTTCTCGTCGGCATTACAAAAACATTTATTTTCAACGTTTTTCCCGTCCACCTTACGAAAAATCATTTTCACATAAAATTTATTAAAGAAAAGAAAAAACAAAAAAAAGTTAATGTAAACAAAAAAAAAATGGACGGACTTCTTGAACCACCCTCGTAGGTATCAAATCTCACAAATTTCCAAGAATTTTAAAATTTGGGTAATTAAAATTTTAAAATTTTAATTGCCCCCAGACCCGCAGTTCACTACTACTATCTCAAGTTTAAAAACATATATTTATACTAAAATTATCTATATCAAGTCAAATATGAATATCTGAAGAAGTTAATTTCATAATTAAAAGAATAGTATATTATACATTTATTTTTTCTCGTAATAAAGCTTAAAGAATTTCAAGTATGATATTTGCTGATGCTGCATGTGCAAAGCAGAATAATATACATACATATGTATGTACGTGTATATTTTTGTATGGAGCGACAGAAGAATGATGACTCATTCTACTTGTGCCAAACTTCTAGTATAATTCCTAATACATACATAAATACATACATGCATGCATACATACATACATACATCTAGGCAAAGTTAAAAATGCAAATAAACATGAAGCAAAATTACAACGACGTCAACTCAAAATTATTTTAAGTATGGGATGCAGTTAATTTTTAGGATTTGGTGAATTAAACAAAGTTTAAATTAAAAAAACGTTTTTAAGCTAAAATTTAACGAATTTTGCTTAAACAACATTCAAAATGCTGTTTAAAATTTTTATGAATACGGCTGTAAGCATTTAACAAGAGACAATGCAAATGTTATTATAATGTTTAAGCAATATAAGAAAAATATTAAGCTCGTCTATAGGGATCATGTTGTCAGTAATATGAATTTTGAAAAGTTTCAAGAAATTTGTATAGTGTTGGAAGGATAAATATGGATTTTTGATGATAAATTAAATGATGTTCGTTTTAGAAAACAATTTGACTATTTCATAACTATATAAATTACTGCTCATAAAGGATTGACTTTAGTTATTTCATCTGCCCTGAAACTTCATTCATATAAATGTTATAAATGACTAGCTACTTGTAAACTGATAACTCAATCTGAATCAGATAAGCTGATCTGAAAACCAGACCAGCTACCTAATAACCTGATTTGATACCTGATAACCTGATCTCAAAACCAGACCAGGTCCTGATAAGCTGATCTGAAAACCAGACCAGGTCCTGATAGGCTGATCTGAAAACCAGACCAGCTCCTGATAAGCTGATCTCAAAAGCAGACCAGCTCCTGATAAACTGATCTGAAAGCCAGACCAGGTCCTGAAAAGCTGATCTGAAAACCAGACCAGGTCCTCATAAGCTGATCTGAAAACCAGACCAGGTCCTGATAGGCTGATCTGAAAACCAGACCAGGTCCTGATAAGCTGATCTGAAAACCAGACCAGGTCCTGAAAAGCTGATCTGATAGCTGATACCTGATCTAATAGCTGATATTTTATCTAATAGCTAATACCTTTTATTTATTAAACATGGATGAGAAAATTTTAAAAGGTGTTGACAAGAAAATATCTAATGAAATTTAATGGAATTTTAAAAGGTGTTGACAAGAAAATATCTAATGAAATTTAATGGAATTTTATAATATTGTGAAATTCAATTCCTCTTGTGTAGGACCTCTCAAAGATAACAAGACTGTGTATGTTTAAGTGATATGAAAACAAAAAAGAAAAATTTTTGATCTAGCGAAGTAAAGCCAATAGAGAAACAAAATATAAAAATGTAGACATTTGTAGTTACAATTTATACTTAGTAAATTTAAGCTGAAATAAAAAACCATTTACATATTTTAATATTTTTTCAATATTTTATTTAAAATTTTTCTTAAAAATCTTAGTACTAATACAAATTTAACTCTATGTATACATAAAAATATATAGATATAAAAAGAAAAAAGATCATTAATCGAATATTTGATTTTAATTTACAAATAATTTAGGTGTAGGTAAAAAGATAAAAGTTTTAAGCCATTAAATTTTTACTTGTTTTTGTGTGAATAAAATACTAAAATTAATAGATAAATTCATAAACAAATACATAAACAATAAATAAATTGATAAATAAATAAGGAAATAAATTAATAAACAAATAAATAAATACTAAATACATAAATTAATTAATAAGCAAATAAGTAAATAATAAATAACTAAAGAAATACATTAACAAATAAATACAATTAGTACAAAATTAAATTGTCTGTCATCTTACATGCAATTTAGTAGGAAGCATTCTATTCTACATCCATTGTTTCATTGTTTCAGTCTATGTAATGTCCCCAAGCACGCGTTTTAATTTTATCTTTCATTATATCTTTTATCATCAGAAAAGCTAAGTGCTATATTATTTAGGTTTTGGGTATATAGTTGATGTGTTTTAGATCTAAACAAAAACATTTCATCCGAGATAATTTTGGATTCAAATAATAGCTAATAAATCAGTGAATGTTTAAATATAGTTTGAGTTAATTTTCATTAAAAATTAAAATGTGTTTAAATACACTTTCATTTTTTCAGTGGTTAATTAAAGTTATTATCAAATTAAGTTGAAAGTACGGTAGCACTACAATATTATGGAAAGCTTTCCAAAAAACAGCTGTTCAATATAAACAAGAAAGTTGATTTATCAATTTGCAGAAAAGTGAAATAGCAAAAAACACATTTTATGATACAAAAAGAGCATCAGAATGCATTTTTCTATTTATATATTTCATGATATGAAAATATGTGTTACATTTGTTGTACATTTGCGAAAATTAAGCGAAATTCATTTTAATATGACCACATGATGAGCATGTACGTACCTTCAAAAAACACACACATGCACAAAACATATGGTCTGTTTGTAAAATTTAAACAACACTTAAGTCTACAGTGTTGGCTGTTTAAGTTTGATTTAATTGTGCAGTGAGAAACAAATTTTTGTGTTTAAATAAGATTTAAAAATAAAATACAAATAATCATTGACTGATTTATTAGCCCTAAGCAACTTTTGTAATCATTAATGGACAACTTTTTAATTACAGACTTTTTGACTCCTTTACATTTTTTAACAGCTTCCGAGCGAAGAGTCGATAGAGAATACATTTTTGCTCTTAAACCAACAAACTCTGTCATTATATCCCCATTGTTTTCATCTTTCATCATTCCCAAAACCTTCTTATTGAGAGCGGTAAACGAAATTGGTTATCTATAGGATATTCTGACGTATCAAAATTCAAACTAATATCATTACGGATGTCATCGTAAAAATCATTAGTTTTAATTGAATAAATAAATGAGTCAGTATCCATATAGTTGAGAGAAATGTTCTCTCCAAATTTAGGCTTCATGAAGCTATAATGGAAGTCGTACATTCTCCACTTGGATAACTCCAGTACTGTGAAACCAACGTATATAGATTTATCATATAGTGGTTCCATTTTTTCTAACTCTACTGCATACATATCGTCAGAAAATTTTGTTAACTGCTTAAAATTTGGTTTCGCAATTAATGCTCTGAGACCTAAATGATTCCTGTTTGTTGTTTCCCAAGAAGAAGTAATTCTAATGTCCCTACGTTTTTCAATGTTTTCCATTGTCTTACCGTAAACAGCATTATTTAAAAGTTTGAAGGAATCTTTTTCAAAATTATTTTTAGCTTTTGTCCTATGAAATGCGTTTAAGTCAATATATTTTTTAAGCCAAGGGAATTGCTTAAATCTGAGTATTCTATGGATTTGTTTTAAGATGAGACCATTTGAAATGGCTTGTTTTAAAACTCTATAGTGTATGGTGTAATTTGTTTTTGAGTGTAAGTCTGCAATTAATTTTTTGATTTTGGATCCCCCCACGGGCTTATTTTGAGGACAAAATGGACAATCATTATGTAGATCATGCACTGAATCGGGATAATCTATATCCACTTCCAAAATGTACCCGTACTCTGCAGTATCAGAAATTTTTTTAACATCAAAATCAGTATCACATACCCACTCAAATTCACCGCAAGGAAGATATTCCGACATCGCCCAACCATACAAATTGTTAGCGTCTAAATATACAAGAAATTCCGATGGTTTTGATGCATCAAAATCTTCTAAATACTTATTATTCGCCTTCGAATATCTTTGCGATCATTGAACTAGTCCACCTCTTATTCCGTTTTGCATAAAAATATACATTTCGGAATCAGTGAACAGTTCGAGTGAAACTTCTGTGGTTTTCAACATTGCATCCCAAGATAAGCCTGGTGCTGTATAATAGTGGCAGGGGTCCAAATCGTATATATCTCTACAAAATTTCCTAAAATTTTCAAACACGTCGGTTAAAAGAAGGACATCTGTCTTTAAATAGAGTACAGTATAGTCTACGAGGGTTTTACAGTTAAACTCTCTCCATATTTTTTGAGCATGTTCATATTCGACTACATCACATTGTTCATTCGTTAGAATATTGAAGAACTCTTCTCTATTAGGGAGTCTAATTTCCTTAAACTTAGTCATGGAATCCATGTAAGAGTACGGAAATACACCCTTTCTTCTAATCAGGTTGAAATGAGCTTCATCAACGAAACATGATCGAATAGTATTAAAATCATTGCTATCAAGATTTTTCGCTAAGGTATCTAAACTCGAAGCCATAAATCTAAACGAGTCTATAAATCTTTTTTGAAATCCATGTTTTGCATCTAAACTGATGAAAATTGAAAATTGTGTTCTGGGGAATCACTTTTATTGTGGAATTTTTTATAGTAGAAAGTTCTTTGAAAAATAAGTGCATATCGTATGCAGAAATATTATGCAAGATAACCGGTATAAAACGAGGTGTTTTGTAATTCAAATTACAGTCGCTGTGAGCTGCCCCACGATAATTACCCGTAAGATGACAATGATCTCTAACCTTATCATTATTTAATATTTTCTTACATATATGACAATTTGTTGCATAATTATATTGAGCTATTTCTATTGGGGTCATGAACATTTTCTTAACTTTAAGTAAATAATTTAGATAAATATCTGTACAATCTTCAACTATTTTTTTGATAAATATATTCGCCGAATCTTCACCAAAATATTGTCTATGTAAATTATTTTCTCTCTTAAAGCTACAATTAATAAAATAAGCGAATGCACACGCATGATGTTCCTGTACATTTGTAGTGCTTTTACTCACAGGATCATCAACTTTTTCCAAAATAGATTCAAAGTCTGCGTAGATTACAAATGGTACATCTAACTGTTTGTAGTAGTTTTGAAACTTGATGATAGATTCATCTTCGGGCATTCTGATGACTTTTTTCCCACAAACATTTTTGTGGTGATTATACACTAATCATCATGTGTATAAAATAGGCAGGTGTTGCATATATGTATCTTATGCTCATGATATGTAATATTGGAACGAAGGAGTCTAAGGAAAAGAGGAAATTAAAATAAGAAATAAATAAATATAGATACCAATAAGAAGTAACTTTTTAAATAGATATGAAAACATATTTCTCTTAAATGCACAAATGAAACTTACTTTGATATATCCGTGATGAGCACATAGTGGAAGTTTTTATCGGACTGGAGCAATAACAGATTAATATGAACATGTTGTTCTCCTTTTGTTATGTAGTATGGTCCTATAAGCGATGTTCCATTGTGACCAAATACATTGATGCTCATATTATTTTGACGTTCGAATTGTTTAATCTGCTTCAATGGGAGTGGAAACTCTAGGCCTTCAAAATTTAATACAACTGCCCCTATATTAATATTCTCAGCAGAAATGTTTGCTATATTGTAATTTCTACAGTTTTTCCGCTGTTTAGGACTCATACCCCTATTTACATTCAAAGCCGCAATGATACACCATTTAAAGCAATAAACATCAGAGTTTTCGATATTTATGCATGCACGTTTTGCTGCAATATTTTTTGGGAGAGGGATAAAGCTCGATCCTCTTATTATGGACGCCTTGTTGTTTATATTAACTTCAAGGGAATTTATTGAAATCAAGGTCCATCCGCTATCCCTCTCTTGAAATTCTTCCATTTTAGCTCTTAGCTCCTCGGCCTGTTTCTTGTACATATCCTCTATGTCATCAGACAAAGTCACCAACATCATTTTCGAAATATGTACAAGTTATATAATCGCATGTGAGCTCCATATTAAATTTAAGTGTAGTATGTATCCTACTACATTCAATTAGCTGTTGTAGTATAGAGCTCTTGGCAGAATTCAGAAACTGCTCCGGAAACATAACACCCTCATTTTTTTTTGAGGAGGATATATGTCTCGATCCTCCCATTGAAGTTGCTCGTTTTTTTAGTGAGAAGATCTCCAATCTGTTCTAGGCGACAACTGTTTTTATGTTTTGTGGTTCTGACATGAGCCATGTAACCATTTCATGGGATCATCTCATCACAATCCTCACAATATTTTTTTTGAAGATCAAGCTTACTAGTTCCATATGAGTGCGTTTCCATATGCTAATTTAGTTTTGTTTGAGTCATAAAGACTTTATTGCAGATTGCACAACTTTTAGTATTCATTTTATATATTTTTGTTTATTAATTAATATAATTATTTTATTTATAAATAATTTATTTAATTATTTTATTTATAAACAATTTATTTTAGTTATAAACAATTTATTTAATTATTTCTTATACACTTTAAACTTGTTTAACAAACAGTAATTAGTTCTAGCACTTTTATAGTTTTTAAATTTTAAGCACTTTAGAAATTTTGGTTGGGAAAATATGTTGTCACTTGTTGAGATATAAAAGCAGACTGATGACAATCTACATTATTTCTTCTACTTATATACTTTATATGAGAATCGCGTAGTAGTCATCAATTCTAATTTATTACGACATATGATGAAATTCATACACACACACACACACACACACATACACATTTCCACAATTCTCTATTGGTATTACGACATATGATGAAATTCATACACACACATACACACATTCACACACACACACACAGACACACACATACATACACATTTCCACAATTCTCTGTTTGTATTACGATATATGATGAAATTCATATACACAGCAACACCCAGAACAAAATCTCAAAGGTACGAGAAAAATTTTTGCTGTATTTCTCCAAAAGCTACTTCCTATAATCATTACATTAAAGTGTAATATACTGAAATAAAAATATCATTACCCCTATTCAAAAGCTCTGCTTATCAACCTGATTTGATTCAAAATATTTAACATCTGAAATTCACTTGTATATATAAAACCTATGCCAACACAATATTTTCTATCTACATAAGAATAGCAACGTCAATAGCATAGAAAACATATACACATTCATTTTTAGATATGTATGAAAAACTCTTGCAGGCTAAACAATACACACAAGCAATGATATTCTTCAAAGTAAAGATAGATACGATCACATACATTAATACAACAACATATAGATACATTACCAAATACATTCCCTATCCACTTCCATGTACAACAGGGTTGTCACTCTCTGCAGCTATTAGATTATTTCCCCAGAGATCGCATACATAAATGCATACGTACAATAACCCTACATAGGCAAACAAACGATAACTCAAAACAGCAACCCAAAGTCTATTAAATAACAATCACTACATACACAAAAATATACAGATCCCTTGGAACTACCTTACAGTCAGACTGGGAGCAAATGTCCTTGTGTCAACACTAAAATTTTAGTTACAACTTTGGTATAATAAGTTTTCTTATATCCGTCAGTATAAAAGAAGGAGAGAGGTGGAATTGACAATAACTTGTCAATATACATACATTTGTATGTACGTAAATTAAAGAAATGTATCGGTAACTAACTGTCTGGTTAGTATGTCTCATGACCCCATAACAACTACGTGGTCACTACCTAATCAATTGTTTTAGTGTGACTAGTATATATTCAATGACAAGCACATGCTAAATGTCTATAGTACAAAGTATTGTATGGGGTATAATTATATAGTAGTACTACACTACTTACGACCATGCAGTATCCCATACGTGGATTATAATGGTGAAAAATTAAAGTTGTTCGGTGAGTATGATGCGTTGGTAATATTTAAAGGTAATACCAAATCTGTTGTTGGTGTTGTTGCGGATTTTGTCAATCCACCTTTACTTGGTCGATCGTTTTTACGTTCATTTAATTTTGAGCTGTTGCAAGTAAACAGTATTAACAATGCCAACACAAACACCGCTTTTGTAGATGAATTGAAAAATGAATTTTTTGAAGTATTTGAAGATAAACTTGGTGAATATAAAAGTAATAAAATCCCATTAACAGTCAGCGAAGATATAGCACCAATATTTTGCAAACCAAGACCCTTGCCACTAGCATGGAAGGACAAAGTCGAAAATCAACTGCGTAATTTGATTGACACTGGTGTATTGGAACCAGTAGATAATTCTGAGTGGGGTACTCCCATAGTACCAATTTTAAAGCCCAACGGAGACATACGAATTTGTGGCGATTTCAAATATCATTTGCCAAGAATTGACGAAATTTTTACGTCATTAGAAGGAGGTGAAGTATTCACAAAACTTGATTTGTCTAACGCGTACAATCAATTGGTTCTTGATGATGAGTCTCAAATGCTTTGTGCGTTAAGTACCCACATAGGTACGTTAAAAGTTAAACGCTTACCGTTTGGTGTTAAAACAGCGGCAGCGGTATTTCAAAAAACAATGGAAAATGTATTACGAGGCATTCCATTCGTAGTGGTATATCAAGATGATATTACAGTCGCTGGCAAGACAATGCAGGATCATATCCGAACATTGAAGTTGGTGCTTCAAAAATTGTAATCTGCCGGCTTTAAATTAAAATTGAAAAAGTCCGTTTTCTTTCAAACAAAAATCTCATATTTGGGTTTCAACATCGATAAACATGGATTAAGTAAAAACAGTGATAGAGTCTCGAGCATAATTAACGCTCCTATTCCAAATAATGTTTCAGAACTACGAGGTTTTGTTGGCATGGCAAATTATTACTCGAAATTCATCAACAATTATTCAAATATCATGTCTCCGCTATATCATTTGCTACGTAAAGGTGTACCAATAACTAATAAATAATTTATATAACAACATTAATATATATATATAATACATTGTTAATAAATTTTTATATATCTCCATTTCTTCATAATCATTATATTAAGGACGATATAAAACACTTTAATCAGTCAATACACTTAATTGAATTTTTTTTTTTTTTTTCATATACATATTTACATATTTATTTATTGTATCTTCAAAAATGAACTAACAATAAGTAATCAAATCTTAAATCTAAATATAATTATTAGGCCCGACCAATATCGGACATAAGCTTAGTGATAGTTATAAATAATACATAAGTAGTGATAATCAAAAAGAAGTATTTTTAAGCAGTCCCATCTGGAGTGTTGGGTATAAGAGCCCTTGTGTCCCTCTTTTTTAAGCGGATGTGTCCAGTAAAGCTCAAAATATTACGGGCAAGCGGATTAGGATGTGACTCGAGTTTAGTTAAATATTTGCCTGCGTATTTTGCAATTTCTTCACTCACTAGTGGCATATTTAAATCACGATGAATATTTGAGTTTTTAACGTACCATGGAGCAGATGTTATCAAACGTAAAATTTTGTTTTGCCTTCGTTGGATTCTCTCGACATTTGAAGCTGAAGCAGTGCCCCACAGCTGAATTCCATAGCACCATATTGGCTTCAAAAGCGACTTGTATATCAAGAGTTTGCAGTCTAGGCTGAGTGTTGAATTTCTGCCAATTAACCAATATATTTGAGTCAATTTAAGTTTCATTTGGGTTAACTTAGAGTCAATATGATATTTCCATGTAAGCCTTCGATCAAGGTGTATGCCAAGGTATTTGACTTGAGAATGTTGAGGAATATTTTGATTGTTGATTCGAATGGGGGAACAGGTATCTTTTCTTAGGGTAAACGTTATATGAACACACTTTTGTTCATTGACTCTAATTCTCCATAAGTTCAACCATATTTCAAGCTGGGTAATGTGTGCTTGAAGATTGCGGGATGCCTCATCAGGATTTTTGTGAATACTCAAACAGGCTGTATCATCGGCAAATGTAGAAGTGTGGATGTTATTGCTCACAGGCATATCACAAGTATATATTAGATACAAGACTGGCCCCAGAATACTACCCTGTGGCACACCAGAAGATATAGATTCGGGTACACTCATGAAGTCTCCTTCCACAACAGTAAACTTTCTATCGAGAATATAACTTTCCAAAAGCTTTTGTATATTTATTGGTAGGTATGTCTTCAATTTTAAAACTAGGCCTTTGTGCCATACTTTGTCAAATGCCTGAGAAACATCAATAAAAAGGGCAGAACAATACTTCTTTTCTTCAAAAGTCCTCCTTATAATTTGAACCAATCTATGCGTTTGCTCAATAGTGCTATGCTGACTTCTAAAGCCAAATTGATGGTCCGGGATGCACCCAGTATCAGCTAAAATTGTGGACAATTTAGTCATGAGCAGCTTTTCGAAAAGCTTTGAAATTGTTGAAAGTAAGCTTATAGGCCTATATGACTCAGCCTTGGTAAGATCTTTGCCTGGCTTTGGAATCATTTTAATCTTGGCAAGTTTCCAGTTATGTGGAAAATACTGCATTCGTAAAATGGCATTAAAAATAAATAGCAAAATTCTTATTGCAATATGAGGCAAGTTCATCAGCATCTTGTTACTAATGCCATCAATACTTTCTTTCGGGTCGAGTTCAGCAACTATTTTTTGTAGTTCACGCATCTTAAACCTTAAGGAACGAGGAGGTAGAGATACTTCACTCGGTAATCCGGCAGCACCCGTACATGAATTGGGAGTGAATACAGATTTTAAATGCTCAGAAAATAAGTTACCTTTCTCACTATCGCTTCTTGCCCAGCCTCCGGTCAAAGTACGCAGTGGTGATTTGACATCAACGGGTCTTTTAAGATTTCTAGTAGCGCGCCATAAAGAGTAATTAGATGTTGACGTTCCATCAAGACCTTCTAAGTACTTTTCCAGTAATGCAGTCTTTTCCGACGATAGCAGCTCTTTGAGTCGTTAAGTACATTCTTTAGGTCTGATTTTATTTAGGGGTGATCTGTGCTGTTGCCATTCTCTTTTAGCTCTCCTTTTTTCACATACAAGACGTTCAATTTCCGTAGAATAAATTCTATTAAAGCCAGTCTGCGGATATGAAGTAGTGGCATGTTCAGCAGCCTGTTTAATATATTCGTTAATATTGGCAATATTAAATTCAATATGATCAGGTGATCTTAGCTGAATGTTTTCTACGCAGTGACTACTAATATATTTTTGAATCCTAGCCAGTTGACCCTATTAATCGTTTTCGCATATGAGTTAGTTAAATCACTCCTTAGTGGGTTGAAAATTGTAACTATTGTGGGAGAGTGATCGGAGGACAGATCTAGAGAGCCCTCTACGTGAATTAAGTCCCTATGGATATTTGACGTGACGCCAAAATCTATAACATCTGGAATTTTTCTTACGTCAGTAGGCCAGTAAGTAGGCTCCCGACTCGAAATGACATCTAAGCCCATTTTTGAAATTGTATTAAACAACGCTCTACCTCTAGGTGTAACAAGACGCGAGCCCCAGTACGTATGTTTTGCATTGTAGTCACCAGCTGCCACGAAACAAGATCCAAGCGATTTGTAGAACTTCTCATACTGATCTTCGGTAACTGAAAATCTGGGAGGTGAGTAAATTGATGATATCACGAAATTCGAACAAAAATTTTCTACGAAAATATTCGTAGCTTGCATATATTCTTCACTAACGTTCTCAAGGATATAGTGCTTGAGTCTTGACTTAATTAGAATTGCTGATCCACCGCATGCTCTCCCTCTCGGGTCCTTTGAATCATATAGAGTGTAACCATTTATCTTAAAGCAGCTTTTCGAAGTCAAGTGAGTCTCAGAGACCATCATTATATCAATATTTTTTTCCGTGAGGAAGTGCTCAAGTTCATTTTTATGTTGGCGAATGCCGTTTGCGTTCCAGAAACATAATTTTAACGTGTTCATGGTTTGTTGACTAATGCTTGAAGCAGAGTATTCTGCATTCTCAGCATTTCTTGCATCATGCTAGTCATATTTGTTGTAAAGTTGTTTATAGTTAGCACCAGATTCTCAATAGTAGCTTCAAGACGACTAAAGTTAAAGCTAGAGTTTGCATTCGTTGAATTACTTGGCGGTGGAACATTTTGTGTGGGAATAGAACTAGTCTTAGCAGCATCGGCATACGATACACGTGAAGTTACTAGTTGGCTAGTTTGAGGAAGAGTGGCGGAGTAAGCATTTGCTGATTGAACTGGAGCTAATTTAGATTTTTGACCCATAGCCTGTTTAACGAAAGAATATACACGGCATCCTCTGTAATTAGCGGTGTGATTTTCTCCACAATTACTGCATTTTTTTTCAGCTTGTACTTTTGGCTTGGTACAGTTAGCAGTACCATGCAATTCACCGCAGATAACACAAACTGTAGGTAATTTGCAGTAGGTTTTTGTGTGGCCATATTCTTGGCAATTATGGCACTGTACGGGACCTGAACGCTTACGTGGCTCTTCAACTGTGATTTTTCGGTGTAAAAGGTATTTTAGACTATAAATTGGGTGCGTCTCATTTTTTTTTAACTGTATATCATTCGGCTCCAGTTCAACACGAAATAGAGGCTGGGGAATCTTCTCCCTATTGATTATATTGGTAACATTTTTTACCTTAAATCCTTGTTCGATAAGTGCACATTTTACTTCTTCAGGCTCAACATATGAATCTATGCCCTTTAATACTATTTGTAGGCCTTTAGCACTCTTAAGTTGATATGTATACAAATTTGTTTTATTTTTTTCAAACTCACTAACAATTTTTCGGAAATCTTTTTCATCATATATTTGGATTTTAGTTTCATCAATATTACCTCGTTTAATTGGAATGATGTGAAAAGTATTTTCACCAATGGTCGACAGTAGATTTTTTAGAAGCGCGTTTGAATTTTTTTCTCTCAGATAAATAGGTGGTGGCTTGAAAGACTTTTGCGATGATGCGGCGGGCTTGTCGTTTTTGTCTTGCAATAATGAAAAACGATTTTGACGATTGATAGAAGATGTGCTGTTATCCCTAGACATCTTTGGGGCGGATCCAATTTTAGTAGAATTTGGGCTTCGCCCGCGCTTTAAAATGGTTATATATCTGTCCATTCCTACTTGTACCTTTGGTTTTGTACTACTGTTGTCTTCAGTAACAACTTGTTTAATTGTTGACCACGAGTCGGAAGCGGATGATATCGCTGAGTTAAATGTAGAAGTACTAGGCAATAATGTCAACGATTCACTAGTTGGCATTTGACAAAGCGAAGTTGATCGCTGACGAAACTGTGGTTTTGTCGTTAGAAAAAGTCTATTATCAGATTTTTGATTTTTATTAAGAGCTTCAGAACTCACAGCAAGATTATTATCAGATTTTTTATTTTTATTGTTATCATTATGAGCATCAAAACTCACAATAAAATAGGCATTTCTGCCGTTAGAACTCACTTCACTATTTTTTTCCTCTGGGGTACTCATAAAGAGTATTCCTCAAGGGTATTTTGTATGTTTTTTTGTTTACGGTTTTTTTTTTGTTTTTGTTATTTCTATATGTAAAAATATTAGCAAAGCAAAAAAATGCTTATTTATCAAAGTTAATATGTACTACGAATATTTTTTGTATGCTTTTTTTTTTTGTTTAGTTTGTATATAAGAAAAATTCCGCTATTACGTCTGTTCACTATGAAGGTACAACGAGAACTGGAATTAATTAATTGAATTTGAAATTTTTTTTTGAGCTAAATTAATAGATAAATATTGATTAATTAAATATTTATATATTAATATCTATCTATTAATCCTTCCTTATATATACACTAAAAATCTTTTTCTGCAACCCTTAATATAAAAATGAGGTCCCTGTTTTTTTAAATAATTTTTCATCTTAAACACAAAAAAAAAAAATTAAGATGGAAACTTAATTATTTTTTAAAAAAATTTACTAAAATTATTTATTATATAGTAAAAGTTATTTATTGAAATTTTAAAAATTTTACTAAAATAAAATATTTAAGTTAATTTTTATTTTAATTTTTTTTTTAAAAATAAAAATTAGAAAAAATTAAAATTTGAATATAAAATCAATCTTTTTGAATTTTTTTTCGATTTTACATTACTAATGTTTATTACCTAGAATAAATAGCTATTCTAGGAAATTTTTTTTTTCTTACTATGAATCATTACACTGGTTTACAGCCAAAAAATACCAAGAACGCCATATGCCTAGATGAGTTAATTGGGACCTCCTGAACAGAAAAAACGCTGTAATTTTTTTTTTCTAAGTACCGTTTTTTAGATAACGGTACTTTTGTGTTTTTCGGTGTATGGTCCCACTCAAACCCTTGTGGAGCCCAACCCAAAAGTCCGATCGAGATAAATGGCATATCGTTGAAAAGGTAATTGAATGCCTTTTTCGTCAATATGCTGCAAATTTCTATCTGAAAAGAAATGGTTGAGTTATGGCACCTCATAGTTCAAAATTTGCCTATTTTTTAAGTTTTTTTCAAAATTTTTAAATTTTGTTTCGTTTTTTTTTCTCCGTTATAGTAAAGATCTGGAACGTTTTATTTTTTTTACCAAATAGTTTATTTAGTTACAAGCATTTTAAGCGTAATTTGAAGAAAAATGGATGAAAAATAAAGTTTTTATTAAGGATTTTGTGGAACGACAATATTTTAATTTTCATTACTCACACATTATATTCGGCATGAATTCAGAAAATTTAAATTAAAATGACGAGCGACTTGAACTTTTGCGTTTTTTTTTCGGATGTATCTTCGCGAATGAGGAACCAACAATAGTCTGCCATCATTTGTTCATCCCACCAGCCTTTATAACGTCTCTCGATTTCTTCCATTTCTTGGTGAAATCTTTCACCTTGTTCATCACTTTCGGAGCCCAAGTTCGTGGGGAAAATATCCAAATGACTGAATAAGAAGTGTAATTTAGGTGTCATATTTGAACCTAAGAGTTAAAAAGAATAAATTTTTAAATGATAACGGCCTTTTTGATATACATGCTTTCACTCAACGCTTACCAATAGCATTGAATTTTTGCAGTAATGTATCGATCTTCTCAGCGTAATCAGGACTTCTGTAGTTTTCCAAAAAGTTGTGAACGATGTCCTGGAATGCTTCCCATGCCTCCAAATAAGCTGGACCTAAACACTCAATAAATGCTTGGTCACCCTACAGAGCCCGAATTTGAGGTCCATCAAATATACCAGCTTCAATTTTTCTCGCTGTGGCTCTCGGAAATTTTTGTTTAAGGTAATTCATGGCAAGACTGTCTTTTAGCAACTTTTTCACAATATTTGTAAATACGTTAAAACTGATGGACGCCGAATATAGTGTGTGAGTAATGAAAATGAAAATATTGTCGTTACACAAAATCCTTAATAAAAACTTTATTTTTCATCCATTTTTCTTCAAATTACGCTTAAAATGCTTGTAACTAAATAAACTATTTGGTAAAAAAATAAAACGTTCCACATATTTACTATAACGGAGAAAAAAAACGAAACAAAATTTAAAAATTTTGAAAAAAACGTAAAAAATAGGCAAATTTTGAACTATGAGGTGCCATAACTCAACCATTTCTTTTCAGATAGAAATTTGACGCATATTGACGGAAAAGGCATTCAATTACCTTTTCAACGATATGCCATATATCTCGATCGGACTTTTGGGTTGGGCTCCACAAGGGTTTGAGTGGGACCATACACCGAAAAACTCAAAAGTACCGTTATCTAAAAAACGGTACTTAGAAAAAAAAAATTACAGCGTTTTTTCTGTTCAGGAGGTCCGAATTAACTCATCTAGGCATATGGCGTTCTTGGTATTTTTCCAAATTAAAAATTTGTAAACCAGTGTTATTATGATTAATTTTTATTTAGAGGGTTTTTTTTTGAAATATACTAAATTAAATTATTATATATATAATATTATTATGATTTATATTTCATATATTATGTTCAATATTCTAGCAAAAATTCTTCATTTTTTAATTTTTTTTAAGAAAAAAAGTTCATACTAATATATATATATGTATATATTTATATAAATTATTTATAATCATATATATAATATATATTAATTAGTATACAAGTTTTTATTTTTATATTAATTTTATTTTAAATTCATTAATATTATTAATATATATATATATATATATATGCGTGTGTATGTATGTATATATACATATATATATAATTTTAAATTAATGTTTATATATATATATATATATATATATGTTTATTTCATAATATTAATATATTTTATAATAATTTTATTTAATTATAATTATATTAATATTATTTTATATAATTTAATTTAAATTTAATTAACTATTTATTAATTTAATTTATTAATGTAATATATTAAATTATTTATTAATAAAATTAGTTTATTTTAAATTACTATATAAATATTATAAATAATATTTGGTATAATTATAATTATTAAATTAAAATTATTTTTATTATTAATTACTTGTAATTATTATACTAATTTAATTTATTAATATGCATATTAAATTATTTGTAATAAAAATATTTTTAATTTAAAATATTGTATAAATATTATTAGGGGTAATATTTCAAAAAATGTCAGGATTTACCAAATTAAAATTATTTATGTAAATAATTATTTTATTTAATTATTATACTAATTTAATTTATCAATATATATATTAAATTATTTATAATAAAAATATTTTTAATTTAAAATATTGTATAAATATTATTAGGGGTAATATTTCATAAAATGTTAGGATTTACCAAATTAAAATTATTTATGTAAATAATTATTTTATTTAATTATTATACTAATTTAATTTATTAATATTTATATTAAATTATTTGTAATAAAAATATTTTTAATTTAAAATATTGTATGAATATTATTAGGGGTAAAATTTCATAAAATGTTAGGATTTACCAAATTAAAATTATTTATGTAAATAATTATTTTATTTAATTATTATACTAATTTAATTTATTAATATTTATATTAAATTATTTGAAATAAAAATATTTTTAATTTAAGATATTGTATAAATATTATTAGGGGTAATATTTCATAAAATGTTAGGATTTACCAAATTAAAATTATTTATATAAATAATTATTTTATTTAATTATTATATTAATTTAATTTATTAAGATGTATATTAAATTATTTATAATATAAAATATTTTTATTTAAAATACTATATAAATATTATTAGAGTAATATTTCATAAAATCTTAGGATTTATTAAATTAAGATTATTTAATAATTATTTAAATTAATTATATACTTGTTTTAATTATTTAAATTTATTTGATTTATTAAAATATGTTAATTAATTAATTTTATTTAATATATAAAGTTTTATTTTAGCTTAAAGATTTATTATTAATTTAATTTATATGTAAATTTTTGTATGAATTTTTATTTATTTTAATAATGAATAATATGTTTTATTCGCAATAATTGATATTATTAATTAAAGAAATTTAGAAATAGTAATATTAAAAAAAGTATTGGCTAAATTTGTGCCAGCAGCCGCGGTTATACGAATAATGCAAATAAATTTTTTTTAGTTAAAGTTAAATTGTTATATTAAAATAAAAATAAATTTATTAGGTGAAATTTTAATTTTATTAAAATTTTTTAAAATTATAGTTGATACTTGAAAATTTTAAATAAAAACTAGGATTAGATACCCTATTATTTAAAATGTAAATTTAAAAACTTAGGTAGTAATAGTTATGTTCTTGAAACTTAAAAAATTTGGCGGTATTTTAGTCTATTCAGAGGAACCTGTTTTATAATCGATAATCCACGATGGACCTTACTTAAATTTGTAATCAGTTTATATATCGTTGTTATTAGAATATTTTATAAGAATGTTAATTTTCAAAATTTTATAAAAGAAAATATATCAGATCAAGGTGTAGCTTATATTTAAGTAAAAATGGGTTACAATAAAATTATTTATACGGCTATAAATTTGAAATGTTTATTAAAGGTGGATTTGATAGTAAAATTATAAAGATTAATAATTTGATTTTAGCTCTAAAATATGTACACATCGCCCGTCACTCTTATTATTAAGGTAAGATAAGTCGTAACATAGTAGATGTACTGGAAAGTGTATCTAGAATGCAATTTAAAGCTTATTAAGTAAAGCATTTCATTTACATTGAAAAGGTTTTTGTGCAAATCAATATAAATTGATTAGATTTTATTTATTAATTTATTTATTTATTTATTTAAATTATTAAAAGTAATTACTTAATGTAATGTTTTAGTATATAATATAGAAAAAATAATATTAATTATAGTTTAATAGTATTGTGAAATAAAATTGAAATATTTGAAAAATTTTTATTATAAAAGTAAATTTAATTTATTGTACCTTGTGTATCAGGGTTTATTTATTAAAAATTATTTATTATAATTTTCTCGATTTTAAAAGAGTTAATATATTATAAAAGTTAATGTAATAAAATTATTTTTAATAATATATTAGTAATGAAATGTTATTCGTTTTTAAAGGTATCTAGTTCTTTAAGAAATAAATTTAATTTATAAATTTTATATTATTTAATTAAATAAATTAATTAAATAACTATTTAATTTAAATATTTTATGGGATAAGCTATAAAATAAAATTTTAAAAATTCATTAATTATAAATAAATATAAGCTTAGAAATAGTTATTATTAATAAAAATGTTATAATTTATTTTATTAGAATTAATTATTTATTTGAATTTTAAATTTTTATTAAAGTATTTATTTTAATTTTAAAAATAAAAAAATAATGATATAATTAGTATAAATTATTATATAAATAAGTTTTTATGATAAGTTATTATAAGGAATTCGGCAAAAATAATGTTCGCCTGTTTAACAAAAACATGTCTTTTTTATTATTAATTATTAGAAGATTATTATTAATTATTTTTGTTTTAGTAAGAGTAGCTTTTTTAACTCTTCTAGAACGTAAAGTTTTAGGATATATTCAAATTCGAAAAGGTCCTAATAAAGTTGGAATTATAGGAATTCCTCAGTCTTTTTGTGATGCAATTAAGTTATTTACTAAAGAACAAACTTATCCTTTGTTATCTAATTATATTTCTTATTATTTTTCACCTATTTTTTCTTTATTTTTATCTTTATTAGTTTGAATATGTATACCTATATTTATTAAAATATTTTCTTTTAATTTAGGTTTATTATTTTTTCTTTGTTGTACTAGATTAGGAGTATATACAGTAATAATTGCTGGGTGATCATCTAATTCTAATTATGCTTTATTAGGTGGATTACGAGCTGTAGCTCAAACAATTTCTTATGAAGTAAGATTAGCTTTAGTATTATTAAGATTTATTTTTTTAATTGATGGTTATAATATATTAATATTTTATAAATATCAATTATTTATATGATTTTTATTTTTAATATTTCCTATATTTTTAGTATGATTTAGAATTTCTTTAGCTGAAACTAATCGAACTCCATTTGATTTTGCAGAAGGAGAGTCAGAACTAGTATCAGGATTTAATGTAGAATATAGAAGAGGAGGATTTGCTTTAATTTTTTTAGCTGAATATGCTAGAATTTTATTTATAAGGATATTATTTTGTGTAATATTTTTAGGAAGTGATTTATTTTCTTTTATATTTTATATTAAATTAATATTTGTTTCTTTTATATTTATTTGAGTTCGTGGTACATTACCACGATTTCGTTATGATAAATTAATATATTTAGCATGAAAAAGATTTTTACCTTTTTCGTTAAATTTTTTATTATTTTTTATTGGATTTAAAATTTTTTTAATTTATATAATTTAGGTAATTTATTTTAGTAAAGCTAATAGAAATTTTTAATTTCTATCTTATGTTTTCAAAACAAATGCTTATTCAAGCTCATTAACTAATTTAATAATTTATCTCATCATTTAATGATTAATGGATTAAGTATAAAATATGAAAAGTAAATAATAGTTAAAATTTGTCCAATTAATACATAAGGATCTTCTACTGGTCGAGCTCCAATTCATGTTAATAAGAGTACTGTAATTACTATTATTCAGAATATAAATTGATTGATAGGATAAAATTGAATTCCTCGAAATTTTCTTAAGTGATAAAATGGAAGAATTGCTAAAATAGCAATTGATAGTACTAGAGCAATTACTCCTCCTAATTTGTTAGGAATTGATCGTAAAATAGCATAAGCAAATAAAAAATATCATTCTGGTTGAATATTAATTGGGGTAACTAGTGGATTAGCTGGAATAAAATTATCTGGATCTCCTAATAAATAAGGGTTAATTAAAACTAATAAAATTAATATTATTGTTATTAAAATAAATCCTACAATGTCTTTATAAGTAAAATAAGGATGGAAAGGAATTTTATCAGTATTTGAATTAATTCCTAATGGATTATTAGATCCTGTTTCATGTAAAAATAAAATATGAATTAATGTTGCAGCTAATACAATAAATGGTAAAATGAAATGAAATGTAAAAAATCGAGTTAATGTAGCATTATCAACAGCAAATCCTCCTCATACTCATTGTACTAAATCAATTCCTAAACAAGGGATAGCTGATAATAAATTTGTAATAACTGTTGCTCCTCAAAATGATATTTGTCCTCATGGTAATACATATCCTATAAAAGCTGTTCCTATAACTAAAAATAAAATAATTACTCCTACTAATCAAGTGGGTGTAAATAAGTAAGATCCATAATATATTCCTCGACCTACATGTAAATAAATACAAATAAAGAAAAATGATGCACCGTTAGCGTGTATAGTTCGTAATAATCATCCATAATTAACATCTCGACAAATATGATTAACACTATTAAAAGCTAAATTAATATCTGCAGTATAGTGTATTGCTAAAAATAATCCAGTTAAAATTTGAATTATTAAGCATAAAAATAATAATGATCCAAAATTTCATCATATTGAAATATTTACAGGAGCAGGTAAATCTACTAATGCTCTATTAATAATTTGTAAAATTGGGTGTTTTACTCGTAAAGGTTTATTCATTAGTTAAATATTGGTCGTAATGGACCTTTAAATAATTTAGTAATTTTTACTACTGCAATTAATGTAATTAATAGATAGTTTATTAATAAAACTGTTATAATATTAGTTGGATAATTATATAATTTATTTAAAGATAAAGAATTTTCTATAATATAAGAATTTATATTATAAATAGAATTTATTTCTAAATTTTTATATTGCATTAATAAATTTTTATCTATAAAATATATAGAGGTTATTATAATAAAAATAATTAACATAGAAATTAATATTAATTTTATTGAAAAAGAAAATATTTCATTTGATGCTAAAGAGGTTACGTAAATAAATAAAATTAATATTCCACCAATAAATACTAAAAATAAAATATAAGAAAATCAAAAAGTTTTACTTATTAATCCTGAAGTTAATGAAATTAGTGTTGTTTGAATTAATAAAATTAATCCTATAGCTAATGGGTGTTTTATATTTAAAAAAATTATATTAAAGATAAATATGAATAGTATTAAAGTTCATTGAATAATATCAAGAAATAGTTTAATTAAAATATTAATTTTGGGGATTAATGATAAAGAAATTTCTTTTTTCTTGAAGTTTTAAAAGAATTATCTTAATTTTGATTTACAAGACCAATGTTTTTATTAAACTATTAAAACTAATGATAATTTTAAATTGAAGTTTACCAAGAATTTTATTTATTATAGGAGTATTTACATTTGTTTCTAATCGTAAACATTTATTATCAATATTATTAAGACTTGAATATGTTGTTTTAAGATTATTTTTAATATTATTTATTTATTTAAATATAATAAATTATGAAAATTATTTTAGAATAATATTTTTAGTATTTAGTGTATGTGAAGGTGCTTTAGGGTTATCTATTTTAGTTTCTATAATTCGTACTCATGGAAATGATTATTTTCAAAGCTTTAATATTTTACAATGTTAAAAATTATTATTAGAATTATATTTATATTTCCGTTATGTTTAATATATAATATATATTGAACGGTTCAAATAATATTATTTCTGTTAAGTTTTGTTTTTATTTTAATAAATATATATAGAAATTATTTTATATCTATTTCTTATTTATTTGGATGTGATATAATTTCTTATGGATTAATTTTATTGAGTTTGTGAATTATTTCTTTAATATTAATAGCAAGTGAATCAATTTTTAAATATAATAATTATGTAAATTTATTTTTATTAAATATTTTATTTTTATTAATTTTATTAATTCTTACTTTTAGAAGAATAAGTTTATTTATATTTTATTTATTTTTTGAAAGAAGTTTAATTCCAACATTATTTTTAATTTTGGGATGAGGATATCAACCTGAACGATTACAAGCAGGAGTTTATTTATTATTTTATACATTATTAGTATCTTTACCTATATTAATTGGAATTTTTTATTTATATAATATTACAGGAACAATAAATTTTTATTTATTAAGTAATTTTAATTTTTTTTATGAAATTCTTTATTTTTCTTTAGTAATAGCATTTTTAGTAAAAATACCTATATTTTTAGTTCATTTATGATTACCTAAAGCTCATGTAGAAGCCCCTGTTTCTGGTTCAATAATTTTGGCTGGAATTATATTAAAATTAGGAGGATATGGTTTATTACGAGTTTATTCATTTTTACAATTGATTGGTATAAAATTTAATTTTATTTGGGTGAGAATTAGATTAGTTGGATTTGGATTGCTTATTCTTCAGTAGCTCATATAGGAGTAGTTTTAGCTGGTTTAATAACTATATCATATATAGGAATTTGTGGAGCGTATAGTTTAATAATTGCACATGGATTATGTTCTTCTGGATTGTTTTGTTTAGCAAATATTTCTTATGAGCGATTAGGAAGTCGTAGTTTATTAATTAATAAAGGTTTATTTATGTGGTCAAACAATTGCCAGAACGCTTATGATGCAATAAAGAATGCTGTAACGTCTGACCAAGTTTTGGTCCATTTCAATCCAGACTTACCTTTATTATTAACCACAGATGCATTTAATAGCTCTGTAGGTGGAATTTTGTCACATAAATTAACAGACAGCACAAAACCTATAGCATTCGTATCCAGGGCGTTATCAAAGTCTGAGAAAAATTACAGTACTCTCGAGAAAGAGGCTCTCTCCATTGTGTATTGTGTTACAAAGCTAAAACAGTATTTACTCGGGCATAAATTTATTCTAAAAACTGACCATCGTCCATTGCTTACGATTTTTGGTAGCAACAAAGGTTTGCCAATTATGGCCTCAAGTTGAATGCAGCGCTGGGCATTAATTTTGTCAGGATTCGATTATACTATTGAACATGTTAAAAGAAGTCACAATGAAGCTAACAGCATTTCAAGAATGCCACAACTAGCTTATGAAGACAAAACTATTGAAAGCTCGTACATTTATTTCATTGAAATAGAAAACCAGTTCAATATAACTTTTAATGATATCGCTCGTGAGACAAGGCGAGATAAAACGTTATCAGAAGTTGCAGAATACCCAACTAAATGTTGAGTATGGATGTATACTGTGGGGCTACAGAACAGTGATAACCGAAAAATTTAAGTCTAGGATTTTAGCTGAACTACATACTTCTCATTTAGGAATAGTGAAAACAAAAGCTCTGGCCAGATCGTACATATGGTGGCCCGGACTTGACAAAGATATTGAAAAAGTAATAAAAAACTGTATACACTGTCAAAAGCTGCAACCAAGTCCTGAGAAGAGCAGTTTAATACCTTGGACACCATGCGGGTTTATATGGAGCAGAATCCATGTTGATTTTGCTGGTCCTATCAAAAACTTCCAATTTCTAATCGTCATCGACTCTTTCTCAAAGTTTTTAAAACTAAAGAAATTACAACGGCTTTCACTTTAGCTAAATTAAGAGAAATGTTTGCACGATATGGATTGGTGGATACATTAGTGAGCGATAATGGTCGTCAATTCACTTCGAGTGAATTTCAACAATTCTTACAACTCAACGGAATTAAACACATTTTAACAGCTCCAGGCCATCCATCTACAAATGGCCAAGCTGAAAACTTCGTTAAGACTTTCAAGAAGTCGATTTTAGCAAACTTAGATCAACACAAAGATGCCAATTTAGATCAAGTAATATGCAGGTTTTTAGTTGAGTATCGTAACACCATTCATTGTAGTACTGGTGAGTCTCCTGCAAAAATATTTTTTAGTAGACTACTCAAAACACGGTTTAGCAACCTCAAACCTCCAACGACACAAGAAAAATTAATTCATTTCCAACAAAGCAACATTTTAAACCACAAAGGAAAACGCAATGAATGCTTTCAACAAGGCCAGCAATTAATTGTGCGTGATTATCGTAATCCAAACAAACCTAGTTGGACACTGGCTACAGTTAAGCACAAACTTGGAACGCAATCGTATTCCTGCACATTGGCTCACAACAATCACGTAATAACGTCATGTGGATCAAATAAGAACTCAAAACACAACTCGACAACCTATTAAAACAAACATGACAATCTTGCTAAACAACAGTCACCACAAAACACTTGAACAACTATCAGAGGCGATGGAGAGCTTTCCATGCACTAGAAGGGAACTCAGACCACGGGAAGGAGGTAGAGTGGTAAAAACATCAAATTTAAACTCCGATCAAACCCAATAATGCTGATTATACTATGTACTGAAACTTTAATTATATTTAATATTAAACAGTATAATTCACTTTCACTTGCTCTTTTTTTTGCAACAGCTTCAGGAGGAGCATATAGAGTATTGGTCATTTGGTATCACTCTAATACAACTTGCTATTAACATAACGATCTGTTTCTTACTCTCAACATTTTAATATGTAGCTATACAAACATCAATAACTAAATTGTCTAGCAACATCTTTTTATCACAATCTCTTTTTAATAAATGTATTTAATTAAGTTTTTGAATTCGTCATGAATGCACGTTGTTTTATTCCGTTCGCTTGATACATCACATTAATCACTACTCAACATATATGAGAATGAAATCACCAATAGCACAACGATTTAACAGAGCATTAAAAGGAATGATGTGGAAAGAGTTTAGCTATAATGGGTCTTATAACTGGGTCGAAATTTACAAAGACTTGATGAATATATATAATAAAAAAATTCATCGTACCATTAAAATGCTACCGATTCAAGTTAACTATAAAAACGAGAAAAAGTTTTAAACACGGTATATAACCGCTTAAAACTATTAAAATGATCAAAGTTGAATGTGGGAGATCACGTGCGCATAAGTAAATATGAACATGTTTTTGAAAAAGGATATACACCAAATTGGACCACAGAAATTTTATTTTTTTCAAAATACATATCCAGCTACATCATATTAGAAGACTATCGTGGTAACCCTATTAAAGGGGGATTCTTTGGTGAAGAACTTTCAAAAACCAGTATCCAAATACATATAATGTCAATAACACTTACTCTGAGCTCTAACTCATCAGCATTATCTGCTAGTTACTTTCCTCCTATTAAATTACATGATGCATATGAGTGTGCTCTAACTGATTTTCATTCATACAACAGTATTCCAAATGTAGACACCTACAACAATATGTTTCATATAGGGGAACATACAATTGAAATACCAATTGGATCTTATGAATTAAATGATATAGTTGATTTTATAGAAGAGCAATACAAACGACTTTGTCCAGCAAATAAGATTTTTATTGAAGCCAATAACAATACAATGCAAGTTAAAGTTAATAGTTCCAAGGATCCCGTATATTTTAATAAAGACAATACAATTGGAAAACTTTTAGGATTCAATAGCAAAATCCTAACACCAAACAAATATTATTAGTCAGATCTTCCAGTTAATATTTTTAAAGTGAATTTCTTGCGAATTGAAAGTAGTATCGCTATTAACACATATATGAATAACTCTAAATCGCATACACTTCATGAATTTCCGATTAATGTGCCTCCAGGCTATAAAATAGATTTAATTATTTTCCGAGGAGAGGAAATTACAATACGAATACATTTAAGGCCAACTAAATAATGCTAATATACAACACAAATACATTGAAAAATATAGCAGCAAGAACAACAACATTAAAGCGACCAGTACAACAAAAAGCATTAACAAAATCAAATAAAAATTTTCTAAAGTCCTTGAATTTTAAATTGAAGACAAAATTAATTCAATAATAGATGTCTTAGATAAGCCCTTGTCTGATGAGAATATAATCAAAAAGAACTATCATACATATGTACCATACTTACAATCTTACAACAATAATGATGAAATTCGAATTTCAATACAAAATCAAGATTTGTACGTGCTACCCAGTGAGAGCTATATTTATGTAGAAGGTTTTGTGTCTGATGATAATAACTCTTAATCTTCTTCATCATCGGACAACTTTATATTAAAAAACAACTTTGTGGCATATATATTTGATGAAATTCGCTATGAGCTCAATGGAATTGAAATTGATCATACAAGATATTTAGGAGCCACAAGCACCATAAAAAATTTGGTTTCTATGTCACCAAAAGAAAGCAATGTGATGCAAAATGCTGGATGGAACAAAATTGACGATGTCACTCTTGTAAATGGCTTTTTCAATTTCTATATACCTCTAAAAATGCTTCTAGGATTCGCTGAAGACTACAACAAAGTTATACTAAATGAAAAACAGGAATTGATACTCTTGCGCAATAAGAACGATGAAGATCTTGTACGCTCGAGTGTTTCTACTAAAAAAGCTAAACTTACAATTTCACTAATCTCATGGAGAATCCCACATGTACAATTATCTGACTTTAACAAATTAAATATGATTAAAAGTGACGAAAAATTGGACCGGAATATACTCAAATCTTGGACAAATCTATACCAAATCGTTTAACAGAAGTCATTCGTCGCCAAGGAAAAGCAATTTGCCTCTAAAACAACTGTGCATATTTTATATGATAAGAATATTAGCAATGTCGAACACTTTTTGTTTGAATTTCTTAACTAATTTTTTTAATGAAATTTTTATATTAGTTACTTATAAAAAATAAGGTCATTTATTTTTTTTTATTAAATGCAAAGTTCCGCAATCAAATGCTTTCTAAGTTCTTTTTGTAAAATCAGATAGTAAATAGTTTTTTTATTGATGAAAACAAAATAGCGTTGGTGTATGTCGAATAGTTTTTTGTCCACTGTAAATATGTGAATTGTTGTTAAATTTTTTATTAAAAAAATTGGACTGGTGATGATTTTTGTCTTCAAAATATGATTTTCTTTCCGACAAATGATGATTTTCTTTGCAAAGCCTCTGGCAGCCCTGCACACAACAACCAACTTTATCAAATATAAGAGAGGAATTCGCTGCGTAAACTTGTCGTTGTTGTGCTTCACACGCACGGTTAACAGAAATGCAGATTTATCTGGATTTTGTAGATTTTTACCCTCCAAAAACACGAAATCCAGATTCGAAGATTTTTGGACTAAAAACGCAGGTTTCTCAACTCCAATTATAGTGCAATTTTTTTTTTTAATTTTCCTAATACTGCTACTACTTCTTGTTTATTTTATGTGTGACTGACTCATAGTTTAAAGAGTGAAAATTTTTGAACTTAGGAAACATCGTAGATAATATATTATTTTATCTTCAAGATTTTGCAAAGTAAACTTTGCGTGTGGAAAATTGGCGGCTTTTCCCCATCAGTAGACTTCAACCAGTGCGGCAGCTAATTGTAAAAAGGTAATGAGAAATTGAAAATTTATTCAAAATCGAAGATGTTAGCTTGTAAAGATTTTTGCTTGAAGCTTTTAAGCTTATTCTGCCGTATTCATAAAAAATAGTTTTGGTTTACGAAAGCTTTACAACACAAATTTTTCTTTGTTAAACGTTTTGTAACCCAAAATAATATATATGAATATTACATATTTTGTGCTATTACGCTTGTGTACGTAATTCTTAATAACATCTTTTGATAGTCATTCTATAAAAATATATATGTTGTACATGTACATCCATATTTATGTAAATTATTTTAATAAAATATAAAAAAAAGTTGTTTCAAAAAATTGTTTTGAAGATTATTTGAAGATTTTAAAAATAAAATGCAGATTTTTTCGTGAAAAATTTTTGAATTTTGCAGATTTTATCCTTAGAAATTCTCGCAACACTGTTTACACGACGAATTTACGCAGTGAACTCTTATCGACGAATTCGTCGACGTGGACGAAATTCGACGTTCGTCCCAATTGTGTTCCTAGCATTATCCCCAAATATTTAAAGAATACTCAAGGAATACTTTTTATACAGAATTAAACTCTTATTATATAAGCCTCTTAAACTACAATTAATGTTTTTAATTTTTATTAATTACTGGACTGTAACAAAAATCTTTTATATAGATGAAATAACTGTTTACTTTCTTTTGACGCTCAGAGTATATACCAAAGGTAAATCAATAATTGTATACACAATCATTTCTCATGTTCCATTTCATTGAAAATTTACGTTAAATAGCTTATGTTAATAATAATCTCTACACCAGTAGACAGACATGGGTGCTGATGAAGTGTGTGGCTGCACAGAAAAATATCGGTATTTCCCCCAGCTAATAAAGCCTAGTTTAATTTTTCTTCTCTTCTTTAGAAACTCACATTAATTAATAAAAATAATTCATTCAATAAGAATTGAATAAACTGAACTTAAGCCTGATTAAAAATTATTTCTGATTAAAATTCACTACACTTCAATTAAATCTAAATATGTCTCACTTAAATCATCTTGAACACGTGACAAGAATAAGTTCACTTGGCAGTCACACTTCCGAATGCTGGAAAGCATAATCAAGCAGGGCTATTTTTTTCTTTAATGTGGAGATGTGAATATTTTCCTAATTTTAGTTATTTTTTTTGCCAAAATAATGATACAAATGTACATATTTTTGATGTTATACTATTAAAGCTTTTATGTTCTTCAATTTTTAGTATTGCTACCAAGGCAACTAAAAATAAAACAGCTGTGACTAAAATCGCTAGTACATCCACCTGTTATGAATTCGCCTTGATTGCTACTCACTTGTTTACAATACTTTTACAACACTCAACAGCTTTTAATTTTACTAAATGATCGCAACTCTGTACTACAGAAATGACATGTCTTTTGTAATGGCGGCAACATTCAATTAAAAGATTTTATAAAGTAAATTTATATAAAGAATATGCAGGTATGTTGCTGTTTGTGTAAAAATACTGTTCGGCTGTCAAATACAAAAACTAAACGTGGGAAGAAAAACAAAATTCAACAATTAAACGGAAAACTAAACGAGAAAAAATTAATCAGCTGCCGACTGGCATATACCTTACAAATGAGCATTGAACTATTACTTGCAAGTCAGCTTCATGTACCTTGATTTCTTGCTGTAGTGTGGCGCAGTGTATGCATTTTAAATGTTATTTAATAAAAATACTACATATTGAAATTTGGTTATATTTGTTCTCATTTGGTAACTTTTAAAGCGAATTTTGGTTGTAAAAATTTTTTGATTGTGGCAGCACTGATTGTATCTTCAAAAATGAACTAACAATAAGTAATCAAATCTTAAATCTAAATATAATTATTAGGCCCGATCAGTATCGGACATAAACTTAGTGATAGTTATAAATAAGACATAAGTAGTGATAATCAAAAAGGAAAAAAAGAAGTATTTTCAAGCAGTTCCATCTGGAGTGTTATGTATAAGAGCCCTTGTGTCCCTCTTTTTTAGGCGGATGTGTCCAGTAAAGTTCAAAATATTACGAGCAAGCGGATTAGGATGTGACTCGAGTTTTGCTAAGTATTTGCCTGCATATTTTGCAATTTCTTCACTCACTAGTGGCATATTTAAATCGCGATGTATATTTGAATTTTTGATGTACCATAGAGCCGATGTTATTAACCGTAAAATTTTACTTTGCCTTCGCACAATGGGGCCTTTTGACTTTTTTCGTTGCAAAAATCATAACTTTTGAACTGATAAAGATATTTGAAAATTTTAAAAAGCATTTGAAAGGAAACTCCTTTACCTTTAATATACATGATTTGCACGGTCATAGGTTAGGTGCGGCACTGTGTACAGTGTCTGCTTTCGACTGTTTTTATTACAAACATCATAACTTTTAAGGTAAGAAAGATATTTTAATAAAAATGAGTACCATTATTGGCCATTGCTTTGTGGAGGCGCTATGCACAGTGGTTTTGTTTTTGTTGAAAACATCATAATTTTTGAAGTTACCAAGAAATTTGTAATGGGGAAAAAACACTTGATTTTTAAATCTTTTAGGATCAAAATAAGTGCTCCCTTATTGTGATAGGCATTGGACACGATAACACCTTTGACCTTTCTTGTCGCAAAAATCATATAATTTGAAGTAATGACATTTTTAAAATTTCTCAAACATTTAAAATACAACTTTTTGTGCTTTAAATGACATTCTCGTAAGGAAGTCTAGAAAAAAATGCTACTCTAATATAACATGTTATATTAATATAACTCTTTTTATTTATATTACAGATAAAAATTATTGAAATATTTTTAATACTAATGTTAATTTATAATATTATTTTATAGTATGATATATTACACCTAATTCACACGTTGATTTTTCAATGATTTTTTGAAACACGATTTTTGTAGTTTGTAGGCGAACGGTATAGAAAAGCAAAGGGGGTAGAAAAAAATCACATTTTCCGTTTTCCGAGTTTTTTTTTCAAATTTTCTTTACACATACATATTTTAATTTTTGGTATGTTGCTTTATTTTATTTTTTCATTCAATGCGACAACAGCTTTTTATAATAGAAAACAGTGTTGCCTGTAGGTTATTTTGTCGCTAATATAGGACTATAGGGAATATCGGACAAATATTTTATTTTGGCCAAAACGTTTCTTTATTTATAAGTATTAATAATACTTTGACAAAACGTAGGTATTTTTTATACTCAGATTGCATTTTTTGTATATAAATAAAAAAAGAACTATAATTAAAATATATTTTTGCTCATAAACCGTTTCAAAATTTGTGTTTGCTCGAAATTACACAGACTTTTATCTAATGGCAGGCACCTCAGGAAATAGAGTATGGGCATCATAAACAATGATTTAATAATTAAAGAAATTACACTTGCATCTATCTATCTTAAATCTTAATAAACTCCATTAATGGAGAAATCTCAAATGCAGCTTTATGTTAAATTTGTGTTATATATAAGATAATTTTTGAAAATCTGTAGAGAAGTATGCATTAATTTCGAACGCAGAAGTAGTCACTTTAAATAATTTAATACACAAGAACTACATATGTATGTCAAAATGAGGACTTAAATGTTTTTAATTAATCTTTTTTTAAATTAAAATTAATGAAATTTGTAGATTTTCGTATGGGAAAATTTTTTTAACATGTAGGGGAAATGGATTTTTTAAAATCTACTGGCAACACTGATACCATTTTTGAAGGCAAAAAAAATCAAACCTAGAAACATGGAAAAAATCATCGTATGAATGAACAATGTTTTTGGAAGCAACTTTTAAAGAGAATTTAAAATAAAACAAGATTTTTACATCCTCGTATGAATTGGGCCTTAGAATATGATATTGAGTTATTTTTCAACTTCTGCTGATACTTCAGTAACTTGTACACTAGATGGTACTGCTTCTTTTTTGGCAGAGTTAACCTTTTTATATCCAGGAAGAACATTCACATTATGATTCTTTAAAGAGCTTCGTAAAATATTATATTTCTCCTTTGATAATCCCAAGTCCATAAATAACGCTAAGGCTTCTTCTATGCTATACTTTGTAAGTAATGCATTCGGAGGAGTTGGAATATTTTCTTTAATCCTTCGTAGTCGATCTGGGCTGGCAAGCTCCACAGCTTTTGTAATATCAGACCTTGATTTATCTTTATCTTTTACGTACTTCAGACATAATGCTTCTGACAGATTCGATGTAGATATATCTTTTGTAGAATTTTGAAGTTTACGTTTTTTTGTGTACTCCGAACACTCGTTTATAGTTTTAGCAGGCCTTTCTTTTCTGCTGTCAAAGGATATATGCGGTTCTCGATGTTTTCAAAAGTTGTTACTCCATTTATCCAGTCTGAGTACTTTTACATAAAGGTTTTTGTCGTACGGTTTGAGCCATTTTCTACGAATATCCAAGAAAACGAAGTGATTTTTTTTAACATCCCTTTCGTGGTATCCTGGTAAACCTTGCAATTTTTCCACAATAGCCAAATTAAATACATTTTCATTATGTGATTTTCTAAATAACTCGAACAATTCCGAATTTTGAAATGACATTATGAGTTCTGGTACTGATCACTACTTTTGCAAAGTAAAACCTTAAATGATTGCATTACACAATTGCAGATTAATTTATTCCCAAAAATAAAAAGCTTCAAACTACCTGATTTGCGAAACATAAATCTAGGCCACAATTAACTGGATTATATACAACTGCAGTTTTTATTTTACTTAGTATAAAAACCAAGTTTTAAAACTACATGCCTATTTTCATAATGTGTTCTTAAATTTAAATAAATAAACAAATTGTAATAATTATGCCTACCTGATTGACACAGCAAAATATTGTTTATCATTTATATGGGTTTCATACTATGACTTTTTATGGTGACTTTTGAAGACTTTATTGACGAATGGTGTACAAAGGCTATCAAATTAAAAGAGAATTAAAGAAAATTGTAGGGAAAAAGTCACTGCGAAAATTTCGTATTAACGAGAAGCAATAAATATTAGTAACAAGTGATGCAGTAAAAACAATTTTATAGAGAGAATAATTTCTTTTCATATTTGGAACGCATCTTTGTTACATATGTATATAAAATAATTTTTTATCTTTTAGTGTTAAGATACATTTTATAACATAAAGTACAAGTTATTTTTTTCTATTATTTTTGCAAAAAAAGAAAACTAAGATTTGATCTTTCTATACGATTATATATATTTCAATGAAATAAGGCTACATACATATTTATAAGTAGGCACATATGTATACATTAACAAAAATATGTCAATCAGTTCCACTTATATTTACATTTTTGTGCTGTAAGATAATATAAAATATAAAAAATATTAAAATTTTGGTACCTTTTTTCCTTATTTGGCATTTTTTTTTTAATTTTGGTTGCAAAAATATCTTGGCTGTGGCAGCGCTGGCTATAATATTGTAACATCTTTCTTCAAATTTCAAGAAAACCTGTCATTTTTTGTGGCCCAATTTAGCTTAATTATTTAAAGTACTGTGTAGTAAATATTCTTAGAAAATATGGGCGTGACCATTTTTGCCCATTTTTAGATATTCTCTATTTTATTTGTAAAAAGTACCTAAATATAGGGTGTCTGAAAAACGGCAACTGCCGAAAAAGTAGGGCATCTGGTGGACATTTTCTTAATTTTTTTTAATAAACAATAAATATACCTCTAAAACAATACCAAAAAAGTAGTGATCACATGGCAATATTTCTGACACTTCAATTCTAAAATGTTTTTTTTTCTCAAAATCACATTTTTTTGGACTTTCTAAAAAACTGTCGACTTTAAGCAGCTCCACCAGCTATAATTCTTATCCAATTAAGAAAAACGTTTTTGAATAATGATCAGTAAAATGGTCTTTGTGATCAAATTTTGTACTTTTGCCACGGTTTTTAGGAAAAGGCGCCACAGTTCGTCGTTGGATTCTCTCTACATTTGAAGCTGAAGCATTGCACCATATTGGCTTCAAAAGCGACTTGTATATAAAAAGTTTGCAGTCTGGACTGAGTGTTGAGATTTTGCCAATCAACTAATGTATTTGAGTTAACTTAAGTTTCATTTGAGTTAGTTTAGAATCAATATGATGTTTCCATGTAAGCCTTCGATCAAGGTGTATGCCAAGGTATTTCACTTGAGAATGTTGAGGAATACTTTGGTTGTTGATTCGAATGAGAGAACAAGTATCTGTTCTTAGGGTAAACGTTATATGGACACACTTTTGTTCATTTACTTTAATTCTCCATAAGTTCAACCATATTTCAAGCTGGGTAATGTGTTTGTATGCATACTCATACAAGCTGTATCATCGGCATATGTAGAAGTGTGGATTATTGCTTACAGGCACATCACAAGTATATATTGGATACAAGACTGGCCCCAAAATATTACCCTATGGCACACACGGTCACGGTCACAATCGTGAACTCTCCTTCCACAACAGTAAACTTCCTATCAACAATATAACTTTCCATAAGCTTTTGTATGTTTATTGGTAGCTATGTCTTCAATTTTAAAACTAGGCCTTCGTGTCATACTTTATCAAATGCCTGAGAAACATCAATAAAGAGAGCAGAACAATACTTCTTTTCCTCAAATGTTCTTTTTACAACTTGGACCAATCTATGCGTTTGTTCAATGTTGCTATGCTGACTTCTAAAACCAAATTGATGGTACGGGATGCACCCATTATCAGCTAAAATTTTGGACAATTTAGTCATGAGCAGCTTTTCGAAAAGCTTTGAAATTGTTGAAAGTAAGCTTATTGGCCTATATGACGCAGCCTTGGTAAGATCTTTGTCTGGCTTTGGAATCATTTTATCTTAGCAAGTTTCCAGTTATGTGGAAAATAATGCATTCGTTAAATGGCATTAAAAATAAATAGCAAGATTCTTATTGCAATATGATGCAAACCAGAAGGAGCTGCAAACTGCATTACTAAAACAACATGCTAAAAGCAGAGTTGTAAAATAATGAAGCTCTCCTCTATCTATTTCTTCCTTCACTACCTTTCTTCTCTATCTCTATCTCTTTCCTAAAAGAAGGTAACACTTAGTAATAGTAGTAGGCATTCATTGCCTAGTGTTACTTCTCTCTAAAAAAAACAGTAAAAACATCTCCATTTTCAAGTGATTGGGGCAAGATATGCTAAAACTAGTTTGATGGACCCTCATAGCATCTGACAAACTTTTTAAATTTTTGGTATCTTTGAGTTCCTTTTCTTTCCCCTAGCTAATAAAGTCTAGTTTAATTTTTCTTCTCTTCATTAGAAACTCATATTAATTAGTAAAAACATTTCATTCAATAACAATTGAAATTACTGAACTTAAGACGGATTAAGAAATAATTTCTGATTAAAGTTCCACTTCTTTCTCTGAAATGTCTTCGTCACCCATGATGAAGTCCTTTTGCTCGTCGCACCTACTCCGTCAAGCGCGCCCTACCCGTGACCGGTTTCGTGGCAATTCACAAGTATATATTAGATACAATACTGGCCCCAGAATACTACCCTGTGGTACACCAGAAGATATAGATTCGGGCACACTCGTAAACTCTCCTTCCACAACAGTGAACTTCCTATCAATAATATAACTTTCCATAAGCTTTTGTATGTTTATTGGTAGCTATGTCTTCAATTTTAAAACTAGGCATTCGTGCCAAACTTTATCACATGCCTGAGAAACATCAATAAAAAGGGCAGAACAATACTTTTTTTCTTCAAATGTCCTCCTTACAACTTGAACCAATCTATGCGTTTCCTCAATAGTGCTATGCTGACTTCTAAAGCCAAATTGATGGTCCGGGATGCACCCACTATCATCTAAAATTGTGGACAATTTAGTCATGAGCAGCTTTTCGAAAAGCTTTGAAATTGTTGAAAGTAAGCTTATAGGCCTATATGACTCAGCCTTGGTAAGATCTTTGCCTGGCTTTGGAATCATTTTAATCTTGGCAAGTTTCCAGTTATGTGGAAAATACTGCATTCGTAAAATGGCATTAAAAATAAACAGCAAGATTCTTATTGCAATATGAGGCAAGTTCATCAGCATCTTGTTACTAATGCCATCAATACTTTCTTTCGGGTCGAGTTCAGCAACTATTTTTTGTAGTTCACGCATCTTAAACCTTAAGGAACGAGGAGGTAGAGATACTTCACTCGGTAATCCGGCAGCACCCGTACATGAATTGGGAGTGAATACAGATTTTAAATGCTCAGAAAATAAGTTACCTTTCTCACTATCGCTTCTTGCCCAGCCTCCGGTCAAAGTACGCAGTGCTGGTTTGACATCAACGGGTCTTTTAAGATTTCTAGTAGCGCGCCATAAAGAGTAATTAGATGTTGACGTTCCATCAAGACCTTCTAAGTACTTTTCCAGTAATGCAGTCTTTTCCGACGATAGCAGCTCTTTGAGTCGTTAAGTACATTCTTTAGGTCTGATTTTATTTAGGGGTGATCTGTGCTGTTGCCATTCTCTTTTAGCTCTCCTTTTTTCACATACAAGACGTTCAATTTCCGTAGAATAAATTCTATTAAAGCCAGTCTGCGGATATGAAGTAGTGGCATGTTCAGCAGCCTGTTTAATATATTCGTTAAGATTGGCAATATTAAATTCAATATCATCAGGTGATCTTAGCTGAATGTTTTCTACGCAGTGACTACTAATATATTTTTTGAATCCTAGCCAGTTGACCCTGTTAATCGTTTTCGCATATGAGTTAGTTAAATCACCCCTTAGTGGGTTGAAAATTGTAACTATTGTGGGAGAGTGATCGGAGGACAGATCTACAGAGCCCTCTACGTGAATTAAGTCCCTATGGATATTTTTCGTGACGCCAAAATCTATAACATCTGGAATTTTTCTTACGTCAGTAGGCCAGTAAGTAGGCTCCCCACTCGAAATGACATCTAAGCCCATTTTTGAAATTGTATTAAACAACGCTCTACCTCTAGGTGTAACAAGACGCGAGCCCCAGTACGTATGTTTTGCATTGTAGTCACCAGCTGCCACGAAACAAGATCCAAGCGATTTCTAGAACTTCTCATACTGATCTTCGGTAACTGAAAATCTGGGAGGTGAGTAAATTGATGATATCACGAAATTCGCACAAAAATTTTCTACGAAAATATTCGTAGCTTGCATATATTCTTCACTAACGTTCTCAAGGATATATTGCTTGAGTCTTGACTGAATTAGAATTGCTGATCCACCGCATGCTCTCCCTCTCGGGTCCTTTGAATAATATAGAGTGTAACCATTTATTTTAAAGCAGCTTCTCGAAGTCAAATGAGTCTCAGAGACCAACATTATATCAATACTTTTTTTCATGAGGAAGTGCTCAAGTTCATTTTTATGTTGGCGAATGCCGTTTGCGTTCCAGAAACATATTTTTAACGTGTTCATGGCTTCTTAACTAATGCCTGAAGCAGTGTGTTCTGCATTCGCATCATTTCTTGCATCATGCTAGTCATATTTGTTGTAAAGTTGTTTATAGTTAGCACCAGATTCTCAATAGTAGCTTCAAGACGACTAAAGTTAAAGCTAGAGTTTGCATTCGTTGAATTACTTGGCGGTGGGATATTTTGTGTGGGAATAGAACTAGTCTTAGCAGCATCGGCATACGATACACGTGAAATAACTAGTTGACTAGTTTGAGGAAGTGTGGCGGAGTAAGCATTTGCTGATTGAACTGGAGCTAATTTAGATTTTTGACCCATAGCCTGTTTAACGAAAGAATATACAGGGCATCCTCTGTAGTTAGCGGTGTGACTACCTCCACAATTACTGAATTTTTTTTCAGCTTGAACTCTTGGCTTGGTACAGTTAGCAGTACCATGCAATTCACCGCAGATAACACAAACTGTAGGTAATTTGCAGTAATTTTTTGTGTGGCCATATTCTTGGCAATTATGGCACTGTACGGGACCTGAACTGTGATTTTTCGGTGTAAAAGGTATTTTAGACTATAAATTGGGTGCGTCTCGTTTTTTTTCAACTGTATATCATTCGGCTCCAGTTCAACACGAAATAGAGGCTGGGGAATCTTCTCTCTATTGATTATATTGGTAACATTTTTTACCTTAAATCCTTGTTCGATAAGTGCACATTTTACTTCTTCGGGCTCAACATATAAATCTATGCCCTTTAATATTATTTGTAGGCCTTTAGCACTCTTAAGTTGATATGTGTAAAAATTTGTTTTATTTTTTTCAAGCTCACTAACAATTTTTCGGAAATCTTTTTCATCATATATTTGGATTTTAGTTTCATCAATATTACCTCGTTTAATTGGAATGATGTGAAAAGTATTTTCACCAATGGTCGACAGTAGATTTTTTAGAAGCGCGTTTGAATTTTTTTCTCTCAGATAAATAGGTGGTGGCTTAAAAGACTTTTGCGATGATGCAGCGGGCTTGTCGTTTTTGTCTTGCAATAATGAAAAACGATTTTGACGATTGATAGAAGATGTGCTGTTATCCCTAGACATCTTTGGGGCGGATCCAATTTTAGTAGAATTTGGGCTTCGCCCGCGCTTTAAAACAGTTATATATCTGTCCATTCCTACTTGTACCTTTGATTTTGAACTACTCTTATCTTCAGTGACAACTTGTTTAATTGATGACCACGAGCCCGAGGCGTATGATATCGTTGAGTTAAATGTAGAAGTACCAGGCAATAATGTCAACGATTCACTAGTTGGCATTGGACAAAGCGAAGTTGATCGCTGACGAAACTGTGGTTTTGCCGTTAGAAAAAGTCTATTATTAGATTTTTGATTTTTATTAAGAGCTTCAGAACTCACAGCAAGTCTATTATCAGATTTTTTATTTTTATTGTTATCATTATGAGCATCAGAACTCACAGTAAAATAGGCATTTCTGCCGTTAGAACTCACTTCACTATTTTTTTCCTTTGGGGTACTCATATAGAGTATTCCTCAAGGGTACTTTGAGCGATTTTTTTGTTTACGGTTTTTTTTGTTTTTGTTATTTCTATATGTAAAAATATTAGCAAAGCAAAAAAAAAGCTTATTTATCAAAGTTAATATGTACTACGAATATTTTTTGTATGATTTTTTTTTGTTTAGTTTGTATGTAAGAAAAATTTCGCTATAACGTCTGTTTACTATGAAGGTACAACGAGAACTCATCTGTCATTTTAACAAATTTTCAGCAATTATTGGAACGATGTGAGAAGAAGTGTTTCTGTGACAATATTTTGTGAAAAGTTTCTCGCAAGAACTGTCAAAAAACTCCCATTTTAAATTGGTGCTACAACAACCAAATTTGTACAATAACAATGAATTTTTGCATTTGTGTGTAAAAATATGAACAATAAACTAGTTGAAAAGATATGCAAAGAATTGTTGGACTAAAATTATTATTAAGAAGTCGATATATTTACATTTATTTATAATTTTTATTTTGTGCAATTGTCTTATGTAGAAGCAGGTTATAGAAAAAACTTCTTTCAAGGATTTTACATTCATTTTATATTTTTGTTCATTATTTTATTTCCTGTTTCTTGTTATTTATTTTTTTTAATACTATTTTTGTGACATTTTGTTTTCATTTGACACTTGATTACTGGAAATAGCCAAGAAAACAGATTCAGTGAAGTCTGTTTTCACATTCAAATACAGAAACACTTTTTTCTCACAAATCGAGAAACGATGAAATTTTGTGTTTCACACTTCATGTGAGCAATTTTAAGATGCGAGAATTACAGAAACGAGTTACTGGTTCGAGATTACCACTGTTAATATAAACAATAAGAACGGTTGATGTAAACAAGAAACTCGTTATGTAAACAAAAAAAAAATTCTCAAATTTCACAAAAATTTTAAAGAATTTTAGATATTTCAAATTTCTACCAGCGCGCCATAAAGATTAATTACATGCTGCCGTCACATCGAAACCTTCTAGATAATTTTCCAGCACATCCTTTAAGTCTAATTTTTTAGATGTGATTTGTGTTGTTGCCATTCTTTTCTAGCTCTCCTTTATTCACATACAAAACGTTCAATATCCGTATAATAAATTATATAGACGCCAGTCTGCGGGTAGGATGTAGTGGCATATTCAATACAATTTTTAATCTTTTCGTTAAAGTTGGAAATGTTAGATTCAACATCCTCGGATGCTCTTAGCTGAATGTTTTCTACGCAGTGACGACTAATATATTTTTTGAATCCTAGCCAGTTGACTCCATAAATCATCTTTACATATGAGTTAGGTAGATCTATGGAGGAGTGGGCTTCCTACTCGAAAAGACATACAAGCGCATTTTTGAAAATTTATTAGACAAAGCTCGACCTCTAGGTGTAAGTGGGCTCCCTATTTAAAATGACATCGAAGCCCATTTTTTAAACTATATTAAACAACCCTCGACCTCTGTTTAACAAGACGCGAGCCCCACTACGTATGTTTTGCACTATATTCGCCAGCTGCCACGAAACAAGATCCAAGCGATTTGTAGAACTTCTCATACTGATCTTCGGTAACTGAGGTGAGTAAATTGATGATAACACGAAATTCACACGAAAATTTACTACGATAATATGCCTTGCTTGCATATATTCTTCACTAAGGTTGTCAATAATCTAGTGATTATAGTGCTCTCGACTTAGTAAGAATTGCTGATCCACAGCATGTTCTCGCTCTCGGGTCCTTTGAATCATATAGAGTGTAACTATTTATTTTAAAGAATCTTTTCGAAGTCTAATGAGTTTAGAGACCAACATTATATAAATTTTTTTCCGTACTGAAGTGCTCGAGATCACTTTTGTGTTGGCGAATGCCGTTTGCTTTCCAGAAACATATTTTTCAACTGTTCATGGCTTATTTACACTGCTTGAAGCAGTGTATTTTGCATTTGCATGGCTTATTTACACTGCTTGAAGCAGTGTATTTTGCATTCGCAGCATTTATTGCATCAAGCTAGTCATGTTTGTTGAAAATTTATTTGAGGAGCTGCCGAACAAAACTAGACATGTCGTCACTAAATGATTTTGTTTTTAATTTTGTTCCGGTATGTCCAAGTACACATTTATCAAGTCACGAAATATTTTCATTCAAAACCAGTTCGATCGTACCTTAAAAATTATGGAAAACTGACTTCTTATCTAGTCTCCTTGAAGGTAGTTCAATAATTTGCATCTGCTGTAAAAAAATTAAGGGGAACTAGTCAAGTTTTGTTCGCCAGCTCCTCATTTACAGTCTGCACCAGATTATCAACTTTTTATTTAATAGGACCAGCAATCAGGGGATAGCCCCTACTCATGCAATGCATTGTGCTAGAACTGGGAAAATAGGTTATAGGGAAGGAAGATAGAGGGAGTAGTGTCTGTGGACATTTGATTTAAACTTTCTCACGCTGGTACTGACAGGAAAGACCTCCGTAGGTAGTTGGTTCCACATACGAACAGTGCGGCTAAAAAAGGAATTCTCTCTGTAATGCGTAGTGCGTTTCATTGGCCAATCGACTACAAAGGGATGTGCTTTAAATGAGGCACGTAAAAATGTGCGGGTTTTAGGAACAAGTTCCCTAATTTCAGTAGATCTATGGAGGAGGAGTTACGGTGTAGTAACGATAGAACAATGAAATGCACCCCACATTGCGTCGTCAATCTATACTTAATAATCAAAATATAAATATTTAATTCAAATAGTCCTCGTTGTACCTTCCTAGTGAACAGACGTAATAGCGGAATTTTTCTTACATACATACTAAACAAAAAAAATCATACAAAAAAATATTCGTAGTACATATTAACTTTGATAAATAAGTACCCTTGAGGAATACTCTATATGAGTACCCCAAAGGAAAAAAATAGTGAAGTGAGTTCTAACGGCAGAAATGCCTATTTTACTGTGAGTTCTGATGCTCATAATGATAACAATAAAAATAAAAAATCTGATAATAGACTTGCTGTGAGTTCTGAAGCTCTTAATAAAAATCAGAAATCTGATAATAGACTTTTTCTAACGGCAAAACCACAGTTTCGTCAGCTGTCCAATGCCAACTAGTGAATCGTTGACATTATTGGCTAGTACTTCTACATTTAACTCAGCGATATCATCCGCTTCGGGCTCGTGGTCATCACTTAACCAAGTTGTCACTGAAGATAAGAGCAGCCCAAAACCCAAGGTCCAAGTCGGAATGGACAGATACATTACAATTTTAAAGCGCGGGCGAAGCCCAAATTCTACTAAAATTGCATCTGCTCCAAAGATGTGTAGGGATAACAGCGCATCCTCTTAATCGGCAAAACCGTTTTAAAATATTGCAAGATGACAATGAATGTGCAAATAAAACCTCCAAGCCGCCACCAATATATTTAAGAGAAAAATACTTAAAAGGTCTTATTAAAAAATTAATTTCGGTCATTGGTGAGAATAAATTTCACATTGTTCCAATAAAACGTGGTAATATTGATGAAACGAAAATTCAAATTTATGAAGAAAAAGATTTTCGCAAAATGGTTTCTGAATTTGAAAAAAGTAAAACAAATTTCTACACATATCAGCTCAAGAGTGCTAAAGGTCTGCATATTGTGTTGAAGGGCATAGATTCCTATGTTGCTCCTGAAGAAGTAAAAGATGCTCTCGTCTTCCAGGGTAAAATATTATTTAAAATTGAAAAAAAAATTAGACCCATCCAATATATAATTTAAGATATCTCTTACATCGAAAAATAACCGTTGAAGAACCACACAAGCGTTCAGGACCCGTACAGTGCCATAATTGTAAAGAATATGTCCATACTAAAACTAACTGCAAATTACCTACTGTTTGTGTTGTGTGCGGCGAGTTACACGGCACTGCTAGTTGCAATAAACCAAAAGATCAAAGTGACAAAATATGCAGTAATTGTGGAGGTAATCACACCGCTAACTACAGAGGTTGTCCTGTATACTCTTTCGTCAAATAGACTATGAGGCAAACACATAAATTGGCCCCAGCCCAATCAGCAAAAGTTTTATCAGCCACTATTGCGCAAGTGAGCCAACCAGTTAGTTCCCGTGTACCGTATGCCGATGCTGCTAAGACAAATTCTATTCATACACAAAATGTTTCACCACCAAATAGTTCAACAAATACAAACTCTAACTTAAATTGCAATCGCCTTGAAGCTACTATTGATAATCTGGTGCAAACTATAAATAATTTTACAACAAATATGACTAGCATGATGCAAGAAATGCTGCGAATGCAGAATACATTGCTTCAAGCTTTAGTTAACAAACCATGAACACATTAAAAATATGTTATTGGAACGCAAACTGCATTCCCCAACATAAAAACAACATAAAAATGAACTTGAGCACTTCCTCACGGAAAAAAATATTGATATAATGTTGGTCTCTGAGACCCATTTGACTTCGAGAAGCCTTTTTAAAATTTATGGCTACACTTTATATGATTCAAAGGACCCGAGAAGAAGAGCATGCGGTGGATCAGCAATTTTAATAAAGTCAAGACTCAAGCATTATATTATTGACAACATTTACGAAGAACATTTACAAGCAACGAATATTTGTGTCGAAAATTTTTGCACTAATTTTATCATATCATCAATTTACTCCCCTCCTAGATTCGCAATTACTGAGCATCAATATGAGGATTTTTACAAATCTCTGGGCCCTTGTTTCGTAGCATCTGGCGACTATAATACTAAATATACGTTCTCGGGTTCGCGTCTTATTACACCCAGAGGTCGAGCGTTGTTCAATGCAATTTCCAAAATGGGCTTGGGTGTCATTTCGAGTGGAGAGCCCACTTATTGGCCTACTGACATACATAAAATTCCGGATGTTATAGATTTTGGCGTCATGAAAAATATCTCTAGGGATTTAATTCAAATTGAAGCTTCTCTAGTTCTCTTGTCCGATCACTCTCCCACGATGCTTACAATTTGTAGTCCATTAAGAAGTGACTTACCTCACCCATATGCGAATTTGATAAATCGTGTTAATTGGCTGGGATTTAAAAAATATCTTAGTAGTCATTGCACGGAAAATATTACGCTAAGAACACCTGATGATATTGAATCTAACATTGCCACCCTTAATGAAAATATTAAACAGGCTGCTGAACATGCCACTACCTCCCATCCGCAGACTAGGGTAAATAGAATTTATTCTACAGATATTGAACGTCTCGTAAGTGAAAAAAGAAGAGCTAGAATAGAATGGCAACAGCACAGATCACCCACCTTAAAGTCAGATTAAAGAGTGTACTAAACGACTCCAAGAGTTGCTTGCATTTGAAAAAACTGCAACTCTTAAAAATTATTTGGAAAATCTTGATGTCACACCAGCATCTAATTACTCTTTGTGGCGCGCTGCTAGAAAGCTTAAAACACCAGTTGAGTTTAAACCACCTCTGCGCACATCTACAAGAGGTTGGGTAAGAAGCGATACTGAAAAAGGTAAAATATTTGGTGAGCATTTAAAATCCGTATTCACCCCAAACACATGTTCTGGTGCTGTTGATTTGCCAAATGTAGTTGCGCTACACCCTCGACCAATAACATTTAAGATGCGTACAAAAAATAATTGCAGAACTCAACCCGAAAAAAGCTCCGGGTATTGATGGAATTAGCAACCAGATGTTGATGAAGTTGCCTCGTATAGCTATTAGAATCCTGTTATTCATTTTTAATGCTATTTTACGACTGGAGTATTATCCAAACAGGTGGAAGCTTTCCAAGGTTAAAATGATTCCAAAGCCGGGCAAAGATCTTACCAAAGCTGAGTCATATAGGCCAATAAGTTTACTGTCAACAATGTCAAAGCTCTTTGAAAAGTTACTCATGATAAAATTGTCCCCAATTCTAACTGATAATGAGTGCATACCAGATCATCAATTTGGATTTAGAAGTCAGCATAGCACAATTGAACAAACTCATAGATTGGTTCAACTTATAAGAAAAACTTTTGAAGAAAAAAAGTATTGCTCTGCGCTGTTCATTGACGTTTCTCAGGCATTTGATAAAGTGTGGCATGAAGGCCTAATTTTAAAATTAAAGACTTACCTACCAATAAACATTCTAAATCTGCTGGAAAGTTACATTATTGCCCGGAAGTTCACTGTTGTGGAAGGAGACTTTATGAGTACGCCTGAAATAATCTCATCAGGTGTGCCACAGGGGAGTATACTGGGGCCAGTTTTATATTTGATTTATACTTGTGATATGCCTTTGAGCAGCAATATCTATACATCTACGTTTGCCGATGATACAGCCTGCCTTAGTATGAGCGAAAACCCTCACGAGGCTTCCCGATATCTTCAGCAACATATTACTCAGCTAGAACTATGGTTAAACATGTGGAGAATAAAGGTAGACGAACAGAAGTGTGCTCAGGTAACATTTACCTTAAGAAAAAACACTTGTTCCCTCGATACAATCAATAATAAAATTGTTCCTCAAAACTTACATGTGAAATACCTTGGTATACATCTTGATCGAAGGCTCACATGGAAATACCACATTGACTCTAAGCTAACGCAAATGAAACTTAAACTAACTCAGATACATTGGCTGGTTGGTAGAAATTCAACCCTCACCCTAGATTGTAAACTTTTAATATACAAGTCGCTCTTAAAACCTATATGGTGCTACGGAATTCAGCTATGGGGTACTGCTTCAGCTTCTAATGTCGAGAGAATCCAACGAAGGCAAAACACAATTTTACGGTTAATAACATCGGCTCCATGGTATATAAAAAATTCAAATATACATCGTGACTTAAATATGCCACTAGTGACTGAAGAAATTGCAAAAAACGCTGGCAAATATTTAACAAAACTCGAGTCGCATCCTACTCGCTTGCCCGTAATATTTTGAACTTTACTGGACACATGCGCCTAAAAAAGTGTCTTACCAAAATCGATCTCAGCGACATTATAGTCCGTAAACCCTGGGGTTACGGATTCCTGATCACCAAAACCGATCCTATTTAAAATCGATGTGTGACCTGATATTCCTGTCCTCACCAAACCGGTTTCTACGAGTCTAAGGAGACTTCTAGTCGCCGTCCCCACCACAAAGTCCTCTATAGGAAGTAGATGAAGAATGACGTCCAAGGCAGCCTGAGGTGTGCTCCTCTGAGCACCTGTGATGCCCATCGAGGCACATCTCTGAACCTTAGCTAGCAATCTCCTGTGACTTTCCTTCTTCAATGCCTTCCACCATACCACACAACCATAGGAAATAACCGGCCTGACAACCGATGTGTAAATCCAATTTACTACCTTCGGTTGCAGACCCCACTTCCTTCCTATGGAGTTCCTGCATGCGTAGTAGGCATTGAGCCCTTTCCTTAGCCTTTCCTGCGTGTTCATTTTCCAAGAAAGCTTGCTATCTAGGTAAACACCCAGGTATTTAGCCCCTCTGCTAGTCTCAACTCCACCCCCCCCCCATCATGAATAATACAAAACTTTCTACTTTGTATCTCCTGGTAAAGATGACTAGCTCAGTTTTCTCTGGGTTGACTCCTAGTCCTTTACTGCTAGCACAGGAGGACAGATCGCCCAACGCCGACTGCATGATCTCACTGATAATGGGAAGAAACTTTCCCGTTACCAGTAAGACCACGTCATCCGCATATGCAACTATCTTCCGTCCGCTCCTATCAAAACGTCTAAGAATTGCGTTCATCGCCAACAACCACAATAGAGGTGACAAAACTCCTGCCTGTGGTGTACCTCTTGTAACTAATCTCCTCAGGCTTTCTCTTCCCATACCTGAGTTGATGAATCTGCTTTTAAGCATGATAATTATCCACTCCACTAGAAATCCCTGAACCCTAAGAGTTTCCAGTGACTCCCTAATAGCCTCTATACTTATGTTGTTAAAGGCTCCCTCAATATCCAAGAATGCAGCCAGTGTGTATTCCTTGTGCTGCAGTCCTTTCTCTATAACACCAACCACGTCATGGAGCGCACTCTCAACAGATCTGCCTTTACGATAGGCATGTTAAGCGTCACTTATAATGTGGGTGTCAATTGTGTTCCTTAGATGCAAATCAATCAGTCGTTCTAATGTTTTCAAAAGAACCGACGAAAGACTGATTGGCCTGAGTGGCTTGCCTTACCCGCTTTGGGTATGAAGATGACCCTAACCTCTCTCCACCCTTTCGGTATAAACCTCCTGCTTAAGCATATCTTAAATATATGCACCAGCAACAGTTGTACGCGCTCTGGGACGTTCTGCAACATGGCCGGAAAAATACCATCTGGGCCCGGTGATTAATACGGTTCAAATGTATTTATTGCCCATATTGCTTTTTCCAACGTCACTATTTCGTCCACTGCTCCTTCTAATCCCGGTTCCGACCAGTAGTTAAAGTTAACCTCCGTCATTGTCTCTTCCCCTACTTCCCTACAGCCAGGAAAGTGAGTGTCCATCAAAACAGAAAGTGTCTCAGAGCTGGATTCCGTCCATGTGCCATCCAATCTTTGAATATACCCAGGAGCCCTAGGGTCCTTTGACAATACTCGCCGAAACCTCGATAACTCATTAACGGAATCAATCTTCTCATAGTATTTCCTCCATGAGGCCCTCTTCGCCCTTTTGAGATCACCCTTGTACTTATTATACAATACCTTATGATTGTCCCAGTCCTCACTCTTTCCTGTGAGCTTCGCCCTATTAAACAATCTTCTAACCGAGGACCTCAGATCTTTTAGATCCTTGTTCCACCACGATGGCTGCTTTCTTTTACCCAGAAAAACCACTGGACATGACTGTTCAAAACAATCCCTACAAGTATTAGTGAAATGGTCCACCTCCTCTTCCACTCCTCTTTGTGTATCCACACCCTGCGGAGCTTCCCTTCCCCTAATATCAACAGTGGCCTTATAGGTATCCCAGTCAGTCCTTCTTGGATTCCTATATGGTTCACGCCTTTCCCCTGAAAAATTTAGACTGAATGATATTCTCCTGTGGTCCGAAAACGTACAGTCCTTATCTACCATACAGTCCTCTACCAGGTTCCTATCTCCGTTAGTTAGTGTTATGTCTATAACCTCTGCCCTATCCCTATTCCTGAACGTGGGTACGTTACCCTTGTTGCAAATAAACATATTGCTAGAAGTTATAAAATCAAACACCAACTCACCTCTTTTGTTAATGTTGCGGCTCCCCCACTGACTATGATGCGCATTAGCGTCACAGCCGAGTACCAATGCAAGCCTTCTCGATCTTGCATACTCGGTCAGCTCCCGCACACCAGCCCCCGGTGGATCAACAGCATCATAGGGCATATAGACCGATGCAAGCACAATTTCCTGCTTTACATACAATGTGTAGCCTGTGACTCCTAAGAAACCGAAGATCTTTACCCGCTTTCTCTCTGCAATCCATTGAAGACAAAGGCTTCCATTGGTTTGTCCTGAGAGGCGAATTCTGCGCTTCCAGTACCGTTACAGTAGGGATGTAACGAATACCAGTTTAGCAAATAATATATTTTAATTTTTGCGAAAGCGAATGCAAATATAACAATTCGTTAAAATATTACATGCAAATAAATTTATATAAGAGTAAGCATATATAATAATTAAAAATAAGTTTACACAATGTGAGGCAACCCACCATTCGTAACATGAAATGTTGAACAGAGTTGTTGAAAATGCTGTCAAATACATATGAAGAAAGCTTGGATGAATTTTTCCTGAAAAAATCTTGCATAAGTAGTACTCTGTTCATCTTGGGAAAAACATATGAAATATATCTTCAACATTTTAAATTTTCATGAGAAATAATATGAGTGGCACTTGTTTCGCGTAGTATTTACAAAAAACATGGACTAGTTAATTTGATTTCCTTTTAAGCTAATTGGGCCTAATATTTCAATGCAAATAAAAATCCATTTATTTACAGTTTTTCCCGACGTTTCGTAGATTTTTTGGCCACTTTTTCAAGGGATCGTCTATTTAAATAATAAAAACAATTATAAAAAACAATTTTGCTTTGAGTCATTTTAACTTACAATTCATGGAATAATTAATTACATAGGTACATATACATATTTTACATATTGAATAACAATACTCAACATTAAAACATATATAAACAAATATAACATTTTTTAAACACAACTTAACTTAATATCACAGATCTGTTTCGTTTAAAGCTACTTTGTAGTTTGTGTTTATGTTTGCTGTATCTTCTTTTAGATTCATTGTTTTGTTTATTTTTTGCTGTATTCTTAATGTTTCAATAGTGTATCTTTTTCTTTCCATTTGTTTTATATCCAAAATTTTAACTCCTTCGAAGTCAGCTGAGTGTCCAGTTTGTAATACATGTTGTGCTAGTGCTGTTGTTTCCTTCTTTTTTACTATGTCCATTTTGTGTTCTCCCATTCTTGTATCTAAACTTCTCTTTGTTGTGCCAATGTATATTAGATCACAGTTTTCGTCGTTTTTCCCTTTACATTGTATTTCGTATATGACATTGTTTTGTTTATTTTTCTCAGCCCGCGTTTTTGTTTTTGTAAATATTGAGTTTAAAGTTCTGTTTGGTTTATAAGCAAAACAAGCATTTGTTATTTTTATTGTTTTTCTTATGTTATTGTTGTCAGTAAGGTTGGGGACATATGATACACTGAAACATTTTTTGTCTTCTTTTGGTGAGGTATTGGTTTGTTGTGAGTTATTTTTAAGTTGTTGTTTTATGCTTTCAGTAAGTAAGTTTATCAAGTTTGTAGGAAAACTGTTTTTCTTTAAAATTTGGAATATAATTTTAATGTTTTTGCTGTGAAATTGTCTGTCGCTGATACTAAGCACTCTTTTTATAAAACTTTTTGCGGTGTTTATTATTTGACTTTTTGGCTGTGTTGTGTAAAAATTCATTATTCTACCAGAGGACATTTCTTTTGCATACCAGTCAAAACTTATTTTATTTTTCGATCTATGTAGCATGACTTCTAGATATGAAATTTTGTTTTCGGTTTCCGTTTCTATTGTAAATTTAATTTTTGGATGGTATTTATTTAAAACTGATAAAATAGTATTTTTGTCTTTTTCTTTAATAATTGCTAATATGTCATCTACATATTTAGCAATATATTTAATGTGTATTCCATGTTCCCTTAATTCACTGATACTAGATACTGACCAAAATACAAAGAGATTATGTTTATTAATATTTATTTATTCTAGGTTCTACTGTATTGTTTCGCGACTAGGAAATCGCTAACAATGTTTATTAATATTTATTTATCCAGGTTCTACTATATTGTTTCGCGACTAGGAAATCGCTAGCAATGTTTGTCAATGTCTACTTATACGTGTTCTACTGTATTGCTTCGCGACTAGGCAATCGCTAACAATGTTTAATAATATTTACTTATATAGGTTTTACTGTATTGGTTCGCGACTAGGAAATCGCTAACAATGTTTAATAATGTTTACTTATATAGGTGCTACTGTATTGTTTCGCGACTAGGTAATCGCTAACAATGTTTATTAATATTTATTTATCCAGGTTCTACTGTATTGTTTCGCAACTAGGAAATCGCTAGCAATGTTTATTAATATCTCATTTAACCAGGTTCTACTGTATTGTTTCGCGACTAGGAAATCGCTAGCAATGTTTGTCAATGTCTACTTATCCGTGTTCTACTGTATTGTTTCGCGACTAGGCAATCGCTAACAATGTTTATTAATATCTACTGATCCGTGTTCTACTGTATTGTTTCGCGACTAGGCAATCGCTAACAATGTTTATTAAATATCTACTTATCCAGATTCTACTGTATTGTTTCGCGACTAGGTAATCGCTAACAATGTTTGCTAGTTGAATACTAACTTACCCGGATTCATCCTGATCAACTGATGTCTATGCAACGACTGATCGATTGTTTGCAAATTCTTCGGCCTTTTATACTATTTTCCCTTTACATTATTGTTGTAATATTTACAGAGATTTCTGCATGCTTATGTTTGGTTGTTATTGTCCCTAACTTATTTTAATGTACATGTTTGTATGTATGTTTTGTTAGTGACCGTTAATCCCTTTGCTTGTAAATTATTTTGTTGGATGTGTTTGTTGTTGTATGTTTTGTTCTTTAGTTTATTTCTTTTAATATATTTTGTTAGTGTCTTTTGTTTTATAAATCAGTTCGTCGATCATATTTGTTATTTTATGTTTTACTGCTTTACAGGGTGTGACATCAGTTTGTGTGCAAACTGTTCGTTACAGTAGTGACAATCAAAAAGGAGAAAAAAGTATTTTCAAGAAGTCCCATCTGGAGTATTGAGAATAAGAGCCCTTGTGTCCCTCTTTTTTAGGCGGATGTGTCCAGTAAAGTTCAGAATATTTCGAGCAAGCGGATTAGGATGTGACTCGAGTTTTGCTAAGTATTTGCCTGCATATTTTGCAATTTCTTCAATCACTAGCATATTTAAATCACGATGTATATTTAAATTTTTTATATACCATGGATCTAATGTTATTAATCGTAAAATTTTATTTTGCCTTCGTTGGATTCTCTCGAGATTGGAAGCTGAAGCAGTGTCCCATAGTTGAATTCCGTAGCACCATATTGGATTAAAAAGCGACTTGTATATCAAAAGTTTGCAATCTAGACTGAGGTTTGAATTTCTACCAATCAGCCAATGTACCTGAGTTAATTTTAGTTTCATTTGTGTTAACTTAGAGTCAATGTGGTGTTTCCAAGTAAGCCGTCGATCAAGGTGTATACCAAGATATTTCACATGAGAATGTTGAGGGACAAATTGATTGTTTATCCGAATGGGTGAACAAGTATCTCTTCGAAAGGTATATGTTACTTGAACACACTTTTGTTCGTTTACCTTAATTCGCCATAAGTTTAACCATATTTCCAGCTGGGTAATGTGTTCTTGAAGATATCGGGATGCGTCGTAAGGATTTTCATGCATACTAAGGCAGGCTGTATCACTAGCAAATGTGGAAGTGTGGATATTGCTGCTCAGAGGCATATCACAAGTATAAATAAAATACAAAACTGGCCCCAGTATACTCCCTTGTGGCACACCGGATGAGATAGTTTCAGGCATACTCATAAAGTCTCCTTCCACAACAGCGAACTTCCGGGCAGTAATGTAACTTTCCAAAAGACTTAAACGTTTATTGGTAGGTATTAGAGATGCCCATCGGGATCGATTTTAGGAGATCCTAGGATTTTCGGGATCCCGGGGTTTTTCGGGATCATGGAATTTTCGAGATTTCGGGATCGAATTTTTTTCGTAAAACAAATTATTATTTTTTATATAAATATTACTTTAATGACAATTTAATGCATTTTAAAAGGTTTAATGTTCATAATTTATAATTCCACAATTGTATTTAAAGTGAACAATTTTCTAATACGAGTATGAAATACAAATCAAAAGAATTTTTCTCATCAATTTTTAAGTTGATTAATCACATTTGATGTTAGAGAATTTATAGTGAAAATAATAACTTAATATGTATATTGTTAATTATATTGTTTTCAATATAAATGTTTTACTATAATCTATATCAAAACGAATGTATCTCTTTACTTTTAGCACTACCGCTTAAGTTGACTTACGAAAATTTTTAGATTCACTTTCATACAAATAAGTTGCAAAACCAATATTGTTTTATTAAGTATATATCTACTAACGTTTTTTTAATTGCGATTGATCAACAACAAGTATAACGGTTGTTACATACATATTTATGTATGTATACCAAGCATTATAAATTTTGTATCGACTTCTTTACGACTGACAACGATAATAAAGCTGAACATGTCGAAAAATTAAAAAAAATGTATACACTATTCTAAGCAAATTCGATTAATTACGTCTAATAATCACATTTTTATAGGCACATACAGTATTTTTGCTCTACTGAAAAATTTTAAATTCATACATAGGTTGTTTTCTACAAATTCAACAGATACATATGGGCAATTCCCAGGCGACGGACGCGACATTCGTACACTTTGAGTTGAGCAAAATCAAGAAAGGAATGGAAAGATTCGATATTTATTCACAGTGTTTCGAAGCAAGAGAAGAGTACTATATAAAAGATAGAACTTTGGACGATATCAATAATGTAGTAAAAAGATATGAGCAAATGTCAGCGAGAAACGGGCGCGACAAAAATAGAAGTTATTTTTGTGCACTTATAGAAATATGAACAATTTAACGAAATTTTGTGAATAATTTTTTTTTCTGTGAATGTGGAAATTAAGGTGAAGGAACATCGTTTATGTGTAGATTTATGAAAATTTTGTTTTAATTTTTTTTAAATGCGTAAAGTAGAAATACGGACGCGAAAAAGCGGACGCAACAATTTTTTCTAAGAGAACAAAACGCAGTAATTTTCCTCATAATATTGATTGAACTATAATTAAAAAATAATAATAAAAAAAAACACATAAAGTTAACTTCAGGAACATTACAATAATAATGATAATAAGAATAATGATAATAAGAATAATGATAATAAGAATTTAAATAAAATTCCATATTTTCAGTTAGGTACTTAAACATTCATAATAGTTAATGAAGTTGAGTTTTCTTACTTAATTTTAATTATAGATTTTAATGAATAAGAGGTGCGACCAGCCTTAATGCATTGACTGTTGAAATACGAAAGTCAATGCTGGCCTTTAATACCTTTAATATTTCGAACATTCTGCCAGACATCAGCCAATTGAGGTGAAAACTTTTCAATTTGTTCTGTCGAGATATAATATAACTTAACTCCATCAATATTGTTCCTTGCACATTAGAGCGTATCACAAAAAAAAAGTTCTCAGTACACCAGCGAATATAAAGTATTGTCGTTATATCTTCCATATTTACAGTCCGATCTTAAAGTTTGGTATAGCGAATTTTTTGTCTCAGGGAGGCCAATATTTTTGCTCTTGGGTCCATTAACCTCAAGTGTACCGTTCTAGTACTTACGCCCCAAATCTTATTTCCTACCACCCTAATGTGACCCCTTAATGTTAGAAATTTATAGTTCGCGAAAAATCATAAAACTTTTGCTAAGAAAGTATTTCGATCAATACAGCACAACTATTTAAAAAATGCTTTTATAAATTCATTGTTGCAGACCGTAGGGGTCACCTTTTTAAATTTGTCATAGCTTCAGTATTTACATACAGATATTAAAGTATAATATATCGATGAGTTTGTCTGTGGCAGACCAATTTTTTGTTAATTCAAAAGTCTTTGACCTCAAAAGTCTTTGACCTCAAGTAACCTTTACATCATACCTCAAGTTATACAACAAGGAATAAGGAACAAAACGCAAAGTAAAATAATAGAAATTTTATTCGATCATATCTCGACGTGATTCAAGTTGGCTATATTTTGGACGGCTCTCGAGTTTAGAAAAAATGTGGCCCATGCGTTGTACTACATGAACAAAACGCTAGGTGTTTTGAGAATGAGATGGATAAGCTGTGAAAATAATTGGGTTTAGCAAAGAAAACTATGAAATGAAGATATTTTTCTTGAGCTTACCTGGTAATTCAATTACATTTTGCGAACATTGTAATGCTTCCAGATGCTCTTGGGTATAGTTAAAACTGCAAGCATTGCGTCTCTGTCAATTCGAATTTATTCCAATTGATCATATCGAAGTATGAGTCACTTTCGAAGTTTACAAAATTAACAACTTGTATGCCGAACATATGAATCTTCTTGAGAAACTCTATCGGAACCAGTTCATCCTTACTATCGCAGATCTCGCATTCGCCAAACATGCACTTTTCCTTCGTCACATCACACCAAACTGATGTTAAGAGTACATCTGATTTGATAGGAATAAGCGGTATAACTTTGGCACAACTTTCTAGCAAAAATTTAAATTTGCATAATATTTACACACACACATATATTGTGTGGTAAATTATTAATAAGTTGAATAAATTTGGGCCTGGAACTACAAAATAAGGTCTTGCTTATGTCCACCGTGGTAAAAATCACATTTGAAAAGTTGGTATGCTTCTGCCAGGGTCATAAGCATAAAACGTTTTACAACATCTTTTCCATTAATTAAAACCGTATCCCTCCGACCAGGAGCTTGTACGCTGATTCCGTCTTGCAAATAAAACTTTTCAATTAGCTTTTCTCGCTTCTGGCTGTCTGATGTGCTTGTAAAGTTAACATCACTCATCTCTGTGGAGGTAATATACTTTTTCCATAAAGATTTGAGAACAGCTACTTTTTTATTCTGTTTTAGCAAATGCAGTTTCAACTTTTTTGATTGCTTTCCCCATCGTTTGTTTACAGCTGTACGCTTTACATTCAAATTTATCAACGAGTTCATTCTCATGTTTCTTTTTTCGTCGCAACACCATATGCCTAACTCTGTCCTTTTCTTTCTTCTTGTTATGGAGAGCTTTATCTCCTTTTATATTTTGTAATAATTTTTTCGATACATTCGCTTTCTTTCAGCTTCTTTCTTCTTATATTGCTGCCATTTATCACCATCTTCTCTTACCTTCTCTCGACGCTTTTTCGCTTGTTCCCTCCTTTTTTCTTTCAATGCTTCCTCCATCTTTAAAATAATAAGTTTCATCCTACTGATACATATTACTTCACTTATGGTGAAGAGCGCGACAAATTCAAAATGCCAATAAAATTTATGAAATGATTTCTTCCAAAAGAGGTATGTTTGCTTTTCTAAAGAGCACTTGAAGCTCGCTTAAAAATCAGAATCTTGGTGTTCTTCAAATGCTTATTTACTACTGAAAACCATTAATAGTAATTTTTGGCGACGGACGTGACATTAAAATACAAGTGAAAGCAAACTCAAAAATCTTCCGTTTTGAGAGTTTTGCTGACCCCCTCTAAAGTTAATGCGTAAGGTAATTCTTAGTAGAAAGTTTGTAAATTACAAAAAAAAAAATAATATAACTTTAAATACTCCTACAATACATAAAACATAATTTGATATTAATCGCAAAAAGGTGCAAAAAAAAATTATTTTTTTACATTTGTATATTTCATCCAAAAAATGAGAAAAATTCAAAATTCTTATTTCGTGAATGGTAACACTTAGCTCATGTCTGATTTGACAGCTAATTAGTTTTATCCTTCCCCTGAACGAGTATGGTTGTGTATACGCTTGAACAACGCCGGGAAATATTGCTTACAAAAGATGCCGATTTTTCTAAAAAAATCATCATTTCAGATGAAGCTCATTTTGATATTGGCGGGTATGTAAACAAGCAAAATTGTCGCATTTGGGGCACAGAAAACCCGCACGCATACATTGAAAAGCCGACGCACCCAAAACGAGTCACTGTTTGGTGCGGATTTTGGTCCAGAGGCAGAGGCCCAATTGGGCCATTTTTCGAAAATGAGCAAGGAGTGGCCGTTACAGTCAATGGCGATCGTTATCGGGCCATGTTGAACGAATTTTTGTTCACTAAAATTGAAGAGGAGGATATTGGCAACATTTGGTTTCAACAGAACGGGGCTACGTGCCACAAGGCCGAAGCTGCACTCGATGTTTTGCATAGCTTTAAAAAAAAAAGTTATCTGGCGGATTTATAGAGTATAGACAATTAAGATTTATTACTTTAAGAAAATAAAAAATTTTGAGCACTTTTAATTTTTCACACGAGGTTGACCTTTTTCTGGAATTACCCATATGCAGAGTTGGGCAAAATACATGGCTTGCGGTATTTAAAATACAAAATACTTGCTGGTCATGTATTTAAAATACAAAATACAAAATACTTTCAGGCTATGTATTTAAAATACAAAATACAAAATACTTACACGTCATGTATGTATTTAAAATACAAAATAAACTAATTTTTTGTACGTACATATTTAAAATACAAAATACCACATCATTTATGTATATATATATATATATGTATGTATGCATTTAATAGGGTATTAAATTAATCGGTTATTCATTCGATTAATTATTCGAGATTTTGGTTTAATCGGTTAATAAGCGGTTAATTTAGGATTAATCGGTGTACCGATTAAAAATAATTTTTATAAATTTATTAATTCCAATAAATAAATATACATAAATTATTCATTATTTTGAGATTTTATTAATGAAAAAAGGATAGCATATTATTTTTAACAAAAATAACAATTTTCGAACTAAATCAGACGAGGAAACATTTATATACATAATGTATTAAAAAAAACAAATACATGAGTGAGTTTTTTAAATTGTTTAATAGTTCAAATGTTTAGGTTTCAAAAGATTTTTTCTTTAGTTTTAATAAAACTTGACTTAGAAATAGTCCTTTCACTAATCTTGGTATACTTATGTTTTTTATAGCGATTCTACTATTTTGTTGTTGGTTTGACGAATGATACATTATAAATCACTCAAACTGCAATACGGCAACTATGTAATGTATTTTGTAAATTATGTATTTAAAATACAAAATACTTGCATGTCATGTATTTAAAATACAAAATACTTCTTCGTCATGTATTTAAAATACAAATACAAAATACGTATTTGTATTTTAAATACGTATTTCAAATACTACCCAACCCTGCCCATATGTATTCATAGGTTCGCTAAGAGGAGTATGGTTTATTAGTGTACTGGCCTTTTACTCTGCAACTCGAATAAAACTATAATTGAGACGAACTCATTCAGTCGGTCGGTTTTGACTAAAACTGTTTATCAAGCCCATGTAATTTAAATGGGTTTGATCTTAGGTTTGTGTCGAAAACGAGCTAAACGGTCTAAGTAAAAAAGATAATAATTTTGAACTGCAATGTAAAAAACATACACACACACTCGAGCAGTTTTTTAGACAAAATACTCAGCATTATTCTGTAAATATTTCTCGCTTTTACGTCAACCCGACAACAAAAAGTTTTCACTTGCCTTGTATCGAAGAATATAAATTGTGAGGAATATAAATGATGATTTATGATTCCATAGCTAATATGTTTCTTCTGTTTTCAAAATAATTCTAAAATGTACAAGTATTGTAGCACCTTTGATGACAATAACCGTAACAAAGTAGTTTATTTATTTTGTTCTTATTTTTAATTTATAACAAATCCCAGCAAAAAATTTTCAAGATTTTGTAATGGGTAGTACTCTTTTAATGGCTTACAAAGTAATGAGTGGTACTTGTTTATCTAATTATTTTATGTGCATAATAATGACTGTCCTGTTATGAATAAAATAACAACTTATTTATATCATTACGGGAAAGTACTTATTGTAGTACTTTCTAGTTAATAATAAAATATATCTAGAGAAATTTCTTTTTATTTATTGATCGTGCTACAATAATTCTGATTATTTTTATTAGAAAAAATTGCTAACTAGCTTTTGAATAATTTTAAGCAAATTTGCATATTTGTTAGCAAAAAATAACCCATTAAATTTTTAATACTTTTAAGCAGTCAGTAATCTATTAACTTTTGGATATTTGTAGACAAAAAGTATAGGGTACCGCATACTTTTTGAACTTCTCAAACAAAAATAATGGGTTATTCAGTCAAATTGTATGTACTTACGACTGACGATTACATACACTTTTTTGCATTCTAGTAAGCAAACTTTTTTGCTGGGATATGTCACGAATAATCATTAAATTGTTAAAACTGTACGTATAAAATTGTATGGGATTTTTAAATATTATAAAAAATAAAATAAAATCAACGAAAATTTGAATTTATAAAGTTTTTATATAAAAATTGCTAAGAAATCCCGAAAATGAAATCCCGGGATTGAATTTTACAAGTCCCGGGATTCGAGATTCGCTAAATCACGAAAATCGCGAGATTTCCGGGTTCGGAATTCCCCATTTGGCATCCCTAGTAGGTATGTCTTTAATTTTAAAATTAGGCCTCCATGCGCAGAACAATACTTCTTTTCTTCAAATGTTCTTCTTATAAATTGGACCAATCTATGAGTTTGTTCAATAGTGCTATGCTGACTTCTAAAACTAAATTGATGGTCCGGTTTGCACCCACTACTAACTAGAATTGGGGACAAATTTGTCATGAGCAATTTTTCGAAAAGATGTGACATTGTTGATAGGAGACTTATTGGCCTATATGACTCAGCCTTGGTAAGCTGTGGATAATACTCCAGTCGTAAAATGGCATTAAAAATAAATAACAGTATTGTAATTACAATACGAGGCAACTTCATCAGCATCTGGTTACTAATTCCATCGGGTTGAGTTCAGCAATTAGTTTTTGTACAAAACGCATCTTAAACTTTATTTGCTGCGTGGATAGAGGGACTACACTCGGCAAATCAATTACACCAGTACATTTGTGTGGGGTAAATACGGATTTTAAATGATCAACAAATATGTTACCTTTTTCAGTATCGCTTCTTGCCCAACCTCCGGTAGATGTGCGCAGAGGTGGTTTAAACTCAGCGGGAGTTTTCAGATTTCTAGCAGCGTGCCATAAAGAGTAATTAGATGCTGGTGTGACATCAAGACCTTCCAGATAATTTTTAAGAGATGCAGTTTTTTCAAATGCAAGCAACTCTTGGAGTCGTTTAGTGCACTCTTTAAATCTGATTTTAAGGTGGGGTGATCTGTGCTGTTGCCATTCTATTCTAGCTCTTCTTTTTTCACTTACGAGACGTTCAATATCTGTAGAATAAATTCTATTTACCCTAGTCTGCGGATGGGAGGTAGTAGCATGTTCAGCAGGCTGTGTAATCATTTCGTTAAGGTTGGCTATGTTAGCTTCAATATCTTCGTTTGTTCTTAGCGTAATGTTTTCCGTGCATTGACTACTAAGATATATTTTTAATTGCAGCCAATTAACACGATTTATCATCTTCACATATGGGTGAGGTAAGCCACTTCTCAGTGGGCTAGAGATTGTAACGATCGTGGGAGAGTAATCGGACGAGAGATCTAGAGAAGCTTTAACGTGAATTATTTCCGTAGAAATATTTTTCATGACGGCAAAATCTATAACATCTGGAATTTTACGTATGTCAGTCGGCCAGTATGTGGGCTTCCCACTAGAAATGACGTTCAAGCCCATTTTTGAAATTGTGTTGAACAATACTCGACCTCTGGGTTTTATAAGACGCGAGCCCCAGAACGTATGTTTAGCATTATAGTCGCCAGCTGCTACGAAACAAGGGCCAAGAGATTTGTAGAAATCCTCGTATTGATCCTCAGTAATTGCGAATCTAGGAGGAGAGTAAATTGATGATATGACAAAATTTGTGCATGTTTGTAGATGTTCTTCACAAATGTTGTCAATAATAAAATGCTTCAGTCTTGACTTTGTTAAAATTGCTGAGCCCCCGCAAGCTTGGGTCCTTTGAATCATATAAAGTGTAGCCATTAATTATGAGTAGACTTCTTGAAGTCAAATGAGCCTCAGAAACCAACATTATATCAATATTTTTGTCCGTGAGGAAGTGCTCAAGTTCATTTTTATGTTGGCGAATGTCGTTTGCCTTCTAGAAACATATTTTTAACGTGTTCATGGTTTATTAACTAAAGCTTGAAGCAGAGTATTCTGCATTCTCAGCATTTCTTGCATCATGCTAGTCCTATTTGTTGTAAAGTTGTTTATAGTTAGCACCAGATACTCAATAGTAGCTTCAAGGCGACTAAAGTTAAAGCTAGAGTTTGGATTCGTTGAATTATTTGAAGGTGAAATATTTTTTGTGGGAATATGCCAACTCTTAGCTGCATCGGCATACGATATAAGTGAAATGACTAGTTGGCTCATTTGAGCAAAAGTGGCGGAGTACGCGTTTGCTGTTTGTGCTGGACCTAATTTAGGTTTTTGACCCATAACCTGTTTAACGAAAGAATATACAAGACATCTTCTGTAGTTAGCGGCGTGATTATCTCCACAGTTACTGGATTTTTTTCTGCTTGGTTCTTTGGCTTAGTACAGGTAGCAGTACCATGCAATTCACCGCAGATAACACAAACTGTTGGTAAATTGCAGTAAGTTTTTGTATGGCCATATTCTTGGCAATTATGGCACTGTACGGGACCTGAACGCTTACGTGGCTCTTCAACAGTGATTTTTCGGTGTAAAAGGTATTTTAGACTATAAATTGGGTGCGTCTCGTTTTTTTTCAACTGTATATCATTCGGCTCCAGTAACACGAAATAGAGGCTGGGGGATCTTCTCTCTATTGATTATATTGGTAACATTTTTTACCTTAAATCCTTGTATGTTGAGTGCATCTTTTATTTCGTCGGGATTAACATAAGCATCAATGCCCTTCAATACGATCTGCATACCTTTAGCACTTTTAAGCTGATAAGTATAAAAATTTGTTTTATTTTTTACGAAATCAGAAACCATTTTGCGGAAATCTGTTTCGTCATAAATTTGAATTTTTGTTTCATCGATGTTGCCACGTTTTATTGGAACAATGTGAAATTTATTCTCACCAATGACCGAAATTAATTTTTTAATAAGACCTTTTAAGTATTTTTCTCTTAAATATATTGGTGGCGGCTTGGAGGTTTTATTTGCACATTCATTGTCATCTTGCAATATTTTAAAACGGTTTTGCCGATTAAGAGGATGCGCTGTTATCCCTACACATCTTTGGAGCAGATGCAATTTTAGTAGAATTTGGGCTTCGCCCGCGCTTTAAAATTGTAATGTATCTGTCCATTCCGACTTGGACCTTGGGTTTTGGGCTGCTCTTATCTTCAGTGACAACTTGGTTAAGTGATGACCACGAGCCCGAAGCGGATGATATCGCTGAGTTAAATGTAGAAGTACTAGCCAATAATGTCAACGATTCACTAGTTGGCATTGGACAGCTGACGAAACTGTGGTTTTGCCGTTAGAAAAAGTCTATTATCAGATTTTTGATTTTTATTAAGAGCTTCAGAACTCACAGCAAGTCTATTATCAGATTTTTTATTTTTATTGTTATCATTCTGAGCATCAAAACTCACAGTAAAATAGGCATTTCTGCCGTTAGAACTCACTTCACTATTTTTTTCCTTTGGGGTACTCATATAGAGTATTCCTCAAGAGTACTTTGTATGTTTTTCTGTTTCCGGTTTTTTTTTGTTTTTGTTATTTCTATATGTAAAAATATTAGCAAAGCAAAAAAATCTTATTTATCAAAGTTATTATGTACTACGAATATTTTTTGTATGATTTTTTTTGTTTAGTTTGTATGTAAGAAAAATTCCGCTATTACGTCTGTTCACTATGAAGGTACAACGAGAACTGGGAACGAACATTCGTAGTTCTTTCAGACTGCCGAATGAATGCAGTGTTTTCCAGGCTGAGATCTTGGCGATCCTCAGGGCCACGGAGCTGGTGGCCGGGAATGTGGCTGAAGGTGAAAGGTAACCTTCTACGTCGACAGCCAGGCATCGCTAAAAGATTTGAAAGGACATAATGTAAAATCGAAGCTTGTTAGTGACTGTAGGAAAGCCCTCAACTTGCTTATGGATAACTATAGTGTCAGACTATGTTGGGGTCCTGGCCACAGCAGTGTTGAGGGAAATGAAATTGCCGATGAGCTGGCAAGAATAGGATCAGCGTTAGACGAGGGAATTTCTGACAGATTGGTGAAATTACTGATAGGTCATTACTATAAAGAACTCAGTAATTGGGTGGAAAGCAGGACCAACAGTTCATGGCGAAGTAGGGAGGATTGTAGGGTGTCGAGGGGTTTTTGTCCAAAACTAGACTCAGGAAGATCTAAACTATTACTGGACATGAATAGGAAGGCGATGCGAATCATGATAGGCGCGTTAACAGGTCACTGCTCGGTCAGAGCAAGAACCAGCATTTGGGAAATTGGCACTCCAGATTTTTGTAGGATGTGCGGGGATGAAGAGGAATCAGAAACCATTGAACATATTATCTGTCACTGCCCGAAGCTGCAACGTCATAGGCTTAGATGGCTGAGCAGACGTTTCCATGAAAGCATCACTGATGTGGGGAAGTGTAAACTAGAGGACATCAGGGGCTTCATCATGGGGATTCGGTGGCTTAATGACGGATAATAGGGTCTTTTCTGGCTAAAAAAGGGGGGGGGGGGTAAATATTACCAGTAATGGGCAATAGAAGGAAATCACAATGGACCCAATTGGGTCTCCGAGGAGGTGCGGTAGAGCACCACCCTTCCTAACCTAACCTACCTTGCATTGCGTAGTTCAAAAGAGTTCGAATCATCACGAATTTTTCTTTTGATACGTAGCACATCTATATTTGCGACTTCGTTTTTCGTCCTCATAAAATAAATGTACACATATTTTTAGCTATTTGGCGTGATTTCTTTGAACTAAAACACTAAAAACAATATATTTTCTAAAACTTTGTGTTTTTTTAATTTACACACAAATCAATTGTTTTCTGTCAAATTTGATATTTTAAGTTGGCAATATGATGACAGTCTCAACTAAAAAACAGTTGTGGTTCATAATACTAAAACACAGTTTGGTCGTGTGTAAGTTTGGTCTACTTTTACACGACGACCCTGAATTTAGTTGAGAACCGTGATAGGTGTAATAATGTTGGTATCTGAGGCTCATTTTACTTCGAAAAGATTTTTTAAAGTAAAATGCTACACTCTATATGATTCGAAGGACCTGAGAGGGAGAGCATGCGGTAGTTCAGCAATTCTAATTAAGACTACAATGCAAAACATACGTTCTGGGGTTCGCGCCTTATTACACCTAGAGGTACCGCGTTGTTGAACACAATTTCAAAAATGGGATTGGACGTCATTTCGAATGGAGAGTCCACTTACTGGCCTACTGACATACATAAAATTCCAGATGTCATAGATTTTGGCGTCATGAAAAATATTTCTAGGGATTTAGTTCATGTTGAAGCTTCATTAGATCTCTCCTCCGATCACTCTCTCCACTATCGTTACGGTCTGTAATCCACTAAGAAGTGTTTTACCTCACCCATATGTGAAGATGATCAATCGTGTTAATTGGCTGGGATTCAAAAAATATCTTAGTAGTCATTGCACGGAAAACATTACGCTAAGAACACATCGCTCCTTTTTTGCAACATAGTCATAACTCAAAAAAACTAGTTCGCCAGAAAACGAGTTTAAAGTTTTCAATTTACACACAACTTAATCGAAAAAGAAAATTTAATTTTTCTCTCAAGAGCTGAGTAAACAAGATATATGTATGAAATTTTTACACAAGATAAATAACATTTAAGAAATTTATTATTCGACATATTGTCATAAGTTTATTTCAGCGATGTCTATATGCATTTCATTGTTGCCGTAACAAATCGTCAGTAGACTTCAACCACACATTTTGAACAGTCACAAACCTCTTATCTTATGTACAGACTTTCAAAAACTATTTGAGAATTCACAAATAATAATATTTTTGAAAATCACAAAAAAAAAATAAGCATAGTAGGCTTAGAACTTTATTCAAAAATATTATTATTTGTGAATTCTCAAATAGTTTTTGAGAATTCAAACACTTTGCATTACCCATCAACAAAAGTAATTTTTCAACATAACATGTAAAAGCCGACATGGAACAATATTTACAGACTATAGAAGATAACATAGAAAAAGATGTTGCCAGAACAAGATTAGCCAATAAAATAAGCCATTTTAAGAGAAATATGAGAAGCTCAGAAAGGGAAAAATTTATACTTAAAGTTTTTAAAGAAACGAAGAGATTCTTGAAAATCCATGATGAAATTTTAGTTACACAGGCGGATAAAGGAAATAAAACGGTTATGATGTACAAAAAAGAATATAGTGACAAAATGGAAAAATTATTAAACGATAAGGAAACGTACAAAGTAATAAGATCAGATCCTACAGAAAAGTTAAAAAAAGACAATAATAACATAGTATCAGAGATGTATAAAAATGGTTTTATAGATAAATGGCAAAAACGAAAATCAACTTTTCCAGCAGCAACAGCCCCAAGAATCTATGGACTACCCAAAATTCATGAAACAGACATTCCCCTTAGACCAATAGTATCTTCAGTGAAAGTTCCATGTTATGAACTATCGAAATACATAGGCAATATTCTAAAACAAACAATTTCAATAGATTATAATTTAAAAAATTCCACACAGCTAAAAAGCCAGCTTATGAACAAAACACTCGATGAAGGTGAAATATTAGTTTCTTTTGATGTCATATCACTTTTTACCTATATTCCTGGTCACCTAGCTATTCAAAATATTATGAAAAAATGGACCACTCGAAATTTCTTAAAATTTTACAATTTTGCCTCAAAGACAATAATTATTTTGTCTATAAAGACAAAATATATAATCACATTTATGGAATGCCTATGGGAAATCCTCTCTCCCCCACCATAGCAGATATTGTACTTGACAACTTACTAGACGATGCACTTCATGTCATGCTACATAGATCGAAAAATAAAATAAGTTTTGACTTGTATGCAAAAGAAATGTCCTCTGGTAGAATAATGAATTTTTACACAACACAGCCAAAAAGTCAAATAATTAACACCGCAAAAAGTTTTATAAAAAGAGTGCTTAGTATCAGCGACAGACAATTTCACAGCAAAAACATTAAAATTATATTCCAAATTTTAAAGAAAAACAGTTTTCCTACAAACTTGATAAACTTACTTACTGAAAGCATAAAACAACAACTTAAAAATAACTCACAACAAACCAATACCTCACCAAAAGAAGACAAAAAATGTTTCAGTGTATCATATGTCCCCAACCTTACTGACAACAATAACATAAGAAAAACAATAAAAATAACAAATGCTTGTTTTGCTTATAAACCAAACAGAACTTTAAACTCAATATTTACAAAAACAAAAACGCGGGCTGAGAAAAATAAACAAAACAATGTCATATACGAAATACAATGTAAAGGGAAAAACGACGAAAACTGTGATCTAATATACATTGGCACAACAAAGAGAAGTTTAGATACAAGAATGGGAGAACATAAAATGGACATACTAAAAAAGAAGGAAACAACAGCACTAGCACAACATGTATTACAAACTGGACACTCAGCTGACTTCGAAGGAGTTAAAATTTTGGATATAGAAAAAATGGAACGAAAAAGATACACTATTGAAACATTAAGAATACAGCAAAAAATAAACAAAACAATGAATCTAAAAGAAGATACAGCAAACATAAACACAAACTACAAAGTAGCTTTAAACGAAACAGATCTGTGATATTAAGTTAAGTTGTGTTTAAAAAATGTTATATTTGTTTATATATGTTTTAATGTTGAGTATTGTTATTCAATATGTAAAATATGTATATGTACCTATGTAATTAATTATTCCATGAATTGTAAGTTAAAATGACTCAAAGCAAAATTGTTTTATATAATTGTTTTTATTACACGGTGCGACAGTCCAAAAAACCTGGGACCGCATATTATTTTTCTTGTAGGGCTTGTCGAGTTAAAGAAGAATCCAATAGTGAAATATGCCGGACACCTCCAAAATCCGGATTTATGGTTAAAAAACCGGTTTTTTTACCTTTGCGCACTTATAAGCCTGTACCTTTTTTGATAACGATCCGATTTTCAATTTGTTACTAGATTTGGAAAGAAGAAACTGAGATCTTTCGAATGATATATAATTTCGTTAAGAAAACTTGAGAAATTTTGGTGTTATTGTCCAGCAAACACAAATTTTGTAGATTTTTCAAAAATTTTTCAACTTTGGTGACGTTTTTATACACTATTTTATTAAGAAACTATAATATTATTGAATTTATTCAAAAAGTACATTTAGTTACGATTACAATGCATATTTAGGGTTAAAAATAGATACGCAATTGACTGAGTTATTTAACTTTTCATGAAAACAAAATTTTTTCCAAAATGCCTGCACAATGTTTTTGGTGTTGTTTTTATGCACCTTCTATTAAGTTACAAATCAATGTTATCCTAAACACAAAAAGAAATTGTAATGAGAGTTTTAGTCATTCAAAAATATTGTCTTTTTCGTGTTCTTTTTATGCACTTTCCTTAAAATTACAAATCACTATTAGCGTAAACACAACAAAAATTATAGTTTTTTATTTTAATATGACGTTTTGTTAATGTCTTCTTTTTCGCTTTGAATCTGTGTATTTAAAAAAATTTTCACAATTTAATAAAAATCGTGTGCAATTTAAATTAAAATTAATTAAAAAATGTGTGGATGGAAGGATCTCTTCTTGTTCAAAATCTTTTTCTGTTACATCGACACATTTGCTCGTTGTCGGTAGATCATTACTTGCAGGTATCGGTTTTATAACAGTTGCAACATTTGCATACTTAATGTTTTTGCGCGTTTAAAAACAGTGACCTAAAACATCGGTTTGACAAAAGTAGCAATCATTTGGTTTATGATATGGCTGATGATGCCAAATCATAGGCGTAGAAAAGGGCAAAACAAACTAAGGTTGAATTTTCTTTTTTTTTAATGTATTACAGAAATATTGACAAACAAATTCTGGCTCGTACCAACGACTAGTATCAAAAAAACGATTAAATACTTTATTGTACACTTCTACCACTCCAATATTGTTTTTAAAACCACGCCGGTGACTGATATCAGTAAATAAGCCACAAATATAGCAAAATTTTTTACGATTGTCACACATTTTTTAATTAATTTTAATTTAAATTGCACACGATTTTTATTAAATTGTGAAAATTTTTTTAAATACACAGATTCAAAGTGAAAAAGAAGACATTAACAAAACGTCATATTAAAAGAAAAACTAAAATTTTTGTTGTGTTTACGCTAACAGTGATTTGTAATTTTAAGGAAAGTGCATAAAAAGAACACGAAAAAGACAATATTTTTGAATGACTAAAACTCTCATTACACTTTTTTTTTTGTGTTTAGGATAACATTGATATGTAACTTAATAGAAGGTGCATAAAAACAACACCAAAAACATTGTGCAGGCAATTTGGAAAAAATTTTGTTTTCATGAAAAGTTGAATAACTCAGTCAATTGCGTATCTATTTTTAACCCCAAATATGCATTGTAATCGTAGCTAAATGTACTTTTTGAATAAAATCAATAGTATTATAGTTTCTTAATAAAATAGTGTATAAAAACGTCACCAAAGTTGAGAAATTTTTGAAAAATCTACAAAATTTGTGTTTGGTGGACAATAACACCAAAATTTCTCAAGTTTTCTTAACGAAATTATATATCATTCGAAAGATCTCAGTTTCTTCTTTCCAAATCTAGTAAGAAATTGAAAATCGGATCGTTATCAAAAAAGGTACAGGCTTATAAGTGCGCAAAGGTAAAAAACCCGGTTTTTTAACCATAAATCCGGATTTTGGAGGTGTCCGGCATATTTCACTATTTGATTCTTCTTCAACTCGACAAGCCCTACAAGAAAAATAATATGAGGTCCCAGGTTTTTCTACTTCATTCAAATTTGTAACACTGTGTTATTTAAATAGACGATCCCTTGAAAAAGTGGACAAAAAATCTACGAAACGTCGGGAAAAACTGTAAATAAATGGATTTTTATTTGCATTGAAATATTAGGCCCAATTAGCTTAAAAGGAAATCAACTTGTTTTATTTTTTTTTTTCAAATTCACTAACAATTTTTCGGAAATCTTTTTCATCATATATTTGGATTTTAGTTTCATCGTTTAATTGGAATGATGTGAAAAGTATTTTCATCAATGGTCGACAGTAGGTTTTTTAGAAGTGCGTTAGAAATTTTTTCTCTCAGATAAATAGGTGGTTGCTTAAAAGACTTTTGCGATGATGCAGCGGACTTGTCGTTTTGGTCTTGCAATAATTCAAAACGATTTTGACGATTGGTAGAAGCAGTGTTGTTAGACAATTTTTTCTAAAAATCGTCAAATTTTAAAAATAAAATCTTCAAAATCGTCACAATTTTCAAAAAGTATCGTCGAAAAATCGTCATACAAGAACTATCCGTTTTATTGAACAACAATATACCATATTAGAAATCAAGTACTATTTTATGTAACAAAAAACAATGCATCGACTTTATTGTCAAAGATAAAAACTATAGGGTGAAATTAAAGCAAAAAATTCTGAATATATAATAGTGTGTAACAATTTCTAAATAAAACTAGATTCAAAATAAAGCATGTAAAATTCCGACGAGTTACACTTGTAATAATTTTTTGAAAACATAATTATTTCAATGGTTTCTGTGTCCAGTAAATTTTAGATCTTGGTTTTGCTTTCTCATTCGTAATGTTAAAAAAAGCACACATGCATACACAAAACTATGAATTAAAAATATGAGCTGAAAAATAAGACTTGTATTGTGTGAACGCCGATGAAAGTTCAAAGAAGAAAAAGTAATAAGCTTTGCAATAAGACTTGGCTAGTGCGAACTGGGACTTAGACGCAAGATTTCGAAAAACTTTTTAGTAAAGGAAGAATTTCAGAGTCCATGTTTAAAATAACTGATGCTGTAATTAAATTAAAATTTTTAAAAATTGTGTTATCGAAAACAAATCTCTTTTCTGCAAGGACTTGGCATATTTATGTTACTTAATACTTATTTCAACAAATCGTCAAAATATGAGGAATATTGGAAACAAAATCGTCAATCGTCATTTTGGGAAATTTGTTATAAAAAGTCGTCAAAATGACGTAAAATCGTCAAATCTAACAACACTGGGTAGAAGTTGCGCTTTTATCATTAGACATCTTTGGAGCAGATGCAATTTTTGTAGAATTTGGGCTTTTGTAGAATTTGGGCTCTCGCTTTACAATTGTGATGTATCTGTCCATTCCGACTTGGACCTTGGGTTTTGGACCCGCTTTCGCGCGATATTATCCGCGCGAAGCGGATAATATTGCTAAGTTGAAGGTAGAAGTACTAGGCAATGTTAACGAATCACTAGTTGACATTGGACAAAGCGAAGTGGATCGCTGATGAAAAAGTCGCTTTTCCGTTAGAAAAAGGCTATCATTCTACTTTTTATTTTTAATGTTTTCATTAATGCCCTTATGCAAAAACGATTGTTAAAGTTAAAGCATGCTTTAAAACTGGTTTTGCCATACAAAATTCGTTTGTTAAACCAACTTTACGCTTAACAATCGTTTTTGCATAAGGGGGTAAGAGTTTCAGAACTCACAGTAAAATCGGCATTTCTGCCGTTAGAACTCACTTCACAATTTTTTTCCTTCGAGGTACTCATATAGAGTATTCCTCAAGGTTACTTTGTTTGTGTTTGCTTGCGGTTGTTTTGTTTTTGTTATCTCTTGCTATGTAAAAAATATTAGTAAAGCCAACAAAGCTTATTTATCAAGGTGAATAGTTGTTACGAATATTTTTTTTTTGTATGATTTCTGATTTTGTTTTTTATTTTTTATTTTTGTTCCGTATGTATGTAAAAAAAACCGCTATAAAGTCTGTTCACTATGAAGGTTCAACTAGAACTGAATAATAATACTTACATATACATATTTACTTACATGTAGTACGTACCGATAGTGCATCGAATAAGTAAATATAATTAATGTGATGATCGTAAAAGATAAGCAAGAATAGTTAAACATACTTAGGTAGAGTGATATAACTTCGTGCTAACCTAAATAGAAAAAATTTAAAAACAGAAGTGATACTTACAAATGTATTTACCAAAGGTAAATCAATAATTCTATACACAATCATTTCTTATATTCCATTTCATTGAAAATTTACGTTAAATAGCTGATGTTAATAATAATCTCTACCCCAGTAAATAGACATGGGTGCTGATGAAGTGCATGGCTGCACAGAAAACAATCGGTATTTCCCCTAGCTAATAAAGTCTAGTTTAATTTTTCTTCTCTTCTTTAAAAACTCACATTAATTAATAAAATTTTTTTATTCAATAAGAATTGAAATTACTGAACTTAAAACTGCTTAAAAATTATTTCTGATTTTTGATTAGATATTCTTGCCTGTAATAACTTGTGTTTAATAAATTTATAATTTCAGGTTCTTAAGAGAGAGAAAGGAAAGGCGCCACCACCACCAGCTTTAAATAAAGTAAAACCTTCATCATCCGATTTTTATTCTAATTCTGTTAACGATGAAATCGCCATGATAACATCGAATATTTATAGCAAACTTCAAATAGCAAACAGCGATAAAAAATATGAGGAATCAAAACAGCCACCTTCGCCGGTCTCCTCATCATCGACTGTTTCTGTTAAATCTACTGCATCTTTGAATAAAATTATAGATGGAAGAGAGACTGGCTTGAGCTCTAGTACGTCGATGGTAACTATTAATAGTGATATGTCTTCTTCTCCTCCACCATGTCAGCTAGAACAATTAATCGCTCCAAAAAATATACCACCAAATAGCTTAGAGTCTGCAATGGCGCAAATAACAGTTGTGACGAGTGTACATCCCCCCGTTATTATTGATAGTTCAGTTACGCGTTCAGTACAACATCAAAGTGATATTATTATTGTGTCCAACAACCTTAACGAGATATTGAATCCAAATGAGTTTTCAACGGATGATTATTATCCTCCTGGAGATGATAGTCATTTTGAATCTGAACTTCGATCCTTGCAAAATCCAACTTCAATGGTTCCGACATTATCCAAAGAGGCTAGTTCAAAAGAGGAAACTGATAAAGCTTTTCAACAGCATAAGGTTGAACCTCAAGGTAGAAAATTGGATGAAAGTGAAGTGGTAATAGTAAGTTCTTTTACTAATGACGATGATTTGGTTTACAATATAGCTTCGGAAGAAAGTCTTATGGATACTAGCCATGTATCAGTTGTGACTGTGGGAGATAAAATACATGTAAAAGACAGTAGCCATCTCCGTGGAACTAGCCAGAATCCCACTTATTCTTTATGCGAGTATAAAACTGAAATCGAGAAAAGTAATAACGATAGTAAACAGAATGTGAAAATTACTGAAATCGATGATATTAATAGTGTTTTTAGTCGTAGTCAAAGGCAATATCAATCATCCTACAATGGCGATGGAAGTGAAAGTGATTCTATGCGATCAAACACAGAATGTGAAAACCGAATCATTCGCCGTGGCATAGAGGTTAAAATTTCACTTTCTGTGGATAAAAGTGATGCCGAAAGTATTTCTACTACTGCTAGTCATGACAGTCGTATCGAAATGGAGATGGATAGAAAAGACTTACAAGAAGAAGAAAATGTTATTATTCGTCATAAAAAGCCTGCTGCTGGTTATAAGACCTATAGTAGCTCAGGTCTAAGCAAAGAGGAAGTGGAATTAAAAAATCTTAGAAAAAAAACTAGAAAACGTACTCGTAAATTTGAAATCGACGGTGTTCAGGTCACAACGACAACCAGCAGAGTTATCTACGGCGATGAAGAGAATGGTCGATTCTATGATGATCACGTATTTCGTAAACAGGAGTTACGAGAATTAAAAATGCTTCAGAAGCACGAAAAGAAACAGCAAACTGATCTTCAACTTAAAGAGCAAATTAGCAAAGAACAACAGGACCGCAGATTTGATCAGGAGAGAACATCTCTTGAAAAGACTTACGAATCTGATATGGATGCTCTTGCCCGACAACATAAACAGTTAGTTGAAAAAACTGAACAAGCTCAGGAACATGAGTTACGGTCATCTTCGAAGCGCATACGCGCTGAGCAAGAAAAAGAGCTCAAAAATTTTAGAGAAAATCTAAAACAGGAAATTCATTTGCTCAAACAAGAAGTTGATCTTTTGCCGAAGGATAAACGCAAGGACGAATTTAAAAAACGCCGATCAGTCATGGAGCTAGAACACGAAGAAAAAGAAAAAACATTCTTGGATTCACTAAAAGAAAGGCATGAGATGCTGTTAAGACGAATGAGTGAAAAGCATCACGATCATCTTGCCACAATACATCGAAACTTTTTACAGCAGAAACAAAATTCAATGCGTACACGTGAGGCACTTCTTTGGGAGCTAGAAGAAAAACAACTTCATGAACGTCATCAATTATCAAAACGTCACGTAAAAGAAATATGTTTTATGCAACGTCACCAAATGATTGTTCGTCATGAAAAAGAGCTCGACCAAGTAAAACGGATGCTTCAGCGAAAGGAAGAACAACTTGTCAAGAAACATGCCCTAGAAAAAAGAGCTTTGCCGAAAAGAATACGGGCGGAAAGGAAGGCGCGCGAGTTAATGTTTAGAGAATCGCTAAGAATATCATCAAACCTTGATCCTGACGTCGAACGCGAACGATTAAAGAGGGTGAGTATGTAGATAGGAATAGTATACACTGAAATATATATATATATATATATATATATATATATATATATATATATATATATATATATATATCTATATACTAGAGCGGGTCGATTTAAAAACCGCTCAAATTACACGGAAAATCGTATTCTAGGGATCAAAATAAGAAACTTTGCGAAGGAACCATACCTCTAAAATGTATTTTAATCTCCTTACTTTTGATCCGAAGGGTCAAATTTTGAAAAATATCACTTTGACCCATTTAGAGTTCCTCAATCGAGTCAAAATGTATGACCGACCGCCACTAATTTTGGAGGGCCGACCCACCTATGCCAGTGGCACACCCCCTGGAACCACCTCTGGGGGGTTTCCCATACAAGGTTTTCAAAAAATCAAAATTTTGGCACTTTACAAGAACAAATCGCGAAATGGATATGTTTTTTTATTTTTGGAGTTTATTTTTCTCTTCAGAAATTTATTTAGTCAAAACATATGTATATGTGTTTTATAGCTAGGTAATAAAATATATCTTCCATGTGTTTACAATATGTAGCTGTATACAGTAAAGAGCATGCCTAAAATCAGGTACGCATATGTACTATTTATTTTTAAGGTTCTCATTTTTAGTATTAAAGTCCAATTTTTTATAATAAAAATTCAGTATTTTACAACTATTCAAAGCGTAAGCTACATAGTTGATTATTTAAACAATCATCATATTACAATGAATCCACCATCCGCAAGATGAAGCCACAACAATTATCGAAAACCCAATGAGTCATATACACAAGCATGATGTTACTGTTTTTGGTGTGTCTACTGATTTGAGTTTAAGATATTATGTTTACTTGAGCGAACGTGCTAAAACAGACCAAAAAAAGTTTTCTTATAAATTATTCACTATTGAAGTACAAAATAAGTTGATTGGAATTTGGGAAAAACTTGGTATGGAAATAATGGCGAACAATTTTGGATATATTAAATTGAATAGATTGCTTGACAAATATCAAGAATAAATCAAGAGCAAAATGAAAAACTCAAAATTTCCAGAGTTTCTAAAATCTCTGGACAAAATTTTTTACATTGGAACGTGTAAATGCGATTTGAAGGCAGTTCCATGTGCATGCGGCTTGGTTCCAGAACGCCTCAAATAGTTTATGCACGATCAACATAATCAGAGAAGACTAACAGTGGCTGTATTTATGATGGAAATTGAAGAGCAAGGAGCAACGTCTACGTCATCAATGCCAACATACTAAGATCCCGATGATTCAACATACGCACCGACATCGGTTCAAGATGATATGGATTCAAGCACTAGTTCACAATATACAGAAAGATATGATTGTTTTAACTTTGCCTTGATATGTGACAGATTTGGTGTGCCTGATAGAGTAGTATCAGCATTAGGATCCGCTCTTTTCCAAGATTTAAAAATGAAAGATAAGCATGGCGAACCTCTCATCATGGATAAATCAAAAGTTCGCAGAGAAAAAGAGAAATGCAGACAAGAAGTGCTTTGCAAAGATTAGATGATACCAATTTGTTAGCATTTTCAATGGATGGCAGAAAAGATGATACTTTAACGAGACATAAAATTGATGGGAAGTATCATACTAGGATGGTAAAAGAACCTCATATTGTTATTTTTGAGAGAACCGAATTCTGAATTGATTGGTCACGTAAGACTGGAACATGAAACCGCTGAATACAAAACAACCAAATTAAATGATTTTTCAACGATAAAAATATATCACTGGATGCATTAATTGGCATATGCAGTGACGGCGAGCCAACAAAAATACTGGCCCACACCTTGGGATTATACGACGATTAGAATTGCTGTTTAAAAGACCATTGCATTGGTTCATTTGCCTTCTACACTTCAACGAACTTCCGTTTCGGCATTTGTTTGAATCTTTGGATAAATCAACCAGCACTGGACCAAAATCGGCAAGCGGAAAACTGAGCCGTCAAATCGAAACTTGTGAAATCAAATCTTCCGTTAAGTTATTGCTATCACTCATTTATTACGATTAATAATTTATAATTTTCAACCGTTTTTAATTATTTTATTATTATATATTTCAGGTGGTGGACGGCTTTCAGAAAATTGAGTTGAAAAATATGCCCCCTGCTCCAGAAAAAATAAAATTTTCCACCGATTCGAAGTACTTATACGAGATGGCTTATGCAATTTCTAGCGGCGTGGTTTCGGTGGATCTGGCTAACATCAAACCAGGGAAAATTGTACATTCTCTCTGGCTTACCAAGGCCGGTAGATTATTACGATTGTATGCGACAACGGAAAATCTATCCGAAAATTTACTGGTTCTGGTTGAATTTATAATTAAATGGTATGTGCCAATGTACTTCAATATCAAGTATTACAGATCTGTCGTATATGGTACTGCATTATTTTTCAAGTTCAATAGTTGGTCACGGTTTCTACAACCTCATTTACGCAGTATTGTCAATAAAGTAATTAGAGATAATTCATATTATGCGCATTCGGAAAATATCTTGCTATCAATGTTGTTTGATAATAGCAAAGAAAAGCGAGACTGTGCTATAAATAAAATTCTACATTATCAAACCGATGTTAAAGACCCAACGGAAGTTAGAGTTTATAAAAAACCAGATATAAACTTTAATTGCACAAGTTACACGGAAATGATAAATTTGAATATAAATAACGTATTTGAACCACCATTCTCGTGAAGCATTCCGTGTGATACATTGAAAGAATATTTAAATCAAGAAGATCCACCGTTTTTTTTATCCAAAAATTCCATCACACATACAAGGAACGGAACGACACGTTCAATTGCTAGCTAGCGTTTCCAAACGAGTTATTCCAGTAAATAAAGAGGCTGTTATGGTGACGACATTAGAGAGGCGTGCGAAATTGTCCAGACTTGAAAGCAAAAAAGACTTCGAACATTAATTTTTTTTAGTTTCTTTTCTATTACTACGTAAAATTAATTTTTTCATTTCTAAGGAGAAAAATAAACTTCAAAAATAAAAAAACATAGCCATTTCGCTGATTTTTTCTTGTAAAGTGCCAAAAATTGTGATTTTTTTAAATGTTTGTATGGGAAATCCCCCAGAGGTGGTTCCAGGGGGTGTGCCACTGGCATAGGTGAGTCGGCCCTCCAAAATTAGTGGGGGTCGGTCATACATTTTGACTCGATTGAGGAACTCTAAATGGGTCAAAGTGAGATTTTTCAGAATTTGACCCTTCGGATCAAAAGTCGGGACATCAAAATACATTTTAGAGGTGTGGTTCTTTCGGCAAAGTTTCTTATTTTGATCCCAAGAATACGATTTTCCTTGCAATTTGAGCGATTTTGTGCCTTCTTCTCAAATCGACCTTTAATACATACATATATTCATTTTAACTATAATTCTTTTATTCATATAGTTCCAAGAACAAGATAAGAAACGTTATTCGCAAGAAGAACGCCGTTTTGAAATCAAGCATCAAAAACAACTAGAAGAGCTAAGAGTAACGAGAGAAAGCACAATAAGGTTAGTTGTACAGAATTGATATTTACCTTTATTATATTATTGATTTACAGCTTGTTTTTCGAAAATTAATAAATAGCATTGTAGCATTTTCAAGTGTCTGCCAAAAAAAATCTTTAAATGAATACATTAGTACATGATACAACTATCTAAATAGTCGATAGAGGAAACCTCTCGCTTCACAAAAAAAATCAAAAAGGTAATAAAAAAAGTATGGATTTGAGAAATAAAACAATGCAACAAAAGAAAGCTCGTGGAAAAACACATGAACAGGACAGTATATGTTCGATAGTAGTACCAAAGGTACCCAGCAAAAAATTTCAAAAAAGGTAATCGGGTTTGAAATTAAGCATTTTTAGTGGAAGCTGTTCTTTACTGGATTACCAACTTATGCCCTTATGCAAAAACGATTGTTAAAGTTAAAGCATGCTTTAAAACCGATTTTGCCATACAAAATTCGTTTGTTAAACCAACTTTAAGCTTAACAATCGTTTTTGCATAAGGGGGTTAATGATTTTAACAGGGTAGGAAAATGTACACTCTTTTCCTCTTTTGCTCATTGCGTACTGTTGTCTTGCGCCTTAAAATGTAGAGCATGCGCAAAGAGCGGAGTACAAAAAAAGCGCAGCCACTGTTTGCGCTTTGCGTTTGCTCCTCACATGTAGGAGCAAACTCTTTGAGCAAGTAGCAACGATGTTACTCTTTTGCTCTTTTGCACCGCGTATTGTGTACATTGAGTGGCTCATTACGCTTGCTCTTTTTAACATTAACAGTGGTTACTTTGGGTTAAATTAAATAATACAAAGTATTAAAATAAATAATATCGATTTTCTCGCCATTAAATTTTTTGTATTTACATATGTATGTACATATTAATGTATGTATGTATGTACATGTACATATATTTACATGTACGTATACATACATATCTGTGGCAATAAATAATAATGGCCTAAGTCTTATTTTCTCGAGAACCGTAAGAGCTAAGGACCTGAAATTTGGAAAGAGTGTGTAGACCCTTGGCCGCTACAACAACAAATACATGAGAGTTGGAAATTAAAGGGTGTTCCAAAACGAGCAACGAAAAATGTTAAAGTCCCATGTTATATACATACAAATGCACTTGAAATTTGTAAAGTTAGTGTATTTTTATACAGACTACAACAATTAAAAAAATTTTAATTAGAGGGTGTACCATCAGTTAATGTAATCTTGACTATGTAATTTTGACAACTTGCTCTATCTTGGAAACCGTAAGAGCAAAAATCTTGAAATTTTCAAAACCGGTAAAACTAAAAAAACAAAAAATTATAAAATCGCCAAACCGAAAAAAATCGCCAATTAAAAAAAAGCGCCAAGACGAAAAAAAGCACCAGATTAAAAAAAATTTCTAAATCGAAAATAAATCGCCAAAAATGAAAAAATCGCCAAAAATAAAAAAACGCCAAAATTAAAAAAATCGCCAAAATTAAAAAAATCGCCAAAATTAAAAAAATCGCCAAAATGAAAAAAAACGCCAAAATTAAAAAAATCGCCAAAATTAAAAAAAACACCAAGTTAAAAAAATATCTAAATCGAAAAGAAATCGCGAAAAACCGGAAAAATCGCCAAAATGAAAAAAAATCGCCAAAATTAAAAAATCTCCGAAATTAAAAAAATCGCCAAAATTAAAAAATCTCCGAAATGGAAAAAAATCGCCAAAATTAAAAAATCTCCGAAATGGAAAAAAATCGCCAAAATGAAAAAAACGCCAAAATTAAAAAAAATCGCCAAAATTAAAAAAATCGCCAAAATTAAAAAAATCGCCAAAATTAAAAAAATTGCCAAAATTAAAAAATCGCCAAAATGAAAAAAATCGTCAAAATGAAAAAAGCACAAAATTAAAAAAAATTTCTAAATCGAAAATAAATCGCGAAAAATGAAAAAATCACCAAAAATAAAAAAACTCCAAAATTAAAAAAATCGCCAAAATTAAAAAATCGCAAAAATTAAAAAAATCGCTAAAATTAAAAAAAGCGAAAACATTATTTTAACTGAAAAAAACGTAAAAAAACATGAATGCTCGTTAAGAAATTTCGGTAGTTTCTCTTAACCTTTTTAAAAACATTAAAACTTTGATTTTTGAGTACATAAGTCAAAGTCTGTGAACATTTTGTTTTAAATAAATATGTATGTATATGTTGATAAAAAAGGATTGCAACAAATATTAAAAAACGGAGTATGTGCAAATTATTTCGGCAATACCAGCAACATAACTGTGAAGCGGTACTCTGCTATGAAAGCAAAAACAACTCGTATTCAGGTACGAACTCGTACTGACATATTTTTCTTGTTTGTTTGAAAATTTATTGTTTATGAGGAATGCAAACCAAATTGGTTTTTATGATGTGATGTGTACCTGCTTATACATATGTACGTGCTTATACATATGTATACTTACATTTTTGTTGTTTGATTGAAAATTTAATAATTATCTATAATTATTAGTTTTGGCCAATCGAAATTTTATGTTTTGTTGTGCTATATATGTAATTCAGCTATTAGGCCTACCATATTTTATGTAAATATAAAATAAATTAAATTAAATAATTTTTTGTTTTCATAAAGTCATCATGCGTCCCTAAATACATACATATGTATGTGTTATACATGCGTATTTACGTTGATATCAATGTGTATACATATGTACATGCATACATACATACATACCTACCACCTACATTTATTTCTGCAATAACAAAATACAAAAAAAAATTACTTTTCAACCAAAAATATATCCGTTTCAACAACATACACACATACATACATAGTTACGTATGTACATATGTAGCACGTACATACACATGTGTAAGCAGGTACACATCACATCATAAAAACCAATTTGGTTTGCATTCCTCATAAGAAATAAATTTTCAAACAAACAAGAAAAATATGTCAGTACGAGTTCGTACCTGCATACGAGTTGTTTTTGCTTTCATAGCAGTGTACCGCTTTACAGTTATGTTGCTGGTATTGCCGAAATAGTTTGCACATACTCCGTTTTTTAATATTTGTTGCAATCCTTTTTATCAACATATACATACATACTAGGGATGCCAAACGGGAAATCCCGAACCCGAAAATCCCGGGATTTTCGGGACTTAGCGAATCCCGAATCCCGGGATTTGTAAAATTCAATCCCGGGATTTCATTTTCGGGATTTCTTAGCAATTTGTATATAAAAAATTTTATAAATTCAAATTTTCGTTTATTTTATGGAATTTTTTATAGTATTTAAAAGTCCCATACAATTTTATACGTACAGTTTTAACAATTTATTGACTATTCGTGACATATTTCTTATAAATTAACAATAAGTGCAAAATAAATAAATTACTTTCTTACGGTTATTTTCATCAAAGGTGCTAGAATACATGTACATTTTAGAATTATTTTGAAAACAGAAGACACATATTAGCTTTGGAATCACAAATCATCATTTACATATATTCTTCACAATTTATATTCTTTGATACAAGGCAAGTGAAAACTTTTTGTTGTCGGGTTGACGGAAAAGCGAGAAATATTTACAGAATAATGCGGAGTATTTTGTCTAAAAAACTGCTCGAGTGTGTGTGTATGTTTTTTACATTACAGTTCAAAATTATTTTCTTTTTTACTTAGACCATTTAGGTAGTTTTTGACACAAACCTAAGATCAAACCCTTTTAAATGACATGGGTTTGATAAATAGTTTTAGTCATAAACGACCAACTGAATGATTTCGACTAAATTATAGTTTTATTCGAGTTGCAGAGTAAAAGGCCAGGACACTAATAAACCATACACTTCTTGGCGAACATATGTATCTGTTGAACTTGTAGAAAACAACCTATGTATGAATTTAAAATTTTTCAGTAGAGCAAAAATACTGTTTAAGTGCTCAGGCAAACTTTTAATGTATGTGCCTATAAAAATGTGATCGTTAGACGTAATTAATCGAATTTGATTAGAATAGTGTATACATTTCTTTTAATTTTTCGCCATGTTCAGCTTTATTATCGTTGTCATAGTCGTAACGAAATCGATAAAAAGTTATATAATGCTTGGTATACATACATACATATGTATGTAACAAAAATGAAAGTGAATCTAAAAATGTTCGTAAGTCAACTTAAGCGGTAGTGATAAAAGTCCACAGATACATTCGTTTTGGTTTAGATTATAGTAAAACATTTATATTAAAAACAATATAATTAACAATATATTAAGTTATTGTTTTCACTATAAATTCTCTAACATCAAATGTGAATAATCAACTTAAAAATAGATGAGAAAAATTCTTTTGATTTTTATTTCGTACTCGTATTAGAAAATTGTTCACTTTAAAAACAATTGTGGAATGATAAATTATGAACATAAAACCTTTTAAAATGCATTAAATTGTTATTAAAGTAATATTTATTTAAAAATATAATTTGTTTTACGAAAAAAATTCGATCCCGAAATCTCGAAAATCCCGTAATCCCGAAAAATCCCGGGATCCCGAAAATTCCGAGATCCCGAAAATCCCGGGATTTTCGGGATCGGGATTACAAAATCCCGAATCCCGGGATTTCCAAAAATCGATCCCGATTGGCATCCCTAATACATACATATTTATTTAAAACAAAATGTTCACAGACTTTGACTTATGTACTCAAAAATCAAAGTTTTAATGTTTTTAAAAAGGTTAAGAGAAACTACCGAAATTTCTTAACGAGCATTCATATGTTTTTTTTTACGTTTTTTTCAGTTAAAATAATTTTTTCGCTTTTTTTAATTTTGGCGATTTTTTTAATTTTGGCGATTTTTTTAATTTTGGAGTTTTTTTATTTTTGGTGATTTTTTAATTTTTCGCGATTTATTTTCGATTTAGAAATTTTTTTTTAATTTTGTGCTTTTTTCATTTTAGCGATTTTTTTCATTTTGGCGATTTTTTAATTTTGGCGATTTTTTTTAATTTTGGAGTTTTTTTATTTTTGGTGATTTTTTCATTTTTCGCGATTTATTTTCGATTTAGAAATTTTTTTTAATTTTGTGCTTTTTTCATTTTGGCGATTTTTTTCATTTTGGCGATTTTTTAATTTTGGCGATTTTTTTTAATTTTGGCGATTTTTTTAATTTTGGCGATTTTTTTAATTTTGGCGATTTTTTTTAATTTTGGCGTTTTTTTCATTTTGGCGATTTTTTTCCATTTCGGAGATTTTTTAATTTTGGCGATTTTTTTTCATTTTGGCGATTTTTCCGGTTTTTCCCGAAAATCCCGGGATTTTCGGGATCGGGATTACAAAATCCCGAATCCCGGGATTTCCAAAAATCGATCCCGATTGGCATCCCTAATACATACATATTTATTTAAAACAAAATGTTCACAGACTTTGACTTATGTACTCAAAAATCAAAGTTTTAATGTTTTTAAAAAGGTTAAGAGAAACTACCGAAATTTCTTAACGAGCATTCATATGTTTTTTTTTACGTTTTTTTCAGTTAAAATAATTTTTTCGCTTTTTTTAATTTTGGCGATTTTTTTAATTTTGGAGTTTTTTTATTTTTGGTGATTTTTTAATTTTTCGCGATTTATTTTCGATTTAGAAATTTTTTTTTAATTTTGTGCTTTTTTCATTTTAGCGATTTTTTTCATTTTGGCGATTTTTTAATTTTGGCGATTTTTTTTAATTTTGGAGTTTTTTTATTTTTGGTGATTTTTTCATTTTTCGCGATTTATTTTCGATTTAGAAATTTTTTTTAATTTTGTGCTTTTTTCATTTTGGCGATTTTTTTCATTTTGGCGATTTTTTAATTTTGGCGATTTTTTTTAATTTTGGCGATTTTTTTAATTTTGGCGATTTTTTTAATTTTGGCGATTTTTTTTAATTTTGGCGTTTTTTTCATTTTGGCGATTTTTTTCCATTTCGGAGATTTTTTAATTTTGGCGATTTTTTTTCATTTTGGCGATTTTTCCGGTTTTTCGCGATTTTTTTTCATTTTGGCGATTTTTCCGGTTTTTCGCGATTTCTTTTCGATTTAGAAATTTTTTTAACTTGGTGTTTTTTTTAAATTTGGCGATTTTTTTAATTTTGGCGTTTTTTCCATTTTGGCGATTTTTTTCATTTTGGCGATTTTTTAATTTTGGCGATTTTTTTAATTTTGGGGTTTTTTTTTTTTGGCGATTTTTTCATTTTTGGCGATTTATTTTCGATTTAGAAATTTTTTTTAATCTGGTGCTTTTTTTCGTTTTGGCGCTTTTTTTTAATTGGCGATTTTTTTCGGTTTGGCGATTTTATAATTTTTTGTTTTTTTAGTTTTACCGTTTTTGAAAATTTCAAGATTTTTGCTCTTACGGTTTCCAAGATAGAGCAAGTTGTCAAAATTACATAGTCAAGATTACATTAACTGATGGTACACCCTCTAATTAAAATTTTTTTAATTGTTGTAGTCTGTATAAAAATACACTAACCTTACAAATTTCAAGTGTATATACATACAATTGTATGTATATAACATGGGACTTTAACATTTTTCGTTGCTCGTTTTGGAACACCCTTTAATTTCCAACTCTCATGTATTTGTTGTTGTAGCGGCCAAAGGTCTACACACTGTGTCCAAATTTCAGGTCTGTACCTCTTACGGTTTTCGAGAAAATACTAATATAGTTTTAGACATAGTTAATTTTACATAACACAAAAAGTTTTCCAACCCTGGAAACGTCTTTTTAATTTTTTTATTTTTTAAAATTTGAAATACCAATTTTAGTCGTACTGAAGTGTAAAATAAGTTTATTTAACAAAAAAACAAAAAATTTGTATTATCTAGTTACTTTTATATGGCAAAATAAAGTTTAAGTTTTCCAGCTCTGCAATCGTCTGCTCGATTTTGCTGAGTTTCAATACCAATCTAGTTTGTATTTTTTGACACACCAGTACAAGAACGAAGTCTCTAGCTTTTCTGGGAGCTTCGGAAAACCGATTTCACGTACAGACAGACGGATAGACGGACAGACGGACATCGCTTATTCGTCTTCCCTATGCATAAGGATCCAGAATATATATATTTTATGGGCCGCTTATTGATATTATAGAAATTACAAACGGAATGACAAACCTATATATACGCTTATACCATTTTTTTGGTAAAGGGTATAAAAAAGGTCCAATTAAAGAACTTGAAATCAGTCGATTTTTCAGATAATTTAAAAACCCTAATAAAATAAATACTACATTACTACTACATCAATTAAAACTAAAAATAAAAATTATTAAGGTTTTTACAAAATGTCATCCGTTAACATTTTTATATTTTATCATAATAATCATTACAACGAAACAGAATCTTTTAAAAGAAAATATGTATTTTGTACCACAGTAAAGGAGCAATGCGCATTTTTTGCTCTTTGCAGCTCTTTTACACATTGCGTAAACAACAGGAGCGGAGCATGCAAAGAGCCAACCATGGTACTGCTCTTCTTGCTCCGATTTTGTAATGAGCAGCGTCCACATAGTGGCGCAGAGCAAGAGCAATAACATTGACACTCCGCTCTTTGCGTAAAAGTGCCAAAAGAGCTGAAAAGAGCGGAGCTGCTCCGCGTATTTTCTTACCCTGGATTTTAACAAGGCGTGAGACTAAAATAATCGATTCATGAGAAGTACTTACTTTTTTTATTTGGCAACTTGTTCACGTAATCTATTTAATAAAAAAAATTATTCTCCTCATTTAGCAACTTCTTTTTATTTTTTTTTAAATTTTAGGTAATGTGATTTGTAAGTAATGAAATTTAGTAATCAGAAAAGTAAGTCATTAGATGACAAGTTGTTCTGATTGTAATGTGTAATTTTTTGCTGCTGTAACGAATGTCCATTTTAGCGAATGCGAAAGCAGATAATAGGTTTTAATGTTTGCGAAGAGGAATGCAGATACGAACAATACATTAAAAAATTACATAAAAATAAGTCAGGGAAGCCTACAAATGTTTTGCTGCTGTATTGGTGAGAGAATTTGGCATACAGTGATACGAAAAAGTAAGCATTAAGATTGTAATTCAAACTTAATCACAAAAAATTGTTTTGGTTGAAACAAAAAAAAAATAAAACAATGTGGTTCACACAGAATTTGATATCTGTTGACTTAGTTAGTGGGATGAGAACCTTTTCAATACATATTGCGGTTTTAAAATCTAACTTGATCAAATGTATTGAAAATTTTCCGACTTTATCAAGTAAACAAATAACAAATTCTTAAATAAAAACTATTGGTAAACTGTCTACTATTTTTTTTTTAATTAAAGTTTAATTTGCTTTCAGTATATTCGACCCTATATCCATTGAATTAATTTTTCCTCATCATTATATATTGATGGAAGAGCATGCGGTGGATCAGCAATTCTGATAAAGTCAAGACTCAAGCACTATATTCTGGACAACATTTGTGAAGAACATCTACAAGCAACAAATATTTGTGTCGAAAATTTTTGCTCAAATTTTGTCATATCATCAATTTACTCTCCTCCTAGATTCGCAATTACTGAGGATCAATACAAGGATTTCTACAAATCTCTTGACCCTTGCTCGTAGCAGCTGGCGACTATTGTAGTCTGGGGTTCGCGTCTTATTACACCTAGAGGTCGGGCATTGTTCAACACAATTTCAAAAATGGGCTTGGACGTCATTTCGAGTGGGGAGCCCACTTACTGGCCTACAGACATACAAAAAATTCCGGATGTTAAAGATTTTGGAGTCATGAAAAATATCTCTAGGGAATTAGTTCATGTTAAAGCTTCTCAAGATCTCTCCTCCGATCACTCTCCCACGATCGTTACAATTTGAAGCCCACTAAGAAGTGACTTACCTCACCCATATGTGAAGACGATCAACCGTGTTAATTGGCTGGGGTTCAGAAAATATATCAGTAGTCACTGTACGGAAAACATTACGCTAAGAACATCCGAAGATATTGAATTTAACATTGGCAATCTTATCAAAAATATAAAACAGGCTGCTGAACATGCGACTACCTCCCACCCGCAGACTGGATTTAATAACATTTACTCTACGGATATTGAACATCTCGTAAGGGAAAAAAGAAGAGCTAGAAAGGAGTGGCAACAGCACTGATCCCCCAACATAAAATCAGATTTAAAGAGTGCACTAAACGACTCCAAGACTTGCTTGCATTTGAAAAAACTGCATCTCTTAAAACCTATCTCAAAGGTCTTGATGCCACACCAGCATCTAATTACTCTTTGTGGCGCGCTGCTAGAAAGCTTAAAACAGCAGTTGAGTTTAAACCACCTCTGCGTACATCTACCGGAGGTTGGGCAAGAAGCGATACTGAAAAAGGCAAAAAAATATTTGCTGAGCATTTAAAATCAGTATTTACCCCTAACACATGTACTGGTGTTATTGATTTGCCGAATGTAGTTGCGCTACAAAATGTACAAAAACTAATTGCTGAACTTAACCCGAAGAAAGCTCCGGGTATTGATGGAATTAGTAACCAGATGCTAATAAAGTTGCCTCGTATTGCAATTAGAATCCTGTTATTTATTTTTAACGCCATTTTACGACTGGAGTATTATCCACACAGCTGGAAGCTTGCCAAGGTCAAAATGATTCCAAAGCCGGGAAAAGACCTTACCAAGGCTGAGTCATACAGGCCAATATCAACAATGTCAAAACTTTTCGAAAAACTGCTCATGACAAAATTGTCCCCAATTCTAGTTAGTAGTGGGTGCATACCGGACCATAAATTTGGTTTTAGAAGTCAGCATAGCACCATCGAACAAACTCATAGATTGGTTCAATTTATAAGAAGAACAGTTGAAGAAAAGAAGTATTGTTCTACGCTGTTTATCGACGTTTCTCAGGCATTTGATAAAGTGTGGCATGAAGGTCTTATTTTAAAATTGAAATCAAATTTACCAATAAATTTTCTGAAGCTATTAGAAAGTTATATTACTACCCGGAAGTTTACGGTTGTGGAAGGAGACTTCATGAGTGTGCCCGAATCTATATCATCCGGTGTGCCACAAGGGAGCATACTGGGGCCAGTTTTGTAATTGATTTACACTTGTGATATGCCTCTGAGCAGTAATATCTATACATCTACGTTTGCCGATGATACAGCCTGCCTTAGTATGCACGAAAACCCTCACGAGGCTTCCCGATATCTACAAGAACATATTACACAACTGGAACTATGGTTACATTTATGGAGAATAAAGTAAACGAGCAAAAGTGTGTCCAGGTAACATTTAGCCTGCGAAGAGATACTTGTTCCCCAATTCGAATCAACAATCAAGTTGTTCTTCAACAATCACACGTAAAATACCTTGGTATACACCTTGATCGACGGCTTACATGCAAGCCCCATATTGACTCAAAGCTAACACAAATGAAACTGAAATTAACTCAGATATATTGGCTGATTGGTAGAAATTCAACACTCAGTCTAGATTGTAAACTTTTAATATACAAGTCGATTTTGAAACCAATATGGTGCTACGGAATACAGTTATGGGGCACTGCTTCAGCATCCAATATAGAGAGAATCCAACGAAGGCAAAATAAGATTTTAAGACTAATAACATCGGCTCCATGGTACATTAAAGATTCAAATATACATCGTGATTTAAATATGCCACTAGTGACTGAATAAATTGCAAAATACGGAGGCAAAAACATAACAAAACTCGAGACCCATCCTAATTCCCTTGCTCGTAATATCTTGAATTTTACTGGACACATCCGCTTAAAAAATAGGGACACAAGGGCTCTAATACTCAACACTCCAGAAGAAACTGCTTGAATATACTTTTGTTTTTGCTTATCACGACTTATGTATTATTAATAACTTTCACTAAGTTTATGTCCGACACTGGTCGGGCCTAATTAATTATATTTAGATTTAAGATTTGACTACTTATTGTTAGTTCATATTTGAAGATGCAATAAATAAAAATATATATTAAAAAAAATATATATTGATATGAAAATATTAAAAACTTTAAATAACATTTTATAATAACTCTTATATGTTTGATAACATAAAAGACTTTGAGCATTATCAAAGGCATTGTATATCGAAAAGTATTTTTTTAATCCTATTATGTATTTTACGCTTTGTATGTTCATTCGTCGCTGTCTCATGGTTGACTAAATTTAAGAACATAAAATAAAAAGAGATTGTCTTCTAAACAATTGTTTGGTGAAATGGGCAGCATTGTTTTAAATTGAGTATTGAATTTAGCAAATATGTATTAATTTATTACAAAAATAAATGCTTAAAACCGAAAGATATATGAAATTATATGAAAATAAAAATACATAAATAATAATTAATAACAGATTTAAAAAATGTGAGGCCATCAACCCACTCGTGTCTTGGCCTTGATTATAAAATCAAACACTTCAACTTTGGTTTTACTTTTCTGTTTCAGTTCTCGGTGAACCTTCATAGTGAACAGAAGTCTTAGCGGAGTTTTTCTTATATACATACAATAAAATTCGATTAATTACCTCATAAAAAATTTTATGATTTTTGGGGTACTTATCCGAGAAAGGTATAGCAGCGAAGACGTTTAATTACCTTATAAAGGTAATTATGAGAATACGCCTAAATACCTTTAGAAATATATTTATCCGAACGCACTGTGTTATTTAGTAAATAATTAATTGAAATAAAATGCACATACTAATGTATTTCTTCAAATAAAATATATTATTATATAACATTACAAAAATTATTTATTTTAAAAAGCCCCGAATATATCTAGAAAACGTGTGATATCTTCTAAACGGTTGGACGGTTTTTCTTAAAACATAGCTACGAACCTTCTCGATCAAGTCAAATTTCAAACAGAAAAAATTAAATCAAAATCGTTAAAGCCGTTTGGTCTGTACGTGGACTCCTACAGACACAGAGACACACACTACAAACTTAGAACAACCCTGCTTTTGGTCGGGCGTTAAAAAGCAATTCATATTAAAAAAAATTAATACTGTAAAGCATCTTTTTTTTTTTTTTTTTTTATAATACATGATATTTATTTATTGTATCTTCCTATATGAACTAACAATAAGTATTCAAATCTTAAATCTAAAATATAATTATTAGGCCCGACCACTGTCGGACATAAATTTAGAGATAGTTATAAATAATACATATTTAAGTAGTGATAAACAAAAGGAAGAAAAAATAAATAAAAATAAAAATTATTTTCAGTTAGTCCCATCTGGAGTGTTGAGTATAAGAGCCCTTGTATCCCTCTTTTTTAGGCGGATGTGTCCAGTAAAGTTCAAAATATTACGAGCAAACGGATTAGGATGTGACTAGAGTTTTGTTAAATATTTGCCAGCGTTTTTTGCAATTTCTTCAGTCACTAGTGGCATATTTAAGTCACGATGTATATTTGAGTTTTTTATATACCATGGAGCCGATGTTATTAATCGCAAAATTTTATTTTGCCTTCGTTGGATTCTCTCGACATTGGAAGCTGAAGCAGTGCCCCATAGTTGAATTCCGTAGCACCATATCGGTTTCAAAAGTGACTTGTATATTAAAAGTTTGCAATCTAGACTGAGGGTTGAATTTCTACCAATCAGCCAATGTACCTGAGTTAATTTTAATTTCATTTGGGTTAACTTAGAGTCAATGTGGTGTTTCCAAGTAAGCCGTCGATCAAGGTCTATACCAAGATATTTCACATGAGTATGTTGAGGGACAACTTGATTGTTAATCCGAATGGGTAAACACGTATCTCTTCATAATGTATATGTTACTTGAACACACTTTTGTTCATTTACCTTAATTCTCCATAAGTTTAACCATAGTTCCAGCTGGGTAATGTGTTCTTGAAGATATCGGGATGCCTCGTAAGGATTTTCATGCATACTAAGGCAGGCTGTATCATCAGCAAATGTGGAAGTGTGGATATTGCTGCTCAGAGGCATATCACAAGTATAAATCAAATACAAAACTGGCCCCAGTATACTCCCCTGTGTCACACCGGATGAGATAGTTTCAGACATGCTCATAAAGTCTCCTTCCACAACAGTGAACTTCCGGGCAGTAATGTAACTTTTCAAAAGACTTACAACGTTTATTGGCAGGTATGTTTTTAATTTTAAAATTAGGCCTTCATGCCACACTTTATCAAATGCCTGAGAAACGTCGATAAACAGCGCAGAACAATACTTCTTTTCTTCAAATGTTCTTCTTATAAATTGGACCAATCTATGAGTTTGTTCAATGGTGCTATGCTGACTTCTAAAACCAAATTGATGGTCCGGTATGCACCCACTATTAACTAGAATTGGGGACAATTTTGTCATGAGCAGTTTTTCGAAAAGCTTTGACATTGTTGATAGGAGACTTATTGGCCAGTATGACTCAGCCTTGGTAAGGTCTTTGCCCGGCTTTGGAATCATTTTAACTTTGGCAAGCTTCCAGCTATTTGGATAATACTGCAGTCGTAAAATGGCGTTAAAAATAAATAACAGTATTCTAATTGCAATACGAGGCAACTTTATTAGCATCTGGTTACTAATTCCATCAAAACCCGGAGCTTTCTTTGGGTTGAGTTCAGCAATTAGTTTTTGCACATCACGCGTCTTAAACTTTATTTGTTGAGGGGGTAGAGCGACTACATTTGGCAAATCAATTACACCAGTACATGTGTTTGGGGTAAATACGTATTTTAAATGGGCAGCAAATATGTTACCTTTTTCAGTATCGCTTCTTGCCCAACCTCCGGTAGATGTGCGCAGAGGTGGTTTAAACTCAACGGGTGTTTTAAGCTTTCTAGCAGCACGCCATAAAGAGTAATCAGATGCTGGTGTGACATCAAGATTTTCCAGATAGTTTTTAAGAGATGCAGTTTTTTCATGTGCAAGCAGCTCTTGGAGTCGTTTAGTGCACTCTTTAAATCTAATTTTATTCTGGGGTGATCTGTGCTGTTGCCATTCCCTTCTAGCTCTTCTTTTTTCACATACGAGACGTTCAATATCTGTAGAATATAGTCTATTAAACCCAGTCTGCGGATGGGAGGTAGTGGCATGTTTAGCAGCCTGCTTAATATTTTCGTTAAGATTGGCAATGTTAGATTCAACATCATCAGGTGTTCTTAGTGTAATGTTTTCCGTGCAATGACTACTAAGATATTTTTTGAATCGCAGCCAATTTACACGATTTATCAAATTGGCATATGGGTGAGGTAAATCACTTCTTAATGGGCCACAAATTGTAACGATCGTGGGAGAGTGATCGGACGAGAGATCTAGAGAAGCTTCAATTTGAATTAAATCCCTAGAGATATTTTTCATAACGCCAAAGTCTATTACATCCGGAATTTTATGTATGTCAGTAGGCCAATAAGTGGGCTCCCCACTTGAAATGACATCCAAGCCCATTTTGGAAATTGTATTGAACAGCGCTCGACCTCTGGGTGTAATAAGACGCGAACCCCAGAACGTGTGTTTAGCATTATAGTCGCCAGCTGCAACGAAACAAGGACCCAGAGATTTGTAAAAATCCTCGTATTGATGCTCAGTAATTGCGAATCTAGGAGGAGAGTAAATTGATGATATGACAAAATTATTGGAAAAATTTTCAATACAAATATTCGTTGCTTGTAAATGTTCTTCACAAATGTTATCAATAATATAATGCTTGAGTCTTGACTTTATTAAAATTGCTGATCCACCGCATGCTCTTCCTCTCGGGTCCTTTGAATCATATAAGGTGTAGCCATAAATTTTAAAAAGGCTTCTCGAAGTCAAATGAGTCTCAGAGACCAACATTATATCAATATTTTTTTCCGTGAGGAAGTGCTCAAGTTCATTTTTATGTTGGCGAATGCCGTTTGCGTTCCAGAAACATATTGTTAACGTGTTCATGGCTTATTAAGTATTGCTTGAAGCAGAGTATTCTGCATTCGCAACATTTCTTGCATCATGCTAGTCATATTTGTTGTAAAATTGTTTATAGTTTGCACAAGATTTTCAATAGTGGCTTCAAGGCGATTATAATTAAAGTTTGAGTGTGTATTTGTAGAATTATTTTGCGGTGAAACATTTTCTGTCGGAATAGAACTAGCCTTAGCAGCATCTGCATACGATACACGGGAAGTAACTGGTTGGCTCATTTGCTGAAAAGTGGCAGAGTAAACGTTTGCTGATTGAGCTGGAGCTAATTTAGGTTTTTGCACCATAGTCTTCTTTACCAAAGAGTACACACGACAACCTCTGTAGTTAGCGGTGTGATTACCTCCACAATTACTGCATTTTTTATCACTTTGATCTTTTGGTTTGTTGCAGCTAGCGGTGCCGTGTAATTCGCCGCACACAACACAAACAGAGGGTAAATTGCAGTATGTTTTTGTATGGCCATATTCTTGGCAATTATGGCACTGTACAGGACCTGAACGCTTATGTGGCTCTTCAACTGTGATTTTTCGGTACAAGAGGTATTTTAAATTATAAATTGGATGCGCCTCATTTTTTTCAATTTTATATCATTAGGCTCAAGTTCAACACGAAATAGGGGTTGGGGAATCTTTTCTCTATTTATTATATTGGACACATTTTTTACCTTGAACCCCTGGAGGACGAGTGCATCTTTTATTTCTTCGGGGGCAACATAAGAATCTATGCCCTTCAATACGATCTGCATGCCTTTAGCGCTCTTAAGCTGGTATGTGTAGAAGCTTGTTTTACTTTTTTCAAATTCAGCAACCATTTTGCGGAAATCAGTTTCGTCATAGATTTGAATTTTCGTTTCATCGATATTGCCATGTTTTATTGGAACAACGTGAAATTTATTCTCACCAATTACCGAAATTAATTTCTTAATAAGAGCGTTTGAATTTTTTTTCTCTCAAATATATTGGTGGCGGCTTGGAGGTTTTTTTCGCGGATATATCAGGTGTGTCGTTGTCATCTTGCAATATTTGAAAACGATTAGAAGATGATGCGCTGTTATCCCTAGATACCTTTGAAGCAGATGCAATTTTAGTACAATTAGGGCTTCGCCCGCGCTTTCCCACAATAATATATCGGTCCATTCCAATTTGGACCTTGGGTTTTGGGCTTTTTTTATTTTCAGTGACTAATTGGGTAAGTGATGAATCGGATGATATCGCTGATTTAAATGACGAAGTAGTAGGCAACTGTAATGTTAACGAATCAGTTGACATTGGACAAAGCGAAGTTGATCGCTGACGAAAAATTGGCTTAGCCGTTAAAAAAAGTCTGTCATCAAGTTTTTATTTATTTTTTTTAAATTAAGATCATCAGAACTCACAGTAAGTCTATCATCAAATTTGTTATTTTTATTGTTATCATTAAGATCATCAGAGCTCACAGTAAGATAGGCATTTCTGCCGTTATCACTCACTTCGCAATTATTTGTTTTCGAGGTACTCATATAAAGTATTCCTCAAGGGCACTTTGTAAGTGTATTCCTCAAGGGCACTTTAAGTTATTTTGTTTACGGTTGTTTTTGTTTTTTTTTTGTTTTAGTTATTACTGTCTATGTAAAAAAAATATTAGCAAAGCAAAAATAGCTTGTTTATCAAAGTTAATGTACAACAAATATTATGTACTACAAATATTTTTTTTTTTGTATGGTTTTTTTTGGTTTAGTATGTAAAAAGAAATTCCGCTAATACTTCTGTTCACTATGAGGGTACAACGAGAACTGACTGTAAAGCATCTAACATTTAAATATAATTAGTATCTAGTTAATTATAAGATAGGGTATCCAAAGTCGACTAGGATAAGTAAAATTAGTATTAAGTTAAATTACGTTATTTTACACAAACAATGTTTAAGTAAAAAATTACAAAAACTAAATTATTAATTTGGAATGTATTTGGAATATATTTGGAACAAACAACAACAACTTATTATGTATTGGAAAATGTTAAATTAGTATAAAAAAAGGAAAAAATGTAAATAAAGAACACAGATTGATCTAGCCTTAAACTGGCAAAGTGTTTTAATTAATAGAGCTTTCACCAGCTCAGCAATAAAAAAATATATAAAAAAGGCATTCAACTGCCTTCATCAAATTTGGCCAGTGACGTTTATGAGCGCCGGCAAAGTACGGGTAGGCAGAATAAGAAAAATATATAAACACAGTAAATGGCGATCCTGCCAAATAAAAAATTGAATAAAGAAATACCTTTGGAAGAGTGTAAACCGGCAGGTGAAAACTCGAACGCACCACTATATACTCGGGGACCAAAGAGGTTAACCATAGAGGAATACCACAGGAGGCAACAAAGAAGTCTGGAAGCAAGATTAACCAACATCCCAAAAGTAGATAAACCACGGCACAAAAGGGGCGGAAAACTGGTACGCATACGACGTAAATTAGCAGCTTTACGAGATACGGTGAATGCAGACCCACCACCATCGTTGCAAATTGCATCCGAAATCTGGGTGCAGATCGGCAGACTGAAGGATCAATTACAGCAATATCGGCGCCACAAGAAACAATAAAAAACAAAATTTTTTTTACACAAACAAAAAAAAATTATAAAAACACAAATAGAAAAAACATTAAATTGAAGAAATGAATTTTAAATAAAACACTTTTAGAAACACACTTACACTTTTACAAACAAAATATATTTTATTGGTTTAAATAACCCAATTAATATTAAGTGTTGCCATACTAGAAGAAATTCTTATAAAACTATATTGCCCTATAGACAAATAAAATAACGTTGCCACATGGTGAAAGACATAAATATAAATATCACTTGTAGCATATGTCAACTATATATATTTCATACTAAATTTAATTTTAAATGGAAGATTTAGATTTATACATATTTGAATTAGAGAAACTAGAGTAAAATATAAAGAAAAGTAAAAATAGAATTTACTCCTTAGAATATCAAAAAGAAAAACTCGCGTACATAAACAATATAAAAAAGGAAGTTTCTGAAATTCTTCCGATTTTAAAAGAAGAGTACAAAATTTTAACAGACAATTAATAGAGTATTCACTTTGATAAAAAATTTAAAAATAAAAAACTCGACAGAATCCGAAACATTATCAAGGGTAGAAGTTGATAATTTTCCAAATATGGCACAATTCGACATATCTATAGTAGGTAAAAACCTACAGATTTTTAAAGGCTCGTATGAATCATTAGAGGATTTCATAGTCCAAGCCGAACTACTTCATGTCATGTTGCGGGAAGCAGACAGAGAATTGTTTGTAAAATTTGTATACAATTTTAAGCTATCAGCAAACGTTAGAAGTGGTTTAGGACGTGTTAATAGACCAGTTACTTTCTCCGATTTGAAAAATTCGCTAGTCGCATCTTATCCCAACCCACGCACTTTACAACAGGTATTGACAGAACTTGGCACGGTAAAGCAAGGAAATTCTGACATATTGTCATTTAGAGAGAAAACTTCCCTACTCACTGAACAGTTGAACAATTTTGAGATAAAAGCGCTTGAAAATCCAACTCAGGAAACAAAAGCCGCGATATACAAAATGGGCGATAGTATGGCTTTGAATGTATTTATGAAAGGGGTAGACATGCAATATCAAAACATATTGATTGCGAGCAATCCGAAAACGTTACGTGAGGCAGCAGAAAAGTGTATCACGCTAGAAAGGAATATGCAAACAACATATAATAGCATATTTAATGTTAGGAGAACGCATCCAGGGAACTCACGGAATTTCTCAGGCAACAGATATGGCAACTACGAGTGTAATAATAACCGTTTCAGTCGAGACAGAAACCAAAACACAAATTTTAACGAAAGTAGAGACAGAAACCAACACAGTCACAAATCAACACTCACAGTAATCCATCTTCAAAATTGACGCGCATAAGAATCGACCTATGCGACTATGACTTCGAGATATCATATAAAAGGGGCAAAATCAATACAAACGCCGACGCATTATCAAGAATAATAATAAATAGTGATACATTAAAAGCAATGATTCCCACTGGAAAAGAAGAAGAAACAAAAAGGTTACTAACTGTTACACGAAGTATGACGAAGAATTCGAACTTTAAGAACAATGACATTACTATTAAAAAGCCTGATCAACTTTTTATATGATAATGTACATCAATTTCGAACATCAAAAACATAAATAAATTGCGATTTGAAATAGGGTCACAGTTTGGAGAAACTATTACCAAAAATGAAATTCCTTAAGATACAAGAACTTGCTTTAAATTATAATGATGAAATATTTAAAATCGTACCTATTAAACAATTCATAAATGTTTTTAACAACTTGAAACGACAATACGGCGAAGATTTGAAAATTTTATTATACACAGAGCCTACACGCATCACAGATAAAGATGAACAAAATAACTTAATTTATGAGTATCACAACTCACCGTTAGGAGGCCACTTGGGCATAAGAAAAACAACTTTGAGACTAAAACAGAAATTTATATGGAAAAACATGGGAAAAATGATAAAAAGACACATATTAAATTGTAAAGAATGCAGAATAAATAAACAAACTACACATACAAAAGAAAACTTAGTAGTAGCGGACACACCAGGACATAGTTTTGATGTAATTTCTATAGATACAGTAGGACCACTCAGGTACACTTAATGAATTCAGATACATATTGATCATACAAGACAAGAGGCAAAGTACGGGTAGGCAGAATAAGAAAAATATATAAACACAGTACAATACATAAGATACGCATAATTCGATTGCAGTATTTAACCGAAGGGTAATTAAACGGAGTTACTGCACATTATAAATAATTTAAAAAAAGTCGTAGTTCATAATGACCAGGGAAAAGGGTTTCATGCAAATGCATGTTTTTCCTTTAACCCTGATAATGGCAAGAACGAAATATCTTTACGAAACAATGAATTTGCGTAAAAATGGCATCGATTTGTTAATGCATATTTTTGCATATTTTGCTAAAAATGCATATTTTTGCATAATTTGTTCACGAATGCTTGGTTTTGTTTCATATTTTGCTATAAATGCATGGTTTTGTGTTATATTTTGCAAAAATTCAAATAAAAAGAATCATATAAATTTGAGTCGATTACATCCACAGACGTTATGAGGCCTTTTTCAATGCACAAAAGCTTTCTAAGAACAAATTGATTGAACTTCACATTTGAAAATATAACAATAATAAAATTTTTAAATGAAAATAAATAACTAACAAAACTTTTCTTTATCTACTCGTATTTGCGTATTGCTCCTACACTGCAATATAAACATATCTCGAAAATGCGTGTTTGGAGTTAATAATGCATAAAAATTGCTATATAACATTTAATATTGTGAAAAAAATTAGTATTAAAGGATTGTACACGCACCACTTGAGAAAAAAAATATTTTTATATTATTATTTACTTGAATGTAAACTGAAAACTTTTCTTTTGAATAAAATTTTTTTAAAATATGTGCATATTTTAATGGGTTTAGTGCATATTTGGCTTTTTTGATGTCATATCTTAGGCGCCTAAAATACCTTTTTTAAGTGCATGAAGTCCTTGTCCCTGATAATGACATTAATAAATTAGCTTTATTTGCTTTACTTTGTGAAGTGACTTCTAACGGTAGAAATGTATATTTTACTGAGAGTTCGAAAGATTTTACTGCAAACAATAAAATTAAATAATTAACGGCAAAGCCACGTTTTCGCCAGCGATCAACTTCGCTTGATCCAATCCCAACTAGTGATTCCTTAACATTACCGTTGACCGCGAAGAAATAAAATGTACATTCATCGACCAAGGATTTAAAGCAAAAAATGTTACGAATATAATAAGCAGACAAAAGGTCCCCACCACCTATTTCGGATTGAATTGAGGCCGTATGACATACAATTTTTTTTTATACTACAAAATATTTATTTATTGTATCTTCAAAAATAAATGAACTAACAATAAGTAATCAAATCTTAAGCATATATATAATTAATGGGCCCGACCAATGCCGGACACAAATTTAGTACTAGTAATTATTAATACAAGAAGGATATACAAAAATATTCTCAAAAAGTTTCGTCTGCGTTGTTGCAAATTACAGTCTTAGTGTCCTATTTTTTAAGCGGATATATCTACTAAAGTTCAAAATATTACGAGCAAGCGGACTAGGATGTGACTCGAGTTTAGTTAAATACTTGCCTGCGTATTTTGCAATTTCTTCAATCACTAGTGACGTATTTAAATCACGATGTATATTTGAATTTTTGATGTACCATGGAGCCGATGTTATTAACCGTAAAATTTTGTTTTGCCTTCGTTGGATTTTCTCAATATTTGAAGCTGAAGCAGTGCCCCATAGCTGAATTCCATAGCACCATATTGCGTTCAAAAGCGACTTGTATATCAAAAGTTTGCAGTCTAGGCTGAGTGTTGAATTTCTGCCAATTAACCAATATATTTAAGTTAATTTAAGTTTCATTTAGGTTAACTTAGAGTCAATATGATATTTCTATGTAAGCCTTCGATCAAGGTGTATGCCAAGGTATTTCACTTGAGAATGTTGAGGAATATTTTGATTGTTGATTCGAATGGGGGAACAGGTATCTTTTCTTATGGTAAACGTTATATGAACACACTTTTGTTCATTTACTTTAATTCTCCATAAGTTCAACCATATTTCAAGCTGGGTAATGTGTTCTTGGAGATGGCGGGATGCCTCATCAGGGTTTTTGTGCATACTCATGCAGGCTGTATCATCGGCAAATGTAGAAGTGTGGATGTTATTGCTCACAGGCATATCACAAGTATATATTAAATACAAAAGTGGCCCCAGAATACTAACCTGTGCCACACTGGAAGATATAGATTCGGGCACACTCGTAAACTCTCCTTCCACAACAGTGAACTTCCTATCAATATTATATAATAATTTTCCAAAAGCTTTTGTATGTTTATTGGTAGGTATGTCTTCAATTTTAAAACTAGGCCTTCGTGCCATACTTTATCAAATGCCTGAGAAACATCAATAAAGAGAGCAGAAAAGTACTTCTTTTCCTCAAATGTTCTTCTTACAACTTGGACCAATCTATGAGTTTGTTCAATGGGATGCACCCATTATCAGCTAAAATTTTGGACATTTTATTTATGAGCAGCTTTTCGAAAAGCTTTGAAATTGTTGAAAGTAAGCTTATAGGCCTATATGACGCAGCCTTGGTAAGATCTTTGCCTGGCCTTGGAATCATTTTAATCTTGGCAAGTTTCCAGTTATGTGGAAAATACTGCATTCGTTAAATGGCATTAAAAATAAACAGCAAGATTATTATTGCAACATGAGGCAAATTCATCAGCATCTTGTTACTAATGCCATCAATACCCGGAGCTTTCTGCGGGTCGAGTTCAACAATTATTTTATGTAGTTCACGCATCTTAAACCTTGAGGACACTCGGTAAATCGGCAGCACCCGTACTTGAATTGGGAGTGAATACAGATTTTAAATGCTCAGAAAATAAGTTACCTTTCTCACTATCGCTTCTTGCCCAGCCTCCGGTCGAAGTACGCAGTGGTGATTTAAGATCAACGGGTCTTTTAAGATTTCTAGTAGCGCGCCATAAAGAGTAATTAGATGTTGACGTTACATCAAGTACTTTTCCAGCAATGCAGTCTTTTCCGACGATAGCAGCTCTTTGAATCGTTTAGTACATTCTTTAAGTCTGATTTTATTTAGGGGTGATCTGTGTTGTTGCCATTCTCTTCTAGCTCTCCTTTTTTCACATACAAGACGTTCAGTTTCTGTAGAATAAATTCTATTAAAGCCAGTCTGCGGATAGGAGGTAGTGGCATGTTCAGCAGCCTGTTTAATATTTTCGTTAAGATTGGCAATATTAAATTCAATATCATCAGATGATCTTAGCTGAATGTTTTCTACGCAGTGACTACTAATATATTTTTTGAATCCTAGCCAGTTGACCCTATTAATCCTTTTCACATATGAGTTAGTTAAATCACTCCTTAGTGGGTTGAAAATTGTAACTATTGTGGGAGAGTGACCGGAGGACAGATGGATATTTGGATATTTTTCGTGACGCCAAAATCTATAACATCTGGAATTTGTCTTACGTCAGTAGGCTAGGCTCCCCACTCGAAATGACATGTAAGGCCATTTTTGAAATTGTATTAAACAACGCTCTACCTCTAGGTGTAACAAGACGCGAGCCCCAGTACGTATGTTTTGCATTGTAGTCACCAGCTGCCACGAAGCAAGAACCAAGCGATTTGTAGAACTTTTCATACTTATCTTCGGTAACTGAAAATCTGGGAGATGAGTAAATTGATGATATCACGAAATTCGCACAAAAATTTTCTACGAAAATATTTGTTACAGTTATAACAAAATTGTTGTAATAGTAAAAACATTTGTGACAATAATAAACAAAAAGCTATTCTGGGTTTCAAATAAAAGCTCTTTTTGTATTAATTGATAATAATAGTTATCATGTTTACAACAGCACATGACAATAATAATTTATTGTAAAAAAACAGCAAAAATCCTAATTTTTCCGATAAATATGGAAGAGGATACCTACTTTTTTAGTGTCCAATAGAAATCATGCATATGCATGGCGTATTATTTTAAGAAATTAGAAAGTATTAATATTTTGATTTTTTATTAAATTGGCATTTTAAAAATTAAATTTAAACCTTCGCACTATAGGTCAAATGAATGGTTTTTGAGGAAAGAAATCAATTTTTATAGTGTACTATTTAAAAAAAGTGATAATGGCATTTTGTAATAAACATTTTTAAATACCCAAAAATACAAAAAGAGAGTCAGGTGGCAACCCATGTCTTAAAGCCAAGCTGTCAAATTTGAATTTTTTTTGGTTTATTTTGTTCTCTGACATTCAGCCTTATAGTGCCTAATCCATTGTTTAACAAAATATTATAATTGTATAAAATTTTTATAAAATGGAAAATATTAATTCAGGTATGTAAAAAAATGTTATTAATAAGTTTTATAAAAATGTTGTTGTAATTTTTTTTTTTGTATTAAAGTGTGTCGTATTTTCTGTGTAGTTTTGGTTATTGACCGCGTGTTTCTTGTAGTAGCACTTTGTTTATTGGGACGTATTTGTTGAACAATATATATGTGGAGAAAGATAATGATGTGTACTTTTATATGGTTGTAATTTCAACTGCAGCCAACTGCAGCCCAGCTGCTCTAAATTATTTATATTTTCCTTTTAAGATTGCCTAAAAATAAAAAATACGGATAAAGTTAAATTTTGGTTAGATAATAATCTAGATGCTACAACTGTTGTTAAGTGGGTTTTCACGAAATTCAATAGAAGTGTGGATGACGAATGTATGGCATCAATCAAAAAGAAAATTAAAAATTTTTATGCAAATTCTACCCAAAATTGGAACAAGAACCAAAGATGTGCGAAGAGATTTGAGAACAACGAAAGTTTATGGTTATCAAATGTTAATGGAATTAAAATTTTCTGAAAGTGATGTCGCAAACAAAAGAGGTCGCCCTCATATTGGATACAGCGAGGGAAGTGCGAGGTAAAAACGAAAACTTGCTTCCGAAGTATCGTCCGCACAGGGTCACGATACCAAATTATTGGTTCATGCTGCTTCAATATCGGCTAATGCATCAAAAGCTTAAGCTTTTAAGCTTTGTTTTAAATGAAACAGCTTCATCTCCATCTAGGGCTACAAAAATGAGACAAATTTTAACCTCCAATGACAAAAAACCATTACCATTATCCCCCGAGAAAGCATTACTATTTTTGATGGAAAATAACTTAACAAAGCAACAGTACATAAACATTCGGGAAATGATTTTTCTGATAACGAATGGGAGGCAAAGGATCTATCTCATTTTAATATAGAGTTAGAAGTTGATGAAACATGGGAAAATTTTGAAGTAAGAGCTATTTATAATATACTAATTTTTATAAAATTTTATGTTCTCTTTTTAGTGGAATTAAATCTTGATGGCATTGGAAGCGCAAATTAATTTGTAAGTCGATCACTAGCAAAAGAAGACTTATTTAATTTTATGGTTTTATGTTAATAGTTTTATTAGTAAATAAATGTTATTTCTAGCAGAATGCTCCATTATCCAAGGGCCGTGTTTTCTATTAACTCTCCCACAGCTAAGCTTACTTTTCCGGTCAATGCAAGTGGGCATTACAATAATTTTAACGTGGTAAACAATATAGTTACTAAAAGTGGGCGTTGTTAGGGCGAATCGACTTGAAATTTTTATCGAAGAGTAAGATACCCATCGTAGTCATTTGTACAAAATTTTGAAGCTCTAGCTGCTTCCTGTGATTTGTTGCCCCAAAAACCATTCATTTGACACATAGTGCTTTGTTAACAAAAGTTTTAAAATATATTTCACGTATGTAAATATTTTATACAATATTTCCACGAAGAAGAATGTTATAACTAACCAGGCTAAAACAATGATCTGATGAACTCCCTTCACTATAAATATCGAACTCCGCATATCAAAAATTAATTATTATTATTTAATTATGGTTTGTTTTTGAAATATGGATAAAAATAAAAACTCTCTTGAATTCGCCTATGTACGCACTTTTATTAATCTTCAACAGTTTTAAAATAGTTTAGTTACTTAATGATACAGAGTAATATAAAACTCAAAAGCGTGTATCTTAAAAAAAAAGTTTAGTATATAATTTCTATTGTAAAAAGCTTAGAACCGACAGAGTCGATTACAGAAAATATATTACTTAAGCAGAAACCAATGTCAGGAGAACAAAATGTTAGCTTCAAACTGTACTTATGTAATGTGACACAAAACGCACATCATTGTTATAAATAATTATTTGCGACACAACAGGGCTGACTGTTTCACAAGGACTACTTTAAAGCCTTATGACCAATTAAGTTTGGTTCCAGATCCCATAGTTCACTAAAAGTAAAAAATACTGAAAGCCGAAAGATAAGACTTTTTCTGCAGATAAATAATTTTATAAATATTAATAAACAATTCTTTGATAACCATTTTTAGTTATAAAGAAGACGAATTTGAAAATAGATATATTATTAATTTAATATGTAATGCTAATTACCAGGGACAGGGGTTTCATGCAAATGCATGTTTTTTCCCTTAACCCTGATAATGGCAAGAACGAAATGTCTTTACGAAACAATGAATTTACATAAAAATGGCATCGTTTTGTTAGTGCATATTTTTGCATATTTTGCTGAAAATGCATATTTTTGCATAATTTGTTCACAAATGCATGCACTCAAAATATTATGTACGTAAATTCAAATGAAAAATCGTTTAAAACAATAGTATTTTCATATAAAAACCGGATTACTAACATTTCATTTGAATCAAACGATTTTTTCAGTTATTTTTGCATGTTAATTTTTTAACATACAATTTCAGTAAAAACTAATGTTTTTTCTTTTATTTTAAACTACAAAAAAACAACCTACATATCATTTAAAACTACTGTTTTTTTAATTTTTTTAACAGCCTGAAAACAACTCACAAAAACAGTAAAAACGACTGTATTTTTCAATTGTTTTAGCTTACATAAATTTACTACCCAAAACTTTAAAAACACCTGCTTTTTCACTTATTTTGACTGACAAAAAATAACCTACCGAATCAATAGAAACTACTGTTTATTTCATTTAATTTTAATGCAATATATTTAACTCCCAATACGTGTCTTTTATAAATAAATTGAATTGCTATATATGTAATTATATGTCAAATTTTAGTTAATTATTATTTTTCGAACTGTATTTGTTTCTTAAATTCTTATGAATTGAATTAGGCTACTGTTCGTAACGCTTTTTAAGCCACATTTTTTAATTTTTACAATTAAATCTTAATTTATTACTCCAACTCCGTCACATAATAGGCTTCTAAATGGATTGAATTCTTCCTCTCATGGTTACCGATGGAAATATTTTTCTATAAAAAGAAAAATGCATTAAAATATTACAAATTTATACTACATATGATTGCAGAAATTAATATTAATATTTCAAGGTAGTAATTGCCACATTGGGGTATTTAAACGCCATTTTGTAACGTGGCTTTGTCGTCGGCTGAGGTAGCTTAGCCAGGGGTCTACTTACGGATCCACGAACCTTAAGCAATAAAAAGACTTTTATTTATCCCTCTATGGGGTTTTATACTAAGATCTTACTTTATTGAATAGAAAAATATAAGTAATATGAATAATGAAAATAGCTCAAAATAAATTCGTTGCGTATCGTTGACTTCGTTCGTTGAGTGTCGTTGGTGTAGGTTCGTCGCTGGTAGATTCGGCTTGATGACTTCGTTCGTTGATTGTCGTTGATGCAGTTTCGTGGCTAGTAGATTCAGCTCGATGACTTCGTTCGTTGATTGTCGTCGATGTAGTTTCGTTGCTGGTAGACTCGGCTCGATGACTTCGTTCGTTGATGTCGTTGATACAGGTTCGTTGCTGGTAGACTCGGTTCGATGACTTTGTTCGTTGATTGTCGTCGATGTAGTTTCGTTGCTGGTAGACTCGGCTCGATGACTTCGTTCGTTGATGTCGTTGATGCAGGTTCGTTGCTGGTAGATTCGGTTCGGTATCTTCGTAGATGTAGGTTTCACCTTATGTTGATGCAGGTTCGGGTGCGTGGTTCGGTACGGTCGGTGTCGGGTTAGTAAGTTACCTACTTTCTACAACACATGAAATACTTGCTTAGCCTACGAGAACAGTCAACCGAAGTTGCTGTGAGAACAGTCAACCGAAGTTGCTGTGAGAACAGTCAGCCGGAGCCGCTGTGAGAACAGCCAGTCGAAACCGCTGTGAGAACAGTCAACCGAAGTTGCTGTGAGAACAGTCAGCCGAAGCTGCGGTGAGAACAGTCTGCCTAAGCCGCTGTGAGAACAGTCAGTCGAAACCGCTGTGAGAACAGTCAACCGAAGTTGCTGTGAGAACAGTCAGCCGAAGCTGCGGTGAGAACAGTCAACCGAAGTTGCTGTGAGAACAGTCAACCGAAGTTGCTGTGAGAACAGTCAGCTGAAGCTGCGGTGAGAACAGTCAGCCGAAGCCGCTGTGAGAACAGTCAGTCGAAACCGCTGTAAGAACAGTCAACCGAAGTTGCTGTGAGAACAGTCAACCGAAGTTGCTGTGAGAACAGTCAGCCTAAGCCGCTGTGAGAACAGTCAGTCGAAACCGCTGTGAGAACAGTCAACCGAAGTTGCTGTGAGAACAGTCAGCCGAAGCTGCGGTGAGAACAGTCAACCGAAGTTGCTGTGAGAACAGTCAACCGAAGTTGCTGTGAGAACAGTCAGCCGAAGCTGCGGTGAGAACAGTCAGCCGAAGCCGCTGTGAGAACAGTCAGTCGAAACCGCTGTGAGAACAGTCAACCGAAGTTGCTGTGAGAACAGTCAGCCGAAGCTGCGGTGAGAACAGTCAGCCGAAGCCGCTGTGAGAACAGTCAGTCGAAACCGCTGTGAGAACAGTCAGCCGAAGCTACGGTGAGAACAGCCAGCCGAAGCCGCTGTTAAAATTTATCTACAAAGGCACTTTCGTACCTTTGTACTCCAAAAAATATGACTTACTCCTCCTGGAGGTCAGTCGGCTCAACAAAAATAAATTGTACGAACCCTTACAGCGGAATTGCTGTGCTTGCCGGAACATGCCCTTAGTTACCAAAACTGCAACACTTATACATTTCACAAAACAGACTAAACAAGAATTATTTGTATGAGGATGATACTAGCGAAATATACACGCAAGTATTAAACGAAAACCCCATGCAATTGCATGCTGGTATCCCAGCGAATATTCACGTAGTCGGTACCTATTACTTTGCCCGAGTGTTTTCGTTAATTATGTGAAAACGTTTGTATACATGATTGTACACACTTTGCTTGGCCATAGTTATGGATAGATATGTAGAATGTGTATATGTATGCATTGCTGTACGTATATAGTTGGTTTTATTTCTATACTTAATGTACGGGTGTAGACGATTATGTATCGTATGGGTTTTGTATTGTTTGCTTGGCTATGGCTGTTGGTATGTACGTATGTAACGGGTGTGTGTATATATTTGCGTGTGTTGTTTATAAAAACAAGAATGTATACTTGTTGTTGCATGATCCCCGTTTTTGTTTTGTTCTACAGAAATATAATAATATGTAGCGGTTGGTCACTGGCTAAATACAACTTATTTAGATGGTGATCAACGTTACATCTCCCCCCTTCTTTAGAGAGCGATGCCTGGCAGAGTGAGCCCTACGGGTTTTCCCTCGTGTGGGCGAGTTTTGGTCCGAAAACCCGCACTACCTGATAGGTATATTTACCTTCTGAAAAGAAGGCTCGGCCCAAACTTACTGGCTGTCCTACAGCTTTAGTTTTTTTTTATTATTACAATATTTTTTTCATGTAATTTTTTTTTCATTCTTATTATATATACATAAATTTCTCTTAACTAATTTAACAGCTGTCCTACAGCTTTTTCTTACTCTATTCTATTACTAAAGAAAAAAAACTCCGTAAACTTATATTATTCAGTCATCTTCACTACTTTCACGTACCCCTGACACTTCAACCTAGCGAGTTCTTTGTTTATAATTGTCACTTTAACTGGGGGCAGTGTCGGTCGCCGAATTACGTATTGCTGGTGCCTGGTGTATTTCTTCGGCTTAGGCACCTGCACATCACGAAATATGGTCTCTTCGCTAAACCGTCGTCTTTTAAGGACGACGTTAGGCTTCGGGGGATGATCTGCGGCCATTGTCCCAGTAGTGGCGTTTGAAGTGGAGGCTCCATTATTCGCCCCGGATTGGGTGGTTTGTGGGATTCGTACTATTCTTGTGTACAGGTTCTTCGGGCGGTGCCCTTTTACCATTGTCTCAGGAGTAGTGGTTGAGGAGGAGGCCTCATTGTTTGTCTCGAACTGGGGTTTTGCTGGTAGTCGTACGCTCCTTGGTTCCGCAATACATGCTACAGGGGGCGGCGCTAGGGATGTAGGTGCTTGTCGTATTACTTTGTGGGACACTACTCGAGGTCTGGCTTCTGGAGGTGGCATATAGCGCCTCGGTTTTTCTGGCTTAGGGCAGACAATGCGTGGCTTAGTGGGCTTGCGATCCATTCTCCCTGATTGTTTACGTATGACTGTCCTTATCCTTATATATATGCACTTATAAACTAGAAGATCAAAATTAAATGGGAAGTATTACGAGCAATTCTATTATAATTACACAAATAAATGAAATGTTTGTATATATTTATTATATATATATATATATATAAAGTAAGTAAGTTTGAGTAAATTTCTGCTGGCGTTCGTCTTGATTTTCGTGAATGTTCACAGTGCAAGACTCATCAGACTAACGATATGTATTCCGAAAACTAGTTGATTCTCGGGTTGAAAGGCTTTAGATCCTGTATATTCGTTCGGATTTTCCGTTGGTTCTCGTCCTGTACTTCGTAAATGTTGGAGGCGAGTTTCTTGACGATGGTAAAAGGGCCGCCATATCTTTCGGCTAATTTCTGAGCGAGTTATCTTAAGTGTTAAGTCATAATGTCCGAAAACTTAAAACTACCTTAAAATTATTTTTATTTTCTTTTTTCATATAAAAGGTGTACTATAATAATACAATTCTTCACCCTATGTTTATATTACTGTCGTAACTAAATATTTAGCATTTTACTTTTCTTTTCCGACAAAATGGCCAATAATCTTTAAATACGTGGCGGTAATCGTAATAGTTTGCAATATGGAATATGTTTAAAAAGTTTCCAAAACAGCAAAAACTGTAACCGAATAAACGCAGTATATTTTAAAATTCAAAAACACTCTCATGTACAAAAAATTGCGAAATTTCGCAAATAATTTTTTAATTGAAAAAGTCTTAAAATTTATTTTAAAAATGCTAATACAGGCAAATTTCGTTCGATTAATGTCAGGCCCATTCGTTATACCGAAAAATTCGATATATCGCAAAGTTTTTTTAAGTGTTATTTTAACTTTTATTACTGTAGACATGATACAATACAATAAAAAGAATGAGGGCAATTTCTTTTTGAAATAAGCTACAAACAAACTAACGGTACCACAATTTTATTTTTTGCATAAATGCTGCTGTCGATTTTGTTTAATATTTTTTTTATGTTCGTTATTCAGAGCACACCTTTATCGAAACATTCGTTATATAAAATATAACTAAATGTTAGAAATGTGATGCTACCTAGTTTTTGTTTCTTATTTTGCGTTTTTTTCTTTATCATTCGTTATATCCAGTATTAAATTAGGATATTATTCGCTATGAGTTTATAGAGCAGTGTCGGGCAGATTTTTGAAATCCTATGCACGCGTGTATAGGAAGCACATAGGAGACATATGAGAGTGTATTGTGTCTGCCCCACACTGTTATAGAGTGATAAATGTTAGTATTAAAGGTGAATTCACCCATTGTTTCGGAACAAAAGTTTTGTTTGGAGAAAAATTTTTTTACTGAGAATTTTTTGCAAGACGATTCATCCATTTCGAACATTTTGTCTGGAAAATCAAAGCTACCATATGAAATACGTGCACCCAGAAAAAAGATTGGTTGGAAAATGGTTAGGCCAACAAAATATCATTTGCATAAACTATATGTCAGTTCACACAATCAATTTTCTGTTAATCGAAAAAACAATCCATCTTTATTGCCATAAGGGCATAATTGTAATAAAGGTATGATTCTGACAATTATTAAATTGATTGCATCAACCGAGCGTATGCTTTTGCCATGACTAATTCATTGATTGGTTAACACAACCGAATAAAATATTATGAATTGGATGTTACTACCAACTTTTGGTATTGGCAACTAAAAAATTGTCGTTCTATATTAAGGTTAAAATAAACACTTTCTATCAGTTGCTGCAACTAACTAGAGGTTGAGCTTACTATCATAGTTTATACTCGTTGAAGAAAATTAAAAATTAACTTTTGTGACTTTCAAAGATATTATGATTTATGAATTCTCAAATGATTTTTGAAAGTCTGTGCATAAGATAACAGGTTTGTGGCTGTTCAAAATGTGTGGTTGAAATAAATAAATTTCAATTAAAAATAACTTATGACAATATGTTAAATAATAAATTTCTTAAATTGTATATTTTTATTTGCGTTTATTGCTTATTTTATTTCAGCAAGGAAGGCCAATTTTTCCTTCACAAGTACCAATTATGATATTGTTTCAGTTATACTAACCACATTTTCGGTAGCAAGAATAACTTTTTTTTCAAATTCCATACTGTTAACCAATTTTTTCTGTTGCTGCAACTATTTGTTTAAGGGTTATAATTAAAATATAGTGGTACCACAAGAAAATTGCAGTTGTTATACCAGAATTCTATATAGTTGATGCAACCACCAAAATTCGATTGGCAACAAATTCGGTTGTCTCAACGAATCTGTTTTCTCTGTGTGTGTATGCAAGTGGCAGCACAGCGGCAAATTACTACAATTTGCTGTGTCATACACATATTTTTAATTGTTTACTGCAATGGTTTCATTCAACTCCATACATTTGGATATGGTTTTCTTAATTTTTCTTTACTTCTATTGTAATAAATACAAGTACACTCTGTGCTTTTATTATTCATATAACATGATGTGACAGCTCAGTTCAACTTTGGCTGAAAAATTAAAAAAGTTGGCAGCTCAGTTCGATTTTGTCCGGACAAAAATTAAAATTAAACCAATTCAAGTAGAAAATGTTCCGAACAAAATTTGTTCTCTTCTTCTCTCTCTCTCAAAAAGAGAAACGTCAAACTACATATAAAAAAAATTTTGTCCGGACAAAAATTTTGTTCCGAAACAATGGGTGAATCCAGCTTTAGTGTTGGTTGTAGCACAAGTATAATCATCTAGATTATACTTGAAGGCGGCTACCTAAACCAACCAAAAAAATAATGCAACAATATGTATGTAGGTGTAACTAGTATAAGCAAATAAAGCTAAAGTTATTTGACAGAGTGTCTATCATAATGTATATAATATCTCCTTACCTTTTTTTAATTTATTGAATGCAAAACGAAGAAAGTACAGCGGGTATTAGAATATGTAATAAACCTGAATGAAATTTAGTTAAAAAAGTATTAAATTTTTTATTCAAAAATATACTTAGTTATGTATATGTATATGTCTGAATATGTAATATGCAATTAGATCAGTCCTTCAGTAATACAAAAACTTCACCTGGAAATATCATGACACACATATTTGGGGTATTCAGATGGTACTCATAAATTAACACGTTTTAAAGTAATAACACGAAAAAATATAAAGCTGTGAAGAACCCCTCATAATTTACCATTAAAAATATTGTATTTATTTGTATTTGGCTTTTAGCACCTTTGTACATTGCTTACTCTCTCTCTCAATTCCTTTGGTAAACTCTCACGCATTTCTACATGTTGTTATGACAAACAATAAACATAGCTGAGAAAGTCTTATTAGTTTATGACCTTTTTGTTTGAGCCACAACAACAATTTTCTTAAACTATGTTAAAATGTTAAGACATTATGACACTTAGGACACTTAAGACACTGTTGTGAATACCCCAATGATATATAGTAATATATATCGCACGCTAAATCATAAACATTCACAACTCAAAAAGTGTAGAGGCTGAGAAATGGCAAACAACTGTTGATACTGTACAAATGACTCAATTACGTAACATAAAAACATGCATAACGGTATTCTATATTCTTCAAGAAGACTGTATTGCAAAAGAAATTATAGCGGCCGTTACAGATTTGTTCAATTAACTGGTTTATAAAAAAACAAAACCACTTTGAGCATTTTGAGTTGTGACAGCTTATGATTTAGTGTGCGATATGTGTATGTATATACATACATATGTATGTATGCACATACCTACATACATACATACATACATACATACATACATATGCCATCCATGTACATACTATGTAACACAATGATACATATAACTTATTAACTTAACTTGCCAATTCCAATTTTCTTTTAGTTTTTGTGTATTCAAGAATTTTTTATTTATTTTATTTTTTTAATTTTTTTGAAGTTCGTTTGAAAGAAAATTTCTTGTCGAAATCGTGAGCCAGGCTGTTAAATTAAAAAATGTTCAGGACAATCACATTTTTTAACTTTTACTGAATATGTACATATATTTCTACATAATTGATTATATTAACTGTACAGAAAATCATTATTATATTGTAGTTTGTTTATAAAACAACATACACAAAAATTTAAAATAGACGTGGCTTGGTAAAATAACTATATTTTCCTTAAAATTAAACTACACGGACAACTTCTGAAATAACATACATTTAGCAAATGTAAAACTTTTTTGAGTGTGGTTTTGTTTCATATTTTGCATAAATGCATGGTTTTGTGCTATATTTTGTAAAAAATTCAAATAAAAAGAATCATATAAATTTGAGTCAATTACATCCACAGACGTTACGAGGCCTTTTTCAATGTACAAAAGCTTTCTAAGAACAAATTGATTGAACTTCACATTTGAAAATATAACAATTATAAAATTTTTAAATGAAAATAAATAAATAACAAAACTTTTCTTTATCTACTCGTATTTACGTATTGCTCCTACACTGCAATATAAACATATCTCGAAAAACGAGTGTTTGGAGTTTATAATGCAAAAAAATTTTTATATATTTTTTTTATCATATACATACATATATATATTTATTTATTGTATCTTCAAAAAAGAACTAACAATAAGTAAGCAAATCTTACATCTAAATATAATTATTAGGCCCGACCAGTATCGGACATAAACTTAGTGATAGTTATAAATAATACATAAGTAGTGATAATCAAAAAGGAAAAAAAATAAGTATTTTTAAGCAGTCCCATCTGGAGTGTTGAGTGTAAGAGCCCTTGTATCCCTCTTGTTTAGGCGGATGTGTCCAGTAAAGCTCAAAATATTACGGGCAAGCGGATTAGGATGTGACTCGAGTTTTGTAAAATATTTGCCTGCGTATTTTGCAATTTCTTCACTCACTAGTGGCATCTTTAAATCACGATGTATATTTGAATTTTTAATGTACCATGGAGCCGATGTTATCAAACATAAAATTTTTTTTTGCCTTCGTTGGATTTTCTCAATATTTGAAGCTGAAGCAGTGCACCATAGCTGAATTCCATAGCACCATATTGGCTTCAAAAGCGACTTGTATATCAAAAGTTTGCAGTCTAGGCTGAGTGTTGAATTTCTGCCAATTAACCAATATATTTGAGTTAATTTAAGTTTCATTTGGGTTAACTTAGAGTCAATATGATATTTCCATGTAAGCCTTCGATCAAGGTGTATGCCAAGGTATTTCACTTGAGAATGTTGAGGAATATTTTGATTGTTGATTCGAATGGGGGAACAGGTATCTTTTCTTATGGTAAACGTTATATGAACACACTTTTGTTCATTTACTTTAATTCTCCATAAGTTCAACCATATTTCAAGCTGAGTAATGTGTGCTTGGGGATTGCGGGATGCCTCATCAGGGTTTTTGTGAATACTCAAGCAGGCTGTATCAACGGCAAATGTAGAAGTGTGGATGTTATTGTTCACAGGCATATCACAAGTATATATTAGATACAATACTGGCCCCAGAATACTACCGTGTGGCACACCAGAAGATATAGATTCGGGCACACCCGTGAACTCTCCTTCCATAACAGTGAACTTCCTATCAATAATATAACTTTCCAAAAGCTTTTGAATGTTTATTGGTAGGTATGTCTTAAATTTTAAAACTAGGCCTTCGTGCCATAATTGAAATTTATATAATTGTTATATTTTCAAATGTGTAGTTCAATCAATTTGTTCTTAGAAAGCTTTTGTGCATTAAAAAAAGCGTAACGTGTGTGGATGTAATCGACTCAAATTTATATGATTCTTTTTATTTGAATTTTTTTACAAAATATAACACAAAACCATGCATTTATAGCAAAATATGAAACAAAACCATTCATTTGTGAACAAATTATGCAAAAATATGCATTTTTAGCAAAATATGCAAAAATATGCACTAACAAATCGTTGCCATTTTTACGCAAATTCATTGTTTCGTAAAGATATTTCGTTTTTGCCATTATCAGGGTTAAGGGAAAAAACATGCATTTGCATGAAACCCCTGGCCTTGCTGATAAGATTTATTAAAACTCGGTAAAACTGAAAAGCAAGCAAACATTCCGGGAAAGTCGCGAAAATTATGACAATTTATATAATATAAATTATAAATTTATAAATTAATATTGTTAAAATCCATAAAAATATTAGATAGAAAAAAAATTTGGGAAAATACGACTGTCGCGTAAAAATCGATAATTCACGAAAAGTTGCAAAATTTTAAACAAGATCGTGAAAAAGACGAAAATTCGTAAAAAGTAGCTAGCAGCGGGATGATAATAGTCTAATATCGTTTAAAAATCGGCAAATATGTTAGGACTCAGAGAACATGCAAAACGTCGCTTTTTTCGCGAAGTTTGCAAAAAATTGCGAAAGTTGCAAAATTTTAAATAAGTCATAATATTGACTAAAAATCTCAAAAATTCTAAGGAATGCAAAAAATCGAGAAAATTCAAAATTTTGCAAGAACTTACTATCAGCGGGATAATAACGAAGTTTAATATTGTTTAAAAATCGGCGAAACTGTCAGGAAGCTGAAAACATGCAAAAGTCACTAATATCGCGAACTTTGCAAAAATTCGCGAGAAGTTGCAAAATCGGAAGCAAGCCCTACAATTTATTAGAAATCGCGAATGCCGTTAAAAAATAAAAAAAAATTTGGAACAAAGCGAAAAAATCGCAAGTTAGCGAAAAATTGCTTAATGTATTAAAGAAATTCCTAATAATAATTGCCTACATAATATTTTACTCAAACATTTATTTTCTGTCGCGCAACAAAGTTCAAAATTTCGAATTTTTCGCTTCAACTTCTACTGCAATGACTACCACAGCTACTAGGATTTTCCCGGGAATTCCCGGGACGGGAGTTTTAAAATTTCCTGATTTCCTGATAATAAAACAAATAGTTAACTACTTTACATATAGAAAACAACTGCTTTAATAACTTTGGCATTTGTGAAAATTTATTGCGAGGGGCGTTTTTTTCTAAAAAAATTTTATATTTAAAGATATATCTTGTCACATAAATTGATGTTTTAAGCAGGAACATAACGGTTATAAGAGAAATGGCAAAAGTTTTTACAACTTTTATTGAATTTAAATAATGTTTATAATCGTAACCAATATAAGTAAGTGAGAAATATTTTTTTTATAAATAACTTACAGTAACCAAAAAAGTTTTTTGGTTACCAATGACCATTGTCGAAAGTTTTTTATTTATTTTTTATTTTTTTTTTAATACATATATTTATTTATTGAATCTTTAATTATGAACTAACAATAAGTATTCAAGTCTTAAATCTTAAATCTCCGACCAGTGTCGGACATAAACTTAGTGAAAGTTATTAATAATACATAAGTCGTGATAAATAAAAACAAAAGTATATTCAAGCAGTTTCTTCTGGAGTGTTGAGTGTTAGAGCCCTTGTGTCCCTATTTTTTAAGCGGATGTGTCCAGTAAAATTCAAGATATTACGAGCAAGGGGATTAGGATGGGTCTCGAGTTTTGTTATGTATTTGCCTGCGTATTTTGCGATTTCTTCAGTCACTAGTGGCATATTTAAATCACGATGTATATTTGAATTTTTAATGTACCATGGAGCCGATGTTATTAGTCTTAAAATCTTATTTTGCCTTCGTGGGATTCTCTCTATATTGGATGCTGAAGCAGTGCCCCATAACTATATTCCGTAGCACCATATTGGTTTCAAAATCGACTTGTATATTAAAAGCTTACAATCTAGACTGAGTGTTTAATTTTTACCAATCAGCCAATGTATCTGAGTTAATTTCAGTTTCATTTGTGTTAGCTTTGAGTCAATATGGGGCTTTCATGTAAGCCGTCGATCAAGGTGTATACCAAGGTATTTTACGTGTGAATGTTGAAGAAAAACTTGATTGTTGATTTGAATTGGGGAACAAGTATCTCTTCGCAGGGTAAATGTTACCTGGACACACTTGCTCGTTTACTTTGATTCTCCATAAATTTAACCATAGTTCCAGTTGTGTAATATTTTCTTGTAGATATCGGGAAGCCTCGTGAGGGTTTTCGTGCATACTAAGGCAGGCTGTATCATCGGCAAACGTAGATGTATGGATATTGCTGCTCAGAGGCATGTCACAAGTGTAAATCAAATACAAAACTGGCCCCAGTATGCTCCCCTGTGGCACACCAGATGATATAGATTCGGGCACACTCATGAAGTCTCCTTCCACAACCGTAAACTTCCGGGTAGTAATATAACTTTATAATAGCTTCAGAAAATTAATTGGTAAATATGATTTAAATTTTAAAATAAGGCCTTCATGCCACACTTTATGAAATGCCTGAGAAACGTCGATAAACAGCGCAGAACAATACTTCTTTTCTTCAAATGTTCTTCTTATAAATTGAACCAGTCTATGAGTTTGTTCGATGGTGCTATGCTGACTTCTAAAACCAAATTGATGGTCCGGTATGCACCCACTACTAACTAGAATTGGGGACAGTTTTGTTATGAGCAGTTTTTCGAAAAGTTTTGACATTGGTGATATTAGCCTGTATGACTCAGCCTTGGTAAGGTCTTTTCCCGGCTTTGGAATCATTTTGACCTTGGCAAGCTTCCAGCTATGTGGATAATACTCCAGTCGTAAAATGGCGTTTACAATAAATAACAGGATTCTAATTGCAATACGAGGCTGCTTTATTAGCATCTGGTTACTAATTCCATCAATACCCGGAGCTTTCTTCGGGTTAAGTTCAGAAATTAGTTTTTGTACATCACGCGTTCTAAATTTTATGGGTCGAGGGGGTAGCGCAACTACATTCGGCAAATCAATAACACCAGTATATGTGTTAGGGGTAAATACAGATTTTAAATGCTCAGCAAATATTTTACCTTTTTCAGTACCGCTTCTTGCCCAACCCCCGGTAGATGTACGCAGAGGTGGTTTAAACGCAACAGGTGTTTTAAGCTTTCTAGCAGCGCGCCACAAAGAGTAATTAGATGCTGGTGTGGCATCAAGACCTTCCAGATAGTTTTTAAAAGATGCAGTTTTTTCAAATGCAACCAAGTCTTGGAGTCGTTTAGTGCACTCTTTAAATCTAATTTTATTCTGGGAAGATCTGTGCTGTTGCCATTCCTTTCTAGCTCTTCTTTTTACACTTACGAGACGTTCAATATCCGTAGAATAAATTCTATTAAATCCAGTCTGCGGGTAGGAGGTAGTCGCATGTTCAGCAGCCTGTTTTATATTTTTGATAAGATTGCCAATGTTAAATTCAATATCTTCGGATGTTCTTAGCGTAATGTTTTCTGTGCAATGACTACTGAGATATTTTCTGAACCCCAGCCAATTAACACCGTTGATCGTCTTCACATATGAGGTAAGTCACTTCTTAGTGGGCTACAAATTGTAACGATCGTGGGAGAGTGATCGGAGGAGAGATCTTGAGAAGCTTTAACATGAACTAATTCCCTAGAGATATTTTTCATGACTCCAAAATCTATAACATCCGGAATTTTTTGTATGTCCGTAGGCCAGTAAGTAGGCTTCCCACTCGAAATGACATCCAAGCCCATTTTTGAAATTATGTTGAACAATGCCCGACCTCTAGGTGTAATAAGACGCGAACCCCAGAACGTATGTTTTGCATTGTAGTCGCCAGCTGATACGAAGCAAGGGTCAAGAGATTTGTGGAAATCCTCGTATTGATCCTCAGTAATTGCGAATCTAGGAGGGGAGTAAATTGATGATATGACAAAATTTGAGCAAAAATTTTCGACACAAATATTTGTTGCTTGTAGATGTTCTTCACAAATGTTGTCCAGAATATAGTGCTTGAGTCTTGACTTTATCAGAATTGCTGATCCACCGCATGCTCTTCCTCTCGGGTCCTTTGAATCATATAAGGTGTAGTCATTAATTTTAAACAGGCTTCTCGAAGTCAAATCAGTCTCAGAGACCAACATTATATTAATATTGTTTTCCTTGAGGAAGTGCTCAAGTTCGTTTTTGTGTTGGCGAATGCCGTTTGCGTTCCAGAAACATATTTTTAACGTGCTCATGGCTTGTTAACTAATGCTTGAAGCAGAGTATTTTGCATTCTCAGCATTTCTTGCATCATGCGAGTCATATTTGTTGTAAAATTGTTTATAGTTTGCACCAGATTTTCAATAGTAGCTTCAAGGCGATTAAAATTAAAGCCTGAGTTTGTATTTGTTGAAGTATTTGGCCGTGAAACATTTTGTGTGGGAATAGAGCTTGTCTTTGCAGCATCGGCATACGATACACGTGAATTAACTGGTTGGCTCACTTGGGCAAGAGTGGCGGAGTAAGTGTTTGCTGTTTGTGCTGGAGCTACTTTAGGTTTTTGCCCCATAGTCTTTTTAACGAAGGAATATACAGGACATCCTCTATAGTTAGCGGTGTTATTAACTCCACAATTACTGCATTTTTTTTCTGCTTGATCTTTTGGTTTAGTACAACTAGCAGTACCGTGCAATTCACCGCAAATAACACAAACTGTAGGTAATTTCCAGTAAGTTTTTGTGTGGCCATATTCTTGACAATTATGGCACTGTACGGGTCCAGAACGCTTGTGTGGTTCTTCAACTGTTATTTTTCGGTATAAAAGATATTTTAAATTATAAAATGGGTGCGTCTCATTTTTTTTCGGCTCAAGTTCAACGCGAAATATAGGCTGGGGGATCTTCTCCCTATTTATTATATTTGAAACATTTTTTACCTTGAATCCCTGGAGGACGAGTGCATCTTTTATTTCTTCGGGAACAACATAAGAATCTATGCCTTTCAATACGATCTGCAGGCCTTTAGCACTCTTAAGCTGATATGTGTAGAAACTTGTTTTATTTTTTTCAAATTCAGAAACCATTTTGCGGAAATATGTTTCGTCATAAATTTGAATTTTCGTTTCATCGATATTGCCACGTTTTATTGGATCAATGTGGAATTTATTCTCACCAATGACCGAAATTAATTTTTTAATAAGAGCGTTTGAATTTGTTTGTCTCAAATTGGTGGCGGCTTGGAGGTTTTGTTCGCGGATATATCAAGTATGTCGTTGTCGTCTTGCAATATTTGAAAACGATTAGTAGAGGATGCGCTGTTATCCCTAGATACCTTTGAAGCAGATGCAATTTTAGTAGAATTTGGGCTTCGCCCGCGCTTTCCCACAATTATATATCGGTCCATTCCGACTTGGACTTTGGGTTTTGGGCTACTCTTATTTATTGTGACAAATTGGGTAAGTGATGAATCGGATGATATCGGATGATTTAAATGACGAAGTAGTAGGCAACTGTAATGCTAACGAATCACTAGTTGGCATTGGACAAAGCGAAGTTGATCGCTGACGAAAAATTGGCTTAGCCGTTAAAAAAGTCTATCATTAGGTTTTTTATTTATTTTGTTTAAATTAAGATCATCAGAACTCACAGTAAGTCGTATCATCAGTTTTTTTATTTTTATTGTTATCATTAAGATCATCAGAGCTCACAGTAAGATAGGCATTTCTACCGTTATAACTCACTTCACAATTATTTGTTTTTGAGGTACTCATATAGAGTATTCCTCAAGGACACTTTGTTAGTGTATTCCTCAAGGGCACTTTGAGTTATTTTGTTTACGGTTGTTTTTGTTTTTTTTGTGTTAGTTATTACTTTCTATGTAAAAAATATTAGCAAAGCAAAAAAAAGCTTGTTTATCAAAGTTAATGTACAACGAATATTATGCGCTACAAATATTTTTTTGTATGGTTTTTAGGGTTTCGTACACCAAAGGTGAAAAAGGAACCCTATTGTTTTCGCTACGCTGTCCGTCTGGCCGTCTGTCCGTCTGTCCGTCACTGGGTATTTTCTCGAGAACCGTAAGAGCTACGGACCTGAAATTTGGACAGAGTGTGTAGACCCTTGGCCGCTATAACAACAACTACATGAGAGTTGGAAATTAAAGGGTGTGCCAAAACGAGCAACGATAAATGTTAAAATCCCATGTAATATACATACAATTGTATGTATATGCACTTGAAATTTGTAAAGTTAGTGTATTTTTATACAAACTACAACAATTAACACTAAAAATTTAAAAAATTTTAATTAGAGGGTGTACCATCAGTTAATGTAATTTTGACTATGTAATTTTGATAACTTGCTGTATCTTGGAAACCGTAAGAGCAAACTTCTTGAAATTTTCAAAAACGGTAAAACAAAAAAATCTCAAAATTATAAAATCGCCAAACCGAAAAAAAATCGCCAAAACGAAAAAAAGCACCAAATTAAAAAAAATTTCTAAATCGAAAATAAATCGCGGAAAACCGGAAAAATCGCCAAAATTAAAAAATCGCCAAAATTAAAAAAATCGCCAAAATTAAAAAAATTGCCAAAATTAAAAAAAAAATCGCCAAAATTAAAAAAATCGCCAAAACGAGAAAAAAGCGAAAAATAATCAAAAAAAAATTATTTCAGCTGAAAAAACGTAAAAAAACACTTTATTAAAAAAAATGCTCAAAGCAAACGTACGGAACCCTTCGTGCGGGAGTCAAAGTCGCACTTTACTGAATTTATTTTTGTTTAGCATGTATGTAAAAAAAAATTCCGCTAATACGTCTGTTCACTATGAAGGTACAACGAGAACTTCGCTTACTTAAACTTACTTTGTCGAAAGTAATTTTATTTTTCGGTTATCGCTACAAGAATACACATCGTATTTTAGATGTAATCGATGCATTTCTAAATGGTTTTAGGGCAATGTATTGAAATGTCCTTAGAAAAGTTAACAAAATGGGCATAAAAATATATGTATGTATGTATATCTCACAATAATGGTTAATAAATAACAATTATTTTCGGACCATGGTTTTAAAGTACCTATTGAAATCATTATTTTCTTTTTTTGTTTTTAGTAAAATTGTTTTACATGGAAAACTCAATTGTATAGACGTTTTTTAAGAACAAATCTACTGATCTGTTTTGGATCTCAAACCTCGAGTATATTTTATTTTATGTTTGTTTTTATTAACTATTCTGTTATTACTTATGTATATTTGCAGGTTAATTTTTTTGATCACATATAACAAAGTTTTTCTGGTTGGAATTTAAAAACAAAAAGTTGAAATAAAATAAAGTTCTTGTCTTAAAACCCAATTTGAATTAACATAGGAGTATATAAGATGTGTTTTAGTTAGTGTTTTAAGCTTTCTAATCAAATTTCTGTTAATGCCTCGTAATTTAATGTTTGTTATTTCTATCGAGCGGGATCCCGGGATATATAAAAAAGTTTCCCGCTTTCCCGGGAAATGAAAAAGTACGGGAAAAAACTCTAACAAGCAAAAACTCTGTAAGCATTCTGTTTATTTCCCTTTAAAACAATAGTTTTTAACCTTGGACAGCTTGCAGCGCTACTCGGTACGTTGTACTACTTGTGCCACTTGTAAATTATACATTGTGTAAACCGGTAAACCGGCGACTTTTTCGAGCCTAGAGAAAAATTGTCATAAGTCAAAATTCCCGTTAGTAAACAAATCATTTATTTGTATATATATTACTATAGATTTTCCACGTTTGATATAACATCTTCCGAGGGAAATCTTTAGTTTATAATATTTTCTGACGTCAGTGTTAAAGGTACATATATCCAGTATACCAGCTTATCATTATTTTCATTGTTATCAAATTTATGCTGTTTATTTAGTGTGTTACTTACTATTCTTTTCTTTTTCTGTATTGGTCATCGATCTTGTCGTGACTTTTAATATGGAACAAATTTTATTATTCATGTCTAAGATCGTTTATTGTAATTCGCGATAGAGTGTCGGCAACATAGTTATCTTTTTCCCTAAGATATTCCACTGTAAAGTTATATTACGGTAAGTCCAGTCTCATTCTTGTCAGTTTTGAACTCGGATTTTTCATTGAAAACAAATAAGAAAGTGGTCCATGATCGGCTCGTACTAAAAAATGTTTTCCTGAAATGTGTAATGGCCCAGTGAATGGCAGTTAACTCCTGTTCAATAGATGACTTATTACTGTCGCTTTGGTAACTGCCTTTGATGCATAAGCAATAAGTAAGTGTTTACCGTCATATTTCCTGTGTCAAAACCGCACCGCAAGCGTATTTACTTGCATCTGTTGTTATACAAAATTCTTTAGTAAAATTAGGATATTGTAGTAAAGTTGGACTCAGTAGTCCTTCCTTTAGGTATTTAAACGCAAAATCACATTTTTTTATTCCATTGAACTATTATATTCTTCCTGGATAGTTTTGTGAGATGTCTGGAATGCTCAGGGAGATTCCTAATAAATTTTCTGTAATAGTTACAAAATACTACAAATCTCTTTGCACTATCTGTATCTGTTGGTATTGGATAATTTTCGATAATTAATATTTACTATCGTCTGGTAATATACCTTTATATGTACATTTGTGTCCAAGATATGTTACTTCTTTCATGAAAAACGAACATTTCTATGGATGCAGTCTTAGAATGTCAAAAATATTCTTTAAATTTGAAAGTCAGTTCTCGTGGTACCTTCATAGCGAACAGTCGAATAGCGGAATTTTACTTACTTACCAAACAAACAAAAATTATACAAAAAAAAATATTAGTAGTACATATTATTCGTAATAGGTACATACATACTGTCTTTAATAAATAAGCTTTATGCTTTGCTAATATTTTTTACATAGTAAAAATAACAAAAACAAAAAAACCGCAAAAAAAACTTAAACAAAGTGATATTGAGGAATACCTCAAAGTCAAACAAACAATCATAAATAACAAAAACAAAAAATACCGAAATAAAAAAAAAAACACAAACGAATAACCCTTGAGGAATTCTTTGTATGAATTCCTCAAATACAAAAGAATTTGAAGTGAGTTCTAACGGCAGAAATGCTTATTTTACTGTGAGTTCTGAAACTATGAATGAAAAAAATATAAAAAATAAATCTGATGAAAATCTTTTGTTAACGACAACGCCAATTTTTCGTCAGCGATCAACTTCGCTTTGTCCAATGCCAAATAGTAATGATGCATTAACATTACAGTTGCCCAGTACTTCTTCAAATAAGTCAGTAATATCATCCCCTTCAGGCTCGTGTTCGTCACTTAACAAAGTTATCACTACAGATAACAGCGGCTCGAAACTCAAGGTACAAGTTGGAATGGACAGATATATAACCATAGTAAAGCGTGGGCGAAGCTCGAATTCTTCAAAAATCTCATCTGCTCCAAAAGTGTCTAGGGATAATAGCGCAGCCTCAACTAATCGCCAAAACCGCTTTAAAATTTTTCAAGATGACAACGACAAACCCGAGGTATCCTCGAACAAAACATCCAAGCCGCCACCAATCTATTTGAGACAAAAAAATTCAAATGCCCTTATTAAAAAATTAATTTCGGTCATTGGTGAGAATAAATTTCACATTGTTCCAATAAAACGTGGCAACATCGATGAAACTAAAATCCAAAATTATGACGAAAAAGATTTCCGCAAAATGGTTGCTGAATTTGAAAAAAGGAAAACAAGCTTCTACACATACCAGCTTAAGAGCGCTAAAGGCATGCAGATCGTATTGAAGGGCATATATTCTTATGTTGTCCCCGAAGAAATAAAAGATGCACTCGTCCTCCAGGGGTTCAAGTTAAAAAAATATGTCCAATATAATAAATAGAGAAAAGATTCCCCAACCCCTATTTCGTGTTGAACTTGAGCCTAATGATATAAAATTGAAAAAAAATGAGACGCATCCAATTTATAATTTAAAATACCTCTTGTACCGAAAAATCACAGTTGAAGAGCCACATAAGCGTTCAGGTCCTGTACAGTGCCATAATTGCCAAGAATATGGCCATACAAAAACATACTGCAATTTACCCTCTGTTTGTGTTGTGTGCGGCGAATTACACGGCACCGCTAGCTGCAACAAACCAAAAGATCAAAGTGATAAAAAATGCAGTAATTGTGGACGTAATCACACCGCTAACTACAGAGGTTGTCCTGTGTACTCTTTTGTAAAGAAGACTATGGTGCAAAAACCTAAATTAGCTCCAGCTGAATCAGCAAACGCTTACTCTGCCACTTTTCCGCAAATGAGCCAACCAGTTACTTCCCGTGTATCGTATGCAGATGCTGCTAAGGCTAGTTCTATTCCGACACAAAATGTTTCACCGCAAAATAATTCAACAAATACAAACTCAAACTTTAATTTTAATCGCCTTGAAGCCTCTATTGAAAATCTTGTGCAAACTATAAACAATTTTACGACAAATATGACTAGCATGTTGCAAGAAATATTGCGAATGCAGAATACTCTGCTTCAAGCAATACTTAATAAGCCATGAACACGTTAACAATATGTTTCTGGAACGCAAACGGCATTCGCCAACTTAAAAATGAACTTGAGCACTTCCTCACGGAGAAAAATATTGATATAATGTTAGTATCTGAGACTCATTTGACTTCGAGAAGTCTTTTTAAAATTTATGGCTACACTATATATGATACAAAGGGCTTGCGGTGGATCAGCAATTCTAATAAAGTCAAGACTCAAGCACTATGTTCTTGATAACATTTGTGAAGAATACCTACAAGCAACAAATATCGGCATTGAAAGTTTTTGTTCAAATTTCGTTATATCATCAATTTACTCCCCTCCCAGATTTTCAATCACTGAGAATCAATATGAGGATTTCTACAAATCTCTTGGACGTTGTTTTGTAGCAGCTGGAGACTACAATGCGAAACATACGTTCTGGGGTTCGCGCCTTGTTACACCCAGAGGTCGAGCATTGTTCAACAATATTTCAAAAATGGGCTTGGATGTCATTTCGAGTGGGGAGCCCACTTATTGGCCTACTGACATACAAAAAATTCCGGATGTTATAGATTTTGGCGTCATAAAAAATATCTCTAGGGATTTAATTCAAGTTCAAGCTTCTCTTGATCTCTCGTCCGATCACTCCCCGACGATCATTACAATTTGTAGCCCATTAAGAAGTAACTTACCTGACCCATATGTGAAGATGATCAATCGTGTTAATTGGCTGGGGTTCAAAAAATATCTCAGCAGTCATTGTACGGAAAACATTACGCTTAGAACACCCGATGATATTGAATCGAACATTGCCAATCTCAGCGAGAACATTAAACAGGCTGCTGAACATGCCACTATCTCCCATCCGCAGATTGGGTTTAATAAAATTTATTCTACAGACATTGAACGTCTCGTACGTGAAAAAAGAAGGGCTAGAAGGGAATGGCAACAGCACAGATCACCACAAAATAAAATCAGATTTAAAGAGTGCACTAAACGACTCCAAGAGTTGCTTGCATCTGAGAAAATTGCATCTCTTAAAAATTATCTGGAGGGTCTTGATGTCACACCGGCGTCTAATTACTCTTTGTGGCGCGCTGCCAGAAAGCTTAAAACACCCGTTGAGTATAAGCCACCTCTACGCACATCTACCGGAGGTTGGGCAAGAAGCGATACTGAAAAAGGTAAAATATTTGCTGAGCACTTAAAATCCGTTTAACAAAGGCTGAGTCATATAGGCCAATAAGTCTACTATCTACAATGTCAAAGCTTTTCGAAAAACTGCTCAAAACAAAATTTTCCCCAATTCTAATTAGTAGTGGGTGCATACCAGACCATCAATTTGGTTTTAGAAGTCAGCATAGCACCATTGAACAAACTCACAGATTGGTTCAATTTATAAGAAGAACTTTTGAGGAAAAAAAGTATTGTTCTGCGCTGTTTATAGACATTTCCCAGGCATTTGATAAAGTGTGGCATGAAGGCCTAATATTTAAATTGAAGACTTACTTACCAATAAACATTTTAAATCTTTTGGAAAGTTACATTATTTCCCGTAAGTTCACTGTTGCGGTAGGAGACTTTACAAATAGGCCTGAAACAATTTCATCTGGTGTGCCACAGGGGAGTATACTGGGACCAGTTTTATATTTAATTTATACTTGTGATATGCCTGTGAGCAGTAGTATCCATACTTCCACATTTGCCGACGATACAGCCTGCCTTAGTATGCATGAAAACCCTGATGAGGCATCCCGAAAACTCCAGGATCACATTAGCCAGATGGAGCTTTGGTTAAACTTATGGAGAATCAAGGTAAATGAACAAAAGTGTGTTCAAATAACATTTACTTTACGAAGAGATACTTGTTCCCCCATTCGGATTAATAATCAAGTTGTTTCTCAACATTCACATGTGAAATATCTTGGTATACACCTTGACCGACGACTTACATGGAAACACCATATTGACTCTAAGTTAACTCAAATGAAACTTAAATTAACTCAGGTACATTGGCTGATTGGTCGAAATTCTACAATTAGCCTAGACTGTAAACTTTTAATATACAAGTCGCTCTTAAAGCCAATATGGTGCTACGGAATTCAACTATGGGGCACTGCTTCAGCTTCAAATGTAGAGAAAATTCAACGCAGGTAAAACAAAATTTTACGCATGATAACATCGGCTCCATGGTACATCAAAAATTCAAATATACATCGTGATTTGCATATGCCTCTAGTGACTGAGGAAATTGCAAAATACGCAGGCAAATATCTAACAAAACTCGAATCACATCCTAATCCGCTTGCCCTTAATATTTTGAACTTTACTGGACACATACGCCTAAAAAAGAGGGATACAAGGGCTTTTATTCACAGCACTCCAGATGGGACTTCCTGAAAATTCTTTTATTTTTTATATTTTTTCCTTTTGATTATCAATACTTATGTATTATATATAACTACTACTAAGCTTATGTCCGACACTGGTCGGGCCTAATTATATTTTTATATTTAAGATTTGAATACTTATTGTTAGTTCATATATGAAGATACAATAAATAAAATATCATGTAATAAAAAAAAAAAAGTATTTATATGTACATACGTATAAATAAATTGTTTTCAAAATCGATATTTGGTGCTATAAAATATTATCATATAGATATCTGAACTTCCCCAATCCTAGTATGTTTTTATACTTAATATTGCTTTATATTTGCCTTACTTAAATTTGTCCCGGGTTAAAGTCTGACCGTGCGAAATTTGTTCATATTACAGATTTTGTTTATTTAACTACATCCGCCTTCTTTGACTGAAGGACTTTTCATACGATCATGTGAATTTATAGAGTTTCTCTGTCCATAATAAGTTTGTTTATCTTTGGAATGTACTTTGACTGAATGGCTTTTCAGACGTCAGTGGCTTGGTCGACGGTTTGTATATTTTCATGATGTACATATGAAAGTGTGATTGTTAAGATCTAATAAATACTTGAGCATAGCTAAAAATTTGATAATATGTGTACATTAGAGTGGGTCAATTTTTTTCTCGACAGAGCGGTTGTCAAAATCGTGATCTACATTAAATTCTAGGAAGGCTTATCCAGGAAACCATGGGTCTAAAATCAAAATCGAACTTCCAATTTTTAACGAGAAACTTTTGTTTTCGTATATGAACATTTTTTTTTAATTTGCCTAAATTGTACTGAATATTAAATACTTAAAGAAAAACTTCTCGTTAAAAATTCATTCAAATTCAAAAAATATATTAGTAGTCACTGCGTAGAAAACATTCAGCTAAGATCACCTGATGATATTGAATTTAATATTGCCAATCTTAACGAATATATTAAACAGGCTGCTGAACATGCCACTACTTCCTATTCGCAGACTGGCTTTAATAGAATTTATTCTACGGAAATTGAACGTCTTGTATGTGAAAAGAGGAGAGCTAGAAGAGAATGGCAACAACACCGATCACCCCTAAATAAAATCAGACTTAAAGAATGTACTAAACGACTCAAAGAGCTGCTATCGTCGGAAAAGACTGCATTACTGGAAAAGTATTTAGAAGGTCTTGATGTAACGTCAACATCTAATTACTCTTTATGGCGCGCTACTAGAAATCTTAAAAGACCCGTTGATGTCAAATCACCACTGCGTACTTCGACCGGAGGCTGGGCAAGAAGCGATAGTGAGAAAGGTAACTTATTTTCTGAGCATTTAAAATCTGTATTTACTCCCAATTCATGTACGGGTGCTGCCGGATTACTGAGTGTAGTATCTCTACCCCCTCGTCCCTTAAGGTTTAAGATGCGTGAACTACAAAAAATAGTTGCTGAACTCGACCCGAAGAAAGCTCCAGGTATTGATGGCATTAGTAACAAGATGCTGATGAACTTGCCTCATATTGCAATAAGAATCTTGCTATTTATTTTTAATGCCATTTTACCAATGCAGTATTTTCCACATAACTGGAAACTTGCGAATATTAAAATGATTCCAAAGCCAGGCAAAGATCTTACCAAGGCCGAGTCATATAGGCCTATTAGCTTACTTTCAACAATTTCAAATCTTTTCGAAAAGCTGCTCATGACTAAATTGTCCACAATTTTAGCTGATAGTGGGTACATCCCGGACCATCAATTTGGCTTTAGAAGTCAGCATAGCACTATTGAGCAAACGCATAGATTGGTTCAAGTTGTAAGGGGTACATTTGAAGAAAAAAAATATTGTTCTGCCCTTTTTATTGATGTTTCTCAGGAATTTGATAAAGTATGGCACGAAGGCCTAGTTTTAAAATTGAAGACATACCTACCAATAAACATACAAAAGCTTTTGGAAAGTTATATTGTTGATAGGAAGTTTACTGTTGTGGAAGGAGACTTCATGAGTGTGCCCGAATCTATATCTTCTGGTGTGCCACAGGGTAGTATTCTGGGGCCAGTCTTGTATCTAATATATACTTGTGATATGCCTGTGAGCAATAACATACACACTTCTACATTTGCCGATGATACAGCCTATTTTAGTATTCACAGAAACCCTGATGAGGCATTCCGCAATCTCCAAGCACACATTACCCAGCTTTAAATATGGAGAATTAAAGTAAATGAACAAAAGTGTGTTCATATAACGTTTACCCTAAGAAAAGATACCTGTTCCCCCATTCGAATCAACAATCAAAATATTCAACATTCTCAAGTGAAATACCTTGGCATACACCTTGATCGAAGGCTTACATAGAAATATCATATTGACTCTAAGTTAACCCAAATGAAACTTAAATTAACTTAAATATATTGGTTAATTGGCAGAAACTCAACACTCAGCCTAGACTGCAAACTTTTGATATACAAGTCGCTTTTGAACGGAATATGGTGCTATGGAATTCAGCTATGGGGCACTGCTTCAGCTTCAAATATTGAGAAAATCCAACGAAGGCAAAACAAAATTTTACGGTTAATAACATCGGCTCCATGGTACATTAAAAATTCAAATATACATCGTGATTTAAATATGCCACTAGTGAGTGAAGAAATTGCAAAACACGCAGGCAAATATTTAACAAAACTCGAGTCACATCCTAGTCCGCTTGCCCGTAATATGTTGAGCTTTACTGGACACATCCGCCTAAAAAACACAAGGGTTCTTATACTCAACACTCCAGATGAGACTGCTTAAAAATACTTCTTTTTTTCCTTTTTGATTATCACTACTTATGTATTATTTATAACTATCACCAAATTTATGTCCGATACTGGTCGGGCTTAATAATTATATTTATATTTAAGATTTGATTATTTATTGTTAGTTCATTTTTGAAGATACAATAAATAAATATATATATTAAAAAAAAAAAATGGGAAGCTCGATTTTGATTTTAAACCCATGGTTCCTTGGGCCAACCTTCTTAGAATTCATCGTATATTACGATTTTGACAACCGCATCAATTTTTTTTAGTCCATACAAATTGACACACGCTAGTGTACATACATATCTACAAATCGATTTTATGTATGTATGTATGAACATTAGGGTGACCCTATATGGGGTATTTTTTTCAACTTTTCCTTACTCTCATCCTCCCACTTGGTTGCAATAGGCAAAAAAAATATGATCCGCAAAATTTCAAGTCAATTGGTGAAGACTAAGTTCGGCCTCAAGACCACTGAAATTCGGGGAAACCCATAATTTCTCTGACTTTAATGTATTGTAACTTGAAGGATATTAATTTTACAACAAAATAGTTAAAATACAATTTTTTGCCACGAAGTTTACAACATACTTCAACAAGTTTTTTCCTAGTCTCATATTAAAAAAATTTAGAAGAATTGAATAAAACCAACAAGTATGAACATTTTTATATCATACAACTTTTTTTTCTTTTCTATGTATATAATTTTATATATGTACATACATATGTATATATGTATGTACTTATGTTGACATTTTATTATTTTTTTAATAAAAAAAATTAAAAATTGGCAATTAAAATCTGCAAATTAACAGGTTGTTTGTTGTTAGTTAAGCACGTCTAGATCCATTTCGTTGCTACCTAAACAACTCTTAGTATACTTTAAACACAATTTCAAATATGTAGCTTACAAAACCTTAATGCGTATACATGAAACTCAATTTTTTGAGTTGCTCCACTTTTAAGTCTTCGAACTTTATTGTAGATTTTCTTTCCTTGTATTATAAAAAAAATTATTTTCTAATTAATTTATTATTTATATTTTAATTTTGCAATACCACTTCTGACAAAAAATGTTTCATTTAAAATTTATTAAACGTGTGAGTTCTTTTGATTGCTCAAAAATAAAAATAAATAACACACAATATTTATTTGCTTTCTTTTATTTCTTGACTAAGCAAAATTACAAACTGTCTTTACTTCTCATCGTTATTATCCGCACGAGGTCTTTACTCTCAACGATGTTGAATCGATTATTTTCTGATTAACACTGACTGATTCTCACACAGGGTGCTAATTTTTTTATAGTACAGGGAGCGGTTCTAGAATGTTCGCTAGGTAGCGTAATGACATGTGTCTACTTAGTAAAGCCAAATAACAGAAATTGTATTACTCCATAACGATTTTGCTGCTATGCACATTGCCATCTGCGTTGTCATTTACTATTGGTAGCCAAGTAGTCGAACAGTCTTCTAACAAAATCTGGAATATTTATTCTACTGTTCCTATGTGTTTGTAGATAATTCGATTGGCCGTTATTTTGAATATCAGAGTAACTTCGTAACGATTTTTATGTTGGAATCGGTGGCTCTCGTAATAAAACATTGCAGATTATATTCAGTGGGTTCTAAGGCCAATTTAATGCGGACGAGAGGAATTCGGTGGCTCTCGATATAGACAAAAGAAGATTCAAGATGAATTCGGGGATCTTGAATATAAAACAAGAAGTTCAAGATGAATGCGGTAGATCTTGAATGAGCTTTCAAGATGAATTCGATGGATCTTGAAAAAATAAGGCGGCGAAAAAAATTCAAGATGTATTCGGAGGATCTTGAATATAAAACTAGAAGTTCAAGATCAATACGGTAGATCTTGAACAAAATAAATGCAAGTTGAATTCGGGGGATCTTGAATACAGTAAGCCAAAGAAATTCAAGATGAATGCGAGATCTTGAACATAAATACAAAATGATTTCAAGATGAATTCTGTAGATCTTGAAAAAAATAAACTAAAATAAATTCAAGATGAATGCGATAGATCTTGAATAAAAATACAAAATAATTTCAGGATGAATTCTGTAGATCTTGAAATAAAAATAAAATAAAATAAATTCAATAGATAGATAGATCTTGAACACTAACTAAAATTTATTAGAAAGCTCAAGATGAATGCGGTAGATCTTGCAGCTTTCTGTCCAAAAAAAAATTAGAACAGGGTTGTTATCATATGTGTTCGCACTTTTATGTATATGTGTACGTGTGTAGCTATATATACAATTATTGTTGTTGCTATAGTGCTTGCATGTGAATACGTGTATACGTTTACTTCTTTACTTAAATACTTAAAGATAGTTCTTTGCATTGACCCTGTACGAATATTTTCGCGTAACACTTACATTAACCCTGTTGGAATATTTTTACGTAACAATATATACATATACGTAAATATACGTATATATGTAGAAACTAGTTATTATACAAAGAAATACATGTTAAATAAACAACAATTGTAGCAAATCGATCTCAAATAACTCAGTTACCTCCACCAACAACTCACCGTCGATGTTTTCATATAGTGTCAGAAACATTGGAATTAAAGTTATTGTTGTTAACGTAGGCTGGCTTGTATCGCATTCAGATGTAATCATTTCTCACTTACAAAAGGTCCTCATCACCATCAACCATACCTGTATACTACACATTCATGAGATAGGTTAACCCAGAAACAATTACTGTCTACGAATTAATGATTAGAAAAAAGCTTTTCACCACCTTCTAACAGGTTTATATATTTTGCTAGCATGCTTCTATCGATAATGACGCGAGAGTTCGATATGTGGTTTTTTACAAAGTAGATACATACATACATGCTTACAGAATTGTATGACGTGAGGAGTTTTTATAAACTTATTTGATACTCATACAGATACAGATATAATGTAAGATCTGTTTGCATTGCATTTTACAATTTAGGCTTGCTTCAGCATGATTCTACTTAAAGTCTATATTTATTCAGTAAGGCTGTTTGATACCCATTCAAACACATGTACATTCTTAAAGATTAGATATCAAAATCCAATTTCCTTAGTTTATCTATATTTTCTAAAGATCTGATTGCTATAGTAATGAACGGAGTGAAGATCTGTTATAAATAAGTCCATTTTCATATTTTAAATTTTTGCGTACTAGATCTTCCGAAAATGGGAAAATGCACAATTTTACTATAAAAAGTGATAATATGATGTGTTGCTGAATATTGCACTGCGTTATTTAATTTTGAACGCTTAAGTTTTCACAATATTTCACACTAACCAACAAGTTTAGAGAATTCCGGTACATAAAGTTAATTATCTTTCCCAAGACTTAACATTCCTAATCAATCCTTCAAAAAAATCAAGACAAACTAGATTTTTCCTTTTTAATTGTATTATATATTTTGCATTAAATTTTCAACATTTTGTTTTGCACATCTTTAAATTACTGTATACTGTATTGTGCCTCTTTTTCTCATTTGTTGAGTTAACTTTAATCGCAAGATGTATTCTAATCGTGAGATGAACCTTTCTATTTTATGCAATGAGTAAATCTTTGTATATAACAATCCACAGTGGGGACTTTTGCAAAATAAATGGTAATAAATCTGGAACTTCTAAACTACTGATTGGATTTATATGAAACTTCGAACATCCGTAGAGGAGGACTCGGGCTTTATAACAAATGTGTTGGCAGCCGTCTGGCTTAAGCTGGACAGGAGTTACAGTGGGCCTAAGTTGACAACATGCGACTCAAAAAAAATTCTGAGGCTTGTAACTTTTAGAAAAATTATCCGATTTTTATGAGATAAAGCGTTTTGATCTAAGCTCAACATTTTTAATAAATAATGTCCTTAGATGTGTTTTCGTATCTCTGATAATTTAGAAGATATTTGACTTTTAACAAAAAAAAAAATTATTTTTTGCCTTGACTTTTTTGAGTATTTCACCTACATTTTTATAGTCAATTGTTGGATTTTAAATTAAAAGACAGCATTAAATTTTCGATAAAATTCTAAATAAAAATAAGTAAAAAACTTATTAATATCTGCAGTCATGAAATCGGGAAAGGGCAAAGAATTCAAAGTTTTAAAATTTTTCTGAAAAAGACGTTTTTTTAAGAAAAAGTATCTTCATTATTTTCAATTTTGTGAAAAACTTTGTTTAACACATACACTTTTAAACCACATCGCGCTAAAAACAATCTATTCAGAATATGCTAAGAGCCAATTATTTTGTATTTTGGGCATGCACCCTACACTCAGCAGTGTCCGAAAATTGCCAATTTTAAAATTTTTTTTTGTGCTTATGCGCTTATAAAAAGTTGTGACGGTATATTTTGAAAGTTTTAACTATATTATTTAATTGTTAGGATAGTTTGCAACATGTTAAACATAAATTTTTGACAGCCTTTTCATAAATGCGAACATGCGCGCAAATTTTATGAAAAAAGTCAAAATTTTGGAAAAATTTTGTTTTGTACCATAAAAAATATATAAAAAAATAATTTTCTTTTCTTATGTTGGCTTTTTTAACTTCTATATGAGTCTTTCTACTTCACCTGAAAAAATTATTCCAATATAATTAAATGATCTCGAGATATTCCGATTGTAGGGTGCAATTCAAAAAATATATAGAATGCGCTTAACTTTTTTCCCTTTATTCACACATCAGCTGTTTAAAACTTTTATGAATTCCAAAATTCAACCTAAATAGAAAAACAAAAATAAATTTGGAATGTTATCCAATAAGTCTATTTATATTCTTCGCAATAAAAAATATTTATGGTAATTATACCATATGTTTTTCCATGTAAGTGTAGTTAATGTTAATAACAGGTAAGCATTTAACGAATAACAACACACATTTTAAATGGATTAAAAAAAGGTTTTCGCGAATTTTATTACAGCAAAATCGGGAGGTGCTACCTGATTATGCTACTACTACTTAATAACCCTTCACAGTACTAGGTAATTAGACAAAATTAGCAAAGTTGCTTATAAATTATGCTGTATTGCATAAAAAATTGGAAAAGTTTTATTTGTATGTATTTTTTTTATTATTATTTACCAATAGATAATCTATTTAATATTAGGCTATAACTAAGAAAAACTTTTTAACACTAAATAAATTAAATAACAAAACTCGAATCACATCCTAATCCGCTTGCTCGTAATATTTTGAACTTTACTGGACACATCCGATTAAAAAAGAGAGATACACGGGCCCTAATATTCAACATTCCAGATGATGAAGCTGCTTGAAAACACCTTTTTCTTTTTGTTACTAATCACTACTTATGTATTATTAATAACTACCACTAAACTTATGTCCGACATTGGTCGGGCATAATAAAATTTCATATTTGAAGATACAATAAATAAAAACATGCATTACAAAAAAAAAAAAAAAAAAATGAAAGCATATGTTTTTCTGAACATCCCAGGACAACTAAGTCGTCCATGTAAAGAAATGCTTGATCTGTTTTTAGTCCACTAAAAGCAAGTGTCATCATTCTTTGAAAGGAATTGGGTGCTATGTTTAGGCCCTAAGGTAATCTAGTGAATCTGTATTAACCATTGTTTGTTGAGAATGCTGTTAAGTCTCTAGAGATTTTCCCTAAGCCAATTTTGTAGAAACCTGGCATTAAATCTAAACAAGAAAAATATTTTGCTCTGCCAAGTTGAATTAAAATATCATCAATTCTTGGCAATGGAAATTTATCTGCAGTTAGTTTCTTATTTATTTGTCTGTAGTCTATGACCAGTCTCCATATTTTCTTTTCGGAATGGGGAAGTGATTTCTTTGGTACTAACAAGAGTGGACTGTTGTATTCGGAATAGGAAGATTCAACAATTTGATCACCTATTAGTTTTTTGACTTTTTTTTATCAATCTCCCCTTTATGTTTTTTTTTCATATATATATTTATTTATTGTATCTTCAAAAATGAACTAACAATAAGTAATCAAATCTTAAATCTAAATATAATTATTAGGCCCGACCAGTATCGGACATAAGCTTAGTGATAGTTATAAATAATACATAAGTAGTGATAATCAAAAAGGAAAAAAAAGAAATATTTTTAAGCAGTCCCATCTGGAGTGTTGAGTATAAGAGCCCTTGTGTCCCTCTTTTTTAGGCGGATGTGTTCAGTAAAGCTCAAAATATTACGGGCAAGCGGATTAGGACGTGACTCGAGCTTTGTTAAATATTTGCCTGCGTATTTTGCAATTTCTTCACTCACTAGTGGCATATTTAAATCACGATGAATATTTGAATTTTTAACGTACCATGGAGCAGATGTTATCAAACGTAAAATTTTGTTTTGCCTTCGTTGGATTCTCTCGACATTTGAAGCTGAAGCAGTGCCCCATAACTGTATTCCATAGCACCATATTGGCTTCAAAAGCGACTTGTATATCAAAAGTTGGCAGTCTAGGCTGAGTGTCGAATTTCTGCCAATTAACCAATATATTTGAGTTAATTTAAGTTTCATTTGGGTTAACTTAGAGTCAATATGATATTTCCATGTAAGCCTTCGATCAAGGTGTATGCCAAGGTATTTCACTTGAGAATGTTGAGGAATATTTTGATTGTTGATTCGAATGGGGGAACAGGTATCTTTTCTTAGGATAAACGTTATATGAACACACTTTTGTTCATTTACTTTAATTCTCCATAAGTTCAACCATATTTCAAGCTGAGTAATGTGTGCTTGGAGATTGCGGGATGCCTCATCAGGGTTTTTGTGAATACTCAAACAGGCTGTATCATCGGCAAATGTAGAAGTGTGGATGTTATTGCTCACAGGCATATCACAAGTATATATTAGATACAAGACTGGCCCCAGAATACTAGCCTGTGACACACCAGAAGATATAGATTCGGACACAGTCATGAAGTCTCCTTCCACAACAGTAAACTTCCTATCAACAATATAACTTTCCAAAAGCTTTTGTATGTTTATTTTCAATTTTAAAACTAGGCCTTCGTGCCATACTTTATCAAATGCCTGAGAAACATCAATAAAAAGGGCAGAACAATACTTTTTTTCTTCAAATGTCCTCCTTACAACTTGAACCAATCTATGCATTTGCTCAATAGTGCTATGCTGACTTCTAAAGCCAAATTGATGGTCCGGGATGCCCCCACTATCAGCTACCTATAAAATTGTGGACAATTCAGTCATGAGCAGCTTTTCGAAAAGCTTTGAAATTGTTGAAAGTAAGCTTAAAGGCCTATATGACTCAGCCTTGGTAAGATCTTTACCTGGCTTTGGAATCATTTTAATCTTGGCAAGTTTCCAGTTATGTGGAAAATACTGCATTCGTAAAATGGCATTAAAAATAAATAGCAAGATTCTTATTGCAATATGAGGCAAGTTCATCAGCATCTTGTTACTAATGCCATCAATACCCGGAGCTTTCTTCGGGTCGAGTTCAGCAACTATTTTTTGTAGTTCACGCATCTTAAACCTTAAGGGACGAGGGGGTAGAGACACTACACTCGGTAATCCGGCAGCACCCGTACATGAATTGGGAGTGAATACAGATTTTAAATGCTCAGAAAATAAGTTACCCTTCCCACTATCGCTTCTTGCCCAGCCTCCTGTCGAAGTACGCAGTGGTGATTTGAGATCAACGGGTCTTTTAAGATTTCTAGTAGCGCGCCATAAAGAGTAATTAGATGTTGACGTTACATCAAGACCTTCTAAATACTTTTCCAGTAATGCAGTCTTTTCCGACGATAGCAGCTCTTTGAGTCGTTTAGTACATTGTTTAAGTCTGATTTTATTTAGGGGTGATCTGTGTTGTTGCCATTCTCTTCTAGCTCTCCTTTTTTCACATACAAGACGTTCAATTTCCGTAGAATAAATTCTATTAAAGCCAGTCTGCGAATAGGAAGTAGTGGCTTGTTCAGCAGCCTGTTTAATACATTCGTTAAGATTGGCAATATTAAATTCAATATCATCAGGTGATCTTAGCTGAATGTTTTCTACGCAGTGACTACTAATATATTTTTTGAATCCTAGCCAGTTGACCCCATTAATCGTTTTCACGTATGAGTTAGTTAAATCACTCCTTATTGGGTTGAAAATTGTAACTATTGTGGGAGAGTGATCGGAGGACAGATCTAGAGAACCCTCTACGTGAATTAAGTCCCTATGGATATTTTTCGTGACTCCAAAATCTATAACATCTGGAATTTTTCTTACGTCAGTAGGCCAGTAAGTAGGCTCCCGACTCGAAATGACATCTAAGCCCATTTTTTAAATTGTATTAAACAATGCTCTACCTCTAGGTGTAGCAAGACGCGAGCCCCAGTAGGTATGTTTTGCATTGTAGTCACCAGCTGCCATGAAACAAGCGATTTGTAGAACTTCTCATACTGATCTTCGGTAACTGAAAATCTGGGAGGTGAGTAAATTGATGATATCACGAAATTCGCACAAAAATTTTCTACGAAAATATTCGTAGCTTGCATAAATTCTTCACTAACGTTCTCAAGGATATAGTGCTTGAGTCTTGACTTAATTAGAATTGCTGATCCACCGCATGCTCTCCCTCTCGGGTCCTTTGAATCATATAGAGTGTAACCATTTATTTTAAAGCAGCTTCTCGAAGTCAAGTGAGTCTCAGAGACCAACATTATATCAATATTTTTTTCCGTGAGGAAGTACTCAAGTTCATTTTTATGTTGGCGAATGCCATTTGCGTTCCAGAAACATAGTTTTAACGTGTTCATAGTTTGTTGACTAATGCTTGAAGCAGAGTATTCTGCATTCTCAGCATTTCTTGCCTCATGCTAGTCATATTTGTTGTAAAGTTGTTTATAGTTAGCACCAGATTCTCAATAGTAGCTTCAAGACGACTAAAGTTAAATCTAGAGTTTGCATTCGTTGAATTACTTGGAGGTGGAACATTTTGTGTGGGAATAGAATAGCAGCATCGGCATACAATACCCGTGAAGTAACTAGTTGGCTAGTTTGAGGAAGAGTGGCGGAGTAAGCATTTGCTGATTGAACTGGAGCTAATTTAGATTTTTGACCCATAGCCTGTTTAACGAAAGAATATACAGGACATCCTGTGTAGTTAGCAGTGTGATTACCTCCACAATTACTGCATTTTTTTTTCTGCTTGTACTTTTGGCTTGGTACAGTTTATGTGTATGTGTTATACGATAATTTTTAATGTACACTGGTTCTCTATCTTTTACTCTCAAATTCTGTTAATAGAAATTATTAGTTGTTATTTTTTCTGATTCTAAACCAAAAATATCACTATGCTAAGCATAGCTCTCTTAATGTATTTGTAAATTGTTCTGGGAAACTTCTTTTCAAAATTGTTCACATTTCTGATTTCCTTTGTGTATTTTTGTTTAAATTTTCTTTTATTATGTCGTAATCAGATATGTTTTCTGTTTTTTAGGTGTGTATCATCATAACTCAGTACACTTTACACCGATTGTAAAAATTTTTTGTTGTCTGAGAGAGTATAGGTTCCCATTTGTCCCACTGTAAAAAGTGGGCGGTGACACGCCCAAAATATTTTATATATAATTTTATAATATTCTCTTATTTGATTGCTGCGAAACCTATAAAACAGCTTTGGTTCTTGTAATTACAAAATTTGGAAAATAAAAAAATGGGCGGGGTCACGCCTACTAAAATTTAATACTATATTTCACAAGCTTCTATTTCAGCGATTTTTACGAAACTTGGCACACACCCTAAGCTTAAATAAAGGCACGATCTTGCGTTCAAAAAAGTTGGCGGGGCACGCCTATTAAATTTAAGTATAATATTTCACGTGCTTGTACTTAACCAATATTTTCGAAACTTGGCACACACCTTGAAGTCTTAAAAATACACAATCTTATTTTAGTAAAAGAACTCCAGAATAAATCTCGAAAATTTTTTGTGCATTGTAGACATGTACTGAAAGGAATAGATGATATTTTATGTAGCTGATTTATGTAAAGTGGGTAACTACAGAAAATAGCAATTATTGATTTTTGTAGACTGTAAATGATATATTCTCAAAGTTTATATAGTCAGTATAGCTGAAAATAAAAGCTGGACTCGAAAAAACCTAGTCAATGGAAAATATTTTTGAAATGGTACGAGTACCAAAAAACATACAAACAGATGATGGTAAAGAAATTTTTAATAAAACCTGCAAAATTCATGCATAAACAGAGGATTAAAAATCAATATGATGATATGAATGATTTAATAGATAATTAAAAGGAATTATGTGTTAAGAATATAGTATTAATGGTTCATATAAGTTGATTGATATACATACGAGTATATAAAGATTTACTTAGTGCATGAAATAGAAAAGTTCATCTCACCATTAAAATGTTTGCGACTAAATTTAACTCAACAAATGAGTAAAAGGTCCAACATACAGTATACAGTAATTTGAAAATGTACAAAATGTTGAAATTTAATGAAAATATAAATAAAATTAAAAAGGAAAAATCTAGTTTGTGTTGGTTCTTTGAAGGGTTGATTAGGAATGTTAGGTCGCAGGGAGTATAATTAACTTAATGTACTGGAATTCTCTAAACTTGTTGGTCTGTATGAAATATTGTGAAAACTTAAGCGTTCAAATGAACTATACCACAGTGCAATATTCAGCAACACATCATATTATCACTTTTTATAGTAAAAGATGTACATTTTCCATTTGAAACCTCTAGCACACAAAATTTTAAAATATAAATGTGAGGTTATTATAATAGATATTGACTCTGTTCATTTCTAGATAAACTAAGGAAATTGGACTTTGATATCCAATCTTTAAGAATGTACATGTGTATGAATGGGTATAAAACAAACTTACTAAATAAATACAGACTTCTACTAGAATCATGCTGAAGCATGCATAAATTGTACAATCAAATCTAAACAGATGAGTATCAAATAAATACAGAAAAAAAATATTGAAAGCATGCCGAAGCATGTATATGTAATTAAAAAAAAATTCCTCAAGTCATACAATTTTGTAAGCAAAGAAATTTTATGACCTTGTTGCATTTGAAATACATATGTATCTATTTTGTGAAGAATTCAAGAGTGAATTCGTAAATTCTAATAGTATAGATTTTTAATTCAAACACCACTACATGTCGGACTTTAGCGTCACTATCTATAGAAGCAGGCTAAGGTATGCATGCTAGCAAAATATCTAAATCTGTTAGAAGGTGATGAGAACCTTTTTTCTAATCATTAATTTGTAGACAGTAATTGTATCTGGATCAACCCAACTCATGAATGTACTGTATATAGGAATGGTTAATGGTGATGAGGACTTTTTGTAAGTTAGCAATCATTACATCTGAATGCGATACAACCCAGCCTACGTTAACAACAATAACTTTAAGGGGTCAACCAGCAAACCTCATGTAGAAACACTTGAGGTAAAAATTCTATTGTTTCTGACACTTTATGAAAACACCGATGGTGAATTGATGGAAGGGGTAACTGAGTTATTTGAGATCGATTTTCTAGAATAGTTGATTATTAAACATGTATTTGTTTGTATATAAACTAATTTCTCCACACATCCTTATATTTACCTATATGTATGTATATATTAATACATTTAAAAATTACACAAATATTCTCTATTTCAAGTAAAAAAATTTTACAAAATAGTAGTGACACATTACAAGAAAAAAATAATAAAAAGAGAGACTGGCTGACCAACTGAAACGTTCAATCTGTCTGACAGATACAAAAAGCTCACTTAGATATACTAGAAATATATATGAACGCAATACGATGAACTTTAATAAAATGATAAAAAAAATCACTTTATCCAGAACATCAAATAATGTAAACATATTAATTATCCATAACGCTGACAAAGAGTAGACAGAAATACTGACATACAAAGTCATCTTGTATAATAGAGGAGCAGTTGAGATGTCAGACCTAAAGTGTAAGAAAACGACTTCATTCAAGATTGTTCATTATGATTTAACTAATTTAAAAGTACATTTGAGTTTAGTCTGTATCCATATGATGATGATCTTAACATTAAATGTAAAAATAAACGTTATGCAATTCTTTATATTATATATATTTAAGATTCCAAGAAAGTTAGTATATGAAAGAATCTCAAGCGCTGCTAACTGTACCAGAGTTTAAGAAAAAAGCTCCTTTTATGCAATAGCGGACCAATTGTATAAAGTTTTAATTTGAAACAGTAAGCAAAGAGATCAACTTACTTCATTCTTATTCATGATCATATAATATAATATATACCCATCAAAGGGCAAATTGCAAAAGTGTTACAAATTAAGCAATATGGAAAATAACATAATTTTTATATACGTGTAAGGTTTCAAAAATAGTTCAAATGATTTCATAGCAAAAGAATTTGATTTAAAATGTTTATCAATAAAAAATAAAATAAAATAGCAAGCTGGCTAACAAAAAAAAACTATCATTACCTAAGCTGAACTACCGGATCAGTTTCATTTAAAATTTCTTATAAATTTGTAGAAGACAATGCACGATATTGTAAAATAAATGTAAAAGGTTATGGAAAACACGCTGGTTAGAAAAATTTTATACACCAAAAATTTATAACGTTGTCTATATAGGGTACATCAACTTTAAACAAATGTAAATTAAATATAGGAAATATTTCTATTATAGTTACTATTGCTATAGAGTATTATCTTAAGGAATTCAGTTTTACTTTAAACAGAAAATCCTCACAAACTTTTAAGTAAATACAGATACAAATTAAAACAACGTTTTTTAATTTCAAATAAAAAGACTATGAAAATATTTGACATCTATACATATTATGTATAGACCAGGCGAATATTTACAACAATTACAAAAGACCGCACATGACAACGAAAAAAAAATGTATTCAAACAGGGAGCCAAACACTTATTTGTATGCACATACTCCAGTATTTATTAGATCTTAACAATCACATGCCAAAGCTAAACAAACTTATTATGGACAGACAAACTCTATAAATTCCCACAATCGTGTGAAAGGTTTTGAGGTCAAAGAAGGCTGACGTAGTTTAATAAACAAAATCTGTACTATAAGCTAATTTCTTACAGGTAGACTATAATGCTGGACAATTTTGCATGACAAAATATAGAGCAATCTTAAGTGTAAAAACATACTAGGATTAAATAAATTCAGTAAAGTGCGACTTTGACTCGCGCACGAAGGGTTCCGTACGTTGGGCTTTGAGCATTTTTTTAATACAGTGTTTTTTTACGTTTTTTTTTTTATTATTTTTCGCTTTTTTTCGTTTTGGCGATTTTTTCAATTTTGGCGATTTTTTTCATTTTGGCGATTTTTTTCATTTTGGCGATTTTTTTCAATTTGGCGATTTTTTTTCATTTTGGTAATTTTTTTCATTTTGGCGATTTTTTTAATTTTGGCGATTTTTTCATTTTGGCGATTTTTTTTTTCATTTTGGCGATTTTTTTATTTTGGCGATTTTTCCGGTTTTCCGCGATTTATTTTCGATTTAAAAATTTTTTTAATTTGGTGCTTTTTTCGTTTTGGCGATTTTTTTTTATTTTGGCGATTTTTTTTTTTGATTTTGGCGATTTTATAATTTTGAGATTTTTTTGTTTTACCGTTTTTGAAAATTTCAAGAAGTTTGCTCTTACGGTTTCCAAGATACAGCAAGTTATCAAAATTACATAGTCGAAATTACATTAACTGATGGTACACCCTTTAATTAAAATTTTTTAAATTTTAGTGTTAATTGTTGTAGTCTGTATAAAAATACACTAACTTTACAAATTTCAAGTGCATATACATACAATTGTATGTACACATATTACATGGGATTTTAACATTTTTCGTTGTTCCAACTCTCATGTATTTGTTGTTGTAGCGGCCAAGGGTCTACACACTCTGTCCAAATTTCAGGTCCGTAGCTCTTACGGTTCTCGAGAAAATACCCTGTGACGGACAGACGGACAGACGGCCAGACGGACAGACGGACAGCGTAGCGAAAACAATAGGGTTCCATTTTCACCTTTGGTGTACGGAACCCTAAAAAGTTCAGATATGTGATAATATTTTATACTACCAAATGTCTGGCATGATACACAAAGAGGTGATGACGTAATACTAGGATTTGAGAAACGGGAATTCCCGGGCGGGAAATACCGGGAAATGTCTAACTTATATTCCCGGACAATTTTTGAGATTTTCCTGGGAAAACGGGTAATGAAAAGTACACTTTATTTTATAAGTATATAGACTTTTGTGGCACACATATCGCACACTAATTCATAAAGAGTCACAACTCAAAATTATCAAAGTGGTTTTGATTGTTTATAAACCAGTTAATTGAAGAAATCTATAACGACTTTTGCAATACAGTCTTCTTGAAGAATGTAAAATACAGTTATTTTTGTTTTTATGTCACATGCATCCGTCTTTTGTACAGTAACTACAGTTGTTTGCAACTACTCTGCATCTGAAATTTTTTGAGTTGTGACTGTTTATGATTTAGTGTGCGATATGTATTTATAAAATGGCGTAAGTGACACTGAAATTCATTTTCATTCACATAAGAAATTTGTATTATAATTCTGTTTTACTTTAATATCCTCCTCGTTGTACCTTCATAGTGAACAGACGGAATAGCGGAATTTTTCTTATATACAAACTAAACAAAAAAAAAGCATACAAAAAATATTAGTAGTACATATTAACTTTGATAAATAAGCATTTTTTTTGCTTTGATAATATTTTTACATATAGAAATAACAAAAATAAAAAAAAACCGTAAACAAAAAAAACATACAAAATACCCTTGAGGAATACTCTTTATGAGTACCCAGAGGAAAAAAATAGTGAAGTGAGTTCTAACGGCAGAAATGCCTATTTTACTGTGAGTTTTGATGCTCATAATGATAACAATAAAAATAAAAAATCTGATAATAGACTTGCTGTGAGTTCTGAAGCTCTTAATAAAAATCAAAAATCTGATAATAGACTTTTTCTAACGGCAAAACCACAGTTTCGTCAGCGATCAACTTCGCTTTGTCCAATGCCAACTAGTGAATCGTTGACATTATTGCCTAGTACTTCCACATTTAACTCAGCGATATCACCCGCCTCGGGCTCGGGGTCAACAATTAAACAAGTTGTTACTGAAGACAACAGTAGTACAAAACCAAAGGTACAAGTAGGAATGGACAGATATATAACCATTTTAAAGCGCGGGCGAAGCCCAAATTCTACTAAAATTGGATCCGCCCCAAAGATGTCTAGGGATAACAGCACATCTTCTATCAATCGTCAAAATCGTTTTTCATTATTGCAAGACAAAAACGACAAGCCCGCTGCATCATCGCAAAAGTCTTTTAACCCACCACCTATTTATCTGAGAGAAAAAAATTCAAACGCGCTTCTAAAAAATCTACTGTCGACCATTGGTGAAAATACTTTTCACATCATTCCAATTAAACGAGGTAATATTGATGAAACTAAAATCCAAATATATGATGAAAAAGATTTCCGAAAAATTGTTAGTGAGTTTGAAAAAAATAAAACAAATTTTTATACATATCAACTTAAGAGTGCTAAAGGCATACAAATAGTATTAAAGGGCATAGATTCATATGTTGAGCCTGAAGAAGTAAAATGTGCACTTATCGAACAAGGATTTAAGGTAAAAAATGTTGCCAATATAATCAATAGAGAGAAGATTCCCCAGCCTCTATTTCGTGTTGAACTGGAGCCGAATGATATACAGTTAAAGAAAAATGAGACGCACCCAATTTTTACACCGAAAAATCACAGCTGAAGAGCCACGTAAGCGTTCAGGTCCCGTACAGTGCCATAATTGCCAAGAATATGGCCACACAAAAACCTACTGCAAATTACCTACAGTTTGTGTTATCTGCGGTGAATTGCATGGTACTGCTAACTGTACCAAGCCAAAAGTACAAGCAGAAAAGAAATGCACTAATTGTGGACGTAATCACACTGCTAACTACAGAGGATGCCCTGTATATTCTTTCGTTAAACAGGCTATGGGTCAAAAATCTAAATTAGCTCCAGTTCAATCAGCAAATGCTTACTCCGCCACTCTTCCTCAAACTAGCCAACTAGTTACTTCACGTGTATCGCATGCCGATGCTGCTAAGACTAGTTTTATTCCCACACAAAATGTTCCACCGCCAAGTAATTCAACGAATGCAAACTCTACTTTTAACTTTAGTCGTCTTGAAGCTACTATTGAGAATCTGGTGCTAACTATAAACAACTTTACAACAAATATGACTAGCATGATGCAAGAAATGCTGAGAATGCAGAATACTCTGCTTCAAGCATTAGTCAACAAACCATGAACACGTTAAAACTATGTTTCTGGAACGCAAACGGCATTCGCCAACATAAAAATGAACTTGAGCACTTCCTCACGGGAAAAAATATTGATATAATGATGGTCTCTGAGACTCACTTGACTTCGAGAAGCTGCTTTAAAATAAATGGTTACACTCTATATGATTCAAAGGACCCGAGAGGGAGAGCATGCGGTGGATCAGCAATTCTAATTAAGTCAAGACTCAAGCACTATATCCTTGAGAACGTTAGTGAAGAATATATGCTAGCTACGAATATTTTCGTAGAAAATTTTTGTGCGAACTTCGTGATATCATCAATTTACTCACCTCCCAGATTTTTAGTTACCGAAGATCAGTATGAGAAGTTCTACAAATCGCTTGGATCTTGTTTCGTGGCAGCTGGTGACTACAATGCAAAACATACGTACTGGGGCTCGCGTCTTGTTACACATAGAGGTAGAGCGTTGTGTAATACAATTTCAAAAATGGGCTTAGATGTCATTTCGAGTAGGGAGCCTACTTACTGGCCTACTGACGTAAGAAAAATTCCAGATGTTATAGATTTTGGCGTCACGAAAAATATCCATAGGGACTTAATTCACGTAGAGGGCTCTGTAGATCTGTCCTCCGATCACTCTCCCACAATAGTTACAATTTTCAACCCACTAAGGAGTGATTTAACTAACTCATATGCGAAAACGATTAATAGGGTCAACTGGCTAGGATTCAAAAAATATATTAGTAGTCACTGCGTAGAAAACATTCAGCTAAGATCACCTGATGATATTGAATTTAATATTGCCAATCTTAACGAATATATTAAACAGGCTGCTGAACATGCCACTACTTCCTATTCGCAGACTGGCTTTAATAGAATTTATTCTACGGAAATTGAACGTCTTGTATGTGAAAAAAGGAGAGCTAGAAGAGAATGGCAACAACACCGATCACCCCTAAATAAAATCAGACTTAAAGAATGTACTAAACGACTCAAAGAGCTGCTATCGTCGGAAAAGACTGCATTACTGGAAAAGTATTTAGAAGGTCTTGATGTAACGTCAACATCTAATTACTCTTTATGGCGCGCTACTAGAAATCTTAAAAGACCCGTTGATCTCAAATCACCACTGCGTACTTCGACTGGAGGCTGGGCAAGAAGCGATAGTGAGAAGGGTAACTTATTTTCTGAGCATTTAAAATCTGTATTCACTCCCAATTCACTTACGGGTGCTGCCGATTTACCGAGTATAATCTCTCTACCCCCTCGTTCCTTAAGGTTTAAGATGCGTGAACTACAAAAAATAGTTGCTGAACTCGACCCTAAGAAAGCTCCAGGCATTGATGGCATTAGTAACAAGATGCTGATGAACTTGCCTCATATTGCAATAAGAATTTTGCTATTTATTTTTAATGCCATTTTACGAATGCAGTATTTTCCACATAACTGGAAACTTGCCAAGATTAAAATGATTCCAAAGCCAGGCAAAGATCTTACCAAGGCTGAGTCATATAGGCCTATAAGCTTACTTTCAACAATTTCAAAGCTTTTCGAAAAGCTGCTCATGACTAAATTGTCCACAATTTTAGCTGATACTGGGTGCATCCTGGACCATCAATTTGGCTTTAGAAGTCAGCATAGCACTATTGAACAAACGCATAGATTGGTTCAAATTATAAGGAGGACTTTTGAAGAAAAGAAGTATTTGTTCTGCCCTTTTTATTGATGTTTCTCAGGCATTTGACAAAGTATGGCACAAAGGCCTAGTTTTAAAATTGAAGACATACCTACCAATAAATATACAAAAGCTTTTGGAAAGTTATATTCTTGATAGAAAGTTTACTGTTGCGGAAGGAGACTTCATGAGTGTACCCGAATCTATATCTTCTGGTGTGCCACAGGGTAGTATTCTGGGGCCAGTCTTGTATCTAATATATACTTGTGATATGCCTGTGAGCAATAACATCCACACTTCTACATTTGCCGATGATACAGCCTGTTTGAGTATTCACAAAGATCCTGATGAGGCATCCCGCAAACTCCAAGCACACATTACCCAGCTTGAAATATGGTTGAACTTATGGAGAATTAAAGTAAATGAACAAAAGTGTGTTCATATAACGTTTACCCTAAGAAAAGATACCTGTTCCCCCATTCGAATCAACAATCAAAATATTCCTCAAAATATTCGTTTGAATGATTGTGTGACTAAACTTACACGATTAATTGTTTAAGTATTTCATCGTCTGTTTCAACCCTAATACAGGGAAGGAAGGTAGTTTTTCATTCTAACAATTTTATATAAAGCAAAAACAAATTATAAAATTTCCTTCGCCACCAATAAACAATCATTATTTTTTTATACAAAATAAAACTTTGAGCTGTTCAAATTTATACGAAAAATTTCATACAATTTGCATAAAAATTGAAGTCATACTCGTACCATTTCTCCTAATTTGTCTACTAGAAAAATGATTGCTTTACTGGAAAACTACATGCAAGATGTACTTCGTAAAGGCAGTTTCATACTATAATAATATAAACATTAACACTTTTACAGAAAATGAAACTCTGACATGATGAATTGTTATTGTTTTTTGAAATTTTTGAAACTGAAATTAGATCAGTGAAGCACTTAAGTCAAAACTATTAATAGTTGTATTATATTCTGAAACAGCCTTAATGACTTATCTGTCCCTATACTATAAGAAAGTGGAATACACAGAGAAAAAACTGCCACATAGAATCAAGAAGATTTTCTGTATGAAACGTCTTTAGGGTAAGGGGTATCCCAGTAGAAAGAAGCGAAGATTTTTTTCATAAAGATTCCTTATTATTTTTATGTGGTAAATCTTATTAATTTTATCAAAAAGAAAACCACATAAAATCAAGAAGAAATCTTCTTATTCACAACATTTTTTTTACTAAATTTCCGTTATTTTTGGTACAAAAAACAATCCATAGCGAAAAACTTCTTGATTCTATTAGGTTTTCTTGATTTTATTATGTTGCCTTATTGATTTTTTTTAAAGATGGTTTCTTCTTGATTTTATTATGCTATCTTATTGATTTTTTCAATAAGGTTTTCTTCTTGATTTTAGTCGGTTCCTATATGATTATGTGTATAGCATCTTATTGATTTTTTTAATAAAGAAATCTTCTTGATTTTATGAGGTGTCAAAGTACACAGAGAAAACAATGCCTACTATATACCTCATAAAATAGAACAAAATTAATAAGAAATCTCTATGGTTTTTTTCAATAAGGAAATTTTATTAATTTTATACCCAGCAAAAAAAGACACTCCAAAAAAGTCATGAAAATGTAGAGATTGCGATCTGGAAGTAGTGCAAATTTCGATCCGATCTAATGATTTTTACATAGGGTTGTCATTGCAAGAAGTTCTCTTTTTCGATGCCTGGTCATCGAATTGGAAGCGATTTTAAGAAAAATTTCCTTTTTTGTGTTCTATGATAATATTTTCATCTAGGAAAAATGGCTAATAGTTACCTATTTTAACAATTAGTTTCTTTTTATAGGAATTTAAACGCGAAACAGTAATTTAATGTAAATTTAAGCAAATAACTTCAAAATTTTAGACCAAAATTAGTTCATAAGTTTCTTCAAAAAAATCGATTTTTTAAAAATTCTGGTGAGTAATTTCTAAAACTATTGAGGAATTACAAGGTTATGTATAACTAAACTAAACTTCTACTTGGTTTTCTGCTAACTATCGGCAAATTAAAAATATCGATTTTTTGGAAGCAATGAAAATGTAGTTCCTTTAGAATGACTTCCAATTTTTTTTACTGGGATAGGGAAAACCTTTTTGAAAAAAGGTATAAAACTATCTTATTTTTAATATTGCTTAACTTATAAGACTTTTAGAATTTGACCTTTGATAGGTATATATTCTAGTATATACATAATTATGAATAGGGAAAGGATTTTCATGTAAATACATGTTTTCGGTCGTTGGTCGGAGATCAAAGTAAATAAAATATCTTTGTGAATCAACAAATTTGCGAGAAAATGGCATAAATTTGCATATTTCTTAAGAAATACATACATATTTTGCATAAAATTTTTTAGTTTTTTCATGCTATAAATCTAATTTTAAGAACAAAAAAAGAGGAAAACAAGAAAAATTTACGATCGCGTTTTTTGTGATATTATTCGATATTAAAAAAAACCCTAGGACTTATTCAACTCATTTGAAAAGCTCAATACCTTGGCTATAGCATTGTTAAACCCAAAAATGTTAGTGTAATTTTTTCGGTGCTCTACTGGTTCCGCATTAATTTCATGTGGATATAAAGTGCTTTTGAAAGCTCCTTTGCGTGTTTCAGCCCTTAATGAAAAATATCCGGTGATACGATACGGATACATCCTATAGTAACTAGATGGGGAACGTGGCAGAAGACTGTCGGATACTATATTTCTATTAATAAAATTAAAGAAATTTTAAAGTCAAAAAACTTCATCCATATGCCAAAAAAATAAGGTTTGCTGGACGTTAAAACAAAATTTCCATAAAAAAACTGGTTTTAACGTACACTTGAAGCACGCATTAGTTTTTTCATGCGGTGGCAATTTTTTTTACTTTGAAATTTCTTTAATTTTATTAATAGAAATATAGTATCTGACAGCCTTCTGCCTAAATTGATACTTGTGAGTTGTAGTGAACTGTTCATCCGGGCGCCGATTAAAATTGTGAAATTCGTAAAATTCTTGGAAATTTGTGAAATTTGATATCTACGAGGGTGTTTCAATAAGTCTGTCCAATTTTTTGTTTACATAAGGAGTTTCTTGTTTACATAAGGAGTTTTTTGTTTACATTAACCCTTGTGTGAACGGGTGATTTTTTTGGGTTTACATTAATTGTGTGAACGGGTGTTTTTTTTTTTTGTGGGGATGGATTAAGGGGTTTCATAAGATTAAGATCTCATAAGTATATATGCCGACGGGAAAATCATGAAAATGATTTTTCTTAATACTAATGGGGGTGAAATAGTGAAAATTAATTTTTCCTAATGCCGACGGCAATACATGATTATTTTTCCTAATGCCTACCGCAATGCATAATTATTTTTACTAATCCCTACGGCAATGATAATAAATATTTTTCCTAATGCCGACGGCAATACATAATTGTTTTTCAAGTGCCGGCGGCAAAACATGATTTTATTTTTTTTCAAATGTCGACGGCAATACATAATTATTTTTTCAAATGCCGACGGCAATACATAATTATTATTTTCTAATACCAAAGGGAAAATTGCCAGTGTTGCCAGACTGTAGAAATTTGTTATCGTAATAATATATCAGTAATATCAGAGAAAATAGATCTGATGACTAGAAGCGATTTTCATATGAATCGTTTGTATGTGTATGTGCGATGTCCTCACGCTAATAAATTTTTTATAAATAAAATAATTAATAATTAATTTATTTAATTATTTTATTTATGTATTAACATGTATGTGAACACCATAATATTGTGTGTGGGGGTCCAGCTTGATTGTCGCTGGTAATTTAATATTTTGTGTATTTGTTTAAGAAATATATTTGTACGTATGTATGTATGTATGTATATGTATGTATGTATGTATGACAGTGGGTACTTGTGCGTGGAATATTTTGTAGATTACATATATATTTTGCAAGGTAATCATTTTCTTTTTCTACGATTATTTTAAAGCAGCAAACTAAGTACAGTCAGCAGCAGAGAAACAAAAACCAAGCATTTGCAAGTAAGCAAAAAAGTTAACTTCTCCTCCTCCCCACTTCCTTCTCTTTCCTTTATGTAGTTTGTATTTGAAATAAGAAAACACTTGTATATTATTTTATTTTTTATACATTTATTGTTTAAAATTTTATAAAATTTTTATAATAATACATACATTTATATTTTAAAAAGTGAAAAAGTTTAATTAAAGCAAGACATTTCTTTTGTTAGTACAATAGCATTTTTTTAATGCGCAAGCACCAAATTTATAATAATTACAATAAAAATATTCTGGATACTTGATTTCCATTTGTTTAAAGTTGATGCAGCCTATATCCTCAACGTTAGAAATTTTTCGGCATAAAATTTTTCTAACCATCGTCTTTTTTCTTCACCTTTTACATAAATTTTAGAACATCTTGCGTTAGCTTTTAAAAAATTGCAAATGCTGTGAAATGAAACTGATCCAGCAGTCCAGCTTAGGTGATGATAGTTTTTTGTTAGCCACTTTGCTTCTCTTTGCTTTTCTATTGATAAGCATTTGATATCAAATGGGGGTTTTATAATGAAATTGTTATATTCATAATTGTTGAAAACAATCGCTACTTCTTTTGAGATGAAATCATTTGAATTACTTTTGAAACCTTGTACGTCTATAAAAATTATGTTGTTTTCCATATTACTCAATTTATAAGACTTTCGAACTTGTCCTTTGATGGGTACATATTCTATTATACGATCGTGAATAAGAATACAGTAAGCTAATATCTTTGCTGCAATATTAGTTGCTGTTTCAAATTATATTTTTATATCAATCGGTCCATTATTGAGTGATTCATTCTGATGACTGACACCTACTACGATAATAGGAGCCTTTGTCTTAAACTCTGGTGCAGTTAGAAGCGGCTGAGATTCTTTCATATAGTAGCTTTGTTGAAATCTTAGATACATGTCATATAGAATTGCATATCGTTCATTTTTGAACTTTATGTTAAGGTCATCATATGGATATGAGACTGAATTTAAATGTACTTTTAAATTAGTCAAATCACAATGAACAAACTTATTTTCTTGTTGAAAAGCAATCAATACAAAACGGGGCGTTCTCTATTCGCAGCCAGTTTAACATTCCAAATATGGCTAGTTCCTGTGTTTAATTGTGGATTAACATGACAATCCCAACTGCGAAATGCCATAGGTATAGAAGCACCATTGTTAGTAATTTTAATCATATTCAATTTGCTAAAGTCAGATAATTGTACATGTTTGATTCTCCATGAGATTAGTGAAATTGTAAGTTTAGCTTTTTTAGTAGAAACACTCGAGCGTACAAGATCTTCATCGTTCTTATTGCGCAAGAGTATCAATTCCTGTTTTTCATTTAGTATAACTTTGTTGTAGTCTTCAGCGAATCCTAGAAGCATTTTTAGAGGTATATAGAAATTGAAAAAGCCATTTACAAGAGTGACATCGTCAATTTTGTTCCATCCAGCATTTTGCATCATATTACTTTCTTTTGGTGACATAGAAACCAAATTTTTTATGGTGCTTGTGGCTCCTAAATATCTTGTATGATCAATTTCAATTCCATTGAGCTCATAGCGAATTTTATCAAATATATATGCCACAAAGTTGTTTTTTAATATAAAGTTGTCCGATGATGAAGAAGATTTAGAGTTATTATCATCAGACACAGGGTTACCGCTAGGAATTTTAGAAAAGTCGCAAAAAAGGTCGTTTTGTGAAAAACGCACAAAAAAGTCGTTTGAGAAAATAAAAGTTGCATCTCTTTTTTTAACGTTTTTCATTAATAAAAAGCATAACAAAACAAAAAAACAATTGAAACAAAACAAAAATCTTATTGTAGAATCCATTTATATCATATTTCACAACACATGCAGTTGCGTTATACATGCTTATATATGTACCCAGCAAAAAATTACGCATTACCATATAATGAATTACTTTTCTGATTACCAAATTTCATTACAAATCACATTACCTAAAATTTAAAAAAATTATATACCTACAAGTTGCTAAATGATGAGAATAATTTTTTTAGATTAAATATATTACGTGAACAAGTTGCCAAATAAAATAAGTAAGTACTTCTCAAGAATCGATTATTTTAGTCTCACGCATTGTTCTAATCATTAAGTTGGTGATACAGTAAGGAATAGCTTCCACCAAAAATGCGATTACCTCTTTTGAAATTTTTTGCTGGGTATGTACATGTTTTCATGTACGCTGGAGATTTTAGCTAAAACTATTCTTTGCAGTTCTACTGAAAATTTATGAAACATTTCTTGAATACATTTTATACATGATATGCATGTTGCAAAAAAGTGGTAAAAGTGTTTCCAAATGAACAATAATCTGTGAATTGATTTTAAATTTTGTCGACGTTATTTTGACGATTTTTTTGATAAAAATAATCAAAAAACTTTTAGTTAATTATTATTTTTCGAACTGTATTTTGTTTCTATTTTCTTATGAATTGAACAGGCTAATGTTCGTAACGCTTTTTAAGCCAAATTACATGTGATAATTATTAATGAACAAATAACATCAATGTGTTGTTGTCAGAATATTTAAAACTAACTTTGATGTTATTTGTTCATTAATAATTATCAGATGTAATTTGGCTTAAAAAGCGTTACGAACATAAGCCTGTTCAATTCATAAGAATATAGAAGAAAAAAAATTTTAATTTACTGCAAATTAACTGTTTTTTGAGAAGTTTCACAAAAAAGGGTAAAAAGTCGCAATAAAATTAAAAAAAGTCGGAAAAGTCGGTGACAAAAAAAGTCTCACAAAAAGTCGCAGACCGCTAAAAAAGGGTCAAATTGCGACTTTAGTCGGGTGAACGGTAACCCTGATCAGACACAAAACCTTCTACATAAATGTAGCTCTCACTGGGTAGCACGTACAAATCTTGATTTTGTATTGAAATTCGAATTTCATCATTATTGTTGTAAGATTGTAAGTATGGTACATATGTATGATAGTTCTTTTTGATTATATTCTCATCAGACAAGGGCTTATCTAAGACATCTATTATTGAACTCATTTTGTCTTCAATTTAAAATTCAAGGACTTTAGAAAATTTTTATTTGATGTTGTTAATGCTTTTTGTTGTACTGGTCGCTTTAATGTTGTTCTTGCTGCTATATTTTTCAATGTATTTGTGTTGTATATTAGCATTATTTAGTTGGCCTTAAATGTATTCGTATTGTAATTTCCTCTCCTCGGAAATTAATTAAATCACCGTGTTGATCAACTACGCGCAGCGCTAGTGAACTTATCTCTCTGGTGTTCACAGGTAAATAGATGAGATTTCTTGGAACCTCATCTATTTTATAGCCTGGAGGCACATTAATCGGAAATTCATGAAGTGTATGCGATTTGGAGTTATTCATATATGTGTTAATAGCGATACTACTTTCAATTCGCAAGAAATTCACTTTAAAAATATTAACTGGAAGATCTGAGTAATAATATTTGTTTGGTGTTAGGATTTTGCTATTGAATCCTAAAAGTTTTCCAATTGTATTGTCTTTATTAAAATATACGGGATCCTTGGAACTATTAACTTTAACTTGCATTGTATTGTTATTGGCTTCAATAAAAATCTTATTTGCTGGACAAAGTCGTTTGTATTGCTCTTCTATAAAATCAACTATATCATTTAATTCATAAGATCCAATTGGTATTTCAATTGTATGTTCCCCTATATGAAACATATTGTTGTAGGTGTCTACATTTGGAATACTGTTGTATGAATGAAAATCAGTTAGAGCACACTCATATGCATCATGTAATTTAATAGGAGGAAAGTAACTAGCAGATAATGCTGATGAGTTAGAGCTCAGAGTAAGTGTTATTGACATTATATGTATTTGGATACTGGTTTTTGAAAGTTCTTCACCAAAGAATCCCCCTTTAATAGGGTTACCACGATAGTCTTCTAATATGATGTAGCTGGATATGTATTTTGAAAAAAATAAAATTTCTGTGGTCCAATTTGGTGTATATCCTTTTTCAAAAACATGTTCATATTTACTTATGCGCACGTGATCTCCCACATTCAACTTTGATCATTTTAATAGTTTTAAGCGGTTATATACCGTGTTTAAAACTTTTTCTCGTTTTTATAGTTAACTTGAATCGGTAGCATTTTAATGGTACGATGAACTTTTTTATTATATGTATTCATCAAGTCTTTGTAAATTTCGACCCAGTTATAAGACACATTATAGCTAAACTCTTTCCACATCATTCCTTTCAATGCTCTGTTAAATCGTTGTGCTATTGGTGATTTCATTCTCATATATGTTGAGTAGTGATTAATGTGATGTATCAAGCGAACGGAATAAAACAACGTGCATTCATGACGAATTCAAAAGCTTAATTAAATACATTTATTAAAAAGAGATTGTGATAAAAATGTTGCTAGACAATTTAGTTATTGATGTTTGTATAACTACATATTAAAATGTTGAGAGTAAGAAACAGATCGTTATGTTAATAGCAAGTTGTATTAGAGTGATACCAAATGACCAATACTCTATATGCTCCTCCTGAAGCTGTTGCAAAAAAAAGAGCAAGTGAAAGTGAATTATACTGTTTAATATTAAATATAATTAAAGTTTCAGTACATAGTATAATCAGCATTATTGGGTTTGATCGGAGTTTAAATTTGATGTTTTTACCACTCTACCTCCTTCCCGTGGTCTGAGTTCCCTTCTAGTGCATGGAAAGCTCTCCATCGCCTCTGATAGTTGTTCAAGTGTTTTGTGGTGACTGTTGTTTAGCAAGATTGTCATGTTTGTTTTAATAGGTTGCCGTGTTGTGTTTTGATTTCTTATTTGATCCACATGACGTTTAATTACGTGATTGTTGTGAGCCAATGTGCAGGAATACGATTGCGTTCCAAGTTTCTGCTTAACTGTAGCCAGTGTCCAACTAGGTTTGTTTGGATTACGATAATCACGCACCATTAATTGCTTTGTTGGAAATGAATTAATTTTTCTTGTGTCGTTGGAGGTTTGAGGTTGCTAAACCGTGTTTTGAGTTGTCTACCAAAAAATATTTTTGCAGGAGACTCACCAGTACTACAATGAATGGTGTTACGATACTCAACTAAAAACCTGCATATTACTTGATCTAAATTGGCATCTTTGTGTTGATCTAAGTTTGCTAAAATCGATTTCTTGAAAGTCTTAACGAAGTTTTCAGCTTGGCCATTTGTAGATGGATGGCCTGGAGCTGATAAAATGTGTTTAATTCCGTTGAGTTGTAAGAATTGTTGAAATTCACTCGAATTGAATTGACGACCATTATCGCACACTAATGTGTCCACCAATCCATATCGTGCAAACATTTCTCTTAATTTAGCTATAGTGAAAGCCGTTGTAATTTCTTTAGTTTTGAAAACTTTGAGAAAGAGTCGATGACGATTAGAAATTGGACGTTTTTGATAGGACCAGCAAAATCAACATGGATTCTGCTCCATATAAACCCGCATGGTGTCCAAGGTATTAAACTGCTCTCAGAACTTGGTTGCAGCTTTTGACAGTGTATACAGTTTTTTATTACTTTTTCAATATCTTTGTCAAGTCCGGGCCACCATATGTACGATCTGGCCAGAGCTTTTGTTTTCACTATTCCTAAATGAGAAGTATGTAGTTCAGCTAAAATCCTAGACTTAAATTTTTTGGGTATCACTGTTCTGTAGCCCCACAGTATACGTCCATACTCAACATTTAGTTGGGTATGCTTTTCTCGATACGACGTGAAAATTTCTCCTGTCAAATTAAACAGGGTTCCATTAAAAATGCATTCTGCAACTTCTGATAACGTTTTATCTCGCCTTGTCTCACGGGCGATATCATTAAAAGTTATATTGAACTGGTTTTCTATTTCAATGAAATAAATGTACGAGCTTTCAATAGTTTTGTCTTCATAAGCTAGTTGTGGCATTCTTGAAATGCTGTTAGCTTCATTGTGACTTCTTTTAACATGTTCAATAGTATAATCGAATCCTGACAAAATTAATGCCCAGCGCTGCATTCAACTTGAGGCCATAATTGGCAAACCTTTGTTGCTACCAAAAATCGTAAGCAATGGACGATGGTCAGTTTTTAGAATAAATTTATGCCCGAGTAAATACTGTTTTAGCTTTGTAACACAATACACAATGGAGAGAGCCTCTTTCTCGAGAGTACTGTAATTTTTCTCAGACTTTGATAACGCCCTGGATACGAATGCTATAGGTTTTGTGCTGTCTGTTAATTTATGTGACAAAATTCCACCTACAGAGCTATTAAATGCATCTTTGGTTAATAATAAAGGTAAGTCTGGATTGAAATGGACCAAAACTTGGTCAGACGTTACAGCATTCTTTATTGCATCATAAGCGTTCTGGCAATTGTTTGACCACATAAAGGGTACACCTTTACGTAGCAAATGATATAGCGGAGACATGATATTTGAATAATTGTTGATGAATTTCGAGTAATAATTTGCCATGCCAACAAAACCTCGTAGTTCTGAAACATTATTTGGAATAGGAGCGTTAATTATGCTCGAGACTCTATCACTGTTTTTACTTAATCCATGTTTATCGATGTTGAAACCCAAATATGAGATTTTTGTTTGAAAGAAAACGGACTTTTTCAATTTTAATTTAAAGCCGGCAGATTACAATTTTTGAAGCACCAACTTCAATGTTCGGATATGATCCTGCATTGTCTTGCCAGCGACTGTAATATCATCTTGATATACCACTACGAATGGAATGCCTCGTAATACATTTTCCATTGTTTTTTGAAATACCGCTGCCGCTGTTTTAACACCAAACGGTAAGCGTTTAACTTTTAACGTACCTATGTGGGTACTTAACGCACAAAGCATTTGAGACTCATCATCAAGAACCAATTGATTGTACGCGTTAGACAAATCAAGTTTTGTGAATACTTCACCTCCTTCTAATGACGCAAAAATTTCGTCAATTCTTGGCAAAGGATATTTGAAATCGCCACAAATTCGTATGTCTCCGTTGGGCTTTAAAATTGGTACTATGGGAGTACCCCACTCAGAATTATCGACTGGTTCCAATACACCAGTGTCAATCAAATTACGCAGTTGATTTTCGACGTCCTTCCATGCTAGTGGCAAGGGTCTTGGTTTGCAAAATATTGGTGCTATATCTTCGCTGACTATTAATGGGATTTTATTACTTTTATATTCACCAAGTTTATCTTCAAATACTTCAAAAAATTCATTTTTCAATTCATCTACAATAGCGGTGTTTGTGTTGGCATTGTTAATACTGTTTACTTGCAACAGCTCAAAATTAAATGAACGTAAAAACGATCGACCAAGTAAAGGTGGATTGACAGAATCCGCAACAACACCAACAACAGACTTGGTATTACCTTTAAATGTTACCAACGCATCATACTCACCGAACAACTTTAATTTTTCACCATTAAATCCACGTATGGGATACTGCATGGTCGTGAGTAGTGTAGTACTACTATATAATTATACCCCATACAATACTTTGTACTATAGACATTTAGCATGTGCTTGTCATTGAAAATATACTAGTCACACTAAAACAACTGATTAGGTAGTGACCACGTAGTTGTTATGGGGTCATGAGACATACCAACCAGACAGTTAGTTACTGGTACATTTCTATAATTTACGTACATACAAATGTATGTATATTGACAAGTTATTGTCAATTCCACCTCTCTCCTTCTTTTATACTGGAGGATAGTAGAAAACTTATTATACCAAATTTGTAACTAGAATTTTAGTGTTGACACAAAGACACTTGCTCCCAGTCTGACTGCAGGGTAGTTAAAAGCGATCTGTATATTTGTGTGTATGTAGTGATTGTTATTTGATAGACTTTGTGTTGTTGTTTTGAGTTATCGTTGGTATCCTTATGTAGGGTTATTGTATTGCATTTATGTTTGCGATCTCTGGGGAAATAATCTAATAGCTGCAGAAAGTGGCAACCCTGTTGTGAATGGAAGTGTATAGGGAATATATTTGGTAATGTATGTATGTGTTGTTGTATTAATGTATGTGATTTTATCTATTTTTACTTTGAAGAATATCATTGCTTTTGGGTATTGTTTGGCCTGCAAGAGTTTTTCATACATATCTACAAATGAATGTGTACATGTTTTCTATGCTATTGACGTTGCTATTCTTATGTAGATAGAAAATATTGTGTTGGCATAGGTTTTATATGTACAAGTGAATTTCAGATGTTAAATGTTTTGAATCAAATCAGGTTGATAAGCAGATTTTTTGAATAGGGGTAATGATATTTTTATTTCAGTATATTTTACTTTAATGTAACAATTATAGGAAATAGCTTTTGGAGACATACACCAAAACGTATAGAAGCATCTATTTTTACGTGTCCCGATTTTTTTCGTGCCTTTGTATTACAAACTGATGCTAGCGATTTTGATCTGGGTGTTGCTGTGTATACGAATTTCATCATATATCTTAATACCATCAGATAAATTAAATTTGACGACTACTAAACGATTATCATATGAATTATGGGAATTTGTATGTGTGTATGTGTGTGTCTGTGTGTATGAATTTCATAATATTATAAAATTTCATTATGTATGTTTGTGTTTGTGTATTACGTCATCACCTCTTTGTGTGTCATGCCTAACCTGACCAGACATCCCGCTTTAGGCGGGATTATCCCGCTTATCTGAGATTGATCCCGCCTTGAATTTTTATCCCGCTTTATCCCGCTTTTTAGAGTTTTGAAATTTCTTATCTCTTAATATATTTTTATTAATATGTAACTGATAAAAATTTATTCCAAATATTTTTTAGTGTAGTTATTGTTTATTTTTTTTGGATCTGGCAGCTCAAATGAAAAAAATAAAAATACAAACGTACACACTCAAAGATCCTTTTGTTACAGTCAGTGTGACCAGATTTTAAAATAACATTAAGCTAAATCACGTTTGAAAAAAAGCTAAAATAAGCTAAAAAGTTAAATTTTAGGCCAAAACATAAACCTAAACTTTTTTCTACTTCTTTGATCACTTTTCAATAGTTTCTTATTGCTAAACTAACATTAAATATTACACAAACATATTTTTTTATTATACATATTGAATATTTGTTTAATGAAATTATTTATTAATTAGTATATTTTAGATTTAATGAAGATCAAAACAAAAACTTCCCCAAAATAATCTTAAAAACTTTTCAAAAATTTAAAAACATTTAAACTAAAATACGAAAGTTTTTTTAAGTGCATTAATGCTATTTAAGGTAAAGCATGGATCACACTATCTGCACAATGTACCGAGTTTCGTCAGATCAGTGAAATAAAGTCATAAGTAAAGATTTTGCTCTAATTTATTGACTAATTGGAAGACAAGGGCATAATTGCGCCACACTGCATTGGTAATAAGCCCATATAGACTTATTCCAGAATTAATTGAGTAATAATGCCATTTTGGCTTATTACTTATGACTTTATTGAGGCTATTTCAAGTTTTTGTTTTAAGTTAATTGATGCCGCTGAATGAACGTTCAACTTAAGTCAAATAATTTCATACCCAAAAAACTCAAAAAGTGTTTTGACCACTAATATGAATTTAACTTTTTCCATTGTAATTCTAACCATTCTGCCATTATCTACTACTTTTCAACTTTTCATTTCTGTTATAAATTTGTTGTACAATTTACATTTTGTTTTTTTTGTAAACTATTTTACTATTTTAAGGTATTTATGTCTTTAATATTTTTTTATTTTAAGGTGTTTATGTCTTTAATATATTTTTAGAGAACACGCAATTTAGACTAAAAAAGCTAAATGAGTTTTTTAAAAAAGCTAAAAAATAAGCTAAGAGCTAAATGAAAATTTTAAAGCTAAATCTGAAATAAATAAGCTAAATTTAGCTCAAAATAAGCTAATATGGTCACGCTGGTTACAGTGCTTTATATGTGCAGACATTCTGCTCTAGGAATTTATTACCAAGAGGGCTTATTAGGAGAATCACAACTGACATTCACCAAACTGTCAATAATAAAATAAAAAGTTCTTGCTTATTTTTTTATAAAGAGTTTGACACATTGGTTGATGATAATATGGCCTAACACGGCCACTTGCTATCATTCGCCTTAAGTTTTTGTACATTGTTTTGTATAAAAATCGTATTTTGTTTTGTAAATGAAGTCAAAAAATCTTTAATTTTATTTATTTTACGTTACTAAATAAAAATTTTTGTTAATAAAAACTTTTGTTTATTTAAAATCGATTCTTTTGAGTTAAAAACTGTGTTTCCTAAGTACATACGAAACTTTTTATGTGCGTATTACACATCCCGCTTTCAAATAGTTGTTTATTTAAAAATCCCGCTTTTTGGCCGTATTTTCGGCAAAATCCCGCTTTTTGAACGATCGTGTCCCGCTTTTTGTAAAAAGCTTCTGGTCACGTTAGACATAACCTATAATGGTAAACAAATGCTTACTTTTGTTAATGCATTATCAATTTTTTTCCTTCATTTTTAGTTTTTGGTCTATTAAATCAATATTAGTTTAATTTATCTTAAAATTTTACTTAATTTTTAACGCCACAAGCACTTGCTTTATTTGAAACCAGCTGATGTTAGATGCTTTGTACCTTGAAAATAGATCACGCTCTAAATAAAAATTGTCGTTTGTACTGCACACAGGGAAATAACACATGCTATTGGTTAAAGGTGTTCAGACTATATGTTCGAATTTACCATGTGAAAAAGTGACATTCCACAAGGCAAATACATATAATGTTAACACAGGTTAAGTGATGAACGCGAGCCCGAAGCGGATGATATCGCTGACTTAAATGAAGAAGTACTAGGCAATTGTAATGTTAACGATTCACTAGTTGGACAAAGCGAAGTTAATCGCTGACGAGAAAGTGGCTTTTCCGTTAGAAAAAGGCTATCATTTGATTTTTTATTTTTAATGTTTTCATTAAGAGTTTCAGAACTCACAGTAAAATAGGAATTTCTGCCGTTAGAGCTCACATCACAATTTTTTTCCTTCGAGGTACTCATATAGAGTATTCCTCAAGGGTTTGTATTTGCTTGCGGTTGTTTTGTTTTTGTTATCTCTTGCTATGTAAAAAATATTAGTAAAGCCAATAAGCTTATTTATCAAGGTGAATATTTATTACGAATATTTTTTTTGTATGATTTTGATTTTGTTGTTTTTTTTATTATTATTTTTGTTTCGTATGTTTGTAAAAAAATCCGCTTAACGTCTCACATAGGTGGATTTTAAGTAAGTAGGCGGCCAAAGTCAAGATCTTAAATACGTAGTAGGCACAAAATATTGACGTCTACGTATAGTAAACACTTCCGCGAATTACCCCCCACCCTTTTTTCCAACAACCATACGTCACCGCTTTCGTGCAGTTAGACGAAATTTGATCGTTGACTTGATACGTATTTCTATTTGGGTGCCCAAATTATATAAAATTTCGCAATACGCATGTATGTTTATTTTAAGTTGTGTAGTGAAGTGAAAGTGAAAGTGATTCCCATAGCTCAAGTAAGCTTCTATTAAATGAATAAAAGTTTTAACTTTTATTTTTAACTTTCGTTATATTTTTCGGTAGTTGAACATACCCTCTTTTTCACATAAAAAATGTAATTTTTTTAATTTCAAAAGCAATTTAGTTATGGATCAGGATTCGTCCGGATCATATTTTTTTGTTTATTGAATACATTAAACATTCAGCTTATTTTTTTTTAACAAGAGCCGCAGAATCCCGTTTATTCCTTAAAGACAGCAGTTAAAAGTATTTTGTTAAAAAATTTTAAAAAACCTTTAAAATTTATGAAATTTTAAATTTAATGTTTTTTTTTAGTTATGGAGATGCCTAGTTCGTCGGGGGTGAAAATAGTGACCCTTAAATGTCTGTTTGAGCAAATGCAACTACAAAATTTACCAAGTATGGATGAGAAATTGGAGTTTTTAGAAAACCACTTGCTATTGTCTTGCGGAGACACTGTGGAAAGAAAAAAGAGCCTTAAGCATAAATTTTCCTACATCAAACACGAACTTAAACAGAGATGGCTAAAAGCTCATAAAGTTGAAGAACTTTTTATGAAAAACAACCAGAAGTGGCTGGAAGGCACTTTTGAAATACCAGTGCATTCGCTTAATCAACCAGGTCGTCCGAGCAAATCATTTTCGGATTCGAGTGAACGAGGCAAGAGAAGAAAAACTGAGGAAATTCGATCAAATGTTGATGATGAAATGATTATACATGCCGCACAAATCATATTGCAAACGAAGGGAAAAAGAAATGCCTCAAAAGTGCTCAAAGAAATAGGAAATTCACCAACAAAGGCTAGTAAATATAGAAAAGCCTATTCCAAGACCAATGAAACAATTGCTCCTTTGACCCCGTTCCAAGCACTCAAAATGTTCGTAGAAGCTGATCTAACAAGACGACAATATGAAATAATAAGGGGAACTAACACAAAGCATTACCCTTGTTACGACCTTTTGTTGAAAGCAAAACAAGAATGCTACCCCCCAAAGACGGCTACGTGCGCAGAAATTAATTTACAATGCCTAATGGATCATACTATTCAACGGTTATCAATCTACCTGGAAGAAGTGTTATCAACCCTTAAGGAAATTGAAAGAAAGTCATTAACGATCATTTAAAAATTGGGGTGTGACGGGTCACAACAAGCACGGTACAAACAAAAATTCTCGGAAGACGCCGAATCGGATGCTAGCATATTTTTGAGTTCTTTTGTCCCACTTCAAATTATTTGTGGTAAAGAAAACAATAAAGTGTTGTGGCAAAACCCAACACCTTCATCACCACGATTTTGCCGCCCCATCAGATTTCGGTATGTGAAAGAAACTACAGATGTAACAAAAGAGGAAATAAGTTATGTGCAAAATTAAATTAATAACCTCACTCCTACAAAAGTAAATATTGATGGAAAAGAATTTGCTTATAATCACATTTTAAAAATGACCATGATTGATGGCAAATTTTGCAATGCTGTAACCAACACGACCTCAACTAGCCGATGCTATATATGTGGCGCCACTTCCAAAGATTTCAATAATTTAAGCAAAAAGAACGAGATAAATCCCGATGCTCTTGAGTTTGGCATTTCGGTATTGCACGCAAAAATACGTATTTTTGAAAGCATTCTGCATTTGGCATATAAATTGCCCGTGAAGAAATATGGGAAGAAAAGGACTCAGGAAGAGAAAGCATTAGAAGAAGAAAGGAAAAAAAAACAAGAAAGATTCCGATTAGAAACTGGGCTGTTGGTGGTCATGCCTAAAGCCAATTTTGGTTATACCAATGATGGCAATACGAGTAGGAATTTTTTTGAAAACACAGAATTAGCGGCGGACATAACAGGCATTAACAACGAATTAATACAAAGATTTAAAATCTTATTAGAGGCGATTTCAAGTGGACACAAAATAAATACAACAAAATTCAAAGAATATGCCTTCAACACCGCGCAAATGTATGTGCAATTATACGGATGGCATCCCATGACTCCAACAATGCATAAATTACTATTACATGGGGCGAGCATCATAGATAATGCATTGTTGCCAATCGGCCAATTGTCGGAGGAGGCTGCAGAAGCACGAAATAAACATTTTCGGTAATACAGACAGAATTTTTCAAGAAAATTTTCAAGGCAAGAATGCAACCGTAATGTTTATCAAAGATTGCTTCTTACTTCAGATCCACTCGTAAGTAGTGAAAGATCGTTAAAGAAAACTTCACACAATATTTTTTCCAGTGAAGTTATAGAACTATTAGAACCTGCCGAGCCCCACAGACAATCAAGTATTGAGCACGAAGAAGTCGAGATAGAAACATCTTTTAATAAGACAATTTAATGCATTTTTATTTATTTATGATTTATGAGAATAAAATGTGTTTTTATTATAAAATATTTGTTTTTCTTATTTATTTTTTAAAATAAATAGATAGTTTTTTTAAAATACAGTCTTTCGAAGTCATTAACGTCCAAAAGTATTTTTGGCCGCCTAAATATTTCAAATCGATGTATGTGCGTCTGTCTGTTCACTATTATAACACGATTTTCCAGAATAACTCAGTTCTACCAGGGTTTCCAACAATAATTTCCAAATGTCCTTTATTTTACAAAAAAAATATTACAATATTATAAAATTTATATATATACAAAAAAAACTTTAAGAATAAAATCCAGAGAACTCAGCAAGGATTATCAAAATGAACCGTACGTGACGAGTGATAGTTCCAGACTTTCGAGAATTTAGACTCACCCATCCTAAACAAGTTTGTAGGTTTTTTTTTGTAAGTAGGGTTATTGTATTAGTAACTAATACCAGTAAATACCAGTATATACCCTCTACACCACTACAATGTCAATGATTTATGGCTATCAATACCAATAAATACATTGACATTACTACATTGCCTGGGTTCTATGGCTGTAAAAAACCAGTAAACACCCTATGCACTGCCACTGAGCCGAGATTTGACTGTTTGTGTAAGACACCTATCGAAGCTGTTACAAACTTGCGATTTATGTCTGTCCACTACAACAGCCAAAGCTCAACTGAAGTGGTAGTGATATTTCGTAGTAGTAATCACAGCAACGATAACTGTATTTTCAAGTCACAACTACATAGAAAGCGGAGTTCGAAAACATATCGCTTACTTGTTTCTCTTAAACAAATTGTCTCTTATACATTCTACTCTTAAACTACATTTTCTTTTCTCTCTAAAATAATAAATAACTCTCATTTACAAAATAACCTGTTATTGAATGAACGCAGTAAATATAAATTCCTCTTTAAATATAAATTATTGTAGTATGTAATTCATATACTATGTACGTAAACTAAATATATTATTTGAAATTATATACATACATATGTATGTTCGTAAAAATTCAAGTAAATATATATTTGTAAAATTACATATAAATGTGGCGAAGTACTTCGTTACATCTCCCTCTTGGTTTGGATGTTTTTTTTTTGTTTTTTTTTTTTTTGTTTTAATCTGTGGCCTTAACATCACTTCTGGGTTTTGGGAAAATCAGCTTATCTGCCCCATTTATGAGCCATACGTCGAGCGATCGACGAATGTAGACGTCTATGTTCAAGTTTTCAGCTTTTGCAATAAAACGGGTACGTTTGCCAGGACCGATGGGTTCGATTGTTTCGAGAACTTTACGTACCCACGGATTATCATCATTAACGTCTTCTCTATCGATTTCTAGCTCTTTTACCAATTTTGCTAAGACATCGGATTTTTTTGCATTTTTTTCAGTCAAGCGTTGGATATTCAACTGTGATAGGAGGGTTATCGATTGAATCTCAATAGTTCTTCTCCTTTTTCGGTCTTCACGCTCTAGTTCTTCGCGGAAGTTTTTACAGCTACGTATAAATTTGTTGTCGTCAGCCATCATATTTTTCTGTGAGAAATAAGAAAGTTAGTAAAATTGTGTTACTTGTGGTACGGTTTCAAGTCTTTTAGGTGGACAGTTCCCCGAACGTTATTGGAATTGATGTCCGTAAGGCGTACTATCACCGGCGATATATATTCGGCAACGACGAATGGACCTTCGAATTTTGGCGCCAGCTTTGCCGCGAAGAAATCTGCAGATTTTGATAAAAATCTACTCTTGACTAAGACTAAGTCACCGTTTTTTGGCGACCACTCCTGTCGTCTTAAATTATAATGTTTTGCTTGAGTAGTAGCGGCACGGCACCGGTGTTCTTGAACAAGTTTAAAGACTTCCTGCAAATGGGTTTGTCTTTCTTTAGGATTTATGTTGTTCTCACTGTTTTCGGATTGAGTTTTCTCGTCAAAAACTGTATTTGGGAGACGTAATTCTCTACCCTGGGTTAAATATGTTGGACTAAAGTGAGTGGAGCTTTGTTTACTTGAATTTAAAGCAAGTTATAACTCAGGTAGGTTATCGTCCCATTTTCTGTGATTTGTGGTAGTTGCTTGGGCTATCATCGTCTTTATAATGCGATTGGTCCTCTCTGTAAGATTCTCATGCGGAGAATAAGGAGCAGTGAACTGTTGTTAGACCCCTAGTGATTCGAAATACTTTCGACATTCCCGGCTGGTAAATTGGATCCCATTGTCAGTAAGAAGTACGTAGGGAGTACCAAAACGTGCAAGTATTATTTCCCGAAACGCTTTGATAAATGATTTTGTGGTGGCTTGCCGAACAGCTACGAACTCTGACCACTTACTAAATTTATCGAAAAATACAATCAGCATCGTGTTTCCATGACTGGATCGTGGGAGAGGACCGATAAAGTCAGCGCAGACCGTATGCCATGGCTGCGAAACGTGGGAAGTGAACATCTTTCCGGCTGGTGGCTGCTGTTGAGGCTTATACCGTTGACATATTTCCCAATTTCGCACATATTTTGCAATATCGCGAAACATACCTGGCCAGTAATATAGTTTTGTTATTCTTGATGTAGTTTTGTTGATATCTAAGTGACCAGCAGATAAACTATCGTGACACTCCTGGAGAATTCGATTCCTTTCAGATTTGGGTATCACCAATTTCCAAGGTATTGGATCCTGATCATGATACGCACTGGAATCATAAATGTGTCTTCTAAGGTTTCCGTTACTATCGATTTGATAATCTGGAAATTGTTCCGGATTGTCTTGAACCACTTTACATTTATTTATGAACCATTTATCATTGATCTCGTCGCGTCTTACAATCGTCTGAAGAGCTACAGTTGGTCTATTGTTGGCTTGGTCTAACGGATATCTTGACAGAGAATCGGCTATAACATTTAATTTTCCTCGCCGATATCTAATCTCATAATCAAACTGCATCATTTCTAAGGCCCAACGTGCGATTCAACCTGACGGTGATTGTATTGAGTTCAACCACTTTAATGATGAAGTGATAACCTTCGATATAGTGCCGCATCTTACGAATTCCCCAGACTATAGCAAGGCACTCCTTCTCTGTTACAGTGTAATTTTTCTCAGGGGAGGTAAATGTTCGACTAGCGTAGGCAACAACTTTCTCGCCATCCTCAAATTCCTGAGTCAAAACGACACCAAGACCAACATCACTAGCGTCAGTTTGCAATAGAAGGTACGGGAAAAATCGGGACATGTTATTGCAGGTGCTTCTATAAGTTTTTGTTTTATTTCTTCAAAGAATATTTTCTGCTCGTTACCCCATTCCCATTTTTTACTTTTTTTCAGAAGATTATTTAAAGGGCTAATAATATTCGAAAAATTGGGAACGAAACGGCGATACCATGCAGCGGTGTTCAAAAAGGACCTCAATTCTTTTAAAGTTTTTGGTTCAGGTAATGCCACAACGGCACTTACTTTTTCAGGATCGGTATGTATGCTTTGGGCACTCACAATGTGTCCCAGGTATCTTATTTTTTTCTTTGCGAATGAGCACTTTTCTTTATTTATTCGAAGTTTGGCAGATATCAAACGGTCGAAAACAATTTTAAGGTTTTCTAAATGTTCATTCAGCGTACTGCCAAGGACAACGATATCGTCTAAATATGCAAATGCGAACTTATCTAATTCGGGACCAATGACGTTGTCGAGTGCTCTTTGAAATGTTGCTGGAGCTGAATGGAGGCCGAATGGCATTACACGCCATTGGAATAACCCACGGCCAGGTACCGTGAAAACGGTATAAGGTCTGCTTTCAGGTGCCATCGGTATTTGCCAGTAACCATGGCGGAGATCAATCGTGCTGAAAAATTTGCTATTTATAATTTTTGTGTTCACACGTTGGTATGTTATGTACATCTGACATAACTAACCTGACCAGACATCCCGCTTTAGGCGGGATTATCCCGCTTTTCTGAGGTTGATCCCGCCTTGAATTTTTATCCCGCTTTATCCCGCTTTTAAGAGTTTTGAAATTTCTTATCTCTTAATATATTTTTATTAATATGTAACTGATAAAAATTTATTCCAAATATTTTTTAGTGTAGTTATTGTTTATTTTTTTTTGGATCTGGCAGCTCAAATGAAAAAAATAAAAATACAAACGTACACACTCAAATATCCTTTTGTTACAGTGCTTTATATGTGCAGACATTCTGCTGCTTTAGGAATTTATTACCAAGAGGGCTTATTAGGAGAATAACAACTGACATTCACCAAACTGTCAATAATAAAATAAAAAGTTCTGGCTTATTTTTTTATAAAGAGTTTGACACATTGGTGTAGTCAGTTGATGATAATATGGACTAACAAGGCCACTTGCTATCATTCGCCTTAAGTTTTTGTACATTGTTTTGTATAAAAATCGTATTTTGTGTTGTAAATGAAGTCAAAAAATCTTTAATTTTATTTATTTTACGTTACTAAATAAAAATTTTTGTTACTAAAAACTTTTGTTTATTTAAAATCGATTCTTTTGAGTTAAAAACTGTGTTTCCTAAGTACATACGAAACTTTTTATGTGCGTATTACACATCCCGCTTTCAAATAGTTGTTTATTTAAAAATCCCGCTTTTTGGCCGTACTTTCGTCAAAATCCCGCTTTTTGAACTATCGTGTCCCGCTTTTTGTAAAAAGCTTCTGGTCACGTTAGTCATGCCAGACATTTAATAGTATAAAATATTAGCATATAGTGGGTATCAGAACTTTTTTTTTTTAATCGTAGTATGTTTTTATACTCAAGATTGCTGGGTATTTTGTCATGCTTAAAATTGTCCAGCTTTAAAGTCTGCCTGTGAGAAATTTGTTTATGTTACAGATTTTGTTTATTTAACTACGTCCGGCTTCTTTAGCTGAACTTCTTTTTCATACGATCATGGGAATTTATAGTTTCTCTGTCCATAATAAGTTCGTTTAGCTTTGGCATGTGCTTTGAATGTAAGTGCGATTGTCAAGATCTAATAAATACTTGAGTACTGATAAGAAATTTGATATTATGTGTACATACATATCTACAAATTAATTTTATGTATGTATGTATGTACATATGTACATACAAATAAGTGTTTGACTCCGTGTTTGAATACATTTTGTTTTTGTTGTTGGTGTAAATATTCGCCTGGTTTTTTATGTATAGATGTGAAATATCTTCATAGTTTTTTTATTTAAAAAACGTTGTTTTAATTTTTATCTGTATTTACTTAAAAGTTTGAGAGGATTTTCTGTTTTAAGTAAAACTGAATTCCTTAAGATACATACTTTAGAGTAATAGTAACTATAATAGAAATATTTCCTTTATTTAATTTACATTTGTTTAAAGTTGATGCAGTCTAATACTCATTCTTAGAAATATTTTGATATAAAATTTTTTCCAGACATAGGCTTTTTCACCACCTTTTACATTTATTTTAGAACATCTTGCAACATACATTTACAAAAATTTTTAAATTAAACTAATCCGGCTTAGGTAATGATTTTTTTTTTTGTTAGCAAGCTTGCTTCTTTTTTATTTTTTATTTTTGTTGATAAACATTTAAAATCAAAAGGAAGTTTTATATTGAAATTATTATATTCTTAATTGTTGAAAACAATCGCTACTTCTTTTCCGATGAAATTATTTGAATTACTTTTGAAACCTTACGCGACTATAAAAATTATGTTATTTTTCAAATTGCTTAATTTATAAGACTTTTAGAATTTGACCTTTGATAGGTATATACATATTCTAGTATATGATCATGAATAAGAATACAGTAAGCTGATTTCTTTGCTTACTATTTCAAATTAAAATTTTATTCAATTGGTCCGCTATTGAATAAAAGGAGCTTTTATCTTAAACTCCGGTACAGTTAGAAGCGCTTGAGATTCTTTCATATAGTAGCTTTGTTGGAATCTTAGATACATATAATATATAGAATTACATAACGTTTATTTATAAATTTTATTTTAAGATCAGCATCATATGGATATGAATGTACTTTTAAATTAGTTAATTCATAATGAACAATCTTATTTTCTTCTTGAATAGCGATCAACAGAAAACGAAGGCATTTTCTTACAATTTAGGTCTGACCTCTCAACTGCTCCTCTAGTATACATTATAACTTTGTCTGTCAGCATTTCTGTCTACTCTTTGTCAGCGTTATGGATAATTAAATTTTAAACTTTTTATTATTCAAATTGTGTTACTTCATACTGATAATATGTTTACATTAATAAGGTACGAGTGTATGTTTATTTTATGAAAGGTGAGCGCCTATGGCTTTTATTTGATGTTCTGTGATTTTTTTTCTCATTTTACTAAAGTTCAGCGTATTGCCTGTACCTGTCAGACAGAGTGTACATATCAGTTGGTCAGTCAGTCTCTCTTTTTGTTATTAATTTTTTCTTCTAATGTGTCACTACTATTTTTCAGATTTTACTAGTTGAAATAGAGAATATTTGTATAATTGTTAGATGTATTAATATATAGGTAAATATATGTATGTACGTAAAAATTTGTTCAGATACAAAGAAATACATGTTTAATAATAAACTATTCTAGAAAATCGATACAAAATAACACAGTTACCTCCATTATCAATTCACCCATCAGTGTTTTCATTAAGTATCAGAAACATTGGAATATCTATGTTTGGGAGAATTTTTACCTCATGTGCTTTTACAAGAGGTTTGCTGGTTTACCCCGTAAAGTTATTGTTGTTAACGTAGGCTGGGTTGTATCGCATTCAGATGTAATGATTTCTCACTTACAAAAAGTCCTCATTACCAACATTCATACCTGTATATAATACATTAATGAGCTGAGTTGATCCAGATACAATTGCTGTCTACAAATTAGGTCTAATTTTTTGTTAACATGCATGCTTTAGCATGCTTCTATCGATAGTAACGTGAGAGTCTATACTATTAGAATTACGAATTCACTCTTTTGAATTTGTAACAAAGTAGATACATATCTATTTCATTTGCCACAAAGTCTTAAAATTTCTTTCCTTATAAAAGTATGACGTGAGGAATTTTTTTAAATTATACATGCTTCGGCATGCTTCCAATATTTTTTTTTTCGGTAAATTTATTTCATACCCATACAGGCATAGATATAAAGTAAGATCTGTTTACATTCCATCTTACAATTTATGCATGCTTCACCATGATTCTAGTTGAAGTCTGTATTTATTTAGTGAGTTTGTTTGATACCCATTCATGCACTGTACATTCTTAAAGATTGGATATCAAAGTCCAATTTCCTTAGTTTATCTAGAAATGAACAGAGTGAATATCTATTATATTAATCCCCATATTCACAATCTAAAATTTTGTGTGCTTTCGAAATAAAAAAATGTACACCTTTACTATAAAAAGTGATAATATGATGTGTTACTGAATATTTTGAACGCTTAAGTTTTCACAATATTTCATACAGATCAACAATTTAGAGAATTCCAGTACATTAAGCTAATTATCTTCCCTGAGACATAACATTCCTAATCAATCCTTCAAAAAACCAATACAAACTAGATTTTTCCTTTTTAGTTTTATTTATATTTTCATTGAATTTTAACATTTTGTACCTCTTCAAATTACTGTATACTGTATTTTGCACCTTTTTCTCATTCGTTGAGTTAACTTTAATCGCAAATATTTTAATAATGAGATGAACTTTTTTATTTCATGCACTGAGTAAAAATCTTTATATATGTATATCATTCAACTTCTATGAACCATTTATGCTTAAATTCTTAACACATAATTCCTTTTAATGATCTATTAAATTATTCTACTATTGATGCTTTCATATTAAGCAATTTTTAATCCTATATTTATGCATGAATTTTGCAGTTTTTATTAAAAATTTCTTTACCATCATCTATTTGTAAGTTTCTTGGTACTCGTACCATTTCAAAAATATTTTCCATTGACTAGTTTTTCCCCGAGTCCAGTTTTTATTTTCAGTCTGCAAAATTCAATAATTTCTATTTTCTGTAGAATAGTTACCCACTTCACCTAAATCAGCTCCATAAAACATCATCTATTCCTTTCAGAACATCACTACAATGCACAATTTTCGAAATTTATTCTGGAGTTCTTTTACTAAATTTCTTTTTTAAGAGATTGAGCTGTTTTACAGTTTTTTGGAGAGTGTTGTAATCTACTTGATGTATTTTCAGCTATTTATACTAAAATGTAGTTAATTTTCCAGTCTATAAATTTTATCGCTCAGCTCTTCAATTTGCTTGTCAAAAGATGATTTAATTTTTAGAATGTCTTTTTCAATTTTATACCTATCTTCTATCGTTAATTTTATTTCACACTCCACTCCATCAATTTGAATTTGAATATATCCTTGAATTATATTAATGCCTTAACCTTTATTACTAATTCATCCTTTAGTTTCTCGATTTGAGTTTCCAGAAACAATTTACTGATACCATTATTCTCCGTCAGTGAATAATGATGATTCTCTATGTATGCATTGGTAGAAATTATATATTTTATTCAGCTTTCAAAATCAAATTTGTCATAGTATTTACACGTTTTATCAACCATTAAAGAAAATAAACCCACTGTTAAACCCCATATTTGACCATTAACTTGTATTTTATCTTTATTCAGTTTTAGATTTCTATCACCAAATTTCCATTCATTATTGAAATCTTTAGGTGAGCCATAGTTTGTATCTAATTCATTTCTTCCTTCCAAGACTAATAAGTCAATATATGTATCTTCGGAATTGGAAGTCGGTGAGTAAAAATCACCTTCATAATCGTCACCACCATTTTCAGTATTAACATCATTAAATAAGATGATATTATCAAATATTGTTCCTTATGCTAGGTTCTTTGGTGTACTTGTCTCTATCTTGACTGATGGTTTTTAAGGCCTTAAACTTGTATTATTTTCCACTTCTGTCTTCATTTTAGTTTCTTCTTTAATGGGAATTCTTTTCATTTTTTTAGAACTATTTATGAATTCTTTGAGTGGTTCTGTTATAGGTTTAAATGTATTTCTTAGTTGTTCACGTGTATCTATTTCACCAGTTTTTATACTACGAAGCTTTTTCTTCAATACATTTCTTGTCAACACAAACTGTTTTAAAATTTTCTCATCCATGTTTAATAATAGCAAATAAGAGGTATCAGCTATTAGATCAGGTATCACCTATTACATCAGGTATCAGCTATGAAATCAGCTTATCAGGAGCTGGTCTGGTTTTGAGATCAGCTTATCAGGAGCTCGTCTGGTTTTCAGATCAGCTTATTAGGAGCTGGTCTGGTTTTCAGTTCAGCTTATCAGGAGCTGGTCTGGTTTTCAGATCAGCTTATCAGGAGCTGGTCTGGTTTTCAGATCAGTTTATCAGGAGTTGGTCTGGTTTTCAGATCAGCTTATCAGCACCTGGTCTGATTTTCAGATCAGCTTATCAGCAGCTGGTCTGATTTTCAGATCAGCTTATCAGCAGCTGGTCTGGTTTTCAGATCAGCTTATTAGGAGCTGGTCTGGTTTTCAGATCAGCTTATCAGGACCTGGTCTGGTTTTTAGATCAGCTTATCAGGACCTGATCTGGTTTTCAGATCAGCCTATCAGGTAGCTGGTCTGGTTTTCAGATCAGCTTATCAGGACCTGATCTGGTTTTCAGATCAGCCTATCAGGTAGCTGGTCTGGTTTTCAGATCAGCTTATCAGGACCTGATCTGGTTTTCAGATCAGCCTATCAGGAAGCTGGTCTGGTTTTCAGATCAGCTTATCAGCAACTGGTCTGGTTTTCAGATCAGCTTATCAGCTGCTGGTCTGGTTTTCAGATCAGCCTATCAGGTAGCTGGTCTGGTTTTCAGATCAGGTTATCTGATTCAGATTGAGTTATCAGTTTACAAGTAGCTAGCCATTTATAACATTTATATGAATGAAGTTTCAGGTCAGATGAAATAACTAAAGTCAATCTCTTATGAGCAGTAATTTATGTATTTATAAAATAGTCAAATTGTTTTCTTTAACGAACATCATTTGATTTACCATCAAAAATCCATATTTATCCTTCCTACACTATACAAATTTCTTGAAACTTTTCAAAATTCATATTACTGACAACATGATACCTATAGATGAGCTAAATATATTTCTCATCTTGCTTAAACATTATAATAACATTTGCATTGTCTCTTGTTAAATGCTTACAGCCGTATTCATAAAAATTTTAAACAGCATTTTGAATGTTGTTTAACCAAAATTCACTAAAATTGTATTCATAATAGAATTTTAGCTTGAAAAACGTTTTTTTAATTTAAACCTTGTGTAAATCACCAAATCTTAAAAATTAACTGCAGCCATACTTAAAATAATTTTGAGTTGACGTCGTTGTAATTTTGCTTCATGCTTATTTGCATTTTTAACTTTGCCTATATGTATGTTTGTATATATGTATGTATGTATTAGGAATTATGTTGTAAGTTGGGCACAAGTAGAATGAGTCATCATTCTTCTGTCGCCCCATACAAAAATATACACGTAATAGTATGTTCACACGGACACCAATTATCGAGGTTCGCTATCCCATTCACGGTTCGCGGCCGAATCTTGATTGAATCAACATGGTTCGCCATACAAATGATACCAACTTGGTTCATTTTGAACCTAGCTGCGAACCATGAAGAAATTGCTATCATCGCTAGTTTTGATAACAAATTATCGTTAATTTATCTGAACTAGCTATCAAAACAAAATGAGTACATACAGACACATACACATTTTTAAACAAAAAAACACACAAAAAATGATTGCGAGTATGAATTAATAATATTAGAACACATTTTATTAATTATTTTTGCTTAATTTGTTTATCTACTGTAAAAAAGCAAATAACACAGAATATAAAACGCGTATCAACTATTCACGTATATACATATGTATGCATGTATGTATATACATGAAAACAGTAATGCCAACTTTTGATACTCAAAGCGCGTAAACATTTTTTGAAAAAGCGCTAAAAGGAGCTAGTTTTAAAATGTTTCTGTTTTAAATCAAAACATTAAAAAATTTTGTTAATTAATTTATTAAAAATTAATATGTACCTATCATAAGATCAATACATACATAAGTACATTAGCTCGAGATATTACATTTCATATTACATTTTAATAAGGTAGATATAAATAGTGTACCTACATATATATGTACATAATAGAAGTATATATGCATATGTATGTATCCATGTTTACATAAGTACATACATACAAAATTTCAATATTTTGCTCTTTCAAAAACATACATTACCCTGTTTTTAGGCTATACTGAATATCTATCGAATCACAAAAAATTCGAAGAAATAGAAGATTATTCTATATTATTCTTAGTTATAAATGACTAGCTACTTGTAAACTGATAACTCAATCTGAATCAGATAACCTGATCTGAAAACCAGACCAGCTACCTGATAGGCTGATCTGAAAACCAGACCAAGTCCTGATAAGCTGATCTGAAAACCAGACCAGGTCCTGATAATCTGATCTGAAAACCAGAGCAGCTCCTGACAAGCTGATCTGAAAACCAGACCAGGTCCTGATAAGCTGATCTGAAAACCAGACCAGGTCCTGATAAGCTGATCTGAAAACCAGACCAGCTCCTGATAAGCTGATTTGAAAACCAGAGCAGTTCCTGATAAGCTGATCTGATAGCTGATACCTCATCTAATAGGTGATACCTGATCTAATAGCTGATACCTCTTATTTGCTATTATTAAACATGGATGAGAAAATTTTAAAACAGTTGGTGTTGACAAGAAATGTCTTGAAGAAAAAGCTTCGTAGTATAAAAACTGGTGAAATAGATACACGTGAAGAACTAAGAGATATATTTGATCCTATAACAGAACCTCTCAAAGAATTCATGAATAGTTCTAAAAATATTGAAAGAATACACAAGAAAGAACAAAGTAAAAACAATATAGAATCTGAAAATAGTACAAAGCCTCAGAAACCATCAGTCAAGATAGAGAGAAGTTAAAGAAACTTTCAAAAGGAACAATATTTGATAATACTATCTTATTTAATAATCCTAATACTGTGAATGATTATGATGATGAAGAAGATGATTGTTACCCACAGCCTTCCAACACCGAAGATACTTATTGACTTATTAGTCTTGGAAGGAAGAAATGAATTAGATACAAACTATGGCTTACATAAAGATTTCAATAATGAATGGAAATTTGGTGATAGAAATCTAAAACTGAATAAAGATAAAATACAAGTTGATGGTCAAATATGGGGCTTAAAAGTGGGTTTATTTTCTTTAATGATTGATAAAACGTGAAAATACTATGACAAATTTGATTTTGAAAACTAAATAAAATATTTAATTTCTACCAATGTATACATAGAGAATCATCATCATTCACTGACGGAGAACAATGTTATCAGTAAATTGTTTCTGGAAACTCAAATCGAGAAACTAAAAGATGAATTAATAATAAAGCTTAAGGCATTAATATAATTCAAGGACATATTCAAATGCAAATTGATGGAGTGGAGTGTTAACGATAGAAAATAGGTATAAAATTGAAGAAGACATTCTAAAAATTAAATCATCTTTTGACAAACAAATTGAACAGCTGAGCGATAAAACTTATAGACTGGAAAATTAACTACATTTTAGTATAAATAGCTGAAAATACATCAAGTAGATTACAACACTCTCCAAAATACTGTAAAACAGCTCAATGTCTTTAAAAAGCAATTTAGTAAACGAAGTCCAGAATAAATTTCGAAAATTGTGCATTGTAGTGATGTACTGAAAGGAATAGATGATATTTTATGGAGTAAAGGGTTGCACAGTTGGAACTGTTCACAACAGTTTTGCATGTGTATTGGTTCTGATATGTTTAGCTATGTTAATTAGCGTTTCTGTCTCTAGTAGGTATGGTTGTTTTTCAAAACTGTTGTTGTGTGGTTGTATAATGAGCAAATGAGAATAACATGTTTGTTTGGATCTGTTTTTTTGAAACCAATCAAATACGTAAAACTGCTTTTAACATAAGTAACACATAGTGTGTTGAAAAAAAATACGATTGTTGATGAATGAAAGACTGCTTTATGCTACTTTGATTTTTTTTTCATAACGTTTATTTAATATAATTTGTTTAAAAAAAACTAATTGAGTGCTTTGAAGTTAAACACAAATATCTTAAATAAAAATAATGTGTTTTTTTTAATTTAAGTAGAAAGCAAATGCTTTTGTTATTCAATTTACCCATTAAATAAAAAACTCATACATATATGTACATATAATTCAAGAATGAGTTTCACAAAAAAATTTAAATAATTTAATAAAATAAGGTAACAAAAATAATTATTTTTTGTACTTACATATATAAAAAATAAATATACACAGGTACATACGAATTAAAAAAAAAACTCAGGTAACAATAATTATTGTCTTTTGAATTTTAACATACTTTATGTAGTAGGAAATCAATTATTCAATAATAATATAACAAAAATTAATGTGATATAATTAAAAAATTAAGCAACAAAAACTATTAAATTTTTTAATTTAGGCATAGGTACATCATTAAATTAAAAAATCAATTATTCAAGATAAGCATGTAATATAAAGTAGATTAATTGCGCAATACAAAAATATATGTACATACATACATACATATATCTACATATGCATATCCATACACATATACATACAGTAAGGGACAAAATTGTTCACAGAATAGTAGTTATTAAGAATATGTTGAATTATATTATTGTAGATATTATTTTATTTGAATATTATATACTTTTTGTAATTCATAGGCAATGATATGATAGAAAATACTTTAACTTAAAAATATTTTATTTCATAAAAAATAAAATAAATTTTTTTTTGGAGTGTAGGTGTGAACAATTATGACTCTCGTAGAAGCAACATACTAATTTAGCTGTTAATACTTTGTATGTTTACCACGAGCGGCTTCAACAGTGTTTATCCTTCTGGGCATACTTTCCACAAGATTTGTAAGAACAGCTTTAACAATATCTTCCCAAGCTTCAATGGCGTGATCACAAAGCTCATCCAAAGTACTAGGTGGTTCTTTTTTAGAAAATATTCTCCTCTTTAATATTGACCACAGGTGTTCAATCGTGTTCAAATCAAGCGATTGAGGAGGCCAATCTAAAGTCTTAATCCCATTGCTAACAAGCCACTCCTTACTAATTTTAGCCGTGTGCTTAGGGTCGTTATCTTGCATAAAGATGTCGCTCTGACCAGGTCCCAAACCAAATATATCCAGACTTGGGAGATATGAATCTTTCGGAATGGTTGTGTAGTCAGTAGCACAAGTTTTACCTTTTATTCGTCGAAGAATTTCAAGCTCATTACCACGAAAACAACCCCAAGATATCATTGAACCACCTCCAATTTTTAATGTGCTGCATATGTTGCGCTCTTTAACACCAACACTTTTATCTACCCATGTCCACTGCCGTCCGTCTGATCCTATTTTGTTGATTTTGAACTCATCTGACTACGTGACGCGTTTCCAGTCTTCTACAGTAAAATTTTCATATTTTTTGCAAAGGCTAATCTTTTTTTCGATTTTTTTCACTTAAAAATGGTTTTTAGCCTTGGTTCCAGCAACGAATCCACGTGCTCGTAAATTCCTCCGAACTTTTTTAGCGCTAACATCTATATAATACTCTTCTTGAAGATTTTTTTTTGCCTCAACAGCTGTATTAACCGCTCCTGTTGTGATCATTCGCTTAGCTACGCAGATACCAGCAGGTGAAAGTTTCTTTGGGCGACCTGCTTTGTTGCTTAAGATATTGAAATCACTTTATTTTTCTATTTTATTTACTAATCCAATTAAAATTTTATAATTTTGGGCAGTTGTATGATATGTGAACCCTTCAGTTAAATCTTTGACAATATTTTTCTTCAAAGAAGCTTTCACAGGGATTGGCATTATAAAAATTTTAAATCTAAGCACACTATTATTTAAGATTTAGTTTAAAAACAATTTTAGACATATTTTATTTACTTAAGACCAAATCCACAGAAAATCAATTAAGAGTAATTAAAAAGTTACTAATTTTATGTATACCTTATTTTATAAGGGACAAAATTGTTCACACACGTGTTTTCTTTTTTAACTTTATAATAAATACAAACATAACGGTATTTCCGAAACAGATATGTCATACAACATTAAACAACATGCCACTCAATATGTACAATTTTAAGAGTTGACATATGTATTATGAACAAAAATTTTTTTTATAGAATATATTTTCCTTTTTTCTGTGAACAATTTTGTCCCTTACTGTATATGCATATACGTATATATTATATCGAGTTTCTTGTATGCATATTTCATAGAAGAACATCTAATGAATCGCAAAATTCAAGTCTCGTTTGCAAAAATGAGTTAGAGCTTTCTACATTAAGGTATCGGTATGTACTATATACATACATATATACATATGTATATGATAGGCTTAAACGAAATTCAGTTCTTTGAATTTATATTCACAAATAAAATTTCATTGAATGATTTTTCATTAGTACCAATTTGTGATCGTTTATCTGTTATTATTGCCCGAGCTACAGAAAATATCCTTTCGGAAGGAGCACTAGATGCTGGTATAGAGAATATTCGGCAGCTTAGCTTATATAACAGCGGAAACTCATTTTTTCTATCATCCCACCATTTCAAAATATTTAAATCACACTGTAGATGTATAATAGTATTTTTATATTTATTAACTTTCTTTTCAATTAAATTTTTGTTAGAATCAGTCTTATCTATAAGTTGTATATAAAATATCTATAGGTTGTAAAAATAAAATATTCTTTTCGCAATTTTTTAAACTTTAAACTTGCAATTGATTACAAAATTGCCTAGACACGTTCAGGTTATATTGATATGTTTACAAAAATAGTTCAGGTCTAAATTAGTTACAACTTTGTCAAATATTGTTAGCAATACGTTAAAAGTCCCTGTTTGTTACTCTAAAAAAAAAGGCAAATATAAATTATTTTTTTCGTAAAATATTAACATTTAGGGCCTGACCCACGATATCGACAACGTTCGACTTGTCGGACTCTTACATTTGAAACAACAACAAAAAATTTACATTTGTTTTTGTTTTGAATGTAAATGTGTGACAAGTCGAACGTTGTCGACATCGTGGGTTTGGTCTTTAGTGAACTCTTAGCTACATTATGGTATGTATGGTCACATATATAAGTACTACCACCAAGCCTGAATTAGCTGTTGGGCAAAAACTTGAGCGTGTACTGATTTTCTAAGTCTATGGAGGCCCATAAAGTTGGTCACCAAAATCACTAATTGAGTATATAGTTTTATTAACCTTTGATAGTATAATGGAACCTATACTGTCAAGTAGGTTCTATTGTGTTCAGTGTTCCTTTCACTGTTGTACATCTTAATTAATCAAGAAAAGCTTCAAATATCTGCGTAAAAAAACAAACCAAAATATAATTGTAATAATTATTTATTTGGCAAGTGTTAATACCATGCACAAATTACACAAATTATTAAAAATACTGACTAAATCCAATTAACTTGAATTTTCTATGAATATCTTGTAAAATTAGAACCATTTTTTGCATATACAATATAAAATATTATGTGTACAAAAAAGTGTCATTTTACATAGTAAATGTGTATGTTCATAATGTGAACAAAGCGTAAGAAATATTTCCTATGGCTTTCTGCTGCTCATCATTTATTTGTTGTACCAGTGTTTTTTTTTTCATATACCTGTGTTACAATATGTTTTTGTGAGCAAAAACATATACAAACAGTTCCTAAGCAGCAATACCAAGAAACCAAGAAACTTACAAATAGATGATGGTAAAGAAATTTTTAATAAAAACTGCAAAATTCATGCATAAATAGAGGATTAAAAATTGCTGAATATGAAAGCATCAATAGTAGAATAATTTAATAAATCATTAAAAGGAATTATGTGTTAAGAATTTAAGCATTAATGGTTCATATAAGTGGAATGATATACATGTATAAAGATTTTTACTCAGGGCATGAAAAAGAAAATTTCATCTCATTATTAAAATATTTGCGATTAAAGTTAACTCAACTAATGAGAAAAAGGTGCAAAATATTGTATACAGTAATTTGAAGATGAAAAAAAAGTTGAAATTTAATGAAAATATAAATAAAATTAAAAAGGAAAAACCTAGTCTGTATTGGTTTTTTGAAGGATTGATTAGGAATGTTATGTCTCAGGGAAGATAATTAGCTTAATGTACTGGTATTCTCTAAATTGTTGGTCTGTATGAAATATTGTGAAAACTTAAGCGTTCAAAATATTCACTAACACATCATATTATCACTTTTTATTTCGAAAGCACACAAAATTTTAGATTGTGAATATGGGGATTAATATAATAGATATTCACTCTGTTCATTTCTAGATAAACTAAGGAAATTGGACTTTGATATCCAATCTTTAACAATGTACATGTGTATGAATGGGTATCAAACAAACTCACTAAATAAATACAGACTTCAACTAGAATCATGCTGAAGCATGCATAAATTGTAAAATGGAATGTAAACAGATCTTACTTTTTATATGTATCTGTATGAATATGAAATAAATTTACCAAAAAAATATTGAAAGCATGCCGAAGCATGTATAATTTAAAAAAATTCCTCACTTCATACTTTTATAAGCAAATACATTTTAAGACTTTGTGGGAAATCAAATACATACATATGTACATATCTACTTTGTTAAACATTCTAATAGTATAGATTTTTAATTGAAACACCACTAAATGTTGGACTGTCGCGTCACTATCGATAGAAGCATGCTAAAGCATGCATGCTAGCAAAATAATAAACCTGTTAGAAGGTGATGAGAAAGCTTTTTTCTAATCATTAATTTAAAGACAGCAATTGTATCTGGATCAACTCAACTCTTGAATGTATTGTATACAGGTATGATTGATGGTGATGAGGACCTTTTCTAAGTGAGAAATGATTACATCTGAATGCGATACAACGCAGCCTACGTAACGTCAAGGGTTCAACCACCAAACCTTATATAGAATCACTTGAAGTAAAAATTCTACCAAACATAGATATTCCAATGTTTCTAACACAATATGGAAACACTGACGGTGAATTGATGATGGAGGTAACTCTGTTATTTTGGATCGATTTTCTAGAATAGTTGATTATTAAACATGTATTTCTTTGTATATGAACTAAGTTCTACATACATACATATATTTACCTATATGTATGTATATATTAATACTTTTAACAATTATACAAATATTCTCTATGGGTATCAAACAAACTCACTAAATAAATACAGACTTCAACTAGAATCATGCTGAAGCATGCATAAATTGTAAAATGGAATGTAAACAGATCTTACTTTTTATATGTATCTGTATGAATATGAAATAAATTTACCAAAAAAATATTGGAAGCATGCCGAAGCATGTATAATTTAAAAAAATTCCTCACGTCATACTTTTATAAGCAAATACACTTTAAGACTTTGTGGGAAATCAAATACATACATATGTATCTACTTTGTTAAACATTCTAATAGTATAGATTTTTAATTGAAACACCACTAAATGTTGGACTGTCGCGTCACTATCGATAGAAGCATGCTAAAGCATGCATGCTAGCAAAATAATAAACCTGTTAGAAGGTGATGAGAAAGCTTTTTTCTAATCATTAATTTAAAGACAGCAATTGTATCTGGATCAACTCAACTCTTGAATGTATTGTATACAGGTATGATTGATGGTGATGAGGACCTTTTCTAAGTGAGAAATGATTACATCTGAATGCGATACAACGCAGCCTATGTAACGTCAAGGGTTCAACCACCAAACCTTATATAGAATCACTTGAAGTAAAAATTCTACCAAATTCTAACACAATATGAAAACACTGACGGTGAATTGATGATGGAGGTAACTGTGTTATTTTGGATCGATTTTCTAGAATAGTTGATTATTAAACATGTATGGCTACGTTCGTAAAAGCATTTATAGTGCAAGTCTGCAGCATCACTAACATCTAACGTTCACAAATGCATAACTTGGCAGCACTGTTCAGAGTCAAACGTTTTTTAATGCATTTAATCGGCATACCTGCCGCAAATCTGTGCAAATGGCGCAGTAAATTATTTTAAGATGCAAGAAGTTGCAGTGGAACAATAAGTTGAATATATCTATGTATTTTGATGTTTAAATAACATGTTTCGAATCTTACCAAAAAATGAGATTGATAAACTCGAAAATAACTTTGAAACACATAATCTTAGTGTTCAAAGGAGTTTTTTTATTTTAGTTGTATTCTTTTTAAGGCCAATGCTGTTCTCATAAGAAATTGTCGCTTTGATTTTCTTTTAAATTTTTTGCTTACTATAATTTAAAAGAAAATTGTCAATATTTTCTTAAATAAAATTACTTGCCAATTTTAATATTTTTTGCAGTTTGTTCAAAAATGTCAACTGAGCACAGATGTTGAGCAGTTGCAAAGCACGTGCAGCAGATAATCACGCATACGCAGTAAAACCTGGCAGAACTGCCACATTGATGCATAAATTTGCAGCATTTACGAACGTACCCTATTTCTTTGTATATGAACTAAGTTCTACATACATACATATATTTACCTATATGTATGTATATATCAATACTTTTAACAATTATACAAATATTCTCTATGGGTATCAAACAAACTCACTAAATAAATACAGACTTCAACTAGAATCATGCTGAAGCATGCATAAATTGTAAAATGGAATGTAAACAGATCTTACTTTTTATATGTATCTGTATGAATATGAAATAAATTTACCAAAAAATATTGGAAGCATGCCGAAGCATGTATAATTTAAAAAAATTCCTCACGTCATACTTTTATAAGCAAATACATTTTAAGACTTTGTGGGAAATCAAATACATACATATGTATCTACTTTGTTAAACATTCTAATAGTATAGATTTTTAATTGAAACACCACTAAATGTTGGACTGTCGCGTCACTATCGATAGAAGCATGCTAAAGCATGCATGCTAGCAAAATAATAAACCTGTTAGAAGGTGATGAGAAAGCTTTTTTCTAATCATTAATTTAAAGACAGCAATTGTATCTGGATCAACTCAACTCTTGAATGTATTGTATACAGGTATGATTGATGGTGATGAGGACCTTTTCTAAGTGAGAAATGATTACATCTGAATGCGATACAACGCAGCCTACGTAACGTCAAGGGTTCAACCACCAAACCTTATATAGAATCACTTGAAGTAAAAATTCTACCAAACATAGATATTCCAATGTTTCTAACACAATATGAAAACACTGACGGTGAATTGATGATGGAGGTAACTGTGTTATTTTGGATCGATTTTCTAGAATAGTTGATTATTAAACATGTATTTCTTTGTATATGAACTAAGTTCTACATACATACATATATTTACCTATATGTATGTATATATTAATACTTTTAACAATTATACAAATATTCTCTATTTCAACTAGTAAAATCTGAAAAATAGTAGTGACACATTAGAAGAAAAAATTAATAATAAAAAGAGAGACTGACTGACCAACTGATACGTACACTCTGTCTGACAGGTACAAAAAGCTCACTTAAATATATTAGAAATATGACTGACAGGTACAAAAAGCTCACTTAAATATATTAGAAATATATACGCAATACGCTGAACCTTAGTAAAATGAGAAAAAAAATCACAGAACATCAAATAAAAGCCATAGGCGCTCACCTTTCATAAAATAAACATACACTCGTACCTTATTAATGTAAACATATTATCAGTATGAAGTAACACAATCTGAAGAATAAAAAGTTTAAAATTTAATTATCCCTAACGCTGACAAAGAGTAGACAGAAATACTGACATACAAAATCATATTGTATACTAGAGGAACAGTTGAGAGGTCAGACCTAAATTATAAGAAAATGCCTTCGTTTTCTGTTGATCGCTATTCAAGAAGAAAATAAGATTGTTCATTATGAATTAACTAATTTAAAAGTACATTCATATCCATATGATGCTGATCTTAAAATAAAATTTATAAATAAACGTTATGTAATTCTATATATTATATGTATCTAAGATTCCAACAAAGCATAGTTTAAGATAAAAGCTCCTTTTATTCAATAGCGGAACAATTGAATAAAATTTTAATTTGAAATAGTAAGCAAAGAAATCAGCTTACTGTATTCTTATTCATGATCATATACTAGAATATGTATATACCTATCAAAGGTCAAATTCTAAAAGTCTTATAAATTAAGCAATATGAAAAATAACATAATTTTTATAGTCGCGTAAGGTTTCAAAAGTAATTCAAATAATTTCATCGGAAAAGAAGTAGCGATTGTTTTCAACAATTAAGAATATAATAATTTCAATATAAAACTTCCTTTTGATTTTAAATGTTTATCAACAAAAATAAAAAATAAAAAAGAAGCAAGCTTGCTAACAAAAAAAAATCATTACCTAAGCCGGATTAGTTCAATTTAAAAATTTTTGTAAATGTATAAAAGGCAATGCAAGATGTTCTAAAATAAATGTAAAAGGTGGTGAAAAAGCCTACGGCTGGAAAAAATTTTATATCAAAATATTTCTAAGAATGAGTATTAGACTGCATCAACTTTAAACAAATGTAAATTAAATAAAGGAAATATTTCTATTATAGTTACTATTACTCTAAAGTATGTATCTTAAGGAATTCAGTTTTACTTAAAACAGAAAATCCTCTCAAACTTTTAAGTAAATACAGATAAAAATTAAAACAACGTTTTTTAATTTCAAATAAAAAAACTATGAAGATATTTCACATCTATACATAAAAAACCAGGCGAATATTTACACCAACAACAAACACAAAATGTATTCAAACACGGAGTCAAACACTTATTTGTATGTACATATGTACATACATACATAAAATCAATTTGTAGATATGTATGTACACATAATATCAAATTTCTTATCAGTACTCAAGTATTTATTAGATCTTGACAATCGCACTTACATTCAAAGCACATGCCAAAGCTAAACGAACTTATTATGGACAGAGAAACTATAAATTCCCATGATCGTATGAAAAAGAAGTTCAGCTAAAGAAGCCGGACGTAGTTAAATAAACAAAATCTGTAACATAAACAAATTTCTCACAGGCAGACTTTAAAGCTGGACAATTTTAAGCATGACAAAATACCCAGCAATCTTGAGTATAAAAACATACTACGATTAAAAAAAAAAAGTTCTGATACCTACTATATGCTAATATTTTATACTATCAAATGTCTGGCATGACACACAAAGAGGTGATGACGTAATACACAAACACAAACATACATAATGAAATTTTATAATATTATGAAATTCATACACACAGACACACACATACAAATTCCCATAATTCATATGATAATCGTTTAGTAGTCGTCAAATCTAATTTATCTGATGGTATTACGATATATGATGAAATTCATATACACAGCAACACCCATATCAAAATCGCTAGCATCAGTTTGTAATACAAAGGCTTTTTCTCGTGCCTTTTCGGGACACGTAAAAGTAGATGCTTCTATAAGTTTTGGTGTATGTCTCCAAAAGCTATTTCCTATAATTGTTACATTAAAGTAAAATATACTGAAATAAAAATATCATTACCCCTATTCAAAAAAATCTGCCTATCAACCTGATTTGACTCAAAACATTTAACATCTGAAATTCACTTGTACATATAAAACCTACGCCAACACAATCAGGGGTGTCATAGAAACCAATCTTATCGGAATTGGATTAGAAACCGACAAAAAAAATACTTTGGTGTCATGAAATCCAATGTTGTCGGATGTTTGTTCAAACTATGTCTAGTGTCGGTTTTAGGTGTCATAGAAACCAATGTTATCGTTTTGTTATTGGATGTAAACCAAGCAGCTTACAGCTGTCTTTTTTTAATTGAAAATAAATAAAATGGCTAAAAGCTCAATTTTTCATATCTTTTTTCAACAGTTTGATTTTTAGCGAATATTCAACCAAATTAAAGTGGATAATTTGATATATGATCTAGGATTTTTTTTTCGCGAATTTGCGCTTTTTCGCGTTATTTCCGAGCTTATAACATTTTTAACAGTTTTGGAGACTTATAATCAATTTTAAGGCTTGTTTCCCATTTTGCAACTTCTCGCGTATTTTTGCAATGATCGCGATGAAATCGAGTTTTTGCCAGTATTCTGGTTCTTAACAGTTTTCGCTATTAGACTTTGCTATTATTCAGCTTTTAGCAAGTTTTTGCGAATTTTTTCCATTTTCGCGTTTTGTACCGATTTTTTTTAGCATTCTTTAGAGTTATAGATGTAATTTTTCCAAAGTTTTTGGATTTCTTTATTCATTTTTACTTAAAAGCTTAACATTTAAAATTTTTGCAAGCTTTTGCGAATTTTCGTAGTATTTTGCTTATTCTCTCACAGTTTTAGCGAGTTTAACCAATTTAAGTTTATTGATTGTTTTCAATATTGCGTAATTTATTCCAAATTTCAATAAAGAATATTTGCATAAGAATATTTTAGCGTAAATACCATAATTGACAAAATTTTCAAACAAAAACATTAGAAGCCGTAAACAAATGAACAAAAACATAACAAATCTGATTCGAACATCGAACATATTTGCATTCAAAAATAACAAAACCGACTTGTTTTCATGACACCAAATGAATCCAATATTGGTTTACAAAACCGACAATCAGCAAAACCGACTTGGATTCTATGACAACGTAATACACACACACAAACATACATAATGAAATTTTATAATATTATGAAATTCATACACACAGCCACACACACACAAACACATACATACACACTCACATACACACACACACATACAAACTCCCATAATTCATATGATAATCGTGTAGTAGTCGTCAAATCTAATTTATCTGATGGTATTACGATATATGATGAAATTCATATTCACAGCAACACCCAGATCAAAATCGCTAGCATCAGTTTGTAATACAAAGGCACGAGAAAAATCGGGACACGTAAAAGTAGATGCTTCTATAAGTTTTGGTCTCCAACAGCTATTTCCTATAATTGTTACATTAAAGTAAAATATACTGAAATAAAAATATCATTACCCCTATTCAAAAAATCTGCTTATCAACCTGATTGGATTCGAAACATTTAACATCTGAAATTCAATTGTATATATAAAATCTATGCCAACACAATATTTTCTATCTCCATAAGAATAGCAACGTCAATAGCATAGAAAACATATACACATTCATTTGTAGATATATATGAAAAACTCTCGCAGGCCAAACAATACCCACAAGCAATGATATTCTTCAAAGTAAAAATACTCTGAAGGAAATGTCGATGGTGAAAATGTACTGAGTCGCTTTTGACTTTGTCACCAGTACTACTCTCTAAATACTCCCAAAAAATACTTTGTGCTATAGACATTTAGCATGTCCTTGTCATTGAAAATCTACTAGTAACACTTAAACAGTTGACTAGGTAGTGACTACATAGTTCTTATGGGAACATGGAGACAGACCAACCAGACATTTAGTGGTACATTTCTATACCTTACGTACATACAATTATAGGAATATTGACAAGTTGTTGCAAAACCCACCACAAATGCACCACATCTGTTTTCTCTCGTTCTTTTGTACTGACGAATAGAAGAGAAATTGTAGACAATGTACATACTACTAGAATTTTAGTGTTGACATAGGGACATTTGGCCCCCGTCTGACTGCAGGGTAGATAAAATCACATACATTAATACAACAACATATACATATGTACATTACCAAATACATTCCCTATCCACTTCCATTCACAACAGGGTTGCCACTCTCTGCAGCTATTAGATTATTTCCCCAGAGATCGCAAACATAAATGCAATACAATAACCCTACATAAGGATACCAACGATAACTCAAAACAACAACACAAAGTCTATCAAATAACAATCACTACATACACACAAATACACAGATCGCTTTTAACTACCCTGCAGTCAGACTGGGAGCAAGTGTCTTTGTGTCAACACTAAAATTCTAGTTACAACTTTGGTATAATAAGTTTTCTACTATCCTCTAGTATAAAAGAAGGAGAGAGATGGAATTGACAATAACTTGTCAATATACATACATTTGTATGTACGTAAATTATAGAAATGTACCAGTAACTAACTGTATGGTTGGTATGTCTCATGACCCCATAACAACTACGTGGTCACTACCTAATCAATTGTTTTAGTGTGACTAGTATATTTTCAATGACAAGCACATGCTAAATGTCTATAGTACAAAGTACTGTATGGGGTATAATTATATAGTACAACTGATAATAAGCTAGTCAAAAGCTAGTCAGCACATTTTCACCATCGACATTTCCTACTGGGCATAATGATTGTCTGACACTACAACAAAAGTATCAGACACCATCAAAAATATAAGTATATACAAACACACACACACTCATATACACACACACTCACGTACACCCATGCAAACACCCACTGTAAGCCCAACGCCTCTCTACAATAACAACAGAAGCTGTACACACAACTATACATACATACACATAAACAAAGAATCCAACTCACACACACACACACACACATATAGCCAAGAAAATCCCCTAATTTGTAACAGGGTTGCCACCCTTTTTGGTTTTTCCCGGTTTTGAATTCCCAAAACATGTCCGCCACCATTACTACACTACTGTCGTAGATTCTTTATGATGTTATTTTCTTCATAAAACGAAATAGACAACAACGTACATGGAGCACCTGTGTCACATACAGCATTTAATTTGACACCCTCAATAACGACTGGAAGAGAAGACACGTCACTAGAATTGGAATCAGCCACAATGAAAATTGAATAATCAAATAAATTTTTATTAGTATCACTATTACTGTCATTGTTATTATTAGATACATAATTAACGCTTTTGTTTTTATTGCGAACTGAGGCTAAGTGCCTACGTCATTACTATGTCTGCTGCTGTTACCAACACCGTTATTTCTTTTCAGAAATTTTTGCTTGTTGACAAAATTCACTGCATTTTCATCTCTTTTATTGCTTTTCGTTTCTAGAATCATCGCTTTTTTTAATGCACCTTGAAGTGTAAGGTTTTCGTCTTCTTCACATAACCTTTCGAAAATGAAATTCGGTAAACCCATCACAAATTGATTTAAAACGAACGCATCTAAATTGATGCCAAATTTGCAATTGAGTGCTAAAGTTTTGACTCTAGCGAACCACTCTGCTACGGATTCACACTCCTGCTTGGATGCACCGTGAAACTTTTTCCGTTCACTAAATACAATAGTAGGTAGTGTATAATGTGTGTTTAATATTTCACACAACGTTTCAAAAGTTTTTGATGCCGGAGTGCCCGGACTACACAAGCTGTGTAATACCTTGTAAGGGACAGCACCAATTGATTTCAACAAGATCGACTTTCTTACATTGCCATCTGTACAATTTATCTCACAGAAGTGGATGTCGAGACGCTCCTTCCACACTTCCCAAGACTCCAGACTAGGGTTGAACTCCGATATATTTGATGTTTGAAGCACCGTAACCGGTGCTGTATTAGAACTTTCATCCTCAACCTTTGGCATATTTTTTTTGTGTTCTTGGTTGCCTTTTTATATTTGTTTTACTTATTTTTTTTTAGGATTCAATATAGGTATATTACACCATATATATGTACATATGTATTTACATATGTTCATATGTTGAGTAATTTGTAAGTACAAATATACTGTTTTCACACTTCAGTTTTTGTTTTGTTTTATTTTCCTTTGATCCTCGTCGCCAATATGTGATGTATCAAGCGAACGGAATAAAACAACGTGCATTCATGACGAATTCAAAAGCTTAATTAAATACATTTATTAAACAGAGATTGTGATAAAAAGATGTTGCTAGACAATTTAGTTATTGATGTTTGTATAGCTACATATTAAAATGTTGAGAGTAAGAAACAGATCGTTATGTTAATAGCAACCCAGTAAAAAAAATTGGAAGTCATTCTAAAGGAACTACATTTTCATTGCTTCCAAAAAATCGATATTTTTAATTTGCCGATAGTTAGCAGAAAACCAAGTAGAAGTTTAGTTTAGTTATACATAACCTTGTAATTCCTCAATAGTTTTAGAAATTACTCACCAGAATTTTTAAAAAATCGATTTTTTTGAAGAAACTTATGAACTAATTTTGGTCTAAAATTTTGAAGTTATTTGCTTAAATTTACATTAAATTACTGTTTCGCGTTTAAATTCCTATAAAAAGAAACTAATTGTTAAAATAGGTAACTATTAGCCATTTTTCCTAGATGAAAATATTATCATAGAACACAAAAAAGGAAATTTTTCTTAAAATCGCTTCCAATTCGGTGACCAGGCATCGAAAAAGAGAACTTCTTGCAATAACAACCCTATGTAAAAATCATTAGATCGGATCGAAATTTGCACTACTTCCAGATCGCAAACTCTACATTTTCATGACTTTTTTGGAGTGTCTTTTTTTGCTGGGAAGTTGTATTAGAGTGATACCAAATGACCAATACTCTGTTTTATTTATTCATAAATTTTCCAAAGTGTTATTGAAAAACTCTTTATCGTCGTCTGTTTGCAAGTTCTTAGGTATTCGTCCCAGTTGAAAAATATTCTGCATAGCCTGGCTTGTTTCCAATGCAGTCTTTCTTTTCAAGGGTACTGCCCAAGCAAATTTTGAAAATGTATCAATTACAGTCAGCAAAAATCGATAATCTATATTGTCTGTAGACTAGTTCCCCATTTCAACTAAATCATCTTGCCAAAGATTATCTATTCCTTTCATAACAACTCTGCGACGTGCAAAATGTTTTCGTGCTTGCTTATGGAGTTCGTTTACTAAATTTCTTTTTGAAGACATTAAGTTGTTTTTAGAGATTTTTTGAAGAGTGTTGTGATCTACTTGAAGCACTTTCAGCTATTGATACAAACATGTAATTTTCTAATCTATAAATTTTCTCATTAAGCTGCTCAATTTGTTCTTCAAAGGATGATTTAATTTTTAGAATATTTTTTTCAATTTTATAATTTTCTTCTATATCTAATTTTGTTTCGCGATGTAGATCCTCAATTTGCATTTGAATGTTTTCTTGAATTATAGTACTGTCTCTCTTAAAGTATGCTAATAATTTCTCTTCTAGTTTTTCGATTTGAGTTTGCAGAAACCATTTATTGATAACATCGTTTACCTGCACAGCTTTTGCAACATTTTTGATCCTTTTGTTTTGGACATCAATGTTGTTGTTCGTATCCACAAAGAACCCCAGCAGTTTAGGTGCATTTTTCAAAGAAATTATGTTGCTAGTATCGTTTAAATAATGTCCAAATTTATCAACAGACATGCTTTATATACTTTATTAAAGTTAATGTATTATATTACCTTCACGTAGTTCTTCAATAATTGATATAATCTCGTTATTGTGATTATTATGAACTGCAGCTTGTGATGCGAGCAGTAGTCGAAGTCGATCTACTAGCTCATTTGGATCATCCCAGTATATATAGTTGGGCTTATGGGTGTTCAATTCCATCATTCCATCCCCTAAATAGCTACCTTTTGGCTTAGATCCTGTTGATTCGGGTAAACTCTTCTGGTTTTTCTCGTCAATAAATCTCTTAATAATATGTTTATATTTATATCCTCTAGTACCCTTAATTTGACCATCAGGTTTATAGTCTCTTCTATATGCACTAGTAGTCATTAAAATCTTTTTATATATTTCGAGTTCAAATTTATCATAAATGTTTGGTATTTTATGAAACATTAGAGAAAATAGTCCTGGTGTTAGAGCCCATATTTGACCACCACCTTGTATTTTATCTGCATTAAGTTTAAGGTTACTTTCACCAAATTTCCATTCATTATTGAAATCTTTATGTGGACCATAGTTTGTATCTAATTCATTTCTTCCTTCCAAGACTGAAAGGTCAGTATAAGTGTCTTTTGTATTGGAAGTCTGTGAGTAAAAATCATCATTAGCATTTTCAGTATTAGTATCTTTAAAAAAGATGGTATTATCAAATATTGTTCCTTCTGCTAGTTTCTTTGGTGTACTTGTCTCTATCTGGAGTGATGGTTTTTCGGGCTTTAAACTAGTATTATTTTCAACTTCTGTATTGATTTTACTATCTTTTTTTATGGGAATTTTTTAAATTTTTTTAGAACCCTTTATGAACTCTTTGAGTGGTTCTGTTATAGGTTTAAATGAATCTCTTAGATGTTCACGTGTATATATTTCACCAGTTTTTATATTACGAAGTTTTTACTTCAAGACATTTCTTGTCAACACCAACTGTTTTAAAATTTTCTCATCCATATTTAATAACAGCAAATAATAGGTATCAGCTATTTGATCAGATATCAGCTATCAGCTTATCAGGTACCTGGTCTGGTTTTCAGATCAGCTTATTAGGTATCATATCTGGTTATCAGTTACCTGGTCCGTTTTTCAGATCAGCTTTTCAAGTATCAGATGAGGTTATAGCAAATAGATGTATAAAGTTAAAATTAGATTAATAACTAAAGTCAATCTTTTATGAACAGTAGTTTATATAGTTATGAAATAGTCAAATTACTTTCTGTAGCGACCATCATTTAATTCATTATATTTGCTAATCACCAAAAATTCATATTTATCCTTCCAACACTCTCGACAAATTTCATGAAACTTTTAATAAGTCATATCGCTGCTAAAATTACCCCTATAAACATGGTTCATATTTGTCTCATCTTGTTTAAACATTATAATAACATTGGCATTGTCTCTTATTAAATGCTTGGGAATTCTAGTATAAGTTTGACACAAGTAGAATGAATCAGCATCCCTATGGCGCCCCATACATAAATATGTACGTGTATTATTCTGCTTCTCACATGCAACATCATCAAATATCATAATTGAATTAGTTTTAGCTTCGTCAGGTGGAATAACTGATTCATTATCGGTGAATGTATAATATGCCATTCCTTTAATTGGTGCAATTAGTTTCTTCAGGTATTCATATTTGGGTTGATACAGAGATTTTGAGTATAAATAGATGTTTTCAAACTTGAGTCCATTAGGACTTTCTAGTAAGCCAATCATAACATTAGTCTTTCCACAATTTAATGGTCTAACTATTAGAGCACGAATAGAGTTTGTTAATAGGGGGCTATGCTTTATTTTTGAACTGATGTTCGCTGAATCGTCAATATTACGAACTAAAATATTTTTATGTTGTTTCACTAACTGCATTTTTGTAACTAAATACATTTCATAAATGTTACCTCTTATTATAGAAAAAATTAGATAATATTGTCCGCTCAATAAAACAATAGTGTATACGCATGTACACCATAATTTGTTTATTGCATAATAAGAGTCTACATAACTGATTCCAGCACATATTTAAATGACCACAGCTTAAAAACATTGAATATTTTCTGAAATATTACTGTTTTCCCAGATGTCTAATAACACAAAAACTTTAAACTCCATTATCTCGAAACGGCAAAAAAAACTATGCAATATTGTGTTATTAAGGGGACGATATAGTTATACGATATCAGAAAACGTTTAGTCATAAAAACACCTTCGTTGGAGGAGGTATAGTAGATAAGATAATAAACTCTCTACCTGTTGAGCTTCATCTTCCTGGATATCAGTACTGTGGACCTGGAACAAAACTACAAAAACATTTAAATCGAGGTGACAAAGGAATTAATTTATTGTACTCTGCTTGTAAAAATCACGATATTGCGTATTCAAAAAATAAGGATTTAAGTACTATACTACTAGATAAAGCTGATAAAATACTTGAAAATTCAGCTTGGAATCGAGTTTTATCAAAAGGCAGTAGTCTTGCAGAAAAATCATTTGCATATATGGTTACTAACGCAATGAAAGCCAAAACAAAGAAGGAAAAACCATTAGATATTAACTCAGTTATTAAAAAAAACGAAAAACTATCAACAAATCATTAAAAGGAAGATAGTCTCAAATTGTAGTACCACGTGTAATACGTGTTCCAAAAATTGGTGGTTTTTTACCTCTAATACCGATTTTAACTGCTCTGGGTGCAATTGGTAGTCTAACAACTGGAGGTGCTGCCATAGCTAAAGCTGTAAATGCAACAAAGAATGCAAAAAATCAACTTGATGAAGCAACTAGACATAATAGAGCGATGGAATCTATAGCAGTTGGAAAAGGACTTTACTTAAAACCATATAAAAAAGGTTATGGTTTAGTTCACAAAGAGGAATCAAAGAACTCTTAAAGATGCTGCCCAACAGACCACTATCTGATGTGGACCTAAACCGTTTCTCTATAAAAATTCCATATTTTAGAGGAGTTTTCATGTTGAATACTCTACCAAAATGAACAAAGAAACTATAATCAACATCAGAATTTTAATTCATTTACCTGTGGGATGTCTTAAATTTCTTAATGAAATAACTGAAAATATTAAATAAAACACAAATATTTATATTTTACAAAACTCTTTAATGTCTTTTTATTCATAATTTAAAATACATAATTAATATATATTATTGCCAAACAGGAAATTGGGAATTTTGAATTAGAAATTCACTCAGCTCACTCTCAACAATTGAGTTTTCTTCACCTTCTCTACTTAGGCAATATGATCCGCTTGAGAGATCTTTAATATCGTCATCGGTTAAAATATTATATCGTTTAAGCAGGAACATTATGTGTTTATTCATTTCAACTTTTAGTGTTGGTCCATATTTAGTTGTTACACGTAACACATTTCGAATAGTATATTTCGTTGAAGATTTGTTTAGAGCATTAAATTTTGCAATTAGATTTGTTGTGGAGTCCATTTTTTAATTTATTTATTTTTTATTTAGTTCTTATCACTTTGAATGTTTAAGTGGAAATAATCTTAAAAGTAGCGATGATGACTTCAAAAAGGCTAATCGAAAATAATTATGGTGAAATAGTGAATAAGTGGGGGATAGTGATAGACATAAAGAGATAGTTATAGAGAGAAAAATTTTAGAGAGGGGTAGAGTGCTAAAAAGAAATATGGAATAGAGAGAAAAGGGTTAGAGAGAGATAGACTGCTATTGCCCTCCTGGTTCTAGTTCAGAAATTGTACAGCGCCTATGTGACTTTTTAGATGTTCTAAATTTATTAAAATTTGTTTGAACGTCTTAAAAATGTACATAGCCTATGTGACTTTTTAGAAGCAGATCTATCTGTGTTCTAAATTTCATTAAAATCGGTTTGAACGTTTCGGAGGGCAGAAATTTCCCCCTATCGCCCTCCTGGTCGTTAAAATCGGTTGGAACGTTTTGGAGGGGCGGAAATTTTTCCCTATCGCCCTCCTGGTTCTAAGCCAATCATAACATTAGTCTTTCCACAATTTGATGGTCCAACTATTAGAGCACGAATAGAATTTGGTAAGAGGGGGCTATGATTTATTTTTGAACTGATGTTCACTGAATCGTCAATATTACGAACTAAAATATTTTTATGTTGTTTCACTAATTGCATTTTTGTAACTAAATACATTTTATAAATGTTACCTCTTATTATAAAAAAAAATTAGATAATATGGTTATACGATATCAGAAAACGTTTAGTCATAAAAACACCTTCGTTGGAGGAGGTATAGTAGATAAAATAATAAACTGTCTACCTGTTGAGCTTCATCTTCCTGGATATCAGTACTGTGGACCTGGAACAAAACTACAAAAACGTTTAAATCAAGGTGATAAAGGAATTAATTTATTGGACTCTGCTTGTAAAAATCAAGATATTGCATATTAAAAAAATAAGGATTTAAGTACTAGACCTTTAATAAAAAGTACAACACAATCCTTTCCATTAACTATCTTGAGAGCAGCGACCTCAAATAGATTGGTAGAACACTGCACCTATTCATGTGAAGTGAAGTGTATCATAAAATATTTAGATTTTTTATTATTAAAATAATTTTGAAGTTTGTTCTAAAAAAATAAGCTATGTATGTATGTGTGTATATTTTTAAAGTTTTTTTTTATGAAAGAACATTAAATGAAAAAAACTTTTGGGTCAATTACATTGTTTCAGTTTTACTGAATACTTAACTATTCTGAATAATTGATATATTGACTGCACAGAAAATCAGTATTATATTGTAGTTTCCTTATTAAACAACATACACAAAAAGTTAAAATACCATTTACCTTAGTAAAATAACTAAATTTTCTTTAAATTTTTACTTCACGGAAAACTTCTTAAATAACTTACATTTCGTTAATGTAAAACTTTTTTGAGTGTAGATGTGAAATATCTTCATAGTTTTTTTTTTAATTGAAATTAAAAAACGTTGTTTTAGTTTTTATCTGTATTTACTTAAAAGTTTGTGAGGATTTTCTGTTTTAAGTAAAGCGGAATTTCTTAAGATACATACATACTTTAGAGTAATAGTAACTATAATATAAATATTTCCTATATTTAATTTACATTTGTTTAAAGTTGATGCAGCTTAATAGCCATTCTTAGAAATATTTTGATATAAAATTTTTTTCCAGCCGTACGCTTTTTTCCATCACCTTTTACATTTAGCTTAGAACATCTTGCATTGCCTTTTATTCATTTATATAGTGCATATATTTTCATATTTTTTAAGAAATGCATACATATTTTGCATATTTTATTACAAATGTATATTTTTAATAATTTTTTTAGTTTTTTCATGCTATAAATCTAATTTTGATTTTTTGTTAGTTGTAAAGTATTTAAAAGCTGTAGTTACGACTGTGTACGAACAAAAAAAAAAGGAAAACAAGAAAAATTTACGATCGATTTTTTGTGTTATTATTCGATATTCAAAAAAAAAACCCTAGGACTTCTTCAACTCATTTGAAAAGCTCAATACCTTGGCTTAAGTCAAGAATGTCAATACTATTGAAAATTAAAAAAACAAGAGCAAAGGATATAATAGCATTTTTAAACCCAAAAATGTTAGTGTAATTTTTTCAGTGCTCTACTGGTTCCGCATTAATTTCATGTGGATGTAAAGTGCTTTTGAAAGCTCATTTGTGTGTTTCAGCCCTTAATGAAAAATATGGATACATCCTATAGTAACTAGATGGGGAACGTGGCAGAAGACTGTCGGATACTATATTTCTATTAATAAAATTAAAGAAATTTTAAAGTCAAAAAACTTCATCCATATGCCAAAAAAATAAGGTTTGCTGGACGTTAAAACAAAATTTCCATAAAAAAAACTGGTTTTAACGTACACTTGAAGCACGCGGTATTTTTTTTTGTTATGGTGGCAATTTTTTTTACTTTGAAATTTCTTTAATTTTATTAATAGAAATATATTATCTGATTATTGACACTTGTGCACGCATAGCATTGCTTTCTTGTTCACACTATACCCCAATTAACAATATTTACTGTAACACCTCAAGATGAATTAATTGAAGATGTGGTAAAAAAATTGTGCTCTGAAAGGCAGAATAAGCGAGGAGATAAAAAATAAATTACAAATATTTATACAAAAAAATGTGGACTTAAAATATATGCAACAAATTGTATCAATAATTAATAGTTCTAACAACGAAAACTTAGAAACTGAATATTACACAAACGAAATAGCAACATTTAAATGCGCACCAGTAATTTCTGCCGGCGTGGGACGTTCATTTTTGCAGAAAGAATCGTTGTTAAAAAACATTTATTCATTCATGTACGTACATATGTAAATAAAAGTTCGACTGAACTTTATTTTGTATTCCATATGATTTGAAGTATTTTCTGACGTCAGCGTTTGTTAGGGGTACATACAGTTACTCTCAGAAATATTATGTGTACATTCTTTAAGCAAAAAAGTTAAATAAATTTATTAAAAATAAAAAATTAGGCAACATGTTAAATTTGTTTCTTTTCTAACTGAGAAAGCAAAGCCTATAGAATGGAAAATACAAAAAAAAAACAACAACCTTGAATTTAATTTTTATACTTTTTTCCCCTTTTCTTGTATCAACTACGCAATTTCAACATCACAAAAGTATTTTGCTTCTTTTAGCGTTCCCGTTATTTTGTACATATTTGTGTTGTTACATGTGTTTTTTTTTGCTATTCGTTTGTAATAGCAATTGTTATGTTTTTTTGTCATAGTTGGTTCCAATCTTTTTTTATTGAGTGCAACACGTGAAGTTTTTGTTTAAATAAATGCCTAAAGTAAGGAATTAAATTGATCTGCGAATAAGATTATTCTATATCTGTATAATAAAACAAATCAATCCAATATATTTGTGATATTATGTTTAGTTGATGTAGACAAACAAGAGAAAATACTTTTAAAGGTGCAAAAAATCGCATATATATTGAAAATATTCCACGAAAAATTCGAGAAAAGTTGTTAACGGTGAGAAACGCAAAAAAAAAATATTAAAAAAAAATAGGGAAAACCAGCATTTATATGTTCCAAATCTTAAAGAAATGCTAAAGGGGACCCTACTACAGACACACCTAAGTGGCAAGTCCATCCGTAAAGTTCTAAAAGCCAATAATACTAACGGCAGCGTAGCTAGAAAAAACGTTGATTTCGGAAGTTAATAGACAGAAGCGTTAGTTATATTCTGAACTACATAAATTTCAGACTTCTAATTTCGGGAACACGATAATATTTAGCGACGAAAGTAAATTTATAATTTTTGGGTCAGATAGACGGTTTATGGTGCGGCGCAAGCCAAATAAATCACTAACTATTAGGAATATAAGGCCAACAGTAAAACATGGTGGTGGTTCTATCATGGTGTGGGGCTGTACGTCGGCACTAGGAGTAGGAAAGTTGATGTTTATATAAAGCACAATGGATAAACATCTATAGTTGTCCATTATTAGAAAAAACTTACATGCCAGTGCTGAACAAATGGATCAATATATCAATGGGTATTACTTCCAACATGACAACGACCCAAAACATATATTCCTGGACATTAAATTATGGCTATTTTGTAATACCAAACATCCGCCAATAAAACCACAAAATCTCGACATAAGTCCTATTGAAAATCTATGGGCTTATTTGAAAAAAAAAATCCGAGAAAATAGCATTTTGTCAAAAGTGTGCTTAGGACGAGTATTGGAAGAAGAAAGGTATAAAAAAACTATCTAAAAATTTTCGAAATTTAGTGGAATCTATGCTAGGACGTCTGCAAGTGGTCATCTCTAAAAATGAATATCACACAATACATTAAAACATAATACGCTTCTTTAATAATGAAAAATCTGTGTAAAAAATTCAAAAAGCAAAATACTTTTGTGACCTGATAAATAAGCGATTTTTTCATTATTTTTTAAAAATTGTTACGTGCTGTTAGAAAATAAATATTACATCCAACATTATGAAAATATCTAATTCAAAATTGAATCGAAAGGTTAAGGGGCATGAAAATATGGTTACCCGTTAGCTCTACGCATAGTGTTCGTGGTTGTTCTTAACCCCGGTATTAACACGTAAACATATAAAATACTCTACATACCCTTAGAGCAATAAAAAAAATGTGCAAAGGAGTAGCAGAATGAAATAAGAGCTTCGGCTTCAGTTTACTTGCTTTACATGCTTTGGTGGATGCATGCTCGGTACATAATTCCCTCCCAGAATACAAATAAAACACCTATGACAGATTTAGTACCAATATCTTTAATCTGTCCATTAAATGACCTTCTTATTCCTAATTCGACATATTTACTTTGGTTATCGTCCCCCTAGGAAAAGACTTAATATTTCATTTTCTTTTAAAATTAACTTACAAAGATATTTATTTACGAGTACTATGCTTATGCTATTAAATCTAAAATTACATATTAACATTTGATCATTACTCTTCCAATGTTCATGGCAAATAATTCAATATATCGAAAAAGTATTTTATATGTATGACTGTTATCAGTGACGGAAAATCTGAGTTAAAACAAAGGGTGTTGAATGTCGAGTTAAAAAGTACCTTCTATGCTGTACTTTATTTAAATTGTAAGAATGAAAATGTTTACTATTTGTACCAAAAATGAAAAAAAAAAAGCATAAACCTGAATTTGCCATCACTGATATGTATCAAATACAAACAAAGCTTAAATATGTTCAAGTGAATAATGATTATTGTAATTGAGAGAGTATTAACTTACTACATTAATAAGAGGAGAGCATACGTTCCACAATTGAGTTGATGGGCCCAGCGTTCAATGTGTTGTTGTTGTATGATTTCTCTGCTTTTGTAAAAAAAATCTTTAAGTAATGATGGAATTAGCTCTATATTACAATTAGAAGAAAACAAATTAATAATATTTCAGTGTAACAGGTTCACATATAAAATATAAAGTTTACACTCGAATAATTTTGTTAGTATATAACGATTTCAATGAACTTATAAATAAAAAAAAATCTTAATAATTCTTTATTTTACTTAGGTTAGGCAAAATGAATTTAATTTTGGTGGTATTGCAAAATGCAATATTACATTTTACCCAAACCTTTATTTTGTCTTCACGGTTTAAATGTAGGCAAGAATATACCTACATGTGTATGTATGTATGTAGGTATGTGTTACATTTTGATTTACCAAGGTGTTAAACACTATTATGGCAAACCAAAATTAGATTACAAAATTCTAGTTAATGTAAGAAGTTTTTTTTCCTTTTTGTTTGTTTTAGAAGCGTAACGATTAAATTTAAGTTGTATAATATAATTAGATTTAATAATCACGTTTTCAAATTAGTTTTAGGTTATAGTATATAATATATGTATGTAGTATAATATTAAGTCTTATAGGTTAGAGGAAAAAAAACTGTAATACGAGTATATGTGTAGTGGTTTAAATTATACTTATGGTTGTCGAATTTAGTTAATTTTGGTGAAATTCCTGTAATTTGGTGCCCAATTATAGTTCTTTGGCCACACACTGTTGGACTCAGACGAATTCACTTATGGTCAGAAAAGGTCCCTTGTTAACCTTTTGAATGTAATTCTGAACATATAGTTCAATTGGGCACGTAATCTTAAGTTGGTTTTATCAAAAGAAATTATTGCAGAGCTCTCAAAGTATGATGAATCACGCTTTACAAGAAAAAAACAGCACGACTTAAATTTTATTTTACACAGTGATACCCATTTTTCTACTCTTACCTCCAAAGATTCAATACATGAATTTTCCTTTGAAATATTATTAGGATTTCTTATTTTATAAAGTTTTATAAAGGGTCGTCTCTTTGGTTTAATAATATTCAAAAGATTATTTTATATTTTTTTTCTGACTTTTATAAAGTTCAATTTTTCTTTTCTTTTTAGACTTCTCCAGTATTTAAATTTAATTCCACTTGAAAATACATATGTACCATATACTTGCATTTAATCACTTGCTTCCACACCTTACAGCTTTTGCTTAAGAAATTATTTATGAAGGTTACAATTTGAAACATTTCCTTAATGTATATACTTATTTAAGAAAGTTCTTGAAGGTGATTATAATGACATTGGAAGATAATTTGAGGTGTTAACGCAAAAGAGTGACAAATGTATGTACATCTATTTCAAATTCGAGCTTTGAGTACAGAGAGTGCTGATCTCGTACCCATAATTTTACGTATGTATGTATGTAGGCACATATGTTTAAGTAAATTGTAGATTGCTCATTTTTCAAGCTTCAGATATGTAAAGCTATGTAAAATTCATGAGAAGTATGTCCCTAGAATGATAATAATTATGCTGCATTATGGGAAAAATTGCAACAAAATTTCATGAAATAATTTTTTTTAACTTTTATTAAAATATTTGCAGTTAAGGGTTCTCTTATTTAAATATGGAAAAAAATAAACATGAATTTTTCAAAGAAGACATTTTTATATAGCATTCTTTTTGCGAATTTTTTGATATTTACATATGCAAAATATTTCTGTGAGTAACTGTATATACTGGGCTTATCATAATTTTTTTTTTAACAAATTTATGCTGTTTAGTGTATTACTATTCTTTTCTTTTTCTGTATTGGTCATCGATCTATGTGACTCTTAATATAGAACAAATTTTATTATTCATGTCTTTTAGGTCATTCATTGTTATTCGCGATAGAGCGTCAGCAACATAGTTATCTTTCCCCTAGGATATTCTACTGTAAAGTCATATTCTTCTAAATCGAGTCTAATTCTTGTCAACTTGGAGCCTGAGTTTTTCATTGAAAACAAATAAGAAAGTGGAATATGATCTGTACGGACTAGAAAATGTTTTCCATATATATATGGTCTGAAATGGGTAATTGCCCAATGAATTGCAGTTAATTCTTGCTCAATGGTTGATTTGTTACTTTCTCCTTTTGTGAATGTTTTAGATGCATAACCTATAGGTAAATGTTTATCTTCGTATTCTTGTGTCCCCAATTCTAATTGGTAGTGGCTGCATCCCCGACCATCAATTTGGTTTCAGAAGTCAGCACAGCACCATTGAACAAACTCATAGAGTGGTCCAAGTTGTAAGAAGAACATTTGAGGAAAAGAAGTATTGTTCTGCTCTCTTTATTGATGTTCCTCAGGCATTTGATAACGTGTGGCATGAAGGCCTTATTTTAAAATTGAAATCATATCTACCAATAAATTTTCTGAATCTATTAGAAAGTTACATTACTACTCGGAAGTTCATGGTTGTGGAAGGAGAATTCATGAGTGTGCCCGAATCTATAACATCCCGTGTGCTACAGGGGAGCATAATGGGGTTAGTTTTGTATTTGATTTATACTAGTGATATTCCTTTGAGCAACAATATCCATACATCTCCGTTTGCGGATGATACAGCCTGCCTTAATATGCACAAAAACTTTCACGAGGCTTCCCGATATTTACAAGAACATATTACACAACTGGAACTATGGTTAAATTTATGGAGAATCAAAGTAAACGAGCAAAAGTGTGTCCAGGTAACATTTACCCTGCGAAGAGATACTTGTTCCCCAATTCGAATCAACAATCAAGTTCTTCCTCAACATTTACACGTAAAATACCTTGGTATACACCTTGATCGACGACTTACGTGGAAACACCATATTGACTCAAAGCTAACACAAATGAAACTTAAATTAATTCAGATACATTGGCTGATTGGTGGAAATTCAACACTCAGTCTACATTGTAAACTTTTACTCTACACATCGCTTTTGAAGCCAATATGGTGCTACGGAATTCAGTTATGGGGCACTGCTTCAGCTTCAAATATTGAGAAAATCCAACAAAATTTTACGGTTAATAACATCGGCTCCATGGTATATAAGAAATTTAATTTTTTTTTTTTTTTTTTTCATATATTTTTATTTATTGTATCTTCAATTACGAACTAACAATAAGTATTCAAATCTTAAATCTAAAATATAATTATTAGGCCCGACCACTGTCAGACATAAATTTAGAGATAGTTATAAATAATACATATGTAAGTAGTGATAATCAAAAGGAAGAAAAAATAAAATAAAATAAAAAGTATTTTCAAGCAGTCCCATCTGGAGTGTTGAGTATAAGAGCACTTGTGTCCCTCTTTTTTAGGCGGACGTGTCAAGTAAAGTTCAAAATATTACGAGCAAGCGGATTAGGATGTGACTCGAGTTTTGTTAAATATTTGCCAGCGTTTTTTGCAATTTGTTCAGTCACTAGTGGCATATTTAAGTCACGATGTATATTTGAATTTTTTATATACCAAGGAGCCAATGTTATTAATCGCAAAATTTTATTTTGTCTTCGTTGGATTCTCTCGACATTGGAAGCTGAAGCAGTGCCCCATAGTTGAATTCCGTAGCACCATATGGGTTTCAAAATATACTTGTATATCAAAAGTTTGCAATCTAGACTGAGGGTTGAATTTCTACCAATCAGCCAATGTACCTGAGTTAATTTTAGTTTCATTTGGGTTAACTTAGAGTCAATATGTTGTTTCCAAGTAAGCCGTCGATCAAGGTGTATTCCAAGATATTTCACATGAGTATGTTGAGGGACAACTTGATTGTTAATCCGAATGGGTGAACAAGTATCTCTTCGTAATGTATATGTTACTTGAACACACTTTTGTTCGTTTACCTTAATTCTCCATAAGTTTAACCATAGTTCCAGCTGGGTAATGTGTTCTTGAAGATATCGGGATGCTTCGTAAAGATTTTCATGCATACTAAGGCAGGCTGTATCATCAGCAAATGTGGAAGTGTGGATATTGCTGCTCAGAGGCATATCACAAGTATAAATCAAATACAAAACTGGCCCCAGTATACTCCCCTGTGGCACACCGGATGAGATAGTTTCAGGCATGCTCATAAAGTCTCCTTCCACAACAGTGAACTTCCGGGCAGTAATGTAACTTTCCAAAAGACTTACAACGTTTATTGGCAGGTATGTTTTTAATTTTAAAATTAGACCTTCATGCCACACTTTATCAAATGCCTGAGAAACGTCGATAAACAGCGCAGAACAATACTTCTTTTCTTCAAATGTTCTTCTTATAAATTGGACCAATCTATGAGTTTGTTCAATGGTGCTATGCTGACTTCTAAAACCAAATTGATGGTCCGGTATGCACCCACTATTAACTAGAATTGGGGACAATTTTGTCATGAGCAGTTTTTCGAAAAGCTTTGACATTGTTGATAGGAGACTTATTGGCCTGTATGACTCAGCCTTGGTAAGGTCTTTGCCCGGCTTTGGAATCATTTTAACTTTGGCAAGCTTCCAGCTATTTGGATAATACTGCAGTCGTAAAATGGCGTTAAAAATAAATAACAGTATTCTAATTGCAATACGAGGCAACTTTATTAGCATCTGGTTACTAATTCCATCAAAACCCGGAGCTTTCTTTGGGTTGAGTTCAGAAATTAGTTTTTGCACATCACGCGTCTTAAACTTTATTTGTTGAGGGGGTAGAGCGACTACATTTGGCAAATAAATTAGACCAGTACATGTGTTTGGGGTAAATACGTATTTTAAATGGGCAGCAAATATGTTACCTTTTTCAGTATCGCTTCTTGCCCAACCTCCGGTAGATGTGCGCAGAGGTGGTTTAAACTCAACGGGTGTTTTAAGCTTTCTAGCAGCACGCCATAAAGAGTAATCAGATGCTGGTGTGACATCAAGATTTTCCAGATAGTTCCTAAATGATGCAGTTTTTTCATGTGCAAGCAGCTCTTGGAGTCGTTTAGTGCACTCTTTAAATCTAATTTTATTCAGGGGTGATCTGTGCTGTTGCCATTCCCTTCTAGCCCTTCTTTTTTCACATACGAGACGTTCAATATCTGTAGAATATAGTCTATTAAACCCAGTCTGCGGATGGGAGGTAGTGGCATGTTTAGCAGCCTGCTTAATATTTTCGTTAAGATTGGCAATGTTAGATTCAACATCATCAGGTGTTCTTAGTGTAATGTTTTCCGTGCAATGACTACTAAGATATTTTTTGAATCGCAGCCAATTTACACGATTTATCAAATTCGCATATGGGTGAGGTAAATCACTTCTTAATGGGCTACAAATTGTAACGATCGTGGGAGAGTGATCGGACGAGAGATCTAGAGAAGCTTCAATTTGAATTAAATCCCTAGAGATATTTTTTATAACGCCAAAGTCTATTACATCCGGAATTTTATGTATGTCAGTAGGCCAATAAGTGGGCTCCCCACTTGAAATGACATCCAAGCCCATTTTGGAAATTGTATTGAACAACGCTCGACCTCTGGGTGTAATAAGACGCGAACCCCAGAACGTGTGTTTAGCATTATAGTCGCCAGCTGCTACGAAACAAGGGCCCAGAGATTTGTAAAAATCCTCGTATTGATGCTCAGTAATTGCGAATCTAGGAGGAGAGTAAATTGATGATATGACAAAATTATTGGAAACATTTTCAACACAAATATTCGTTGCTTGTAAATGTTCTTCACAAATGCTATCAATAATATAATGCTTGAGTCTTGACTTTATTAAAATTGCTGATCCACCGCATGCTCTTCCTCTCGGGTCCTTTGAATCATATAAGGTGTAGCCATAAATTTTAAAAAGGCTTCTCGAAGTCAAATGAGTCTCTGAGACCAACATTAAATCAATATTTTTTTCCGTGAGGAAGTGCTCAAGTTCATTTTTATGTTGGCGAATGCTGTTTGCGTTCCAGAAACATATTTTTAACGTGTTCATGGTTTATTAACTAAAGCTTGAAGCAGAGTATTCTGCATTCGCAGCATTTCTTGCATCATGCTAGTCATATTTGTTGTAAAATTAGTTATAGTTTGCACCAGATTATCAATAGTAGCTTCAAGGCGATTGAAATTAAAATTCGAATTTGTATTTGTTGAATTATTTGGAGGTGAAACATTTTGTGTATGAATAGAATTTGTCTTAGCAGCATCGGCTACGATACACGGGAACTAACTGGTTGGCTTACTTGCGCAAAATTGGCTGATAAAGCGTTTGCTGATTGAGCTGGGGCCAATTTAGGTGTTTGCCTCATAGTCTGTTTGACGAAAGAGTACACAGGACAACCTCTGTAGTTAGCGGTGTGATTTTCTCCACAATTACTGCATTTTTTGTTACTTTGATCTTTCGGTTTATTGCAACTAGCAGTGCCGTGTAACTCGCCGCACACAACACAAACAGCAGGTAATTTGCAGTAAGTTTTAGTATGGCCATATTCTTGACAATTATGGCACTGTACGGGTCCTGAACGCTTGTGTGGTTCTTCAACGGTTATTTTTCGATATAAGAGATATTTTAAATTATATATTGGATGGGTCTCATTTTTTTTCAATTTTATATCATTTGGCTCAAGTTCAACGCGAAATAGAGGTTGAGGGATCTTTTCCCTATTTATTATGTTCGATACATTTTTTACTTTAAAGCCCTGGAGGACGAGAGCATCTTTTACTTCTTCGGGAGCAACATAGGAATCTATGCCCTTCAACACAATCTGCATACCTTTAGCACTCTTGAGCTGATATGTGTAGAAATTTGTTTTACATTTTTCAAGTTCAGCAACCATTTTGCGGAAATCTTTTTTGTCATAAATTTGGATTTTAGTTTCATCGATGTTGCCACGTTTTATTGGAACAATGTGAAATTTATTCTCACCAATTACCGAAATTAATTTCTTAATAAGAGCGTTTGAATTTTTTTCTCTCAAATATATTGGTGGCGGCTTGGATGTTTTGTTCGAGGATACCTCGGGTTTGTCGTTGTCATCTTGAAAAATTTTAAAGCGGTTTTGGCGATTAGTTGAGGCTGCGCTGTTATCCCTATACACTTTTGGAGCAGATGAGATTTTTGAAGAATTCGGGCTTCGTCCACGCTTTACTATGGTTATATATCTGTCCATTCCAACTTGTACCTTGAGTTTCGAGCCGCTGTTATCTGTAGTGATAACTTTGGTAAGTGATGAACACGAGCCTGAAGGGGATGATATTACTGACTTATATGAAGGAGTACTGGGCAACTGTAATGTTAACGAATCCGTTGGCATTGGACAAAGCGAAGTTGATCGCTGACGAAAAATTGGCTTAGCCGTTAAAAAAAGTCTGTCATCAAGTTTTTTATTTATTTTTTTTAAATTAAGATCATCAGAACTCACAGTAAGACTATCATCAGATTTGTTATTTTTATTGTTATCATTAAGATCATCAGAGCTCACAGTAAGATAGGCATTTCTGCCGTTATCACTCACTTCGCAATTATTTGTTTTCGAGGTACTCATATAGAGTATTCCTCAAGGGCACTTTGTACGTGTATTCCTCAAGGGCACTTTAAGTTATTTTGTTTACGGTTGTTTTTGTTTTTTTTTTGTTTTAGTTATTACTGTCTATATAAAAAAAAAATATTAGCAAAGCAAAAATAGCTTGTTTATCAAAGTTATTGTACAACAAATATTATGTACTACAAATATTTTTTTTTTGTATGGTTTTTTTTGGTTTAGTATGTAAAAAGAAATTCCGCTAATACTTCTGTTCACTATGAAGGTACAACGAGAACTGAAATTTAAATATACATCGTGTTTTAAATATGCCACTAGTGATTGAAGAATTTGCAAAATACGCAGGCAAATACTTAACAAAACTCGAGTCACATCCTAATCCGCTTGCTTGTAATATTTTGAACTTTACTAGACATATCCGCTTAAAAAAGAAGGACACTAATGCTCTAATTTGCAACACCGCAGACGAAACTTTTTGAGAATATTTTTGTACATCATTCTTGTATTAATAATTGCTATCACTAAATTTGTGTTTGGCATTGGTCGGGCCCATTAATTATATATATACCTAAGATTTGATTACTTATTGTTATTTCATTTATTTTGAAGATACAATAAATAAATATATAGTGATTAAAAAAATATATATAAATTTCAAATATTAATTGTCGCAGGACCGGCAATATACAACTAATTACAACCTGAAGTAAAATTAGAGATAGAATATAGTTCAAAATTGAAAAACACATTCTTAAAATTAAATCATATTTTGAACATTAAATTGAACTGCTGAACGATAAAATTAATAGATTGCAAAATTAACTACATGTAAGTATAAATAAATGAAAGCTTATCAAATAGATTACAACACTCTCATAAAAATCTGTAAAACAACTCAATGTCTTTAAAAGAAATTTAGTAAACCAACTCCATAATAAATCTCGAAAATTTTTTGTGCATTGTAGATATGTAATCAAAGGAATAGATGACATATTATGGAGCTGATTTAGGTGAAAGAGCGGACTATTCTATAGAAAATAGAAACTGTTGTATTTTGTAGACTGTAATTGACACATTCTCAAAGTTTATATGGTCAGTACCGCTGAAAATAAGAGTTGCACTCGAAAAAACTAAGGTAATGGAAAATAATTTTGAAATGGTACAAGTACCAAAAAACTTATAAACAGATGATGGTAAAGAATTTTTTAATAAACACTTTGGAAAATGCATGCAAAATTGAAGATTACACATTACTTAATATGAAAGTATCAATAGCAGAATGATTTAATAGATCATTACATGGAATGATGTAAAAATAATTTACCATTAATGGATCATATAAGTGGATTGCACAGTGGGGACTTTTGCAAAATAAATGGTAATAAATCTGGAACTTCTAAACTACTGATTGGATTTATATGAAACTTCGAACATCCGTAGAGGAGGACTCAGGCTTTATAACAAATGTCTTGGCAGCCGTCTGGCTTAAGCTGGACAGGAGTTACAGTGGGCCTAAGTTGACAACATGGGACTCAAAAAAAATTCTGAGGCTTGTAACTTTTAGAAAAATTATCCGATTTTTATGAGATAAAGCGTTTTGATCTAAGCTCAACATTTTTAATAAATAATGTCCTTAGAAGTGTTTTCGTATCTCTGATAATTTAGAAGATATTTGACTTTTAACAAAAAAAAATTATTTTTTGCCTTGACTTTTTTTAGTATTTCACCTACAACTTTTTAGTCAATTGTTGGATTTTAAATTAAAAGACAGCATTAAATTTTCGATAAAATTCTAAATAAAAATAAGTAAAAAACTTATTAATATCTGCAGTCATGAAATCGGGAAAGGGCAAAGAATTCAAAGTTTTAAAATTTTTCTGAAAAAGACACGTTTTTTTAAGAAAAAGTATCTTCATTATTTTCAATTTTGTGAAAAACTTTGTTTAACACATACACTTTTAAACCACATCGCGCTAAAAACAATCTATTCAGAATATGCTAAGAGCCAATTATTTTGTATTTTGGGCATGCACCCTACACTCAGCAGTGTCCGAAAATTGCCAATTTTAAAATTTTTTTTGTGCTTATGCGCTTATAAAAAGTTGTGACGGTATATTTTGAAAGTTTTAACTATATTATTTAATTGCTAGGATAGTTTGCAACATGTTAAACATAAATTTTTGACAGCCTTTTCATAAATGCGAACATGCGCGCAAATTTTCTGAAAAAAGTCAAAATTTTGGAAAAATTTTGTTTTGTACCATAAAAAATATATAAAAAAATAATTTTCTTTTCTTATGTTGGCTTTTTTAACTTCTATATGAGTCTTTCTACTTCACCTGAAAAAATTATTCCAATATAATTAAATGATCTCGAGATATTCCGATTGTAGGGTGCAATTCAAAAAATATATAGAATGCGCTTAACTTTAAAACTTTTATGAATTCTAAAATTCAACCTAAATAGAAAAACAAAAATAAATTTGGAATGTTATCCAATAAGTCTATGTATATTTTTCGCAATAAAAAATATTTATGGTAATTATACCATATGTTTTTCCATGTAAGTGTAGTTAATGTTAATAACAGGTAAGCATTTAACGAATAACAACACACATTTTAAATGGATTAAAAAAAGGTTTTCGCGAATTTTATTACAGCAAAATCGGGAGGTGCTACCTGATTATGCTACTACTACTTAATAACCCTTCACAGTACTAGGTAATTAGACAAAATTAGCAAAGGTGCTTATAAATTATGCTGTATTGCATAAAACAGCAGGGTTCTTTTATAAGAATAATCACTCTATATTGAAATGTTATGGAGATTAGTATTAAATATAACGCGGTATGTAAACTTATATGGGAATACATTCCTGTTAGTTTATTGCGCCAAGAAAAATTTTCTAAAATAATAGATATAATTGACAACTCATTTGGATTAAAACTAAATGAAGATGCTACTAAAAAATAGAGAACTTATTGATAGCGTACGAAAGAAAAATTAAAGAATTAAATTATAACAAAACTAAGTTCCAAAAACAAAATGAACAATGGCTAAAAACCGACATAGTTACACAGATTGGTATGAAGCAATTGGGAAGGCCTAATAAATTATACGAGGAACTTCAACCAAGAAGCCAGAAGAGAAAGCAAGAGGACCTCATTGAAAACCACTCTTTTGGCTTTATAAAGGATGCCTTTAGAAGTGCCTTAACCAAAAACAAACCGAAGGAAGTTGGCCAAATTGTAGATGCTCTTCTAAAAGCATCTCCAAAGAGAATATAACGTATCGTGGAAAGCATACCAACGCCTAAATCTAAAACAGATTTTACTAATGAAGATGCATTAGCTCTTATTCTAAACTTAGGTCCAACAAGGAATAAATATGAAATATTAAGGAAAGCTATGACTGAAAAGAAATGGGGAAATTTGCCATCTACAAAGTCATTCAAGGCAACAAAGGATGTAATTTGGCCATCGGTTTCGAACGTTAATAGCACGGGCGCCACTATTGAGCTATCCAGTCTCCTCGAAAATACTGCTTCTAGGATAATTTCAACCATTAGCAAAGAAGACATAACTAAATGCCACAAGTTTGAGCTAGTATTAATTTGTAAATGGGGTTGTGATGGGACTACTGGATTTTCTGGATATAGACAACAAAGCGAAAATAATATATCGATATTTCATCGATATTTATTAGAATGCGTTTGTATACAAATTCATCATCATCATCCACTGTACCTGCATTTGAAGACGTATGGATAAATAGGACCCCTGCATCAAAGTTATTATGTCAACCAATAAAATTGGAATATATGAAAGAAAATAGATATGAAACTCAAAATATAGTGGTTATTATATCAGAAGAAATAACGAACTAACCAAGCATTGCAGTAAAAATTTTTGACTGCATTATAAATGTCACATTTGATTTACAATTGACTATTATAGATGGAAAAGTTACCAATGCCCTAACGGATACCAAGTCATACTGGAAATGCAATATATGTTGGAAAAAAGCTCTGAGTTTGAAGATAAATCTGATGAAACTATAAAAGAGGAAACCCTTAAATTTGGAATTTCCCCACTTCATGCTCGTATTAGATTTATGAAGTATTGCTTGCATCTATCATATGATATAAAATATAGAAATATCAAAGGTAATGAAACTGTCTCCTCGCGAAACAGCAAATACTTAGCAGAGACACGAAGAACTGAGAAGAAAAGGATAAAGATGAATTTAGAAAGCATGGGCTTATACTCGTAATTGATAATCCAATTAACGGTTATGGTAGCTCGAATAATGGAAACACTGCTAGACGCTTTTTTGAGGATTCAGAGACCACATAATTGATAACCGGCTAAAATAATAAGGAACTTCAAAATAATACTGGCAACTATTAACAGTAAAAAGCAAATCAATGCAGAAAAATTTGATGCTTTTGCTAATGAAACAAAAGTACTGATAAAAAAATGTATATCCGTGGAGATTGATGACGCCAACTGTACATAGGGTTTCAATGATATTTTCCTCTGGGAAAACTTACAGAAGAAGCTCAAGAAGCAAGGAACAGAGATGTAAAGCAGTACAGATTATTTAATAGTCGAAAGTGTTCAAAATTAGCAGAAAATTATGATTTAATGCTTCACTTATTGTTATCCTCAGATCCAGTTTTACAAGCAATACGATTGAAATGGTTACTAAAGATAACTAAAGAAATAGAGAAAGACGACAGTGAAGCAGTTCAAATAAATAACCTCTTAAACTCCGATATTTCGGATTGTTTTAAAAATAATAATTGAAATAAATAAATTGTACAAGGATGGTAACTAACATAGCTAAAACATGTAATTTAAAAATAAATAATTTATTTAGTGTTAAAAAGTTTTTCTTAGTTATAGCCTAATATTAAATAGATTATCTATTGGTAAATAATAATAAAAAAAATACATACAAATAAAACTTTTCCAATTTTTTATGCAATACAGCATAATTTATAAGCACCTTTGCTAATTTTGTGTAATTACCTAGTACTGTGAAGGGTTATTAAGTAGTAGTAGCATAATCAGGTAGCACCTCCCGATTTTGCTGTAATAAAATTCGCGAAAACCTTTTTTTAATCCATTTAAAATGTGTGTTGTTATTCGTTAAATGCTTACCTGTTATTAACATTAACTACACTTACATGGAAAAACATATGGTATAATTACCATAAATATTTTTTATTGCGAAAAATATACATAGACTTATTGGATAACATTCCAAATTTATTTTTGTTTTTCTATTTAGGTTGAATTTCAGAATTCATAAAAGTTTTAAACAGCTGATGTGTGAATAAAGGGAAAAAAGTTAAGCGCATTCTATATATTTTTTGAATTGCACCCTACAATCGGAATATCTCGAGATCAGTTAATTATATTGGAATAATTTTTTTCAGGTGAAGTAGAAAGACTCATATAGAAGTTAAAAAAGCCAACATAAGAAAAGAAAATTATTTTTTTGTTATAAAGCCCGAGTCCTCCTCTACGGATGTTCGAAGTTTCATATAAATCCAATCAGTAGTTTAGAAGTTCCAGATTTATTACCATTTATTTTGCAAAAGTCCCCACTGTGTATTGTTATATACAAAGATTTACTCATTGCATAAAATAGAAAAGTTCATCTCACGATTAGAATACATCTTGCGATTAAAGTTAACTCAACAAATGAGAAAAAGGGGCACAATACAGTATACAGTAATTTAAAGATGTGCAAAACAAAATGTTCAAAATTTAATGCAAAATATATAATACAATTAAAAAGGAAAAATCTAGTTTGTCTTGATTTTTTTGAAGGATTGATTAGGAATGTTAAGTCTTGGGAAAGATAATTAACTTTATGTACTGGAATTCTCTAAACTTGTTGGTCAGTGTGAAATATTGTGAAAACTTAAGCGTTCAAAATTAAATAACGCAGTGCAATATTCAGCAACACATCATTTTATCACTTTTTATAGTAAAATTGTGCATTTTCCCATTTTCGGAAGATCTAGTACGCAAAAATTTAAAATATGAAAATGGACTTATTTATAACAGATCTTCACTCCGTTCATTACTATAGCAATCAGATCTTTAGAAAATATAGATAAACTAAGGAAATTGGATTTTGATATCTAATCTTTAAGAATGTACATGTGTTTGAATGGGTATCAAACAGCCTTACTGAATAAATATAGACTTTAAGTAGAATCATGCTGAAGCAAGCCTAAATTGTAAAATGCAATGCAAACAGATCTTACATTATATCTGTATCTGTATGAGTATCAAATAAGTTTATAAAAACTCCTCACGTCATACAATTCTGTAAGCATGTATGTATGTATCTACTTTGTAAAAAACCACATATCGAACTCTCGCGTCATTATCGATAGAAGCATGCTAGCAAAATATATAAACCTGTTAGAAGGTGGTGAAAGGCTTTTTTCTAATCATTAATTCGTAGACAGTAATTGTTTCTGGGTTAACCTATCTCATGAATGTGTAGTATACAGGTATGATTGATGGTGATGAGGACCTTTTGTAAGTGAGAAATGATTACATCTGAATGCGATACAAGCCAGCCTACGTTAACAACAATAACTTTAATTCCAATGTTTCTGACACTATATGAAAACATCGACGGTGAGTTGTTGGTGGAGGTAACTGAGTTATTTGAGATCGATTTGCTACAATTGTTGTTTATTTAACATGTATTTCTTTGTATAATAACTAGTTTCTACATATATACGTATATTTACGTATATGTATATATTGTTACGTAAAAATATTCCAACAGGGTTAATGTAAGTGTTACGCGAAAATATTCGTACAGGGTCAATGCAAAGAACTATCTTTAAGTATTTAAGTAAAGAAGTAAACGTATACACGTATTCACATGCAAGCACTATAGCAACAACAATAATTGTATATATAGCTACACACGTACACATATACATAAAAGTGCGAACACATATGATAACAACCCTGTTCTAATTTTTTTTTGGACAGAAAGCTGCAAGATCTACCGCATTCATCTTGAGCTTTCTAATAAATTTTAGTTAGTGTTCAAGATCTATTTATCTATTGAATTTATTTTATTTTATTTTTATTTCAAGATCTACAGAATTCATCCTGAAATTATTTTGTATTTTTATTCAAGATCTATCGCATTCATCTTGAATTTATTTTAGTTTATTTTTTTTCAAGATCTACAGAATTCATCTTGAAATCATTTTGTATTTATGTTCAAGATCTCGCATTCATCTTGAATTTCTTTGGCTTACTGTATTCAAGATCCCCTGAATTCAACTTGCATTTATTTTGTTCAAGATCTACCGTATTGATCTTGAACTTCTAGTTTTATATTCAAGATCCTCCGAATACATCTTGAATTTTTTTCGCCGCCTTATTTTTTCAAGATCCATCGAATTCATCTTGAAAGCTTATTCAAGATCTACCGCATTCATCTTGAACTTCTTGTTTTATATTCAAGATCCCCGAATTCATCTTGAATCTTCTTTTGTCTATATCGAGAGCCACTGAATTCCTCTCGTCCGCATTAAATTGGCCTTAGAACCCACTGAATATAATCTGCAATGTTTTATTACGAGAGCCACCGAATTCCAACATAAAAATCGTTACGAAGTTACTCTGATATTCAAAATAACGGCCAATCGAATTATCTACAAACACATAGGAACAGTAGAATAAATATTCCAGATTTTGTTAGAAGACTGTTCGACTACTTGGCTACCAATAGTAAATGATAACGCAGATGGCAATGTGCATAGCAGCAAAATCGTTATGGAGTAATACAATTTCTGTTATTTGGCTTTACTAAGTAGACACATGTCATTACGCTAGCGAACATTCTAGAACCGCTCCCTGTACTATAAAAAAATTAGCACCCTGTGTGAGAATCAGTCAGTGTTAATCAGAAAATAATCGATTCAACATCGTTGAGAGTAAAGACCTCGTGCGGATAATAACGATGAGAAGTAAAGACAGTTTGTAATTTTGCTTAGTCAAGAAATAAAAGAAAGCAAATAAATATTGTGTGTTATTTATTTTTATTTTTGAGCAATCAAAAGAACTCACACGTTTAATAAATTTTAAATGAATCATTTTTTGTCAGAAGTGGTATTGCAAAATTAAAAAAAAATAATAAATTAATTAGAAAATAATTTTTTTTATAATACAAGGAAAGAAAATCTACAATAAAGTTCGAAGACTTAAAAGTGGAGCAACTCAAAAAATTGAGTTTCATGTATACGCATTAAGGTTTTGTAAGCTACATATTTGAAATTGTGTTTAAAGTATACTAAGAGTTGTTTAGGTAGCAACGAAATGGATCTAGACGTGCTTAACTAACAACAAACAACCTGTTAATTTGCAGATTTTAATTGCCAATTTTTAATTTTTTTTATTAAAAAAATAATAAAATGTCAACATAAGTACATACATATATACATATGTATGTACATATATAAAATTATATACATAGAAAAGAAAAAAAAGTTGTATGATATAAAAATGTTCATATTTGTTGGTTTTATTCAATTCTTCTAAATTTTTTTAATATGAGACTAGGAAAAAACTTGTTGAAGTATGTTGTAAACTTCGTGGCAAAAAATTGCCTTTTAACTATTTTGTTGTAAAATTAATATCCTTCAAGTTACAATACATTAAAGTCAGAGAAATTATGGGTTTCCCCGAATTTCAGTGGTCTTGAGGCCGAACTTAGTCTTCACCAATTGACTTGAAATTTTGCGGATCATATTTTTTTTGCCTATTGCAACCAAGTGGGAGGATGAGAGTAAGGAAAAGTTGAAAAAAATACCCCATATAGCGTCACCCTAATGTTCATACATACATACATAAAATCGATTTGTAGATATGTATGTACACTAGCGTGTGTCAATTTGTATGGACTAAAAAAAATTGATGCGGTTGTCAAAATCGTAATATACGATGAATTCTAAGAAGGTTGGCCCAAGGAACCATGGGTTTAAAATCAAAATCGAGCTTCCCATTTTTTTTTTTTTTTAATATATATATTTATTTATTGTATCTTCAAAAATGAACTAACAATAAATAATCAAATCTTAAATATAAATATAATTATTAGGCCCGACCAGTATCGGACATAAATTTGGTGATAGTTATAAATAATACATAAGTAGTGATAATCAAAAAGGAAAAAAAGAAGTATTTTTAAGCAGTCTCATCTGGAGTGTTGAGTATAAGAACCCTTGTGTCCCTCTTTTTTAGGCGGATGTGTCCAGTAAAGCTCAACATATTACGGGCAAGCGGACTAGGATGTGACTCGAGTTTTGTTAAATATTTGCCTGCGTGTTTTGCAATTTCTTCACTCACTAGTGGCATATTTAAATCACGATGTATATTTGAATTTTTAATGTACCATGGAGCCGATGTTATTAACCGTAAAATTTTGTTTTGCCTTCGTTGGATTTTCTCAATATTTGAAGCTGAAGCAGTGCCCCATAGCTGAATTCCATAGCACCATATTGCGTTCAAGAGTGACTTGTATATCAAAAGTTTGCAGTCTAGGCTGAGTGTTGAATTTCTGCCAATTAACCAATATATTTAAGTTAATTTAAGTTTCATTTGGGTTAACTTAGAGTCAATATGATATTTCTATGTAAGCCTTCGATCAAGGTGTATGCCAAGGTATTTCACTTGAGAATGTTGAATATTTTGATTGTTGATTCGAATGGGGAAACAGGTATCTTTTCTTAGGGTAATCGTTATATGAACACACTTTTGTTCATTTACTTTAATTCTCCATATTTAAAGCTGGGTAATGTGTGCTTGGAGATTGCGGAATGCCTCATCAGGGTTTCTGTGAATACTAAAATAGGCTGTATCATCGGCAAATGTAGAAGTGTGTATGTTATTGCTCACAGGCATATCACAAGTATATATTAGATACAAGACTGGCCCCAGAATACTACCCTGTGGCACACCAGAAGATATAGATTCGGGCACACTCATGAAGTCTCCTTCCACAACAGTAAACTTCCTATCAACAATATAACTTTCCAAAAGCTTTTGTATGTTTATTGGTAGGTATGTCTTCAATTTTAAAACTAGGCATTCGTGCCAAACTTTATCACATGCCTGAGAAACATCAATAAAAAGGGCAGAACAATATTTTTTTTCTTCAAATGTACCCCTTACAACTTGAACCAATCTATGCGTTTGCTCAATAGTGCTATGCTGACTTCTAAAGCCAAATTGATGGTCCGGGATGCACCCACTATCAGCTAAAATTGTGGACAATTTAGTCATGAGCAGCTTTTCGAAAAGATTTGAAATTGTTGAAAGTAAGCTAATAGGCCTATATGACTCGGCCTTGGTAAGATCTTTGCCTGGCTTTGGAATCATTTTAATCTTCGCAAGTTTCCAGTTATGTGGAAAATACTGCATTGGTAAAATGGCATTAAAAATAAATAGCAAGATTCTTATTGCAATATGAGGCAAGTTCATCAGCATCTTGTTACTAATGCCATCAATACCTGGAGCTTTCTTCGGGTCGAGTTCAGCAACTATTTTTTGTAGTTCACGCATCTTAAACCTTAAGGGACGAGGGGGTAGAGATACTACACTCAGTAATCCGGCAGCACCCGTACATGAATTGGGAGTAAATACAGATTTTAAATGCTCAGAAAATAAGTTACCTTTCTCACTATCGCTTCTTGCCCAGCCTCCGGTCGAAGTACGCAGTGGTGATTTGACATCAACGGGTCTTTTAAGATTTCTAGTAGCGCGCCATAAAGAGTAATTAGATGTTGACGTTACATCAAGACCTTCTAAATACTTTTCCAGTAATGCAGTCTTTTCCGACGATAACAGCTCTTTGAGTCGTTTAGTACATTCTTTAAGTCTGATTTTATTTAGGGGTGATCTATGTTGTTGCCATTCTCTTCTAGCTCTCCTTTTTTCACATACAAGACGTTCAATTTCCGTAGAATAAATTCTATTAAAGCCAGTCTGCGGATAGGAAGTAGTGGCATGTTCAGCAGCCTGTTTAATATATTCGTTAAGATTGGCAATATTAAATTCAATATCATCAGGTGATCTTAGCTGAATGTTTTCTACGCAGTGACTACTAATATATTTTTTGAATTTGAATGAATTTTTAACGAGAAGTTTTTCTTTAAGTATTTAATATTCAGTACAATTTAGGCAAATTAAAAAAAAATGTTCATATACGAAAACAAAAGTTTCTCGTTAAAAATTGGAAGTTCGATTTTGATTTTAGACCCATGGTTTCTTGGATAAGCCTTCCTAGAATTTAATGTAGATCACGATTTTGACAACCGCTCTGTCGAGAAAAAAATTGACCCACTCTAATGTACACATATTATCAAATTTTTAGCTATGCTCAAGTATTTATTAGATCTTAACAATCACACTTTCATATGTACATCATGAAAATATACAAACCGTCGACCAAGCCACTGACGTCTGAAAAGCCATTCAGTCAAAGTACATTCCAAAGATAAACAAACTTATTATGGACAGAGAAACTCTATAAATTCACATGATCGTATGAAAAGTCCTTCAGTCAAAGAAGGCGGATGTAGTTAAATAAACAAAATCTGTAATATGAACAAATTTCGCACGGTCAGACTTTAACCCGGGACAAATTTAAGTAAGGCAAATATAAAGCAATATTAAGTATAAAAACATACTAGGATTGGGGAAGTTCAGATATCTATATGATAATATTTATAGCACCAAATATCGATTTTGAAAACAATTTATTTATACGTATGTACATATAAATACTTTTTTTTTTTTTTATTACATGATATTTTATTTATTGTATCTTCATATATGAACTAACAATAAGTATTCAAATCTTAAATATAAAAATATAATTAGGCCCGACCAGTGTCGGACATAAGCTTAGTAGTAGTTATATATAATACATAAGTATTGATAATCAAAAGGAAAAAATATAAAATCTGGAGTGCTGTGAATAAAAGCCCTTGTATCCCTCTTTTTTAGGCGTATGTGTCCAGTAAAGTTCAAAATATTAAGGGCAAGCGGATTAGGATGTGATTCGAGTTTTGTTAGATATTTGCCTGCGTATTTTGCAATTTCCTCAGTCACTAGAGGCATATTCAAATCACGATGTATATTTGAATTTTTGATGTACCATGGAGCCGATGTTATCATGCGTAAAATTTTGTTTTGCCTGCGTTGAATTTTCTCTACATTTGAAGCTGAAGCAGTGCCCCATAGTTGAATTCCGTAGCACCATATTGGCTTTAAAAGCGACTTGTATATTAAAAGTTTACAGTCTAGGCTAAGTGTTGAATTTCGACCAATCAGCCAATGTACCTGAGTTAATTTAAGTTTCATTTGAGTTAACTTAGAGTCAATGTGGTGTTTCCATGTAAGTCGTCGATCAAGGTGTATACCAAGATATTTTACATGTGAATGTTGAGAAACAACTTGATTGTTAATCCGAATGGGGGAACAAGTATCTCTTCGTAAAGTAAATGTTACTTGAACACACTTTTGTTCATTTACCTTGATTCTCCATAAGTTTAACCAAAGCTCCATCTGGCTAATGTGTTCCTGGAGTTTGCAAGATGCCTCATCAGGGTTTTCATGCATACTAACGCAGGTTGTATCGTCGGCAAATGTGGAAGTATGGATACTACTGCTCACAGGCATATCATAAGTATAAATTAAATATAAAACTGGTCCCAGTATACTCCCCTGTGGCACACCAGATGAAATTGTTTCAGGCCTACTTGTAAAGTCTCCTTCCGCAACAGTGAACTTACGGGAAATAATGTAACTTTCCAAGATTTAAAATGTTTATTGGTAAGTAAGTCTTCAATTTTAATATTAGGCCTTCATGCCACACTTTATCAAATGCCTGGGAAATGTCTATAAACAGCGCAGAACAATACTTTTTTTCCTCAAAAGTTCTTCTTATAAATTGAACCAATCTGTGAGTTTGTTCAATGGTGCTATGCTGACTTCTAAAACCAAATTGATGGTCTGGTATGCACCCACTACTAATTAGAATTGGTGACAATTTTGTTTTGAGCAGTTTTTCGAAAAGCTTTGACATTGTAGATAGTAGACTTATTGGCCTATATGACTCAGCCTTTGTTATATCTTTGCCCGGCTTTGGAATCATATTAACCTTGGGAAGTTTCCAGTTGTGTGGATAATACTCCAGTCGTAAAATAGCATTAAATATGAATAACAGGATTCTCATTGCAATACGAGGCAAGTTCATCAGCATCTGATTACTAATTCCATCAATACCCGGAGCTTTCTTCGGGTTGAGTTCGGCAATTAATTTTTGTAAATCACGCGTCTTAAACTTTATGTGTTGAGGGGGTAGAGCGACTATATTCGGCAAATCAGCAACACCAGTACATATATTTGGCGTAAAAACCGATTTTAAGTGCTCAGCAAATATTTTACCTTTTTCAGTATCGCTTCTTGCCCAACCTCCGGTAGATGTGCGTAGAGGTGGCTTATACTCAACGGGTGTTTAAAGCTTTCTGGCAGCGTGCCACAAGGAGTAATTAGACGCCGGTGTAACATCAATACCCTCCAGATAATTTTTAAGAGATGCAAGCAACTCTTGGAGTCGTTTAGTGCACTCTTTAAATCTGATTTTATTTTGTGGTGATCTGTGCTGTTGCCATTCCCTTCTAGCCCTTCTTTTTTCACGTACGAGACGTTCAATGTCTGTAGAATAAATTTTATTAAACCCAATCTGCGGATGGGAGATAGTGGCATGTTCAGCAGCCTGTTTAATGTTCTCGCTGAGATTGGCAATGTTCGATTCAATATAATCGGGTGTTCTAAGCGTAATGTTTTCCGTACAATGACTGCTGAGATATTTTTTGAACCCCAGCCAATTAACACGATTGATCATCTTCACATATGGGTCAGGTAAGTTACTTCTTAATGGGCTACAAATTGTAATGATCGTCGGGTAGTGATCGGACGAAAGATCAAGAGAAGTTTGAACTTGAATTAAATCCCTAGAGATATTTTTTATGACTCCAAAATCTATAACATCCGGAATTTTTTGTATGTCAGTAGGCCAATAAGTGGGCTCCCCACTCGAAATGACATCCAAGCCCATTTTTGAAATAGTGTTGAACAATGCTCGACCTCTGGGTGTAACAAGGCGCGAACCCCAGAACGTATGTTTCGCATTGTAGTCTCCAGCTGCTACAAAACAAGGTCCAAGAGATTTGTAGAAATCCTCATATTGATTCTCAGTGATTGAAAATCTGGGAGGGGAGTAAATTGATGATATAACGAAATTTGAACAAAAACTTTCAATGCCAATATTTGTTGCTTGTAGGTATTCTTCAAAAATGTTATCAAGAACATAGTGCTTGAGTCTTGACTTTATTAGAATTGCTGATCCACCGCAAGCCCTTCCTCTAGGGTCCTTTGTATCATATATAGTGTAGCCATAAATTTTAAAAAGACTTCTCGAAGTCAAATGAGTCTCAGATACTAACATTATATCAATATTTTTCTCCGTGAGGAAGTGCTCAAGTTCATTTTTAAGTTGGCGAATGCCGTTTGCGTTCCAGAAACATATTGTTAACGTGTTCATGGCTTATTAAGTATTGCTTGAAGCAGAGTATTCTGCATTCGCAACATTTCTTGCATCATGCTAGTCATATTTGTTGTAAAATTGTTTATAGTTTGCACAAGATTTTCAATAGTGGCTTCAAGGCGATTAAAATTAAAGTTTGAGTTTGTATTTGTTGAATTATTTTGCGGTGAAACATTTTCTGTCGGAATAGAACTAGCCTTAGCAGCATCTGCATACGATACACGGGAAGTAACTGGTTGGCTCATTTGCAGAAAAGTGGCAGAGTAAGCGTTTGCTGATTGAGCTGGAGCTAATTTAGGTTTTTGCACCATAGTCTTCTTTACAAAAGAGTACACAGGACAACCTCTGTAGTTAGCGGTGTGATTACGTCCACAATTACTGCATTTTTTATCACTTTGATGTTTTGGTTTGTTGCAGCTAGCGGTGCCGTGTAATTCGCCGCACACAACACAAACAGAGGGTAAATTGCAGTATGTTTTTGTATGGCCATATTCTTGGCAATTATGGCACTGTACAGGACCTGAACGCTTCAACTGTGATTTTTCGGTACAAGAGGTATTTTAAATTATAAATTGGATGCGTCTCATTTTTTTTCAATTTTATATCATTAGGCTCAAGTTCAACACGAAATAGGGGTTGGGGAATCTTTTCTCTATTTATTATATTGGACACATTTTTCACCTTGAACCCCTGGAGGACGAGTGCATCTTTTATTTCTTCGGGGACAACATAAGAATCTATGCCCTTCAATACGATCTGCATGCCTTTAGCGCTCTTAAGCTGGTATGTGTAGAAGCTTGTTTTACTTTTTTCAAATTCAGCAACCATTTTGCGGAAATCTTTTTCGTCATAAATTCGGATTTTAGTTTCATCGATGTTGCCACGTTTTATTGGAACAATGTGAAATTTATTCTCACCAATGTCCGAAATTAATTTTTTAATAAGGGCATTTGAATTTTTTTGTCTCAAGTAGATTGGTGGCGGCTTGGATGTTTTGTTCGAGGATACCTCGGGTTTGTCGTTGTCATCTTGAAGAATTTTAAAGCGGTTTTGGCGATTAGTTGAGGATGCGCTGTTATCCCTAGACATCTTTGGAGCAGATGCAATTTTAGTAGAATTTGGGCTTCGCCCGCGCTTTAAAATTGTAATGCATCTGTCCATTCCGACTTGGTCCGTTGGTTTTCGGCTACTCTTATTTTCAGTTACAACTTGGTTAAGTGGTGACCCCGAGCCCGATGCGGGTGATATCGCTGAGTTAAATGTGGAAGTACTAGGCAATATTGTCAACGATTCACTAGTTGGCATTGGGCAAAGCGAAGTTGATCGCTGACGAAACTGTGGTTTTGCCGTTAGAAAAAGTCTATTATCAGATTTTTGATTTTTATTAAGAGCTTCAGAACTCACAGCAAGTCTATTATCAGATATTTTATTTTTATTGATATCATTATGAGCATCAAAACTCACAGTAAAATAGGCATTTCTGCCGTTAGAACTCACTTCACTATTTTTTTCCTTTGGGGTACTCATATAGAGTATTCCTCAAGGGTATGTTTGTATGTTTTTTTGTTTACGGTTTTTTTTGTTTTTGTTATTTCAATATGTAAAAATATTAGCAAAGCAAAAAAAAGGCTTATTTATCAAAGTTAATATGTACTACGAATATTTTTTGTATAATATTTTTTTTTGTTTAGTTTGTATGTAAGAAAAATTCCGCTATTACGTCTGTTCACTATGAAGGTACAACGAGAACTGAGGTACAACGAGAACTGATATATATAAATACTAGCGTCAAAAAATCATACGCACAGACACACAAACACGCACACACATACCAGAATTCGTCTAAAAAAACTATTTCAACAATACCCCGCCCCTTACAAATCATGGCCAGCCTTAAATTCCCACAGATATTCATACACAAATTCCCACGGTCATACATACACATACAATCAATCAATCGCAACAACACAAATCACAATCAGCCTTAAACTCCTACGGACATACATACCCACAGATTCCCTCGGATACTTATTGCCAACACCCTCACCAGCGTTGTCAACTTTCAAATTTTAAAAAGCACTGAAATCAGGAAAAAATCGCGTAATTTAAGTAGAAAAGCATTAAATTTAAAATTTTTTCATATTATTAAAAAAAATTTATTCATAAATACATATCGCATATTGAATCATAAAGAGTCACAACATAAAAAATTTCAGATGCTGAGTAGTTGCAAGCCACTGTTGATTCTGTACAAATGACGCAAGTATGTGACATAAAATCAAGCACATCGGTATTTTATATTCTTCAAGAAGACGGTATTGTAAAAGAAATTGTTGAGATCGTTATAGATTTCTTCAATTAACTGGTTTATAAAAAAGAAAAGGCACTTTTATAATTTTGAGTTGTGTTAGTGTGAGATATGTACGTATCTACATGTCAAATTAGAGGAATCCGATTCAAATTTTAATTCTACAGGAATCAGTGTAATCTAAAATCAATTTGACGAAGATTTTTGAAGTTATTATAAAAGAAATTATATTTTTTTTTTGTTAAGGAACAAACGAATCACTCGCATTTAGTCAAGTTGGCAGTAATCGACAAGTATTTATGGGGTTAAGAGCTTACCAAATTTGGTTATTAAATTATGCTGTAAAAACATTCTTTCGGCTGCAGCTGAACTATCCCAGCAAAAAAGTTTGCTTACTAGAATGCAAAAAAGTGTATGTACTTTTCAGTCGTAAGTACTTACAATTTGACTGAATAACCCATTATTTTTGTTTGAGAAGTTCAAAAAGTATGCGGTACCCTATAATTTTTGCCTACAAATATCCAAAAGTTAATAGATTACTGATTGCCTAAAATTATTCAGAATTTAATGGGTTATTTTGAGGATTACTTTTTACCTAAAATTGTTCAAAAATAATTTTTTGCTAATAAAAATAAATAGAATTTTTTAAAAATCATAATTTTACAAAGAAAATATATGAAGATGTATATTGAATAATATGCAAAAATACTTAAATTTTGTAATAAATTTTTCTCTATATATCCTTCATTATTAACTGGAAAGTACTACAATAAGTACTTTCACGTAATGATATAAATAAGTACCACTCATTACTTTGTAAGCCATTAAAAGAGCACTACACATTACAAAATCTTGGAAAATTTTTGCTGGGATGTGACAAAGACAATAAATTTTGAACGAAATAAAAAAGGTGTCAAAAATATTGCAGCAAACGCAATATAAATAAATAAAAATCTTAAATATAAAAAAGTGATTTGCAAGTTTATCAAGTTATGTATATACAAAAATATTCATAGCAAAAAAGTAATCGCAATGAAAATATTGGATATTGGGAAAAATTTTTACAAATGTTGGTCATAATTAACCAAAAACGGCAGCTCTGTTCACATCAAAACTGTCTCGTCTCAGGCCGTTTTTTATATAAAGCAAAGTGTTAACCAAGTGTAAGGACATTCTGTTACGTAGTTTAGACTAAACTACAGTCATAGAGGTAAAAGCGCGTTCAACTTCTTCGTTTAAATATGGAAGTGACAGAAGTTTGATGCTGATGCAATTTTTGATAATGCCTCAAACGAGTTCATTTTAACTGAATCGCTATTAGATTTTACTTCTGGCCAAAACTCGATAGTGATCTCAATACTTGTCTTCCTTGTTGTGTGGCAAAACACTGCTTACATTAATTATACTTAAAATGTTAAAGTTTGAGGGTAATATGGCGCTTATTCCTTCAAGCAAGTCTTGTAAAATCTTATTAGAATATTTTTAATGACATATTTAACTTCAATTCTCGTTGTACCTTCATAGTGAACAGACGTAATAGCGGAATTTTTCTTACATACAAACTAAACAAAATAAAAAAAATATACAAAAAATATTCGTAGTACATATTAACTTTGATAAATAAGCCTTTTTTTTTTTTGCTTTGCTAATATTTTTACATATTGAAATAACAAAAACAAAAAAAAACCGTAAACAAAAAAACATACAAACATACCCTTGAGGAATACTCTATATGAGTACCCCAAAGGAAAAAAATAGTGAAGTGAGTTATAACGGCAGAAATTCCTATTTTACTGTGAGTTTTGATGCTCATAATGATATCAATAAAAATAAAATATCTGATAATAGACTTGCTGTGAGTTCTGAAGCTCTTAATAAAAATCAAAAATCTGATAATAGACTTTTTCTAACGGCAAAACCACAGTTTCGTCAGCGATCAACTTCGCTTTGCCCAATGCCAACTAGTGAATCGTTGACAATATTGCCTAGTACTTCCACATTTAACTCAGCGATATCACCCGCATCGGGCTCGGGGTCACCAAGTTGTAACTGAAAATAAGAGTAGCCGAAAACCAACGGACCAAGTCGGAATGGACAGATGCATTACAATTTTAAAGCGCGGGCGAAGCCCAAATTCTACTAAAATTGCATCTGCTCCAAAGATGTCTAGGGATAACAGCGCATCCTCAACTAATCGCCAAAACCGCTTTAAAATTCTTCAAGATGACAACGACAAACCCGAGGTATCCTCGAACAAAACATCCAAGCCGCCACCAATCTACTTGAGACAAAAAAATTCAAATGCCCTTATTAAAAAATTAATTTCGGACATTGGTGAGAATAAATTTCACATTGTTCCAATAAAACGTGGCAACATCGATGAAACTAAAATCCAAATTTATGACGAAAAAGATATCCGCAAAATGGTTGCTGAATTTGAAAAAAGTAAAAGAAGCTTCTACACATACCAGCTTAAGAGCGCTAAAGGCATGCAGATCGTATTGAAGGGCATAGATTCTTATGTTGTCCCCGAAGAAATAAAAGATGCACTCGTCCTCCAGGGGTTCAAGGTGAAAAATGTGTCCAATATAATAAATAGAGAAAAGATTCCCCAACCCCTATTTCGTGTTGAACTTGAGCCTAATGATATAAAATTGAAAAAAAATTAGACGCATCCAATTTATAATTTAAAATACCTCTTGTACCGAAAAATCACAGTTGAAGAGCCACATAAGCGTTCAGGTCCTGTACAGTGCCATAATTGCCAAGAATATGGCCATACAAAAACATACTGCAATTTACCCTCTGTTTGTGTTGTGTGCGGCGAATTACACGGCACCGCTAGCTGCAACAAACCAAAAGATCAAAGTGATAAAAAATGCAGTAATTGTGGACGTAATCACACCGCTAACTACAGAGGTTGTCCTGTGTACTCTTTTGTAAAGAAGACTATGGTGCAAAAACCTAAATTAGCTCCAGCTCAATCAGCAAACGCTTACTCTGCCACTTTTCTGCAAATGAGCCAACCAGTTACTTCCCTTGGATCGTATGCAGATGCTGCTAAGGCTAGTTCTATTCCGACAGAAAATGTTTCACCGCAAAATAATTCAACAAATACAAACTCAAACTTTAATTTTAATCGCCTTGAAGCCACTATTGAAAATCTTGTGCAAACTATAAACAATTTTACAACAAATATGACTAGCATGATGCAAGAAATGTTGCGAATGCAGAATACTCTGCTTCAAGCAATACTTAATAAGCCATGAACACGTTAACAATATGTTTCTGGAACGCAAACGGCATTCGCCAACATAAAAATGAACTTGAGCACTTCCTCACGGAGAAAAATATTGATATAATGTTAGTATCTGAGACTCATTTGACTTCGAGAAGTCTTTTTAAAATTTATGGCTACACTATATATGATACAAAGGACCCTAGAGGAAGGGCTTGCGGTGGATCAGCAATTCTAATAAAGTCAAGACTCAAGCACTATGTTCTTGATAACATTTTTGAAGAATACCTACAAGCAACAAATATTGGCATTGAAAGTTTTTGTTCAAATTTCGTTATATCATCAATTTACTCCCCTCCCAGATTTTCAATCACTGAGAATCAATATGAGGATTTCTACAAATCTCTTGGACCTTGTTTTGTAGCAGCTGGAGACTACAATGCGAAACATACGTTCTGGGGTTCGCGCCTTGTTACACCCAGAGGTCGAGCATTGTTCAACACTATTTCAAAAATGGGCTTGGATGTCATTTCGAGTGGGGAGCCCACTTATTGGCCTACTGACATACAAAAAATTCCGGATGTTATAGATTTTGGAGTCATAAAAAATATCTCTAGGGATTTAATTCAAGTTCAAACTTCTCTTGATCTTTCGTCCGATCACTACCCGACGATCATTACAATTTGTAGCCCATTAAGAAGTAACTTACCTGACCCATATGTGAAGATGATCAATCGTGTTAATTGGCTGGGGTTCAAAAAATATCTCAGCAGTCATTGTACGGAAAACATTACGCTTAGAACACCCGATTATATTGAATCGAACATTGCCAATCTCAGCGAGAACATTAAACAGGCTGCTGAACATGCCACTATCTCCCATCCGCAGATTGGGTTTAATAAAATTTATTCTACAGACATTGAACGTCTCGTACGTGAAAAAAGAAGGGCTAGAAGGGAATGGCAACAGCACAGATCACCACAAAATAAAATCAGATTTAAAGAGTGCACTAAACGACTCCAAGAGTTGCTTGCATCTGAAAAAATTGCATCTCTTAAAAATTATCTGGAGGGTATTGATGTTACACCGGCGTCTAATTACTCCTTGTGGCACGCTGCCAGAAAGCTTTAAACACCCGTTGAGTATAAGCCACCTCTACGCACATCTACCGGAGGTTGGGCAAGAAGCGATACTGAAAAAGGTAAAATATTTGCTGAGCACTTAAAATCGGTTTTTACGCCAAATATATGTACTGGTGTTGCTGATTTGCCGAATATAGTCGCTCTACCCCCTCAACACATAAAGTTTAAGACGCGTGATTTACAAAAATTAATTGCCGAACTCAACCCGAAGAAAGCTCCGGGTATTGATGGAATTAGTAATCAGATGCTGATGAACTTGCCTCGTATTGCAATGAGAATCCTGTTATTCATATTTAATGCTATTTTACGACTGGAGTATTATCCACACAACTGGAAACTTCCCAAGGTTAATATGATTCCAAAGCCGGGCAAAGATATAACAAAGGCTGAGTCATATAGGCCAATAAGTCTACTATCTACAATGTCAAAGCTTTTCGAAAAACTGCTCAAAACAAAATTGTCACCAATTCTAATTAGTAGTGGGTGCATACCAGACCATCAATTTGGTTTTAGAAGTCAGCATAGCACCATTGAACAAACTCACAGATTGGTTCAATTTATAAGAAGAACTTTTGAGGAAAAAAAGTATTGTTCTGCGCTGTTTATAGACATTTCCCAGGCATTTGATAAAGTGTGGCATGAAGGCCTAATATTAAAATTGAAGACTTACTTACCAATAAACATTTTAAATCTTGGAAAGTTACATTATTTCCCGTAAGTTCACTGTTGCGGAAGGAGACTTTACAAGTAGGCCTGAAACAATTTCATCTGGTGTGCCACAGGGGAGTATACTGGGACCAGTTTTATATTTAATTTATACTTATGATATGCCTGTGAGCAGTAGTATCCATACTTCCACATTTGCCGACGATACAACCTGCGTTAGTATGCATGAAAACCCTGATGAGGCATCTTGCAAACTCCAGGAACACATTAGCCAGATGGAGCTTTGGTTAAACTTATGGAGAATCAAGGTAAATGAACAAAAGTGTGTTCAAGTAACATTTACTTTACGAAGAGATACTTGTTCCCCCATTCGGATTAACAATCAAGTTGTTTCTCAACATTCACATGTGAAATATCTTGGTATACACCTTGATCGACGACTTACATGGAAACACCACATTGACTCTAAGTTAACTCAAATGAAACTTAAATTAACTCAGGTACATTGGCTGATTGGTCGAAATTCAACACTTAGCCTAGACTGTAAACTTTTAATATACAAGTCGCTTTTAAAGCCAATATGGTGCTACGGAATTCAACTATGGGGCACTGCTTCAGCTTCAAATGTAGAGAAAATTCAACGCAGGCAAAACAAAATTTTACGCATGATAACATCGGCTCCATGGTACATCAAAAATTCAAATATACATCGTGATTTGAATATGCCTCTAGTGACTGAGGAAATTGCAAAATACGCAGGCAAATATCTAACAGAACTTGAATCACATCCTAATCCGCTTGCTCGTAATATTTTGAACTTTACTGGACACATACGCCTAAAAAAGAGGGATACAAGGGCTCTTATTGACAGCACTCCAGATGGGACTTCCTGAAAATTCTTTTATTTTTAATATTTTTTCCTTTTGATTATCAATACTTATGTATTATATATAACTACTACTAAGCTTATGTCCGACACTGGTCGGGCCTAATTATATTTTTATATTTAAGATTTGAATACTTATTGTTAGTTCATATATGAAGATACAATAAATAAAATATCATGTAAAAAAAAAAAAATATTTAACTTCAACCCTTATGTTTTTTTCAAGGATAGACTTCTTCGGAAAAGAAATAGATAAGGAAATTTCTCTTTGAATTTTTGGTTTAGTGCCACCGCTCGAAACAAAAAGCACCGAAAATGAATTTAAAAAAGCACTGAGCACTAACTTCAAAATTTTTCGCGTCGAAAATTTCAAAAAGCACTAAAAACGGTGCAAAAAGCACCGAGTTGACAACGCTGACGCTCACCTACCCCAAATCACGGACAGTCTTAAATTCATACAAACATACTCATAGATACACACAAATTCCCACGGTTACATATTATACGAACACCTCGCCCCTCATAAATTCCTACAGATATACATACACAAATTCCCACGGTCATATATACACATACAATCGATCAATCTCATCAACACAAATCACGATCAGCCTTAAACTGATACAAACATACATACACGCAATCGATCTACCTCAACTACACTCCGCCCCCGGAAATGGTAGCCTGACTTAAACTCCCACCGACAGAAACGCCCACAAATGCCCATGATTACATATCACAACAACAACACCACCCACCCAAATCACGGACATCCACAAATTTCCACAGTCTGGCAACACTCACGATTTTCCCGTCGGCATTACAAAAAAAATAATCAGCCTTACTACGGTTCTCGATAATGTTCTTCGACTGTTGTCGTATTGGTTCTCGAAATTGTTTCTTTGTGGTACTACGTAAAATTTTCGACTGCAAGGAATTTGTAACAGAATAAAAAAGAAGAGAGTGACACAAAATGTTAAAATTAGTTGAATTTTATGAAGCAGTCTATTGCGAACTGTCAAAAATTATAACAATAATAAAAATAAATTGGTGCTAGCAAAAATTAAAAAGTTTAATTTTTTTGTGATAAATAAATTTAAATTAAATTATATTTAAATATTGATTTGTGCCTTATTTCCATTCTCTGGTGATGAAGATGAGTATCCCTTTAACGGTGTCATATATAGTAGATATATACATATATGGGTTGTTGAAACCTCCAGCCGTTGCAAGCCATTCAGTTTTGTTATGAAGAAGTTCTTTTAATTATATTTATAGTGCGCCCTCACTTTCATACATTCAGGCCCCGTACAAGATGGTGCTCTAAAGTATTTCTACCCATTCTGACTTTGTGTCCACTCTGCGTATGCTATTTTGGTACGATTGTGCCAGTTATGTATTTTTTAAGCATTTTTTTAACTGCTTCCTTGTGGTTATTTTCAATCTAAGATTATCCCCATTACATAGGAGCAGTTTCTATACAGTTTATTGACAAAAATATTTACCCCCTTATGCAAAAACGATTGTTAAATTTAAAGTTGGTTTAACAAACGAATTTGGTATGGCAAAACCGGTTTTAAAGCATGCTTTAACTTTAACAATCGTTTTTGCATAAGGGCATTACTCCTTTGATGCTTTAATAACTTGTAAATTTTGTTTGTTTCTTTGTCGAGCGAAATAAAATTAACGACTATTTTTGCAACTTTTGACGTTTGATTTCGAGAATCGTAGTACAAAAATTGTAAAAGAATTGTTAACAGCGATGTATTTTTATGACTTTCAAGGAACGTAGTTCCATAGTGTAAAAACGAGAAGTTTAAAGCTCGAATACGAGAATCGTAATAAGGCTGAATAATCTAAGTTTAACATTTGTTAACGCACTAATAATCCCAAATTATTATTTTACTTACTTTACTTGACTTATTTTACTTTTAGTAAAATATTTTTAATATTTTGTTTAATTATTTAAATTTCTTCGATCTTTTTGTTTTTACTTTGTTTTTATATTTATTAAGCTTGAGGTCTTATAAAAAGAATTAACAAATTTTATTTTGATTTCAATATTTCGTTGCCACAATGGGTAACTTTTTCAGGGAAAATATGTTTGTATAATAATTGACAATGAAAAGATATTTTTATAAAAAGGCGGTAAATCAAAAAACTTTAAGTACAATAATAAAATATATATCCAACAAACAGGACTTCCTATGGGTTCTCCAGCCTCTCCAATTATAGCTGACATTGTAATGAAGAAGTTATTAGATTGTTGTATTGAAAAAATTAAATATAAAACCGAAAATTGTTACAAAATACGTTGATGATTTGTTTTGTATAATCTCAGATCAATCAATTGACCATATGTTGACCACTTTACACTCATTTCATGATGATATAAAATTTACAATTGAAAAGGAATGTAATTCTAGAATTCCTTATTTAGACACAACAGTGATGAGAAAGGGAAATATATTATGTATAGATTGGTATCAGAAACCTACTTCATTAGGGAGGATTATCAATTATTACTCTTAATACCCAAATAGGATAATAATCAATACAGCAAAGAATCTAATTCAAAGAGTTCTGAGGATTAGTGGTATAGAATTTCATAGGATTAAAATAGAAAAGATAAAAGAAATTGTACTTAATAATAATTACCCTATTTCTTAGATATATGGATTAATAAGGCAATATAAAAACTGCAATAATTTGAACAGAAGAATAGTTACTGAACCAAAGATTTATAAATCACTAACTTATGTTCCTCTTTTGGCTGAAAGAATTCAAAATTCTAATTTTTATGACAGTATAAAATATATAATAGCACATAAAATGCATAACACATTAAATAGATTATTTAGCAAAACCAAAGATAGAATAGACAAATCAGAAATGTCAAATTTATACCCGTATTCTAACCTCTGTGACAATGACAAAATTATAACAAAACTGAGGAGAATGACTATTTGTATATTTTTGGTATTCTGAAAAATATTGTCATGAATCAAATATAACAAATTTGTCACCTTATGAAAAGCACATAACAAAATAAAATTGTATTAATTTTCCTTTTGATTTACTTTTTAGTTGTGAGAATTAAAGAAAAAAATCGTGATTATTGAAAAATGTATGCAAAAAAAATTATTTCTTACTGCTTTTTTTTTGCAAAAGTAAAGGAAAAATATTTTTCACTTTTTTCAAAATAACTTGTAGGGACTCCTGATTTTTTGCCAATATTTGCAAAAATGTAGCTACGGTAAAACTGGACAACTTTTGCGAATATATAATACAATTTGAACGTGTCTAGGCATGCTAATAGCTCATACAGACCACTTTTTACCTTTTAACACTTTTTTTGCACTTTTTGTTAGCATTTTTTTTAATAGAAGAATGAATATTTTGTTTCCACTTTTTCCAGCATAGCTTACAAGGACTGATAACTTTCTACTACCAATATTTGGCAAAGCAACAACAAAACCTTAAAATAGTAAATACTAAAATTTGCAACAAAATTAATGCAACAATAACAAAGAAAGAAAAAAAACTATAAAAGTAAAAAACTAAGTTTTTTAAGGTATAAAGTGGTCTTAAAGAGGTAAATAGGGCACCTAGATACGTTCAGATTATATTGATGTGTTCACAGAATTTGTCCAGCTTTTCCAAATATTGTTAGCAAACAATTAGAAGTGGCTGCAAGTTATTATGAAAAAAGTTTTTTTTTTTTTTTTTTTTACATATTTATTTATTGTATCTTCAAAAATGAACTAACAATAAGTAATCAAATCTTAAATCTAAATATAATTATTAGGCCCGACCAATATCGGACATAAGCTTAGTGATAGTTATAAATAATACATAAGTAGTGATAATCAAAAAGAAGTATTTTTAAGCAGTCCCATCTGGAGTGTTGGGTATAAGAGCCCTTGTGTCCCTCTTTTTTAAGCGGATGTGTCCAGTAAAGCTCAAAATATTACGGGCAAGCGGATTAGGATGTGACTCGAGTTTAGTTAAATATTTGCCTGCGTATTTTGCAATTTCTTCACTCACTAGTGGCATATTTAAATCACGATGAATATTTGAATTTTTAACGTACCATGGAGCAGATGTTATCAAACGTAAAATTTTGTTTTGCCTTCGTTGGATTCTCTCGACATTTGAAGCTGAAGCAGTGCCCCACAGCTGAATTCCATAGCACCATATTGGCTTCAAAAGCGACTTGTATATCAAAAGTTTGCAGTCTAGGCTGAGTGTTGAATTTCTGCCAATTAACCAATATATTTGAGTCAATTTAAGTTTCATTTGGGTTAACTTAGAGTCAATATGATATTTCCATGTAAGCCTTCGATCAAGGTGTATGCCAAGGTATTTGACTTGAGAATGTTGAGGAATATTTTGATTGTTGATTCGAATGGGGGAACAGGTATCTTTTCTTAGGGTAAACGTTATATGAACACACTTTTGTTCATTGACTTTAATTCTCCATAAGTTCAACCATATTTCAAGCTGGGTAATGTGTGCTTGGAGATTGCGGGATGCCTCATCAGGATTTTTGTGAATACTCAAACAGGCTGTATCATCGGCAAATGTAGAAGTGTGGATGTTATTGCTCACAGGCATATCACAAGTATATATTAGATACAAGACTGGCCCCAGAATACTACCCTGTGGCACACCAGAAGATATAGATTCGGGTACACTCATGAAGTCTCCTTCCACAACGGTAAATGTCCTATCAACAATATAACTTTCCAAAAGCTTTTGTATATTTATTGGTAGGTATGTCTTCAATTTTAAAACTAGGCCTTTGTGCCATACTTTGTCAAATGCCTGAGAAACATCAATAAAAAGGGCAGAACAATACTTCTTTTCTTCAAAAGTCCTCCTTATAATTTGAACCAATCTATGCGTTTGCTCAATAGTGCTATGCTGACTTCTAAAGCCAAATTGATGGTCCGGGATGCACCCAGTATCAGCTAAAATTGTGGACAATTTAGTCATGAGCAGCTTTTCGAAAAGCTTTGAAATTGTTGAAAGTAAGCTTATAGGCCTATATGACTCAGCCTTGGTAAGATCTTTGCCTGGCTTTGGAATCATTTTAATCTTGGCAAGTTTCCAGTTATGTGGAAAATACTGCATTCGTAAAATGGCATTAAAAATAAATAGCAAAATTCTTATTGCAATATGAGGCAAGTTCATCAGCATCTTGTTACTAATGCCATCAATACCTGGAGCTTTCTTAGGGTCGAGTTCAGCAACTATTTTTTGTAGTTCACGCATCTTAAACCTTAAGGGTCGAGGGGGTAGAGAGACTACACTCGGTAAATCGGCAGCACCCGTACATGAATTGGGAGTGAATACAGATTTTAAATGCTCAGAAAATAAGTTACCTTTCTCACTATCGCTTCTTTTCCCAGCCTCCAGTCGAAGTACGCAACGGGTCTTTTAAGATTTCTAGTAGCGCGCCATAAAGAGTAATTAGATGTTGACGTTACATCAAGACCTTCTAAATACTTTTCCAGTAATGCAGTCTTTTCCGACGATAGCAGCTCTTTGAGTCGTTTAGTACATTCTTTAAGTCTGATTTTATTTAGGGGTGATCGGTGTTGTTGCCATTCTCTTCTAGCTCTCCTTTTTTCACATACAAGACGTTCAATTTCCGTAGAATAAATTCTATTAAAGCCATTCTGCGGATAGGAAGTAGTGGCATGTTCAGCAGCCTGTTTAATGTATTCGTTAAGATTGGCAATATTAAATTCAATATCATCAGGTGATCTTAGCTGAATGTTTTCTACGCAGTGACTACTAATATATTTTTTTAATCCTAGCCAGTTGACCCTGTTAATCGTTTTCGCATATGAGTTAGTTAAATCCTTAGTGGGTTGAAAATTGTAACTATTGTGGGAGAGTGATCGGAGGACAGATCTACAGAGCCCTCTACGTGAATTAAGTCCCTATGGATATTTTTCGTGACGCCAAAATCTATAACATCTGGAATTTTTCTTACGTCAGTAGGCCAGTAAGTAGGCTCCCCACTCGAAATGACATCTAAGCCCATTTTTGAAATTGTATTAAACAACGCTCTACCTCTAGGTGTAACAAAACGCGAGCCCCAGTAAGTATGTTTTGCATTGTAGTCACCAGCTGCCACGAAACAAGATCCATGCGATTTGTAGAACTTCTCATACTGATCTTCGGTAACTGAAAATCTGGGAGGTGAGTAAATTGATGATATCACGAAGTTCGCACAAAAATTTTCTACGAAAATATTCGTAGCTTGCATATATTCTTCACTAACGTTCTCAAGGATATAGTGCTTGAGTCTTGACTTAATTAGAATTGCTGATCCACCGCATGCTCTCCCTCTCGGGTCCTTTGAATCATATAGAGTGTAACCATTTATTTTAAAGCAGCTTCTCGAAGTCAAGTGAGTCTCAGAGACCATCATTATATCAATATTTTTTTCCGTGAGGAAGTGCTCAAGTTCATTTTTATGTTGGCGAATGCCGTTTGCGTTCCAGAAACATAGTTTTAACGTGTTCATGGTTTGTTGACTAATGCTTGAAGCAGAGTATTCTGCATTCTCAGCATTTCTTGCATCATGCTAGTCATATTTGTTGTAAAGTTGTTTATAGTTAGCACCAGATTCTCAATAGTAGCTTCAAGACGACTAAAGTTAAAGCTAGAGTTTGCATTCGTTGAATTACTTGGCGGTGGAACATTTTGTGTGGGAATAGAACTAGTCTTAGCAGCATCGGCATACGATACACGTGAAGTTACTAGTTGGCTAGTTTGAGGAAGAGTGGCGGAGTAAGCATTTGCTGATTGAACTGGAGCTAATTTAGATTTTTGACCCATAGCCTGTTTAACGAAAGAATATACACGGCATCCTCTGTAATTAGCGGTGTGATTTTCTCCACAATTACTGCATTTTTTTCAGCTTGTACTTTTGGCTTGGTACAGTTAGCAGTACCATGCAATTCACCGCAGATAACACAAACTGTAGGTAATTTGCAGTAGGTTTTTGTGTGGCCATATTCTTGGCAATTATGGCACTGTACGGGACCTGAACGCTTACGTGGCTCTTCAACTGTGATTTTTCGGTGTAAAAGGTATTTTAGACTATAAATTGGGTGCGTCTCATTTTTCTTTAACTGTATATCATTCGGCTCCAGTTCAACACGAAATAGAGGCTGGGGAATCTTCTCTCTATTGATTATATTGGTAACAATTTTTACTTTAAATCCTTGTTCGATAAGTGCACATTTTACTTCTTCAGGCTCGACATATGAATCTATGCCCTTTAATACTATTTGTAGGCCTTTAGCACTCTTAAGTTGATATGTATAAAAATTTGTTTTATTTTTTTCAAACTCACTAACAATTTTTCGGAAATCTTTTTCATCATATATTTGGATTTTAGTTTCATCAATATTACCTCGTTTAATTGGAATGATGTGAAAAGTATTTTCACCAATGGTCGACAGTAGATTTTTTAGAAGCGCGTTTGAATTTTTTTTTCTCAGATAAATAGGTGGAGGCTTAAAAGACTTTTGCGATGATGCAGCGGGCTTGTCGTTTTTGTCTTGCAATAATGAAAAACGATTTTGACGATTGATAGAAGATGTGCTGTTATCCCTAGACATCTTTGGGGCGGATCCAATTTTAGTAGAATTTGGGCTTCGCCCGCGCTTTAAAATGGTTATATATCTGTCCATTCCTACTTGTACCTTTGGTTTTGTACTACTGTTGTCTTCAGTAACAACTTGTTTAATTGTTGACCACGAGCCCGAAGCGGATGATATCGCTGAGTTAAATGTAGAAGTACTAGGCAATAATGTCAACGATTCACTAGTTGGCATTGGACAAAGCGAAGTTGATCGCTGACGAAACTGTGGTTTTGCCGTTAGTAAAAGTCTATTATCAGATTTTTGATTTTTATTAAGAGCTTCAGAACTCACAGCAAGTCTATTATCAGATTTTTTATTGTTATTGTTATCATTATGAGCATCAAAACTCACAGTAAAATAGGCACTTCTGCCGTTAGAACTCACTTCACTATTTTTTTCCTCTGGGGTACTCATAAAGAGTATTCCTCAAGGGTATTTTGTATGTTTTTTTGTTTACGGTTTTTTTTTATTTTTGTTATTTCTATATGTAAAAATATTATCAAAGCAAAAAAATGCTTATTTATCAAAGTTAATATGTACTACGAATATTTTTTGTATGCTTTTTTTTTGTTTAGTTTGTATATAAGAAAAATTCCGCTATTACGTCTGTTCACTATGAAGGTACAACGAGAACTTTATTGTAGAAGACTGAAAAAAGTGAAACAAATTTTTTCCTTAATTTTGAAAAAAATGCAGGAAATAATTTTTTTGGCATAAGATGTAACAAGATTTTTTGGTATAGGGACTTACTACTCTCATGTAGTGTTATCGAACCATTAGCGGAATCCGGTGTGTGATGCAAATTGTTTTGCGTAAGAGTAAATGCATAATATCGTTGCTTTTCTTTAAAATCCAACAACAAAATACACACACAATAAAAAAAAACTACGATATTTTACACTTGCACTTACGCCATACAATTTGCATCAAACATCGAATATTACCATTAATTTCGATTTCTACATGCAGGAACCCCTCATTTTGTGAGGTTCGGAAAAAAAATATTCGAGCCAAAAAATGGTGGCTGTCAGATGGGGGCAAAGGTCTCCGCATGGTCCCCATACAAAAAAATAGTTTTTTGAAGATTTTTTTTTAAGAAATCCGCTTTTTCCGCTTTTATGTTGCGTCGTTGACAACGAGTTTTGGCAACATCTTTAGCAACCCAGAGGCGACTTTAAGGAATTTCTTGCAATGGTGTTACTGTTTCTAGGTGAAGGTATAAAAAAGATTCACTTCGCACCACCAGGACCCATCAGTCATGCTCGTTGGATGGTGAAAGGGATATACTGCTTAAAATTTTCTTATTTCGAGAATATCTGGGTTTAACCAAGAATGAATTTGATGGAGTCCGCGAGGTCAGTATATTAATCGTCACACTTTATGTAAAAGCTTGGTTTAGTGCGACTAAGGCCATCGAAGCTCCAAATAACGATTTGAGCTTTTTAAAAGCCATTGCTCATTATGATGCAATTGATAATACAGTTTCGCAGCGTTTGGTGAAGAAATTTTGTGGACATCTCTGGTACCTTAGTGATGAATCTGTTGCTCTCGCATTATTTGACCAGAATGTTACCTGTGACATCAAAAGGAAAATGGCGAATGATATTCGTTTTTTTGAAGAAGACAGAGACAGAAAAATATGAGGAAGAGTTGTCCGACTAAGAGGTGGACGAATCATCAAACGAAGACACCGACGGCGTAGATGATAATGAGGCAAAAGACGACAAAATAAATAGCGGCGTCAGTGAAGAGAAAGGTTAACTCCCACAGAAGTACTACAAAAAGTAATGAAGGATTTGAGCCACTATGTAACACCTGGGACAGCAAACTTTTTTCCACGCTTTGGCTTACCAACAACTTTTTTAAATAGCGATCCACAAACCTGGGAACAACGTGAAGACTATAAGCAAGCGCTAAAGATATTGTAAAAACTCCATGTTGTCAACTACGCTGCCGAAAGAGGCGTAAAATTAATAGAAGATTATAGCAGTGCGTTATGCCGCGACGAAGAAGAACAAATATTTTTACTTCAAGTCGTTGCCCAAAATAGAAAAATGTATCCAACACATGCCAAAAATAAATTAGTTATTTGACAAAGAATTCTTTTTTTTGTATGGGGATCACCTTAATGGTTGAAGATAGACGATAAGTATGTTCAGAGAAAATCTTTGTATTTAAAAAATATTGGAGTCGATCATACATTTGACTTCGATAGGAACGCGCTAGGGGCAATTAGAGCCCTGCGAGTAAATTTTGTACAAATTCCGCCTTTGTATGGGAGCCCCCTTAATGAGTCGAGATAGGACATAGGTATGTTCGGATGTAATGTTGAAGATAAAAAATTATTGTGGGTCGGTTTTACATTTTACCACCTAGGAGGCAACATAAAAGCGGAAAAAGCGGATTTCTTAAAAAAAATCTTCAAAAAACTATTTTTTTGTATGGGGACCACCTTAATGGTTGAAGATAGACGATAAGTATGTTCAGAGAAAATCTTTGTAATGAAAAAATATTGGAAGTCGGTCATACATTTGACTTCAATAGGTACGACCTAGGGGGAGTTAGAGCACTGCGAATTTTATAAAAATTTATCCTTTGTATGGGAGCCCCCTTAAGAAGAGGAGTTAGGCGGTCGGTCTGTTGAAAAAATATGTTGGGCGGAGAAAATTAATGGGTGCTCGTCATACATTTGACCCTGGTAGCGGTGACCCCGGGAAAGTTATATGATTTTTTGTATTTTTTTTTTTTGCTTTTACCCTCAACTTTGAGCACGAAGCGAAGACCTTTGCCCCCATCTGACCGCCACCATTTTTTGGCTCGAATATTTTTTTCCGAACCTCACAAAATGAGGGGTTTTTGCAAGTCGAAATCTCATTACTAAGAATTCCCATATAACACTATGCCATAGCTAACCTGACCAGACATCCCGCTTTAGGCGGGATTATCCCGCTTTTCTGAGGTTGATCCCGCCTTGAATTTTTATCCCGCTTTATCCCGCTTTTAAGAGTTTTGAAATTTCTTATCTCTTAATATATTTTTATTAATATGTAACTGATAAAAATTTATTCCAAATTTTTTTTAGTGTAGTTATTGTTTTTTTTTTGGATCTGGCAGCTCCTCAAATGAAAAAAATAAAAATACAAACGTACACACTCAAAGATCCTTTTGTTACATGGCATTATATGTGCAGTCATTCTGCTGCTTTAGGAATTTATTACCAAGAGGGCTTATTAGGAGAATAACAACTGGCATTCACCAAACTGTCAATAATAAAATAAAAAGTTCTTGCTTATTTTTTTATAAAGAGTTTGACACATTGGTGTAGTCAGTTGATGATAATATGGACTAACAAGGCCACTTGCTATCATTCGCCTTAAGTTTTTGTACATTGTTTTGTATAAAAATCTTATTTTGTTTTTTAAATGAAGTCAAAAAATCTTTAATTTTATTTATTTTACGTTACTAAATAAAAATTTTTGTTAATAAAAACTTTTGTTTATTTAAAATCGATTCTTTTGAGTTAAAAACTGTGTTTCCTAAGTACATACGAAACTTTTTATGTGCGTATTACACATCCCGCTTTCAAATAGTTGTTTATTTAAAAATCCCGCTTTTTGGCCGTATTTTCGTCAAAATCCCGCTTTTTGAACGATCGTGTCCCGCTTTTTGTAAAAAGCTTCTGGTCACGTTAGCCATAGCTAATGTACATAAATGCAAGATAACCCCTCTCAGTCAAGAAAAAATGCTTATTTTCTCCGTTCATAACAAATTTTTTTTATTATTTTTTAAATAAATAAATATAGTTTTCAATTTGATAAAAATCTCACCATAGTATGTTGAAAGCTCAAAAAAGCTTTTTAAGCTTTTTATTGTCATATGAACAAGAGAATACCATCACAATTTTATTTAAAAATATATAACAAGAAACTTGACAAAATTGTATGACAAAAAAATTTGTCACAATTTATTAGAATACGGGTATTAGCGTATTAAAGACAATGTGGAGGTATTGATAGTGAAAATTGTAATAAGGTATATATAGGTACTACAAAAAATTAATTAAAAACTAGGATTTCTGACCAAAAATACAGACACATTACTCCCACACCAAAAATAGCCTTAACATTACATTGCAGAGACAAAAATCATTACCCAGATTTTAATAATACATTGATTTTGGACAAAGAAAATAATTTCAGACGTAGATATATGTTAGAAATGTTACATATTATAAAAGTTCAATTAACACAACGAATAAACTACAAAACAGATACACTAAATGTTGCACAATGTTATAGACATTTAGTTAATAGATAACAGAATGTAAAACATTTTTCAAACTGTAAAAGACACCAACATTTAAAATAAGTCTTGTTATGTGTTTTTTCAGTTAAAATACTATTTTTCAATGTATAACAAACTTCATATTATAATTTTTGAGTTTTTTGATTTACCGCCTTTTTATAAAAATATCTTTTCATTGTCAATTATTATACAAACATATTTTCTCTGAAGAAGTTACCCATTGTGGGAACGAAATATTGGAATCAAAATAAAATTTGTTAATTATTTTTATAAAAAATAAGATCTCAAGCTTAATAAATATAAAAACATATATTTTGTTTAATAATATATATATATATATATATATATATATATAATATATATATATATATATATATATACATATATATATATATATATATATATATATATATATATATATATATATATATATATAATATATATATATACATATATATCTTTTAATAGCACGTATTGGAATCTTTCATTTGACTGGAGCAATAATATATTAATATGAATTTGATTTGCTCCTTATGTTACATAACACGGTCCCATGAGTGATGTTCCATTACGGCCAAATATATTTATGCTCACATCATTTTGATTTTCGAAGTTTTTTAACTGCTTCAATAGTAGTGGAAACTCTAGGCCTTCAAAATTTAATACCATTGCCACTATCTTAATTGGCTCATAAGACAGATTTGGAATATTATAATTTCTGTAGTTTTTTCGGCGTTTACGATTCAGAGCGCTATTTACATCCAAAGCCGCAATGACACATTGAAAGCAATTACCATCAGAGTTCTGGATATTTGTACATGTATGTTTTGTTGCAAATATTTTTTGAGAGAGGGATAAAACTCGACCCTCTTATTATGAACGTCTTGTTTATGTTAACTTTAAGAGAATTTATTGAAAGCAAGGTCCATCCGCTATCCCTCTCTTGAAATTCTTCTATTTTGGATCTTAATTCTACGGTCTGTTTCTTGTACATCTCCTCTATGTCATCAGCAAAGTCATCATCACCATTTTTAGAATTTGTAGAAGCTGGGAAACATTGATCTAACATCATTCACCATCTTCAAATAATCACATGTGAACTTCATATTCAATATTAAATAACCAGTTGATAGGATCACATCATCACAATCCTCGCAATGTTTTTAAGATATTGATTACTAGCACTTTTAGTATCCAGTAATATATGTATTTATATCGATGGCTTAATTTAATATAAAAAGGGCGTATCCCGATTTTTTTCGAAATCGCGATTTTAAAGTTTTCTGCGATGCAACGTATTATTGTATCCTCCTTGAAGATCTTAGTACGTCACAGTTAAAAATCAAGGTCTAATGGCCACTTGAAAAATTATTTCTGCATGTAATGCTTTAGATTTTCTTCCGTTTTTTTGCTTCTCCTATAAAATATGGAAAATTCGAGTTCCGCGATTCTCTTATTAAGCCATCGATATATAAATATTTTTTTTGCATATTTAAAAAGTTTGCAACAAACTTAAAGCCGTTGGAATCAGATGTTATTTAAAAAGTTATGAGGCCAACAAGGTTTTTCATGCCCGAGGTAGTAAACTTTGACACTCTGTCGATAACCATGTGTTCCAACAGGGTAGTTAAAATTTTAATATTCTTAAAGCTAAGGCCTTCTTCTATACAATATTTTGTTATCGGATCGCAAGCACACATACAGCTTTATTACCTTTTTTTATTTGGAAACACTGTGTGGAGGTGCTGGTGGCCAAAAGTCAAGTTTAACTTTCTTGTCTTTAGAAAATCACACTAATTACTAAAAAATATTTCGTTCTGTAAAAGGAATTGAAAATACTAAACTTGAGTTCGATTAAAAATTTATTCCGGATTAAAGTTTTTAAAAACAGCAATAAAATTCTGAACATGTTCTTAAAATAAAATGATTTTTAAAACTTTTCAGGCTTAACATACAATGTTTAAATATTTTTCAAGTGCCTATATTAAATAAAAACTGTTAAAATATTCCTGTTGTAGAGAACTGGAGCAGCTTCAAAATGAGAAAAGGAAAGCTTTAGTGGAGCACGAACATTCTAAATTAGCTCAAATAGATGAACGTTTGAAAACTGAACTTCGTGAGTGGAAGGATCAATTAATACCACGTAAACAGGTAAAACATATTTGTTATTCGTCTTTTTTTTAATAATATGCTTTCTTTGATTATTTAAATTTAATACATATGTATATGTCCAAAACTTTCCAATACCAATGATCGTTGGAAGTTTAACCGTTTTTTAATTCTTTCTTCTACAATATTCCCATGCTACCGTTTGGCTGTTAGTATTTGGATAATATAATTCTTAAATTTTGAACTAAAATAATCATAAATTGCCTAATAACAGAATTTCAATATGACTGCATTTTTCTTTCCCTATCGGCGTTATTATCTTTACTTGTTAATTACACTAGTTTACACTGAAAATGTACATTTGATGAGTGGTGATTTTTCTTATGTATTTTCTTCCGCTGAATTCGAAAATCAAGGTTAATTTTTTTTTAATGAAAAGTTTTTGAGATATCGTGATTTTTTCAGTTTTTCGACCTTTTTTCACTTGACCAATCATATCTCGATCTAGAAATGTCCGATTGGGTCGTTCTTGGTATTCAAATGCAAGGTATTGAAATGACAAATAAATGTGTATAATCGAATCTTTAATTGGTAAAGCGGTTCAAAATATATCTATGAAAAAAGGGCACATTTTCAAAAATATCATATTTTACAGTGATTCTATGCCGACAGAAAAGTAGAAATCGTTAAAAAAAACGTCTAGTTTCTGCTCATGTACGTAAAGATAATACTTTAACGTAAGACCAAAGACCAACCAGAAGAAAATCGACCGAAAAATTACAAAGTTATAAACAATGGAGTGAATAAATCCATATCCCATTTTTTTTCGAATATATTATTTTTTTCGACAATTTATGAGTTAAGTTGCTCACACGTAAATATATTGAATTTATTATTTGTTTTTTTATGTATTTTGACTTTGTTATTACTATTATAATATTATAATAATTATTATTCGTACTAATAAGCAGCTGACTCTTGCTATATCTTGATATTTATATTTCTTTGGTATAGGAAGATGGTTTTATATTGATAGCCTCTTGGTTTATTGGTAATGTATATTAGTTCTCACGTTGTCGCTAGAGTTTTTAGATTTTATTCCAAACAAAGGAACCTTAGAACAGTGACATTTTGTTTTGACATCTTCTATAAAACGCAGTGTCCATGATGTAATTACACAGGTGACTGCATAAGGATTTGTTATACAAAAATACGGCAACCATACCTGTGAAAAGAACCGAAGAATGCCAAAAGTACAAAAATAATTGTACCAAAAACAAAACAAGATCTAAGTTTTTGACATTCTTCAGCTACGAAGCACATAGAGCAAAAAATTATCAGCTGAAGTAGCGCTGCCACCTGGTTAAGGCCGTTTCACACTATAATACAAGTATTAATACTTTTGTGGAAAATACAACTCTGACATGTTGAGTTGTTATTGTTTTTTTTAAATTTTTGAAACAGAAATTAGATTAGGGATGCATTTTCGTCAAAAATAATAATACTTGTATTATAGTGTGAACCGGCCTTTATATACACCTTGATAGTGGCGTTGGTTGTATATTATGGGAACTTAAAAATTTGATTGAAATTATATTTCATTGTGTTCACCAAAATGCCTAAAAGAAAACGAGATTTTAAGTGCGTAAACAATCCAAATAATTTCTGTTACGTCTGCGGCAATTTTGTCCCTCAACGAAATAGAAGTAGATTCACCGATTCATTACAACAGAATTATCTGCAATATTTTGGAATATCACCTGCAACTTTTCATGAGAAATGGACACCAAATAATGTTTGTTTATTGTGCCATATAACTATATAACTCTTGCCGAGTTTGCTTGTGGTTCACCACAGTAAGATTAATTTATGTATACAAGTGAATTAGTAATAAAGTGAATTTTTATATCAAATTAGACGATACATGAAATTCGGTGTACCGATGATATGGAGAGAGTCGCTCTGCCATTCGGTTGATTGTTACTTTTGCCTGAGCGAATCCACTGGTTTTGGAAATGGGTTTATGCGACAGCAGCATCTGCCTCGCTTCCAGTTCCACATTATAGTGAATTTCTTCATCCTAAGTGCCCCGATTCAACGATTGAATTTTTCGAACAATCACAACAGACAGAAACAAGCAGTAATAATGAATTTAAGCAGGAGTCGCAATTGCAACATTTTACGCAGCCTGAACTGAATGATTTGGTGGGAGATCTTGAGCTGTCAAAGGAAAAAGCGGAGTTACTTGCATCGCGCCTGAAGCAACTGAACTGTTTGGCTCCGGGAGTTAATGGAACATTTTACAGAAACCGTGACAAACCTTACACACAACATTTTAAGAAGGAAAACGACATATGCTACTGCAACGATATTCCTGCATTGTTTGAGCAACTCGGAGAGCCTTATGATCCAAATGAGTGGCGCAGTAGTATATTTATGGGCATTCTGGCACACGTGTATTTTCCCCATAAGGATCAAGTAGTATATTTATGGGCATTCTGGCACAGTAGTATATTTATGGGCATTCTGGCACACGTGTATTTTCCCCATAAGGATCAAGTAGTATATTTATGGGCATTCTGGCACAGTAGTATATTTATGGGCATTCTGGCACACGTGTATTTTCCCCATAAGGATCAAGTAGTATATTTATGGGCATTCTGTCACAGTAGTATATTTATGGGCATTCTGGCACACGTGTATTTTCCCCATAAGGATCAAGTAGTATATTTATGGGCATTCTGGCACAGTAGTATATTTATGGGCATTCTGGCACACGTGTATTTTCCCCATAAGGATCAAGTAGTATATTTATGGGCATTCTGGCACAGTAGTATATTTATGGGCATTCTGGCACACGTGTATTTTCCCCATAAGGATCAAGTAGTATATTTATGGGCATTCTGGCACACGTGTATAGTTAGATCTAATTAGAATAGTAGATCATTCTAATTAGTATATATATGTGCATTCCAATACATGTATTTTCCCATTAGGAATGATATTCCAATACATGTATTTTCGCATAAGGACGGATATTCCAATACATGTATTTTCTCATAAGAAAGGATATTTTAATACATACATATATTCCTACAACAAAGTTAACTTAAAATGAGAATATATATTTTTCTCATAAAAAGTTTAACGAAGACATTTTTGTAAATGGAACAATTCGAATGAGATTCTCATTTGAGTAATTCTATTAAAATGAGAGTTCGATTGACTCACAAATATGTATATAAAAGACCAATTAGAAATTAGTTTTAGTTATTGTTATTCAAAGATCCTTGAAATTACGTTCAACAACAATGGTAAGAATGAAGTTTAACATAATATTAGAATTTTTATTTATTATATGAAAGTTTAAGAAATACATATAAAATTTAACTAATTTTTGTTTGTTTTTAGATCTATCAACAAATAATTAACATTGCCCAAGGAATAAAATCAGAATACACAAAAGTTGATGATATTCCCTTAAATGAACCTTACAAGATTTTAAATTTTGAATGGAAGGTTACACAATATGGATCCAAAGTTATTGCATATTTAAACAACAATAAGTGGTTTTATCTTCCGCAAAGAATTGTTAAATATTTAAACAGAGAGGATCCTTACTTATCAAAAATGAATGACAAAATTTGGACAATTATTTACAAAGGACGTCAATCACCAAATGGTTCAGCAATATTCGAACTAAACTATAGCTAAATTTTTTATTTGTCATAAGAAATTTTATGTAGTTACACAATTTTTAAAACAATAAATATATTTAGTAAAGTGAAGTGAGCCCCTATTATTTATTGATTTTTGTTTTTATGTTAAACATGCACATGCACGTTAACAAAGTGAATTTGAAATCCATTTCAAGAAAATTTATGCCCCTATCACGGTTTTCAACTAAACTCAGTTTGGTCGCCTAAGAGTAGACCAAACTTACACACGACCAAACTGTTTTTTAGTATTATGAACCACAACTGCTTCTTAGTTGAAATTGTCATCGCGTTGCCAACTTAAAATATTTAGTTTGACAGAAAGCAATTAATTTGTGTGAAAATTTAAAATACAAAGTTTTAGAAAAAATATTGTTTTGTATGATTTAGTTCAATGAAATCATACTAAATGGATACAAATATATGTAGATTTATTTTATGACGACGAAAATGAAGTCGCAAATATAGATGTACTACGTATCGAAGGAAAGAAAGAAATTCGTGATGATTCTAACCATCATGAACTACCCAATGCAAGGTAAGGAATAATCAAAATAGGGAACGAATTCTTTAAAAAATAATTTTGGAATGTTAAGAAAATTTTGTTATGAAGCATAATCAATATTTCCAGTTACGATTTTTCCATATTTTCTACTTTTTACCTGTAACTAGAAAAACCCAACCACCGACTCAACTACTTGAAAACAGTTGTGTATACTCAACGTTTTTCTCAACCAAACTTACTCATAGTTGTAAATGATAGTACCAAAATACAACTGAAAACTCAACTGTTAATTTAGTGGAGAATGGTAATGCAAATTTATCAATCACAACCAAACTATTTTAAAAGTTGAAAACCGTGATAGGGGCATTAGTTAAAAAAAATTTAAATAAATGCATATATTTCAAATTCATTTAAATTTTATGAAAATGAGAGTTTATGCTTAAAATAAGTTATCTTATTTATTTTCATTTTAAGAAAAAGGATAGGACATTTAAAAATTTGATGAAAGTTAAACATGCATGTACAAGACATGAAATTTAAACATGCATGTGCAAGACACATGGTCATATGTATATGTATGCATTACAAGTTTTTATTACTTTTTGCACTTATATAGAAATTTTCAAAATTCTCACCAAAAAAATAAATTACATGAAAAAATATTCCTATAAGGAAGGATATTTCCATTGCATGTAGTGCGTAAGCATGCTTTTGCATGCTTTTTCATGTCATAGCATTTAGATGTATTTTGCTTTACTCTAATTTTCATTTTCAAAGAAAAAAAAGATAGGACATTTAAAAATTAACATGCACATGCAAGACACATGATATTAAGTATTTTTAAAGTATTAAGAACGAGAGACATGCGTATGCATGCTTTTTGCGCGTGTAGATTTACGTGGGTGCCTTGGTGAAATTTACATTTTATTTGTTCTGAGAAAAAGGGTATGCGAAAAAACTAATTATAAAAAAAATATCTTTCTATGAAGGACAAACAAATATTTTTCCTTTATTGCTTAAACTCACTAATTTACAAGATCATAAATGTAGATAAATATGAAGATTTTCCAATTACAGGTAATTTTCTATAGATGAATGTATGCATATATTGCGTGTAGAAAAAAAAAGTATAAAATAAAACATTTTTCTGAACAAAATTCTAGTCTTGTGACATTATTCAAAAACGAAGTGTTGTGTGAAAAAAAAACTAAAATAATATTTAAAAATGAATAGTAACAAATTATATTGTGAAATATGTCAAATAGTTACTTTTTCAAACAGTTCAAACAAAAAACGCCATTATCTGAATCAACATGGAATAAAATTAAAAATTAAAAAATTTTGGGATACTCCTTTATATAGGAGAATAATTAACAAAAATAAGGAAATGAGAGAATCTAAACCATCAACATCAACATCTACTGAGCCCGCAACATCGACATCTACTATAGCAGTCGCAACACCTACAGCAATTACAGAATCATCAACAGCAACACACGAGAGCTACCATCATCTATTAGAAGGCGATGAAGATATATTTTTAAACATTAAAGAGCCCATCGATATTAGGGAGGTAATAGTTTTACCACCGGTGGATGTAGCAGCATATTTATTGTTACATGATGGGCAGGATGAAATTCTTTTAGACGCATTAAGAAGGGTCGAAAATATGGGTTAATAGAATAATGTAAAATATTTTTCCATTTTTTATTATTAAATAAATGAATATGTTTTTTTTTCTTTTAAATAAATATTTTTATTATCTAAACTTTTTGAAAATTACAGTTTTTACATTTACTGACATTATATATGTTATAATAGAATTTCATTAGTTTGTTTGCTTCTTCCTCTATTCTCATATTTTGTCTTCTTTTGTATGAACATGAACAAGTGTCGGGTCCACAAGTTTCATTCTCATTAGACCATGAACAATCTTCATAATGCTCTCCAAATTTGTTTTTCGTTGTTTTTAAGTTATTTACTTCTTCGAGATGTGATTGAATATTAATCAGTTTATATCTATCTTCGTTGGAGACAATGTGTGAACATCTTTTTAAAAATTCATATATATCGTTGAGTAACATCCTTACAAATAAGTGTGACTGAGTATGTAGACCAAATGTTTGTGAATAAACAATAATGTTATTACAGTTAACATTTATATAAATTGTATACAAGTACTTTTTAGTTTATGTATATCTATAATTATTAGTCTCTTAAACTAACTAAAAATAAAGTTATATCAATTTTCTAATTTCGTTTGTTAGTGGAATATATTCAAATATTTTATCATGAATAATTAAACAATACGCAGATGTATTAGGTAATATATTTTTTGAAGTCTTCAATTCAATTCTAATATCGATTGGTCCAGTTTTGACTAATTCATTTTGATGTGTAACATCCAAGACAGCTATTGGCGCCATAGTTTTGAAGTTTCTGGTGTTAATAATGGTTGGGTGTTGCGTGAATAATAACTTTGTTGAAATTTTAAGTACATGTCATATAGAATAGCAAAACGATTTCTATCAAACTTAAGATTTAAATCATCATAAGGATATGTATCAGAGTTAAGATGTACTTTTACATCACTTAAATCACAATGTTGAAACTTGTTGTCATTATTTCGAAGACCTAACAATAGGAAGCGTGGTCTTTCGTTGTGAGCAGCTAGCTTAACATTCCACAAAACTGTTGTACTTTCTGGAAGTGAAGGATAATAATACATATCCCAACTTCTAAAACATATACTTAATGGATGACGGTTATTTATTGTTTTATATATCTGCAATTTGTATGCATCAGCAAGTTGAATTTGTGGTACTTTCCAAGTTATATTTAAAATTGTTAACTTGGTTTTTTCAGTTGATAGTTGAGATTTAAAAACTTGCTTATCATCTTTAGATCGTAACAGAATCAATTCATGCTTAGAGTTAACTATTATTTTGTGAAAATCTTCGGCAAATCCAAGTAGTAATTTTAGTGGTACACAAAAATTAAAATATCCATTTTCGGGTATAAGACTATCATTGTTAAATGGTGACCATCCTGCATTTAGTAGACTATCACTTTCAAATTTATTCAACGAAACATAGTTTTTTAATTCTGTTGCAATACCCAAATGACGTGTGCGATCAATTTCTATACCATTAATTTCATAACGAATTTCATCAAATAGGTGTGCCATACAATTGTTTAAGAGACGTATGGATGTAGAAACTGTTGAATCTTCCTTTGTTGCAAGACCTTCGATATATAGAAAACTTTCACTTGGTAAAACATACAAATCTTGGTTTTGAATTGATATACGAATTTCATCATTATTTTTAAATGACTGTAAATATGATGTATAACTGTGGTACTCCTTCTTGATAATTGAATTATCCACTTGAGGCTTTTGCAATATATTAATTATACTACTCATTTGTTTGTTTTCCTTGGTTGTAACTACGTGATTAATTTTATTATTTTAATTTAAATCCTAAACTTTTTAAAAAATGCTGATTATTATTGTATTTTTAACTTTTTGAAAAAATTTGATGAATTTTCACCTTCGTCTTCGGCTGATGGTGATTGAATAAATGTTAAATCATTCGATAGATCACTTTTGTTGTATATTATCATTCTTTCATAGGCTTTAAATGCAATCGTATTGTTATTTTTTCACCGCGAAAGTTTATTAAGTTTCCGTCTTGGTCAACAACTTTCAAAATTATATTATTTATTGTTCTTGAATTTACAGGTAAGTATATTACAGTGGTTGGAGTCTCTGTTATTTTATATCCAGGACTAACGTTAAGCGAAAACTGATGTAAAATATGCGTAGACATGTTTATATACGAACCGCATACAATATTGCATTCAACGATTACTGTATTAATTTTGGTTATATCTATCGTTTTATCGGAGTAATGTTCTATTCCAGGTGCTAGTACTTTTCTACTAAAGCGTAATAATGATCCAATTGAGGATTTTTTATTAAAATAAATTAAATCAGAAGTGCTTTTTATACATGTTTGTAGTGTATTATAATTTGCTCGTACATCAAGAGAACCGGTTGGATTCATATCATGATATTTAATTTTTAGTAGTTCAGCTATATCAGTTAATTCATATGACCCAACTGGAACTGTTATTTCATGATTTCCAATATGAAATAAATTGTTTTCAACATCTACATTTGGAATTGAATGATATGTATCAAAACTTATTAAGCCGCAAACATAATTTTCATTTAGTTCAATTGGCGGAAAATAGTTTGCGACAAGATGCGAAGAGTCTCCGTTTAAAGTTAATGTAATTGACATTTTAGTGGTTCATGAATGATTAAGTTAATTATTAAATTTTTCACAGTTTTTATTATTAATCATAATTTATATTAATCCAAGAATTATGTTCTGAAGAAAAACCAAGCCATTTAACATAAATTTTGTTGCTTTTCCTTTTCAAAACCTTTTCAACCAAATAAGTTTCACCCGAACAACAGCGCTACACTAAGGGCAAATCTCAACACGCTTACACTAAGGGCAAATCCGTTGAGACCGCTTTGCATTCGCTTGTAGGTTACTTAGAGAAATCACTCGAGCATAAAAACTATACCTTGGCAGCCTTCATGGACATTGAAGGTGCCTTTAATAACATTGATCCAACGGTAATCATTCAGTCTCTCAGGGAGCTGGGGATTGACCGAGGGATTTATCGGCTCATTGAAAATCTGCTTCTATGCAGAACCATCAATTCCACCATGGGAGCAGTCACCATCACAAGGCAGGCCCACAGAGGTACACCTCAGGGTGGTGTGCTCTCACCACTACTGTGGAATGTGACAATCAACAATCTGCTTAGAAAATTGGAATCCTTGAGCATTAAAACCGTTGCATACGCAGATGATGTAGCGATAGCAATATCAGGATTTCACTTAGATACGATATCGCAAAGGCTAGAAACAGCACTAAATGAGGTTAATGCTTGGTGCTCTAGTTGCGGCCTGAGTGTCAACCCGACCAAAACGGAACTAGTACTCTTCACCAGGAGATACAAAGTTCCACAATTCATTCCCCCGGCATTGAATGGTACTGTACTTACCATGTCGAAAAGTGCCAAATATCTAGGTGTTGTTCTAGATAGTAAACTCTCCTGGAGGGAAAATCTTCAGGTGAGAATAGAGAAAGCCGCTATGGCAATGTACATCTGTAGGAAAGCAATTGGCTCTACTTGGGGAATTAACCCCAAAGGAGTCGGTTGGATACTAGAGATGGTCATAAAACCTATCCTATTTTATGGGGTCTCGGTCTGGTGGAAAGCACTAGAATCAGCGGGAAACCAGGCCCGTATAGAAGGTATTCTACGCAAAGCGGCACTTATGATAACAGGTGCCCTTAGATCCACGCCGACAAAGGCACTCTTCGCTATGCTTTGTTGCTTCCTGTGGACTTAATGGCTAGAAAACTGGCCCTACATACGGCCGTTAGGCTGAACGCAATAGGCGTATGGAACTATAGACCATGGGGTCACGCCAGCATCCTAAATACAGCGAACAATATACCTAAACCCATTGACTACTGCACTCCCAAACCCTACTTCAATAGGAATTTCAATATCTCTTTGACAGAAGGGTTCTCCCCAGTGGACAGAGCCGTGCAGGTTTTCACGGACGGCTCTATACGAAGGGGAAGAGTTGGAGGGGGGATATATATTCCAGATTTTGGAATTGAAATATCCTTCAGACTCCCGGACGAATGTAGCATATTACAGGCAGAAATATCCGCCATAAAAAGAGCAACACACTGGTTGAGTTATTATCGGATACACAATAGTAATATCCAGATAATAACGGACAGCCAACCCGCGATCAAAACCCTTGCAGGTGTATATTCTACATCATTACTTGTCCAAGAATGCCGCACAGTCCTGGATGAACTGGCGCAGCACGCAACCATCACACTATACTGGGTGCGTGGACACGGAACTACTTCAGGCAATATAGTTGCGGATGAACTAGCAAAGAGAGGAACCCTACTCGGGGAAGTCGATGACAATCTCTGTGGGCTCCCTCTGTCGTCTTGTTGGAGACGCTTCGATACTGCCTTTCTTAATTCAGCTCAGGAAAGATGGCGTAATGAGCCTACCTGCGTTATATCGAGAATCCTTTGGCCTCGTCTAGATACTAAAAGAACCAGTAACCTCATTAGCTTTACCAGAAAGCATCTGAGGAATCTCCTGGCCACACTTACAGGCCACTGCACTTTCGGGACCCACGCTAAACGTATGGGTCTCCCGTATAATGACTACTGTTACAGCTGCAATGATGAGGAAGAGGAGGAAAGCATTTCGCATCTTCTCTGCTTCTGTCCTGCTTTGGAGGATCTCCGTCTGCACTTCCTTGGCAGAATATCCTTCAATAGCTTGTCCGAGTTATCGGAAATAGGACTTAGAAACCTAAGTCTATACATTAGGAGCAGCGGCTGGTATGGCCGCTAGCCTTCACGGCATGTGTATGTACTAGACCCTCTCCTTGTCCCACTTTTTCACTTCTTCTCTACTCTACTCTCCATCTATATCCTCTCCATCTATATTCTCCCTATACTTCCGGTCTCCCCCCTTATTCTTATACTTTCAACTTACAGGCAGCACAAAGGGATCATCGTATTGGACCCAAGTGAGCTAGACTCCTATATTTTCATTCTTCACTAGCAGCCTGCTAACCTAACCTAACCTAAATAAGTTTCAGGAAATCTAGTTTTCATTAATTCAGACTCATAAAACCCTCCTTTAATTTCATGTCCTTGATAATTTTTTAATATATATGTATTTGGATTAGTATTTTTTATAGTTTTAACCGTAAATACTTCAGTAGTCCAATTTGGTGTATAACCTTTTTCAAATATATGTTTATATTTACTTATTCTAACATTATCATTCACTTTAAACTTTGGTTTTGTAAATACTTTTGAATTGTTGTAAGCTGTATCCAATAAAATTTTTTCGTTTGATGAATTTACTTCATTGGGGGACATTTTTATTGTTCTGTAAGTATTATTATATTTCTCTACAAGGTTCTTATATATGTTTAACCATTTATATGTTCCTTGATAACTAAACTCCTTCCACATCATTCCTTTAAGAGTTCTGTTAAATCTTTCTATGATGGATGCTTTCAGAACACTATATGTTGAATAGTGGTTGATTTGATTCAATTGCATTAAGTGACGAAACTGATTATTGAAGAACTCCTTACCATCATCTGTTTGTAAATTTTTTGGTTTACGATTGCTTTTTATGAAAATGTTTTTCATGGCGTTCGTTATGTTGAGTGCAGTTTTATTTTTCACTGCTATAGCCCAAGCTTTTTTTGAAAAAGAATCTATTACTGTTAAGAGATAACGGTGACTGTTATTATATGTTGCGTAGTTGCCCATCTCAACCAAATCCGCCTGCCATAAATCATCGATTACTTTTATGATAACCCGTCTTCTTTTAAAATTTTTTCGCGCTTGCTTATGAAGTTCATCAACTTTTTCTCTTTTATCTAAGTTCATTTTGAAATAAGATTCTTTACTATTAAGCATTCAGATATGAGTGTCAAATATTTATATAAAATTTTTATCCTTTAATTTTAGGAAATTCAAGTTTTCGTTTTTTCACCTCAACGTTTACATCATTTCTCTTCATCGATTTAAATATAAAATCCTCAAGTGTATTGAATCTCTCTTCGATATTCTTTGAAAAGTCTTCATTTGCATAACTTATTTGATTCCTCACTATTTTTTCAATAGCTTCAACATTTTCATTGATTCCTTTTGTAATTAATTCTTGTAATACTTTAACATCCCTTTTGATAATGTTTAATTGAGAATTATAATCGTTTTTAAGTTATTCACGTTGTTTGTTAATAGTTTTAATTATATTATCCAGTTTTTCTATACCTTTTGTTATGTTATTCAATTGCAAATTATATTTATATAATTTTAACTTTGAGTCATTTAGATTATGTCGGAAGGACGTTTCTCCAAACTTATTTATATAAGTCATTTTTAGTTTAATATATTATATCAGCTTCTTTCAATTCTTCAATAATGGAAATGATTTCGTTATTGTGATTATTATGACCAACACTTTCTGATGAAATAAGTAAACGTAATCTGTCAACTAATTCATTTGTGTCATTCCAATATATATAACTAGATCTACGATTATCAATAGTCTTTAACGAGAATCCACTACCTTTCGTTAGAATATTTGGTTTAGTATTAAATAAATTTTTTATTATACGAATATATTTATAAGCTCGTGTACCTTTAATTTGACTTTTTGATTGATATTGACGTTTGTGAGCATTGGTACTTATTAAAATTTCTTTATATTTTCTTAAATCATTTTTATTATAATGTAGAGGCTTTGAATGGAAAACTAATTCAAATAATCCTGGAGTAATTTTCCACGTTGAATTCCCTATTTGAATAGAGTTATCAGCATTAAAATTTAATTCATTATTTGCATATCACCAATTTCCGCTTTCATCTATGTTGAAACCATAAATTTTATCTATTGTTTTATTATTGAGGAGTAATTCTATATTTTCAGCTAATGGATATTTTTTCAAATCAGTTTCAGTAACTTGGTTATAATCTATTGCATCATCAAAATTGTTTGAACTGTCGTCGGATGGTAGTGGTGGAAGTTGTGGATCTGTTATGTTATCATTAGATTGATAATCATCTGAGTTATAATCATCATCTTTTTTTATTATTTTATTCAAAGGTTTGGTTATGGACTTAGATGTATCATTCAATATATCATCAGTTTGATATTCATTAATTTTTCCAATTATCGTATTTAAAGGTTTAGTTATTGGTTTGAATGTATCTTCTAAAATATTAACTCGTTCTATATTGTCTAATTTGAGATTTTTTAATTTTGCTTTCAATACTCCTCTTGTCTTAACAATATCCTTTAACAATTTATTATCCATAGTTATTGTTTTTATATGTGCTTGAAATCTGCTTTATATTTGATAATGATCTGCCTGATATCTGCTTAAGCAACTGATATTTATCTGCTAATGATCTGTTTTATGTCTGATTGCAATCTGCATTATAACTACTTAAGATCTGCTTACTTATAGTTCTATGAATTCATCAAAACCTTTTCTATATCGCCCTTTATTTATCAAATTATCTTTACTGATAACAAGAAAGCCATATTTATTTTTCCAACATTCACTACATATATTTGTAAATTCTTTAAATGACATATCACCAATTACATGACCATTATATATATATCGTAAATTCATTTCATCCTGTTTAAATATTATAATCATATTCGCATTATCACGTATAAGATGTTTAGGGATTTTTGTGTACGTTTGACATAAATAAAAACAATCTATATTCTTATGTCTACCCATACAAAAGTAATCTCTTATAGTGTCTTGTTTTCCACAAATAACATCATCAAATATTATGATAGAATGTGAGTTCGCTTCTGTAGGACTAATAACTTTCTCGTTTTCCGCAAATGTAAAAATATTTATTCCTTTTATTGGGTGTATCAATTCCTTGGACCTGGAACAAAACTTGAAAAACGTTTAGCAAGAGGTGATAAGGGAATAAATTCATTGGATGCAGCGTGTAGGGAACACGATATTACATATTCAGAAACAAACGATATTAATAAGAGACATAAAGCGGATAAAATTTTAGTTGAAAAAGCTTGGCAACAAGTGCAATCTAAAGATAGTGATTTCAAAGAAAAGGCTAACGCTTGGTTCGTAACAAACGCTATGAAATCAAAACTTAAATTCGGATTAGGTATGAACAATATAAAAATTCATAAATCTAAAAAGTCACAGAAAAAAAGAGTCAAATGAAAAAAACATATGATAGAAAATTGTTTTAAAAAGCTGTTAAAAATACTCTTAACCTCTTGAGAAATGAAAAACCAGACAATTTAAAGGCTACTGTTAAAATTGCGTTAAAATCCATTACTTCGAACTTCAAAGGGAAGAAGAGGGCTAATATTGTTATACCGAGAGTTATACCAATGCCCAAAATCGGTGGATTTCTTCTACTAATTCCAATCCTAACAGCTTTATCCGCACTTGGTGGTTTGGCTACGGGTGGATCGTCTATTATTAAGGCTGTAAATGATATTAAAAATGGAAAAGAACAACTAGCCGAGGCTACTCGGCATAATAGACACATGGAATCAATTGCTATGGGAAAAGGCTTATATCTTAAACCATATAAATCTGGATATGGACTGTATTATAAACCGATTCCAAAAAACTTTTAGATAACCTACCCAATCGACCATTAACTGATCTAGATTTAATAAAATATGGTAAAAAACTCGAAAATTTTAGAGGTGTGTTTATGCGAGATCGTTTGCCTAAAAAACCAATAGTTCAAGAATGTGGTATTGTTAATCTAGATAACTCTCGTGGTGCTGGAACTCACTGGGTAGCCTATTGTAAAAATCATAACTATAAAGAGTATTTTTATAGCTTTGGAAACTTACAACCTCCAATTGAACTTGTTAATTATTTAAAGATACCCATTAAATATAAGGCCCTATTATGAGTTGAATTCGATTTTCGATCTTCGCTGGGTATCGAACATCGAAAATCGAATGTTAAATTCATATTATGAGCATCGAAAATTTCGTTGAGCACCGAATTTTCTATCGAACAGAATTTAGCTTTCGATGAATTTTTTTAATAAAAAATTTTGTTTAAAAATCTAAGTGTTAAACAGGTTTTATTTTTAAGTACACAAACAAGAATTATAATCTATTTTTTGTCGATTTTATTCACAATAACGACATTCTTTGTCGAATGCTCGTCATAATACCAAATGACAATTTGTTCGATCAGTACTTTCGACTACAGTCGAAGATCGAAAGTTGCTCATAATAGGGGCCATAATTATGAGCGAAAACAAAACTTTAATACATTTAATTGTGGTCACCTATGTTTAAAATTCTTAGTTAATAAATGTAATTTAAAATAATTCAAACAAATATTTATATAAATATATCCACAAACGGATACGTTAAAGTTTATTTATATTTTTCTTATTAATTAACGATGTCGTTTTGAATTACAATATAATTTGAATTTATAAAACAGTTTTAATAAATAAATAAAATTAACATTCAATTTGCATAAAAATATCGTCATCATCATTTAAAAATTGATCTATAATACAATTAGTTGTGTTTTGATTAGCTCTATTATCAATTTCCATTACAAAATCATCATCATCATTTAAAAATTGATCTATAATACAATCAGTTGTGTTTTGATTAGCTCTATTATCAATTTCCATTACAAAATCATCATCTCTTTCATTGATAAATTATTCTTTGTAATGCCCCCAAGCAAGTGTATTTACATTATTATATACAATCCTTTTATTATCTAGATAACTTAAAGATATCTTATTTATTAGAGAAGTATATAAATCATGAAGTTTGGATTTAAAAATATACATATTTCCATAATATATTTTCTTATTATATAAACAGTTTTTATAATCTAATAGACTTAAATTTCTAGTTATATTACTTTTAATGCCCTTAACCTTTTTGATTTCATTCATATCTATCGTTTTGAATGCATACATTTTTGCTCTTAGACCCACAAATTCCTTCATTAACTTACCATTATTTTCATCCTTCATCATACCTAATTTTTTTTTATTTTTCTGTGGAATACCAAACTTATTATTCGCTTCATAATCTGATGTATCAAAGTGTGTATCAATATCGTTTATTATATCTTTATAAAAATCATCAGTTTCTACTGTGTATATAAACGAATCTGTATCCATATAGTTTAGATCTGCTTTGATGTTATATTTTAAAAGCATATAATCATAATGAAAGTTATACATCTTCCACTTTGAAAGTTCTAGGATTGTAAATCCTAAATAAATGGGTTTATTATAAAACGAATAACTTCTGTTTAGCTCCACTGCTATCATGTTTTCTTGAAATATGCTAAAGGAATGAAATTCTGGTTTGGCAATAAGGGCACGAGCTCCCATTTTCTTTCCAATGCTTTCCCACCGATTAACAATTTTTATATTCTTACGCTTGTCAACGTTTTCCATCATTTTACCGTAGACAGCATTATTTAGTAACTTAAACAAATTTTTTTCAAAAGAGTTTTTTGCATTAGTTCTATGTAAATTGTTTAATGAAATATATGGCTTTAACCATGTTGATTGCTTAAATTTCAAAATTCGGTGAATTTTTTTTAACTTCAACCCATGTTTTAAACATTGTTGTAAGTTTTTGTAATGTATTACATATTCATTTTTATCATTTAAATCACAAATTAATTTCTTTTCCTTAGAATTTGGAGGATTTTTATTTTCACTACAAAATGGTAAGTTATTATGAATATCATGAATTTCTATTGGATACGTCAAATCTACTTCTAATATATATCCAGTAGTTGAATCTTCTGGTATAGTATCCAAACAAAAATTTTCAATGTCTGTTTCCCATTCAAAATTTCCTTCTGGTACAGCTTCAGACATTGCCCAACTATATAAATTATTTGCATCTAAATACATTAAATATTTAGATGGAAGATGTTCATTGTAATCACTCATATACTTATTGTTTGCAATGGCATGTCGTTGAGAACATTGTACTATTCCTCCCCTTATCCCCTTTCGTATGAATAAAATCATATCTATGTCGCTCAATAACTCTAATTTAATATCTGTTAAGAAAATCCTGGAGCGGTATAGTAATAACAAGGATCTAGTTTATAAATATCATTGCAAAGAAATCTAAAGTTTTCGAAAACATCAGCTAATAACAAGACATCAGTTTTCAAATATAAAATTAAATAATCTTCTAAAGTTGTACACTCAAAAGTACTCCATACCTCTTTCGCATGTGCATAATCTTCTTGAGAACAATCTTCATCTGTTAATTTATTATAAAAATTCTCAATATTCGGTAGAGAAGTTTCTTTGAGTTTTTCGATATTATTTAAATAACTATATGGAAAGACACCTTTTCTAACAAGTAAATTAAATTTACTTTCATTTTCACCAAACATTGATTTAACTATTTTCAAATCCTGCTTACCTAAATTTTTAACTAAATCATTTAAGCTTGATTGTAAAAATCTATAGGAATCTAAAAATCGAATTTCTATATTACCATTATTGTTGTCGCTTATGGTTTTAGAGAGTGATATATATAGCTCTTTATTGAGTGGAATGATATTAATTGGACCATCATTTATATTATTTAGCTCCTTCACAAATAAGTGACAGTCATAACTAGAAAAATTGTGAAAAATAACCGGGACAAATTTCGGTACTTTATAATTAAGATTACAAGAACTATGTGCAACCCCCTATATTTACCAGTCAAATGACAATGATCTCTAACTTTTGATTCATCTAAAATTATTTTAGAGCAAATGTGGCATATATTATTAGCATGGAATTTTAAATTTTCCACTTCAGTTAATGGGGTCAATGGTTTTACTTTTGTCAAATAATTATTATTTAAATCTCTTATATCCCGAATTAAACTTTCTATAAATAGTTTAGCCGATTCTAATCCTTTAAAGGTACGTAACTTGTTTAATTTGTCATTAAAACTACATTTAATAAAATACGACATTGCGTAGGGAATATGTCTATCAACTAATGTTGTTGACGAAACATCACCACGCGGAATGCAAGTTTGAATATTTTCAAATATGCATTCCGAATCAGCGTATATTACAAAAGGTACATTTATACTATTATTATAATTATTAAATTGTAATATTGACTTATCTTGTTGGGGCGCATAAGAAACCTGTCTTTTACAATGCTGTCGATGTTTTTCTAAGTCTTGTTGATAATGGAAAATCTGTTAACAGTCATCACAGAGAATAATGCTTCCATGATGGCTAGTTTGTTGTGATCGAATCAATCTATGTAAAATAAATATAAAAATTTAACATAATTATTATGATTTTTTTTTTATAATAATCACATTTACCTTGAAATATTTTTGATATATACATAGTGTGAAACTATATTTCCTCCATTATCTTTCTGTAAAAACAATAGCTGTATATGCTTAGATTTTATTGCTTTTGTTTTGTAATATAGGCCAACAACTAAGTCTTTTTCCATCTCATAGCCAAAAACGTTTATACTAATATTAGGATTATTGGTCTCAAAAATGTGTATATCTTTTATTTTAAGTGGGAAGCATAACCCACTAAAATTTAAAGAAAATCCATTTAGATTTATTATCTCATCAGCAATGTTGATCCCATAAATACTAGTTCGTTGCGCATTTCTATGAGTTGATATGGCTGATAAAATTGCCCATTTGAAACAAAAATCATCATCATTTTGTACATTTATACATGCTTTTTTTGACATCAGTTTAGGCGGGAGAGCTATAAAACTAGAACCTTTCAGTGGTTGATATTTATTTAAGTTCAGGTGAAGTTTTAAAAGTTGAACTAGAGTCCAACCACTATCCCGCTCTTGAAACTCTTCCATCTTTGTTAATATATTTTGAATATTAGTGAAATATTCATTTGTGAATTCATCAATATCGAAAACTTCTTTCATTTTGGTTTGGAAATGCTTTACCTCTATTGGAGTATTTTCTAGGTCGCTCATTTTGGGGCAAGAATATAAGACATACATCTCCATATTATATTTCAGAGCACCATTATTTTTTAAAAAGTAGTCAACTTCTTTCTTTAATGACTCCACAGCTTCTTTCATAAACACCTCTGGGAGGAGGCATTCCTCGTTGTCGTTTATGTAAACAAGTGTCACAAGTCTTTTTTTAAACGCACTTTTTACAAGCTTTACACGACTGGAGCTTGAAGCATGACTTCGTTCGTGCTCTCTGTAATTTTCCTCAGTTAGGAAAGCTCTTTTGCATTCTAAATTCGATATCATTTTATTTTTGTTTAAACGTTTTTAAATATACTAAAAAATGTATAAAACAAATTTACAGACTGTTTGTGTAAAACGTTAAACGTTAGAAATCAATGGTTACTATTTTTAAAATTATTTAACTTACCTATTATGAATTAAAAATATTTAAATCTATACACATATGTATATAACAATAAAAATTTCGAGTTTTATTTTTTTCGCACAACACTTGGTTTTTGAATGATGTCACAAGACTAGAATTTTGTTCAGAAAAATGTTTTATTTTATACTTTTTTTTTCTACACGCAATATATGTATACATTCATCTATAGAAAATTACCTGTAATTGGAAAATCTTCATATTTATCTACATTTATGATCTTGTAAATTAGTGAGTTTAAAGGAAAAATATTTGTTTGTCCTTCATAGAAAGATATTTTTTTTATAATTAGTTTTTTCGCATACCCTTTTTCTCAGAACAAATAAAATGTAAATTTCACCAAGGCACCCACGTAAATCTACACGCGCAAAAAGCATGCATACGCATGTCTCTCGTTCTTAATACTTTAAAAATACTTAATATCATGTGTCTTGCATGTGCATGTTAATTTTTAAATGTCCTATCTTTTTTTTCTTTGAAAATGAAAATTAGAGTAAAGCAAAATACATCTAAATGCTATGACATGAAAAAGCATGCAAAAGCATGCTTACGCACTACATGCAATGGAAATATCCTTCCTTATAGGAATATTTTTTCATGTAATTTATTTTTTTGGTGAGAATTTTGAAAATTTCTATATAAGTGCAAAAAGTAATAAAAACTTGTAATGCATACATATACATATGACCATGTGTCTTGCACATGCATGTTTAAATTTCATGTCTTGTACATGCATGTTTAACTTTCATCAAATTTTTAAATGTCCTATCCTTTTTCTTAAAATGAAAATAAATAAGATAACTTATTTTAAGCATAAACTCTCATTTTCATAAAATTTAAATGAATTTGAAATATATGCATTTTATTTAAATTTTGTTTAACTAAATTTTCCTGAAATGGATTTCAAATTCACTTTGTTAACGTGCATGTGCATGTTTAACATAAAAACAAAAATCAATAAATAATAGGGGCTCACTTCACTTTACAAAATATATTTATTGTTTTAAAAATTGTGTAACTACATAAAATTTCTTATGACAAATAAAAAATTTAGCTATAGTTTAGTTCGAATATTGCTGAACCATTTGGTGATTGACGTCCTTTGTAAATAATTGTCCAAATTTTGTCATTCATTTTTGATAAGTAAGGATCCTCTCTGTTTAAATATTTAACAATTCTTTGCGGAAGATAAAACCACTTATTGTTGTTTAAATATGCAATAACTTTGGATCCATATTGTGTAACCTTCCATTCAAAATTTAAAATCTTGTAAGGTTCATTTAAGGGAATATCATCAATTTTTGTGTATTCTGATTTTATTCCTTCGGCAATGTTAATTATTTGTTGATAGATCTAAAAACAAACAAAAATTAGTTAAATTTTATATGTATTTCTTAAACTTTCATATAATAAATAAAAATTCTAATATTATGTTAAACTTCATTCTTACCATTGTTGTTGAACGTAATTTCAAGGATCTTTGAATAACAATAACTAAAACTAATTTCTAATTGGTCTTTTATATACATATTTGTGAGTCAATCGAACTCTTATTTTAATAGAATTACTCAAATGAGAATCTCATTCGAATTGTTCCATTTACAAAAATGTCTTCGTTAAACTTTTTATGAGAAAAATATATATTCTCATTTTAAGTTAACTTTGTTGTAGGAATATATGTATGTATTAGAATATCCTTTCTTATGAGAAAATACATATATTGGAATATCCGTCCTTATGCGAAAATACATGTATTGGAATATCCTTCCTAATGGGAAAATACATGTATTGGAATATCCTTCCTTATGGGAAAATACATGTATTGGAATGCACATATATATACTAATTAGAATGATCTACTATTCTAATTAGATCTAACTATACACGTGTGCCAGAATGCCCATAAATATACTACTTGATCCTTATGGGGAAAATACACGTGTGCCAGAATGCCCATAAATATACTACTGTGCCAGAATGCCCATAAATATACTACTTGATCCTTATGGGGAAAATACACGTGTGCCAGAATGCCCATAAATATACTACTGTGCCAGAATGCCCATAAATATACTACTTGATCCTTATGGGGAAAATACACGTGTGCCAGAATGCCCATAAATATACTACTGTGCCAGAATGCCCATAAATATACTACTTGATCCTTATGGGGAAAATACACGTGTGCCAAAATGCCCATAAATATACTACTTGGCGCTTGTTTATTGACGGAAATAAAGAAAGTTTGAAAGCAGTCCTACTGCATAATGGAAATAAAAAACCTTCTATACCCATCGCTCATGCCATCAACACTAAAGAATCATACGCCACAATGGCCAGTTTGCTAAAATACATTCAATATGAGGATCACAACTGGAAAATATGTTCCGATCTCAAAGTCGTCGGCATGTTGTGTGGAATGCAAAGTGGGCATTCTTTGTCTCTGGGATAGTCGTGCTCGTGAACATCATTATAAAAGAAAAGACTGGCCAGAAAGGGCGAACGTCACAGTGGGCAAAGAAAATATTAAATACGCGCCTCTTGCCAAAAGAGAAAATATAATCCTTCCAGCGTTGCACATTAAATTTGGCCTCATTAAAAATTTTGTGAAGGCCTTAGACAAGGAAGGCCAGGTATTTTCCTTTTTAGAAACCCTTTTCCCGCAGCTTTCTTTTGCAAAAATCCAGGAAGTCGTCTTCGATGGTCCACACATAAAGAAGTTGGTAAAAACCACAGACTTTCCAAAATATTTAACACATGTAGAAAACGAGGCCTGGAATTCATTTCAGCGGGTTGTTACCAATTTTCTTGGGAACAATAAAAGCCCTAAATACAAGGAAATTATTACCCATTTGCTGAAAAACTACAAGAAGATGGGTACAGAATGTCAGTATTTAATTTCATTCCTGGTTGTTTTCTATTGTATTGTTTTAACCATTTTATTTATTTCTAACAGGTGTAAATATGTCACTAAAAATCCATTTCTTGCATTCGCATTTGAATTTCTTTCCGGATAATCTTGGTGAGGTAAGTGACGAGCACGGCGAGAGATTTCACCAACAAATTAAGACCATGGAGCGGCGATATCAAGGATTTTGGGATGAAGCAATGTTGGAAGACTATGTATGGTTTCTCACTGGAGAAACGGATCCCAAAAGCAACCACAGAAAAAGCAAGAGCCACAACTATTTCTAACACACAAAAATGTCAAAAATGTATTGCAAACGTTTAAACCCAATAAATTGTCGAAAAAAATAAAATATTCGAAAAAAATGGGATATGGATTTATTCACTCTATTGCTTATAACTTTGTAATTTTTCGGTCGATTTTCTTCTGGTTGGTCTTTGGTCTTACGCTAAAGTATTATCTTTACGTACATGAGCAGAAACCAGAGGTTTTTTTTAACGATTTATACTTTTCTGTCGGCATAGGATCACTGTAAAATATGATATATTTGAAAATGTGCCCTTTTTTCATCGATATATTTTGAACCGCTTTACCAATTAAAGATTCGATTATACGCATTTATTTGTCATTTCAATACCTTGCATTTGAATACCAAGAACGACCCAATCGGACATTTCTAGATCGAGATATGATTGGTCAAGTGAAAAAAGGTCGAAAAACTGAAAAAAATCACGTTGGCTGAAGTAGTTAGCACGTTGACTACAAAATCGAAGGTCCTGGGTTCATTGAATAACAACACCACGCATTTTTCTGATGTGCATTAGTGTCCCTTTGTATCAGTTGTTGTAGAAAAGTTCAAGTGATGAAGGCATAGTCACTGGTCACTTAACTATACCGACTTCAGAAGATACTAGTCCTAATGTAACATCGGAGCGCCCTCCTTCGTTGTGTAGCAAAATCATCGGCGAAGTAAAATAATCAATAAAATGGCTACAAAACACAGCTTCAAAAACTTAATACGCCTCATTTGACACCAGATGGCGCTGCAACACTGCATTATCAAAAAACGTGCAAAAAGCAGAGTTGTAAAAGAATGAAGCTTTCCTCTATCTCTCCCTTCACCACCTGTCTTCTCTATCACTATCCCTTTCCTAAAGAAGGTAACACCTAGTAATAGTAGTAGGCATTAATTGCCTGAGTGTTACTTCTCTTTAAAAAAAAAAAAAAAAAAAAAAAAACTTCCATAAAAAAAATTAACCTTGATTTTCGAATTCAGCGAAAAAAAATACATAAAAAATCTATATCTCATCAAATGTACATGAAAAAAATTTTATTTTGTAAACTAGTGTTATCTAATTAAATAACATTCATCAATACTAAAACATAAAAGAATTTATTAATAATGGTTTATGACATGTATAATACGTTGGAAAAACGATACGGCATTGCAACAGCAAAAAAGAGTTTTAATGATCCTGATGTGCAAACTTTAGTTAAATTACCATCGCATCTGGTTAGTGTTTTCAATGAAACGCTACGTTTAGTACAAAGAGGCACTTTATCGGGGAACTTTAATAAAATGACTTAGTTGCGAACTTCATCAGTATTTTCTTTCCTTAGATTCATCACTAGGTCTAAGCCGAAGTGTTTTGACAAGTCTAAAGTTAGTATTTAAGCATGAGTCACATAAATTGATACACCCTTTAGGAACAATTCTTCTTCTTTCATACTTCGATATCCAGAAAACAATAACTGGATAATCGAAAATGGTTGTAATGTAATGAATATGTCTTTGTCAACAAAGTTAAACGACGCAGAATATAAAATGTTTCCGTATTCTTATGAATTGAACAGGCTAATGTTCGTATCGCTTTTTAAGCCAAATTATATGTGATAATTATTAATGAACAAATAACATAAAAGTTAGTTGTAAATATTCTGACAACCATAGTTGAACGGAACCATCTAGCCGTTTTCGAAGGCCACTAAACCTTCCTCATCAGCGTTCTTCTGTGTTTGGTCCACTGTGTGTGGTGTCAGTTGATGTAGATTTTTTGGTTTGTTACTATTAAGTATATTTTTATTTAATATTTGCCACAAGCCAATGACTAACTAAAATTAATAGTCATTGGCTTGTGGCAAAGATTAGTTTTAAAATATGCTTATTTTTCTTTTGTGATTTTCAAAAATATTATTATTTGTGAATTCTCAAATAGTTTTTTGAAAGTCTGTACATAAGATAAGAGTTTTGTGACTGTTCAAAATGTCCCAGCAAAAAATTTTCGAAATTTTGTAATGGGTAGTACTCTTTTAATGGCTTACAAAGTAATGACTGATACTTATTTATGTAATTATTTTATGTGCATAGTAATGACTGCCCTGTAATGAATAAAATAAGAACTTATTTATATCATTACGTGAAACTACTTATTGTAGTGCTTTCCAGTTAATAAGGAAATATATCTAGAGAAAAATTTATTGATTGTGAAAATTATTTTAATTAGAAAAGCTAGCAAATTAATTTAGAATAAGTTTAAGCAAAAATTAATCTATAAAATTTTATATATTTGTAAGCAAAAAATAACCCATTAAATTTTGAGTACTTTTAGGCAATCAGTAATATATTAACTTTTGCATGTTTGTTTGAGAAGTTCAAAAAGTATGCGGTACCCTATACTTTTTGAACTTCTCAAACAAAAATAATGGGTTATTCAGTCAAATTGTAAGTACTTACGACTGAGGAGTACATACACTTTTTTGCATTCTAGTAGGCAAGGTTTTTTGCTGGGGTGTGGTTGACTTGACATCGCTAAACCACCAGCAAATAAATTTCAAATTAAAAATTTTAAGTACCACTCGAGGACCAGACCAAACGGCTGCACCGATTTCCTTCAATTGCACCCCTTAAATTTTAGGCGAGACGATATTAGATTATGTTCCGTTTCAAACCGTTTGGGAGCTACGGCGTCAAAGATACACAGATTCAACAGAACATATCTAGAAAATATGCGACATCTTCTAAACGGCTAAACCGATTTTCTTCAAACATAGCTAATACCACTCTCGATCAAGTCACCTTTGAAACAAAAGAAACTAAATACAAATCGGTCCAGCTGTTTGGTATGTACGTTGACTCGTACAGATACAGAATACAAACTTATAGCACCTATTCTTCTGGTCGGGGTACCGGTAAATATCCACCAAAATTACTGAAAACGTTTCATAAATGATATTCTTCAACTTCGCCTTCCATGACCAAAAGAAACTGTAAAATTGAATAATCAGCCTTTTATGAGGTACAGTCAACATAATTTGTTATTAAACGACCGTAATGTCGCGTCATATATACATACATATGTATATAAACGAAATCAACCTTTGGACATTTCATATTAATTTGAAGATATTATTCAATTACGGAATTCCAACAAGAAAAAAGCAAGTAAAGCTGGACAAAAGGCTGCAACCCATGCTTCGAGAACCAACAAAAAGTAATAGTAATGTAATATACCCACACTAAGAGAAAACTAAAAAAAAATTATATCTTGGATCACGGATGGAAATCATGGTACAATTGTACTTTTTATGGTACATTTTTGACCTCGTTGGTACCGTGGTACCACCGCGAGTTACTTGGTACAATTTAAAAATGCCAATGTTTCACTAAATATATAGTAACATTAATTTTGCCTATGTTGTTTTTAATTTTTTTTTGTGTTTTATTATAGATTATTATAGATTCTCTGTTTTTGTTGCTATGCTGTTGTCAAGGCAAGGTACATGAAACAGGTGGTGTCAACTCCGCAACAAGAAAAATCTGTCTAGTACCTTAACTGTACCTATTAACTTGACAGCACCTCGCACATGAACTCGCCTTGGCTGTGGTTATATTTATTTTTGTTAACTACATATCGCTCCTTTACTTCAATCATATTATGCGCATAACTTAGATTTTATAGTACTTGAAAATAACAGGCCTGTTATAATAAGCAAAATTTGTAAAATAACCGATTTCTAACAAGTCTAATCTACGAATGTACCCTTATAAATGTAATATTTAATATTTTTTATGTTATTTTTTATACTCAATTTTTATATCCATTTTTGTTAAGTTTCTTTTTTTTTATTGTCTACTTCTGAATTTGTACACATTTTTCACGTTTCCGTTCTTATTAATAAATGTTAAAAAAATGGTACCGTCATGGTCCAAAAAGTACATTTTGTTTTGACAGTTGGTACAAAATCCAAGAAGTCATTTTCCTTCCCTGTCTTGGATCAATAAAGGTTCCCGTGGTGAAAAATGTTTCATTCTCTAAAAGAGAACATTTTTTAACCAGTGCACTTAGCGGGAGGGCTTTAAACATAACTACACATTGTTAGGGTGTTTTTGGATATTAAATGATATCAAAATGATGTCCATTATGAAAGATATGTAATTTTTCTTTTCTAAATTGTTCTCCCTTCTACAACATTATGAGGGCAATTATGAATAAAATTCCGAGAGAAATTTTTCCCGGGGAATAATTCCAACTAAAAGCAAGTAATAGGGAAAACAAAGAAATCTAAAAAATTCTCGGAATTTTATTCATAATTGCCCTGTATATTTTCAATACATAATCAGGGCTATCATGAATAAAATTCCGCGTGAAATTTCTCCCTTTTCCAATTAGAACTTTTGTTTTCCCTCTTATTTGCTATTAGTTGGAATTTTTCCTTGGGAAAAATTTCACGTGGGATTTTATTCATGATAGCACTGAATATTTGACCATTTAAAAAAATTTTATTTCCTTAAAAATATCTTAAAATTAGAGGGGCAGGCACATCATCTAGTTCCTAGATGCATGTCAGTGTTGTTTTCTAAATATTTTTTTTAATTTCCGTTGTATCAAAAATTAAAATAATATCCCTATGAAAATACGTCTATGTATGCAAGTTTCTATTAACACATCTCTCAAAACTTAAACATTGTAGCCTCAAGTTGACCAACAAAAATTTTAAAACTTAAATAATTTGATATTGTCATGTACCTTAAAGGACAAAAATTGTGAAGTGAGTTCTAACGGCAGAAGTGCCTATTTTACTGTGAGTTCTGCAGCTCTTAATAACAGTTTTAAAAATAAAAAATCTGATGATAGACTTGCTGTGAGCTTTGAAGCTCTTGTTGAAAACAATAAAAATAAAAAATATGAAGAAAGACTTTTTCCAACTGCAAAGTCACTTTTTCGTCAGCAATCAACTTCGCTTTGTCCAATGTCAACTAGTGATTCGTTAACACTAACGTTGCCTAGTACCTCGTCATATAAGTCAGTGACACCATTCGCTTCGGGCTCGTATTCATCATTAAACCCAGTTATCACAACAGATAACAGTAGCCCAAAACCAAAGCTCCAAGTCGGAATGGACAGATATATAACCGTGGTAAAGCCTTTGCGAAGCCCAAATTCTTCTAAAATTGCATCTGCTCCAAAGATGTCTAGGGATAACAGCGCGTAATCTACCAATCGTCAAAATCGTTTCTCAATATTGCAAGACAATATCGACAACCCCGCTGCATCATCGCAAAAGTCTTTTAAGCCACCACCTATTTATCTGAGAGAAAAAATTCTAACGCGCTTCTAAAAAAAACTACTATCGACCATTGGTGAAAATACTTTTCACATTATTCCAATTAAACGAGGTAATATTGATGAAACTAAAATCCAAATATATAATGAAAAAGATTTCCGAAAAATTATTAGTGAGTTTGAAAGAAATAAAACAAAATTTTACACATACCAACTTAAGAGTGCTAAAGGCCTACAGATAGTATTAAAGAGCATATATGTATTCATATGATGAGCCCGAAGAAGTAAAATGTGCACTTATCGACCTAATTAACAGAGAAAAGGTCCCACAACCCCTATTTCGGGTTGAACTAGAGCCGAATGACATACAATTGAAAAAAAGGAAACCCATCCAATTTATAGGGTAAAGTATCTCTTACACCGAAAAATCACAGTTGAAGAGCCATGTAAGCGTTCAGATCCCGTACAGTACCATAATTGCCAAGAATATGGCCATACAAAAACTTACTGCAATTTACCTACAGTTTGTGTTATCTGCGGTGAATGCATGGTACTGCTAGCTGCACTAAGCCAAAAGATGAAGCAGAAAAAATGGAGTAGTTGTAGAGGTAATCACACCGCTAACTACAGACAGAGTTGGGCAAAATACATAGCTTGCGGTATTTAAAATACAAAATACTTGCTGGTCAAGTATTTAAAATACAAAATACAAAATGCTTTCAGGCTATGTATTTAAAATACAAAATACTTGCTGGTCATGTATGTATTTAAAATACAAAATACTTTAATTTTTTGTACGTATTTAAACTACAAAATACTTCCACATCATTTATGTATATATGTATGTATGTATTTACAGGTGGTGTTACTAGTTCAGGATCACTCTATTCTTGCTATTTAGAAGTACGTACATACGTGCTTATGTTGGTCCTCGCCCATACTTGCAATTTTTGTTGCAGCAATTCTTGAGTGTATTGGTGAGAGGGGTGAGAAGATTGGGGAGGGGTACAGAGTTTCATGTGCTCGAAATTCTCTTTTGTTTTGAAATTCGTTGTTAATTTGAAGTTTGCAGGTGTATTTGAGGTTTTATTTTAATTTATTTGTTCAGTTGTATGAAAAACACAAAATATAACAAAAAGTAAAAATAATTCTTAATTTTTCAGGCAATTTTTTAATACTTAACTGCAAAACTAGAATTTCCTAATGTGGACACTTATGCAATTTCAAAGCAGAATTTTAAAAAATTGCAAGTCACGACGAGGACTGGACAACACAATCTCCCAAGGCAAAAGCAACCATGTTGTTTTGGTATTGTTATAATTGTTGTAATAGTACCACCTGCAAATAATACGCCTTGTGACAAGATGCTTCAGAATTGGCAACTGAATTGTAGTGATGCCAACTCTAAGAGTTGGTATAGTTATGTTTTTTTTACCGATTCTAATATTTTGTTATTGGTTTGAAGAATCATAAATTATAAATCGATCAAAATGCAAAACGCCAACAATGTAATGAATTTTGTAAATGTATTTTTTAAATGCATTTTGTAAATTAAAATATTTAAAATACAAATACAAAATACGTATTTGTATTTTAAATACGCATTTCAAATACATGTATTTCAAATACTGCCCAACCCTGACAACAGAGGATGCCTTGTATATTCTTTCGTTAAGCAGGATATGGGTCAAAAACCTAAATTAGATCCAGCTCAATCAGCAAACGCTTACTCCGCCACTCTTCCTCAAACAAGCCAACTAGTTACTTCACGTGTATCGTATGCCGATGCTGCTAAGACTAGTTCTAGTCCCACATAAAGGTTCCACCGCCAAATAATTCAACAAATGCACACTCAAGCTTTAACTTTAGTCGCCTTGAAGCTACTATTGAGAATCTGGTGCTAACTATAAATAATTTTACAGCAAATATGACTAGCCTGATGCAAGTAATGCTTAGAATGCAGAATTCTCTGCTTCTAGCATTAGTTAACAAGCCATGAACACGTTAAAAATATGTTTCTGGAATGCAACCGGAATTCGCCAACATAAAAATGAACTTGAGCACTTCCTCATGGAAAAAAATATTGATATAATGTTGGTCTATGAGACTCATTTGACTTCGAGAAGCCTTTTTAAAATTTATGGCTACACCTTATATGATTCAAAGGACCCGAGAGGAAGAGTGTGCGGTGGATCAGCAATTCTAATTAAGTCAAGACTCAAGCATTATGTAATTGACAACATTTGTGAAGAACATCTACACGCAACGAATATTTGTATTGAAAATTTTTGCACAAATGTTGTGATATCATCAATTTACTCCCCTCTCAGATTCGCAATTACTGCAGATCAATACGAGGATTTCTACAAATCTCTTGGCCCTTGTTTCGTAGCAGCTGGCGGCTATAATGCTAAACATACGTTCTGGGGCTCGCGTCTTATTTCACCCATAGGTAGGGATGGGCAAATGAAAGAAATGTATCGATATATATCGTATCGATATTTTTGAACAGCATCGATATATAATTTTTTAAAACATCGATATTTCGATATATCGATATTTTTTGCCTTATGGGTCTTAAGAGTTTTTCAAAATTATTTCCATAAAAAATTTTCTGATTAAAGCCGGGTACTCTGTTCAATATTTCACGTGAAATGCTGTCAAAATACATATAAAAAAATTGGCATGAATTGTTCATGAAAAAATGTTGCAGAAATAGTACTCTGTTTATCTTGGGAAAAACGTATGAAATGTATCTTCAACATTTTAAGTTTTCATGCAAAAGAAGATAGATGGCACTTATTTCGTATGGAATTTACAACAAACACATGGGGCGTTTTTAAAAACATAAGAAATTTTAGCATAGTTTCCGGGCTAGTTAATATTTTTTACATGTCAAATTTTTCGTATGAAATATTCAATGTTTCTCAACATTTTTCACAAATTTGAACAGAGTACCAGGCTTAAGCCTTTAGAAAGCCTTAATAATTTTTATAAATAATGATGTTAATCTTTGATTAATTAATTCCCGTGTTTAACACTTCAAAGTTCATGATTGAATCCAAACAATAATATTTAAAGAAATCGCGAACAACTAACTTACAACTTAATGAACTCCATGAGTGGAGAAAACCCAAATTGATATTGGTATCGAAAAAGGAAATAAATTTATCCATACATCTGTAGGTTTAATTTGTATTACAGGATAATTTCTGAAAAACTGCATTCATTTCGAATGCACAATTAGTCACTTTAAGAAATTTAATACAAAGGAACTACGTCTGTTAAGTTATACGTAACCTACTGTAGCTCCTTAACGCTTCCTTAGTTTTTACTTTATGTTGCTGTTCTGTGCTGTGCCTTTCTATTTCTAAATTTTAATAGCTACTTCTTTTTGTAATAAACTAGCTGTTTCTGACCAGAACGGTCACAGTTTTCGACTGAATTGATCAGTTTTGCATCGTCCATTGCTATGTTTCAATATACAGCCCAATCATGAATATTCCCTCGAAATTTATTTCTCACGGAAAATGATTTTCTCGAGAAAACATTCCTCCAATCATAAATTAATTGGGAACAAAAAAGAGTAATACGTGGCATCACCGCATTACGAAGCTCGTTGTTTTGCTTGTTTGTTGACATTTGTTTCTCCCTTTTTTTTTTGAGTAAGAGAGCAAACAAAATTACTAAATTTTACCAACTTGAAAAATATGTAAAAAAAAGTTTATAACTGATTTATTTGGACATTACTTGTGTTTTTTTATATACAAGAACTATAATATAGAAGTTTGTGTATATAAATTGTGTTTTAATTGTGTATCAACTATGTTTCTATGTAAACTCCCTTCTGTTTTGCAATTGAAAGATTTTTAGTGAAAAAAGCAAGTTCAACGGTGTTCATAATACCTACTTTTTTCCCGGGGAGTTTTATTATTCCCGCATTTGGTAAAAAAAAGGGGAAAAACAAATTCATAATAGGAGCAAAGGGAAAAGTGAAAAAACTCGCACGGAATTGTTGTTCATGATTGGGCTGTTGGTGTTTATTTTTTCCCAGAATGGTCAAAGTTTTCCACAAAAGTAATGAGTTTTGCTTCGTCCGATGTTACATTTAAATATAATTTTATGTAAAAAAAAAAAATTGTTACAAATTTACAAGTAAAATAGACACAAAACAACAACACTTTTACAAATTTTATTGTTGTTTTGTGTGTATTTTATTTTTAGATTTGTAACTTGTAGATTTCAGAAATGGGCCCCTTAACGGAAGAGAAAAACTAACCGCTTGTATAAGATTTCTATAAACAAAAAAGAGTTAGCTGATTCGTAACAAAACAGAAAGTAAATACTAATTCTTTCTTCAGGCTTATACCTACCCACACAAACGAAATTTAGCATTTATCTTAGTTAACAAATAAAAGTCACCTGGCTTAATGATCAAACAGAATATGTCCGCAACTTCAGGAAAAATCGTTGTCAAATTTACAAAGCCCATAATAAAATATACGGCAGTAACTTCAAATGCTCTATAATTTTAGTTTTATTTTCTTTTGTGCTTATTTTTCTTTGTAGTTTTGTTCACAAAATGTATGAAATTTGTTGAAAGTATGGTAGCATTCTTGAGAGAATGAGTATTTATATATGAGAACATAAGAAAAAACGTTGTCAAAATAAAATAGATTCTATCTATCGACTGCTTTCTGGTGTTGATTTTTTGTGTCAATTTGTATGGAAAATGTGTTTATGCCGCAATTCTGTTTGATCATTTAGTGGCCTCACCTTATAGATGAGCATTGTTATTATGAAATTTCTCTTTTTTTCTTCGCATCACTAGCAGTGATGCCAATATCGTACAGTTAAAAACCGGCTAAAATTTGTAGATCTGTTAAAAACATCGAAACCCGATACTCGTAAATAAGAATCGATGTATGGATATATCGGTTTTTGAAATATTGGCGATATATATCGATATTTATTTTCGCGAATATCGATATTTCGATATATCGACATTTTTTGCCCATCCCTACCCAGAGGTCGAGCATTGTTCAACACAATTCCGGATGTTATAGATTTTGGCGTCATGAAAAATATTTCTAGGGAATTAATTCACGTTGAAGCTTCTTCGGATCTCTCGTCCGATGACACTCCCCCGATCGTTACAATCTGTAGCCCACTGAGAAGTGCTTTACCTCACTCGTAAGTGATGATGATCAGTCGTGTAAATTGGCTGCGATTCAAAAAATATTTTAGTAGTCATTGCACGGAAAACATTACACTAAGAACAAGCGAAGACATTGAAGCTAACATAGTTAACCTTAACGAAATGATTACACAGGCTGCTGAACATGCTACTACCTCCCATCCGCAGACTGGGTTTATATAATTTATTCTACAGATATTGAACGTCTAGTGTGTGAAAAAAAGAGCTAGAAGGGAATGGCAACAGAACACAGCTTTAAAGAGCGCACTAAACTACATCTCCTAAAAATTATCTGTAAGGTCTTGATGTCACTCCAGCATCTAATTACTCTTTGTGGCGCGCTGCTAGAAAGCTGAAAACCCCCGCGATACTGTAAAAGGTAACATATTTGCTGATCATTTAAAATACGTATTTACCCCAAGCACATGTACTGGTATTATTGATTTGCCGAGTGTAGTTGTTCTACCCCCGCGACCCATAAAGTTTAAGATGCGTGATGTACAAAAACTAATTGCCGAACTTAATGCGAAGAAAGGTATTGATGGAATTAGTAACAAGATGCTGATGAACTTGCTTCATGTTGCAATAAGCATCCTGCTATTTATTTTTAATGAAATTTCACGAATGCAGTATTTGCCACATAACTGGAAACGGTTCAGTGTAATAAAGCCATAGGCAATATCACCATAACCGTTTAGTAACCAAAGTGGAAATAACGTCATAACAGTGTAATTGCTACGGTTACAAATTGCCAAAAGAATGCATTGCCATTGTCAAGTGTTGAAAAAATATGGTAGAGGAGCTGGAAGGGGGAGGGGGGAGCGCGTCCGGCGGGCTATTGCGGCGCTCGCGGCAGGCTATCGCGCTGCCTAAAATGTTTTCTGCCTTGCAAAGTCTTCCTGTGTAAGAACGTTTTCTTGCACTGGCTTAAGGATTTTCTCCACCATGGTGCATCCGATACGGCGCTGCCTAAAATATTTTTTGCCTTGCAAAGTTTTCCTCCGTAAGAACGTTTTGTATGGAAAAACTTTGGACGATTTTTCATTTTTATTTTTGGGCTATTTGGTTTTGGGCGATTTTTCATGGAGCACAATTTGAAATATATAAAACAAAAAAAATTAAATGAGCAATAACACCATAATGGCTTTATTTCATTCCTTACATGGAAATAAAGCCATATGTCCTTATTCCTCATTCCATTGAGAAGTAAGGCCGTATGGCCTTATTCCCTATGGCTTTATTACACTGCACTCTGGAAACTTGCCAAGATTAAAATGATTCCAAAGCCAGGCAAAGATCTTACCAAGGCTTAGTGATATAGGCCTATACGCTTACTTTCAACAATTTCAAATCTTTTCGAAAAGCTGCTCATGACTAAATTGTCCAAAAATTTTAGCTGATAATGGGTGCATCCCGGACCATAAATTGGGTTTTAGAAATCAGCATAGCACCAGTGAACAAACGCATAGATTGGTCCAAGTTGTAAGAAGAACATTTGAGGAAAAGAAGTATTGTTCTGCTCTCTTTATTGATGTTTCTCAGGAATTTGATCAAGTATGGCACAAAGGCCATAGTTTTAAAATTGAAGACATACCTATCAATAAACATACAAAAGCTTTTGGAAAGTTATATTATTGATAGGAAGTTCACTGTTGTGGAAGGAGAGTACACGAGTGTGCCCGAATCTATATCTTCTGGTGTGCCACAGGGTAGTATTCTGGGGCCAGTTTTATATATAATATATACTTGTGATATGCCTGTGAGCAATAACATCCACACTTCTACATTTGCCGATGATACAGCCTGCATGAGTATGCATTAAAACCCTGATGAGGCATCCCGCAATCTGCAAGAACACATTACCCAGCTTGAAATATGGTTGAACTTATGGAGAATTAAAGTAAGCTAACAAAAGTGTGTCCATATAACGTTTACGTTGAGAAGAGATACTTGTTCCCCCATTCGAATCAACAATCAAAATATTCCTCAACATTCTCAAGTGAAATACCTTGGTATACACCTTGATCGAAGGCTTACATAGAAATATCATATTGACTCTAAGTTAACCCAAATGAAACTTAAATTAACTCAAATATATTGGTTAATTCGTAGAAATTCAACACTCAGCCTAGACTGCAAACTTTTGATATACAAGTCGCTTTTGAAGCCAATATTTTGCTATGGAATTCAGCTATGGGCCACTGCTTCAGCTTCAAATGTTGAGAAAATCCAACGAAGGCAAAACAACATTATATCAATATTTTTTTCCGTGAGGAAGTGCTCAAGTTCATTTTTATGTTGGCGAATGCCGTTTGCGTTCCAGAAACATATTTTTAACGTGTTCATGGTTTGTTAACTAAAGCTTGAAGCAATGTATTCTGCATTCGCAGCATTTCTTGCATCATGCTAGTCATATTTGTTGTAAAATTGTTTATAGTTTGCACCAGATTTTCAATAGTAGCTTCAAGGCGATTAAAATTAAAGCCTGAGTTTGTATTTGTTGAAGTATTTGGCCGTGAAACATTTTGTGTGGGAATAGAGCTTGTCTTTGCAGCATCGGCATACGATACACGTGAATTAACTGGTTGGCTCACTTGGGCAAGAGTGGCGGAGTAAGTGTTTGCTGTTTGTGCTGGAGCTACTTTAGGTTTTTGCCCCATACTCTTTTTAACGAAGGAATATACAGGACATCCTCTATAGTTATCGGTGTTAGTAACTCCACAATTACTGCATTTTTTTTCTGCTTGATCTTTTGGTTTAGTACAACTAGCAGTACCGTGCAATTCACCGCAAATAACACAAACTGTAGGTAATTTCCAGTAAGTTTTTGTGTGGCCATATTCTTGACAATTATGGCACTGTACGGGTCCAGAACGCTTGTGTGGTTCTTCAACTGTTATTTTTCGGTATAAAAGATATTTTAAATTATAAATTGGGTGCGTCTCATTTTTTCTCAATTTTATATCATTCGGCTCAAGTTCAACGCGAAATAGAGGCTGGGGGATCTTCTCCCTATTTATTATATTTGAAACATTTTTTACCTTGAATCCCTGGAGGACGAGTGCGTCTTTTATTTCTTCGGGAACAACATAAGAATCTATGCCCTTCAATACGATCTGCCGGCCTTTAGCACTCTTGAGCTGGTATGTGTAGAAACTTGTTTTACTTTTTTCAAATTCAGAAACCATTTTGTGGAAATCTGTTTCGTCATAAATTTGAATTTTCGTTTCATCGATATTGCCACGTTTTATTGGAACAATGTGAAATTTATTCTCACCAATGACCGAAATTAATTTCTTAATAAGAGCGTTTGAATTTTTTTCTCTCAAATAGATTGGTGGCGGCTTGGAGGTTTTGTTCGCGGATATATCAGGTGTGTCGTTGTCATCTTGCAATATTTGAAAACGATTAGTGGAGGATGCGCTGTTATCCCTAGATATCTTTAAGCAGATGCAATTTTAGTAGACTTTGGGCTTCGCCCGCGCTTTCCCACAATAATATATCGGTCCATTCCGACTTGGACCTTGGGTTTTGGGCTACTCTTATTTACAGTGACTAATTGGGTAAGTGATGAATCGGATGATATCGCTGATTTAAATGACGAAGTAGTAGGCAACTGTAATGTTAACGAATCACTAGTTGGCATTGGACAAAGCGAAGTTGATCGCTGACGAAAAATTGGCTTAGCCGTTAAAAAAAGTCTATCATTAGGTTTTTTATTTGTTTTATTTAAATTAAGATCATCAGAACTCACAGTAAGTCTATTATCAGATTTTTTATTTTTGTAGATAGGCATTTCTACCGTTATAACTCACTTCACAATTATTTGTTTTTGAGGTACTCATATAGAGTATTCCTCAAGGGCACTTTGAGTTATTTTGTTTACTGTCTATGTAAAAAATATTAGCAAAGCAAAAAAGCTTGTTTATCAAAGTTAATGTACAACGAATACTATGTACTACAAATATTTTTTGTAGGGTTTTGTTTTCTTTGTATGTAAAAAAAAAAAATTCCGCTAATACGTCTGTTCACTATGAAGGTACAACGAGAACTGAACTATGTAATGTATTTTGTAAATTATGTATTTAAGATACAAAATTCTTGCATGTCATGTATTAAAAATACAAAATACTTCTTCGTCATGTATTTAAAATACAAATACAAAATATGTACGTATTTGTATTTTAAATACGCATTTCAAACACATGTATTTCAAATACTGCCCAAACCTGTTTGTTCGAAAACGGTTGTTGTTTGGTGTTATAGTTAAAAAATTAAACAACACTAACTATCAAGCACAAATCGAATGATGACAAAATATAGCCCTTTTCACGCCCTATGAGACGGTATAGGTCGCTTTTTGTCCGGTTTGGGAGTTATAGGCAAAAAATTTAGCAAAATTTTGTTTCGAAAAAGATTGTTGAAAAGTTTTGTTCGAAACACTAACTATCCAGCAAAAATCGAATGATGACAAAATATAGCCCTTTTCACGCTCTATCAGACGGTATATGTCATTTTTTGGCACGCGGCCCAGTTTGGGAGTTATAAGCGAAAAATGGAGCAAAATGTTTTTTCGAAAAAGGTTGTTGAAAAATTTTGTTCGAAACACTAACTATGTTTCTGGAAAGGAAATGGCATTCGCCAACATAAAAATGAAATTAAGCACTTCCTCATGGAAAAAAGTATTAATATAATGTTGGTCTCTGAGATTCATTTGACCTCAAGAAGCTGTTTCATAATAAATGGTTACACTCTATATGATTCAAAGGACCCGAGAGGGAGAGCATGCGGTGGATCAGCAATTCTAATTAAGTCAAGACTCAAGCACTATATCCTTGACAACGTTAGTGAAGAATATATGCAAGCAACGAATATTTTCGTAGAAAATTTTTGTGCGAATTTCGTGATATCATCAATTGACTACAATGCAAAATATACGTACTGGGGCTCGCGTCTTGTTACACCTAGAGGTCGAGCGTTGTTTAACACAATTTCAAAAATGAGCTTAGATGTCATTTCGAGTGGGGAGCCTACTGACGTAAGAAAAATTCCAGATGTTATAGATTTTGGCTTCACGAAAAATATTCATTGAGACTTAATTCACGTAGAGGGCTCTCAAGATCTGTCCTCCGATCACTCTCCCACAATAGTTACAATTTTCAACCCACTAAGGAGTGATTTAACTAACTCATATGTGAAAAGGATTAATAGGGTCAACTGGCTAGGATTCAAAAAATATATTAGTAGTCACTGCGTAGAAAACATTCAGCTAAGATCATCTGATGATATTGAATTTAACATTGCCAATCTTAACGAACATTTTAAACAGGCTGTTGAACATGCCACTAACTCTTATCCGCAGACTGGTTTTAATAGAATTTGTTCTACGGAAATTGACCGTCTTGTATGTGAAAAAAGGAGAGCTAGAAGAGAATGGCAAGAACTGCATTACTGGAAAAGTATTTAGAAGGTCTTGATGTAACGTCAACATCTAATTACTTTTTATGGCGCGCTACTAGAAATCTTAAAAGACACGTTGAGCTTAAATCACCCCTGCGCACTTCGACCGGAGGCTGGGCAAGAAGCGATAGTGAAAAAGGTAACTTATTTTCTGAGCATTTAAAATCTGTATTCACTCCCAATTCATGTACGGGTGCTGCCGACTTACCGAGTGTAGTCTCTCTACCCCCTCGTCCCTTAAGGTTTAAGTTGCGTGAACTAAAAAAAACAATTGTTCAACTCGACTCGAAGAAAGCTCCAGGTATTGATGTCATTAGTAACAAGATACTGATGAACTTGCCTCATATTGCAATAAGCATCTTGCTATTTATTTTTAATGCCATTTTTCGAATGCAGTATTTTCCACATAACTGGAAACTTGCCAAGATCAAAATGATTCCGAAGCCGGGCAAAGATCTTACCAAGGCTAAGTCATAGCCTTTAGCTATGCATATATATTTAATATATATATTTGAAAAGAAAACTCCCATATCGGGTCCAGGTTTCGAGAAAATGGGTGTCGTCATATGACGACGCTATTAAAATAAAGGTACAACAATTTTCATATGGATTTTAGTTTTAGAACTTTTATTTCTTCTTCAGTGTTTTGTTTTTAAAAGTTATAATTAAATTTAAATTGAAATATATTTATTTTTGATGATATGGGGCGAAGCAATCAATACACAGAGTTTTATCACATTTTTCGCACTCTGTCCTTACAGTTGACATTTATCACCAGCACATCGTCTCTGTTTATAATTTTTTGGTCCTTATGCTTATAGTGCATATATCCATCATTTCTCATAGAATCAGCCCCGGGCTGGGATTTAGATATTCTTCCCGCACCTTTTGGAAAAGTAGTCTCTGATAGTAGATATGACATTCCTAAGTCTCTTCGGAAGCTTTTTTGCTTGAGCTTAGGATCGTGCTGTCTCGCTAAAAGCCAATCATTTTGAATTGAAACATCCAGCATATAAGTTCAATCAACTTGTCATCGAAAAAAAGGTCAAAATACTGAACTGCAGTCAGACTTTCCTCAAAATTATCAACAGGTGCTAGAAATTCTGTGATTTGAGATGTTTTTCCTCCTAGCTTCCAAATGATAACGTTTTGCTTTTTCTCATGCACTCTCTTTTGATGTCTTGTTGTTTAATGATTGTGGATAGATCTTCATTGGTTCTTCGTATTTCAGGAGGTGCCAGAAGTTGGTTACGAGACAAAGAATTTATATTTCCTTCGATTTCCTCATCTGAGTCTTCATCAGTCAAGACGTCAACATCTGGAGGTTCGATGTAAAACTCGTTTGAACTATTTTCTTCCTCTAAAATATTCAAAATCTCTGCGACGCTAAGAAATTTACTGATAAAAACCGAAAGAAAAAAAATAATTTCAAATCAGATAGTACTTGTTGTATCATAGTGTCGTCATTTGACGACATCCAAATATATTCTCAAAAAAATATATTTCATCTTCAACTTGAACCAAGATTTTTAGCAAGAATTTTGTAAACTAGTATAAATTTTCACTTTATATTACTTTTAGGACACATTTATATAATTTATCAAGTTTTTAACACTTACCTTCTACCCGAACTCATAATTTTGCACTTTTTCAAAAAACTCTCACAATAAAAAATTTACCGCATACAAACTCTTTGAATCACAACGCTAAACTAAATTTTTTATGAAAAAGCAACTAAGACACAAGACAAATGTAATTGCTTGATTTGTTTCTATGCAATAATAACGGTTCACCAGCTAATTGAAGCTGCCAGTGTTATTGTCGTCATATGAAGACGCTAGGAGAATTCGGGTTAAGGTTTAAAATGCTGAACTCGACCCGAAGAAAGCTCCAGGTATTGATGGCTTAGTAACAAGATGCTGATGAACTTGCCTCATATTGCAATAAGAATTTTGCTATTTATTTTTAATGCCATTTTACGAATGCAGTATTTTCCACATAACTGGAAACTTGCCAAGATTAAAATGATTCCAAAGCCAGGCAAAGATCTTACCAAGGCTGAGTCATATAGGCCTATAAGCTTACTTTCAACAATTTCAAAGCTTTTCGAAAAGCTGCTCATGACTAAATTGTCCACAATTTTAGCTGATATTGGGTGCATCCCGGACCATCAATTTGGCTTTAGAAGTCAGCATAGCACTATTGAGCAAACGCATAGATTGGTTCAAATTATAAGGAGGACATTTGAAGAAAAGAAGTATTGATCTGCCCTTTTTATTGATGATGCTCAAGCATTTGCTAAAGTATGGCACGAAGGCCTATTTTTAAAATTGAAAACATATCTGCCAATAAACATACAAAAACTTTTGGAGAGCTATATTATTAATAGGAAGTTCACTGTTCTGGCAGAAAACTTCATGAGTGTGCTCGAATCTATATCTCCCGTGTACCACAGGGCAGTATTCTGGGGCCAGTCTTGTATTTAATATATACGTGTGATATGCCTGTGAGCAATAATATATATTATATATGTATATATCATGTATATATACACACCTCTACATTTGCCTGTATGAGTATGCATGAAAGCCCTTATGAGGCATCATGCAATCTCCGGGAACATATTACTCAGCTGGAAACATGGTTTAACTTATGGAAAATTAAAGTAAATGAACAAAAGTGTGTTCATATAACGTTTACCCTAAGAAAAGATACTTGTTCCCCCATTTGAATCAACAATCAAAATATTCCTCCAAATTCCCAAGTGAAATACCTTGGTATTAGACTTTTTCATTTATCGGGAAAGCGGGAACGATTTTAAGATTTCCCCGGAATTCCCGCCCACTGCAAAACAATACAAAATACTTTTTAATTTAAAATATTTCAACAAAAAACAAATTATAATTCTTTAGGTCGATTAAATAATAATCCTTAATAGCGAAATTTTTTCAGACTTTTTTTAGTTTTCTATTTTTTAGAGGTTTAAATATCAATTCCGAAACTAGTTCAGTATGTATGATTTAAAACACATTAATGGTGCCATTATTTATTTTTGGAAAACGGGAAATATACTCGGATTCGGTTTACAGAACATGGCCGAACGTTTTATAAACACAATTGTAAAAAAAAATAATACCATTTCAGTTCTTTATATAATAGTAACGCATAAATACCAATATTATATGTAAATGCAAAGCCAAATGCCAAATAACGTATAAAAAAAACAAATTATATATAAAAAAAAATATTACAAAATATTTCCTTGGAAATAAGACTTTAGTATAGAATAAGCATTAATAGAATCGATCTTTTTACCAAAGAGAATCTGTTATTATTTTGTAATGTTTTTTTCTTTAATTTCTATGCGAATTTTTTTACTTATATGAATTGTTATAGAAATAAATTCTGAACGTTGCGTTACGGTTTCGGCAAATAAAGGCCTCTAAGTGTCAGGGCACATGTGTGCTAGATGTAAACTCGATCTTAGTTGTTGTATAGTTTTAGCTATTGTGGCACTGCCATCAGGTTATTGCACCATCGCATTCATAAAGTGAATAACGATACTCATCAAGGAATGTGTACTGGGATTTCTTTCCCGGAAAATGTGCGAGATCCCTGTAAGTCCCGTATGAAAAACACTGCTTGGTATACACCTCGAAGGCTTACATGGAAACACCATATTGACTCTAAGCTAACTCAAATGAAACTTAAGTTAACTCAAATACATTGGTTGATTGGCAGAAATTCAACACTCAGCCTAGACTGAAAACTTTTACTATACAAGTCGATTTTGAAACCAATATGGTGCTACGGAATTCAGTTATAGGGCACTGCTTCAGATTCAAATGTTGAGAAAATTCAACAAAGGCAGAACAAAATTTTACGTTTGATAACATCCGCTCCATGGTATATAAAAAATTCAAATATACATCGTGATTTAAATATGTCACTAGTGATTGAAGAATTTACAAAATACGTAGGCAAATATTTAACTAAACACGAGTCACATTCTAATCCGCTTCCTCGTAATATTTTGAGCTTTAGTGGGTATATCCGCTTAAAAAAGAAGGACACTAAGGCTCTAATTTGCAACACCGCAGATGAAACTTTTTGAGAATATTTTTGTACATAATTCTTGTATTAATAATTTCTAGCACTAAATTTGTGTTCGGCATTGGTCGGGCTTAAGATTTGATTACTTACTGTTATTTCATTTATTTTTGAATGTACAATAAATAAATATATATTAGCAAAAAAAATAAAAATAAAAAAAAAATTAAAATGTACATATCTGGAAGATTATATTTTTTGAAAGGACACTTTTTTTGTCCATGAGAATGGCAAGAAATGTTTTCCTAAACTTCTGCAAATACCATTTCCTTCTATGTATTTGGTGGATTTAATGTTAATATATGTTGCAATTTTTATGTACGTACATACATATTAGGGATGCCAATCCAGAAATGTCAATCGAGAAATGCCGATCCCGATAATCCCGGCATTGTTTGTTTTATAAAAATAAATTCACCATGACTTTCCCCCTGTGAAGATAGTAACCGTAGCAACACAATATTGATCTTTTATATTTGGCTGTTTCTGCTTGTTAATATTTCCAATGGAAATGTGTTTCCAAACGATATTTTTTCCTTTCCTTTATTAATTGCAATCTATTTGATGATAATGAGCAAAAAAAATACCTGCGAAGTATTACGATTTTTCTGGTTGGTATTCTAGAGTATAACAACAATCTGTATTTGAAATTTTCCAAACACCCCCAAAATCTTGAGTTACTGGTAAAAGAAACCGTATTTTCGTATCCGTGGGCACTTTTCAACGTCTAACCAAGTTAAATATCAACGGATTTAGAAAGAAGAGACTAAAATCTGTCGAACCATATATATTGGGCCTTATTACGAGTGTCGTATTACGACTTCGACTACGACGGTTTTGTACTAGACTAAAGAACATTGCAAAATTTTTTCTTTAATATAGCACAAAATCGTCGTTGGCGTAGTCGTAATACGACACTCATAATAAGGCCCATTTTCTTTCAGTAAATTGCATATATATGTGAGTAATTTTTCACCAAATATAATTGTTTCGGTTTTTCGACACTTTACTACTTTGGACTCCTTCAGGCAGTATTTTTGTACTGAAACCATACTGTTTACAACTTTTTTTATAAAATATAATTGAATACGATTAATCTCAGGTTTGTTTTAAAAAATTCCCTAGAAATTGACTGAGTTATTAAACATTTTATTAGAATTTCGCGTATATCAACACATACATATGTATATCAACACAGAGCACAACCTTTTGTTTGTGAACCTCTTTCAATGACGCTTTTTAATACATTCCTATAAAAAGCATATATCTTTTAATGTTCATAAAACACAGTCGCGAAAAATCCCTGAATTTTAAAAAATTTCGGGATCCCGGGATTTGATGTTTTGAAATACCGAATCCCTGGATCATAAGAATCAGTCCCGATTGGCATCCCTAATACATGTACATATTACGAATATTTAAAAATATAAATTATTATAAATATTTTATAAATTATTATAAAAATTAAATAATTTTGTATAATTTTCAAATTTTATTTAAAAACAACCATTAAATTTTTGGATAGTTTTCATAAACTTTAATGTACGCGGACAGGAGTATGAAGTTCTTTTCCATAAAAATGCTTTTATTTCATTTTGCAGAATAAAATAGATCCCCAATTAAATGTCTATAAATTTCACATACAATAGATATTAGTAGTATGTTTGTGGGGTTTCTGGACCACGTTTTCAGTCTGCTCATGCCTGGATGGGAATGTCATGCATTTAAATTATGTTTCTTGCTTCATATATTTTATGAGCATTTATTTATAATATGAATCTTCCAGGCCTGGGTGGGAATGTACATGTTAACTGATAAGAACACATACACGATTTGAGTGTATGTATTAAAACGTTTAATTGATAAGAACACATTTTTTAAAGAGCTAGCATAGATCATTAAAATTTTTTTATTCCGATTAAGAACACGCTGAACACATAAATACAATTAAAATGTTTATACTATAGAAAAAATATAATTGTTTCTTTTTACTGATAAGAGAAAATATTAAAGCAATGGGATTAAAATAGAAAAACAAACCATAAAACCATATTAATTCTGGCACAGTGTTTGCTATAAGGTTGGATATCGAAATGCTGGATACATGAGTGTAATTTAAATATTAACCCTTGTCAATGAAATAAACACATTTAAGTTTTAGTCAAAAATGTATTGTATATTTATATAATACTTATTCTAAATTTTATTTTAAGCAAATAAAAACTATGTGTATTATGTATTATTAAACTTTATAAAAGATACAATTTTTACATTTAGATAAACTATAGAAATTTATTATTTTTCTTGCTTCTTCTTGCATTTCCATATGTTTCCTTTTATAGTTCACACAGCGACAGGTATCAGGTCCACATCTAGTAATTTCTTTAGACCAAACACAATCCCCATAATGTTCAACAAATGTATTTTTATTTATTTTCATGTTGTTTGTATGCTAGAAATATGATTGAATGTTAACAAGTTCTTGTTTATGTTCTTTGGAAATGATGTTGGAGAAATATTTTAAGAAATTATATGTTTCTTTTAAGCTGTCTTTACATGATAATACAATGTATTACGACATGTCAAAAAATGCTGTAAAATCTACAAAACCTTATCATGTAAACGCATAATGTATCGAGTCGGAGAGAATACGGATAGAAAATTTGACAAGCGGTCGGTAAATGTTTTGTTTTCTAAACCATTTTAGAAACTTAAGTATTCTCATCACACCAGAGGTGCATTTCAAAGTAAACATTGGCAGCATTAATCGTCGGTTGGTTTCTTTTGCAGAAGCAACCAAAATCAACTCAGCAAATTTTCATGTTGTTTTTGTAAATATTGTACAACTGCAACCATCAAGTAGCTGATGGTACAACAAAACCAAACAAACAATAAACAAACGTATAAAAAATAATATATTGTAGTAAAATTTGATTGAAATAATAAAATGTTTTCTCCAATATTCAATTTTATTAGTACACATCTTTTTTTTTGCAACTTTCCAATTTTTATTATTAACTCAACAGTTCAATATTTTTGCTTGCATTTTACTTATAGTATCAGTGTAAACATGAAAAATACCTACAACAGACTGTTGTTCTCTTTTTTTTAAACACGGAGAGGATTTCATAATATTTTGATTCTACAAAGTCGTAATACTTTGTATTACCGTGTAAATACACCTTTAGTAGCATATTGTTAATTACTGAATACTCATGTGTAATGCTTGTGAATAATTTTTAACGTTAATTGTTCTTGTATACTTTTGTGTGAAAATAAGAGTAAAAACGGGAATTCAATATTTAGGGTGAATAAGTGATAAGTTATTTAACCGATGGATAGTTAAATGGGGTGTACTGTATTCGATTGTTTTAGTATTGTGCAAATGAAAGAAGTAGCAAATACTCATTTGTAGTTTTGTTATTTTTTAAAAATAAAGTAATTTTAACTATTTAATTTACCTATTTAGCCGCAAACAGTGTATATATACGTTTGAGGAAAAATCACTTTTTCAGAAGAAAAAACTGACAAATTTTTTTTAACAATACATACATATTATATTTCTTATTAGAACTTAAAACCAATATAACATCGCTACGTTAGACAGTTTGTTTACTCGTACAACCTGTAGTAAATCACAGTTAAAAATTGTTCAATCTTTCATAATTTTTGAAACTTGTATGAAAAACATAAATAAATTTTAATTTAAAAGCTCTGAATGAGCTTGTCATTAATATGAAGTAAACATAATATCAAAAAACTATACAAACTGCACGACTGCTCAACTGTTTAAAAAACTGTGAAAATCAGATAAATCTACACATTTGGCAACGCTGGTCGTAAACAAAAAGAGTTTTGTTTTCTTATCATTTAAACAAGCTGACCACTAGAAATATTAGATATGTTTATAAATTTTATGTATGTATGTATATATGTATGTGTGTGTGATTATGTAATTAATAGAAGTAGACAAATATACTGTTTTCGTTGTACAAAAATAGGTTGATGGAAACAAAATTTTAAATGTGTTGTACTGTACAATAATTTTTTTATAGTTGTTCTATAGTTGAATTTAAAAAGATAAGAATTGAAATTTAAAGCGACTTACTAAAATAATGTTGATTGATACTTATGCATGGGGACATTATAAAATAAATTGCCCCTCAACAGTATCAACACTATCAAATTTAAATATTTATAGAGAAGTTATGGAAGATGATGATGATATTCTTCTTAATATAGACATTTAATTAATTCATTAGCTCTAAATGTAATTAATAAGAAAATATTAGGCATAAAAATAAATAAATAATTTGTTTAAATGACTTCACATGAAGAAAAAAGTGTTGTTGTTGTTTTCATTTCATTTCAAATTATATTTATTAAATAAAAATTTTAAACACAATTGACCACAATTATATGTATTAATATTTTGTTTTCGTTTATAATTGTAAATAATAGGTAAGTTCAGATAATTGATGATTTCATATGGTGGTTGTAAGTGCCCAAAAATTAAAATTGTTGTTTTGTGTAACTGATTAAAAATTAATTTACATAAGAATTTCTTGATCACAGTCAAAGCTTAAGATTTTTTCCTGTGATATTGAATGAAAACAGATCAGTAACAGATGTTAAGTAGATCGTTAGTAGATGCTAAGCAGATATAAGATAGATCGTCAGCAGATAAAATCAGTTAAAAAGCAGACATAAAGCAATTAAATATATTTCTTATTAGAACTTAAAACTAACATAACATCGCTACGTTAGACAGTTTATGTCCTCGTACAACCTGCAGTATTAAATCACAGTTAAAAAATTGTCCATCTTTCATAATTTTTGAAACTTGAATAAAAAACATAAACGAATTTTAGTTAATTTAATTATTATTTTTCGAACTGCATATGTTTTTATATTCTTATGAATTGAACAGGCTAATGTTCGTATCGCCTTTTAAGCCAAATTACACATGATAATTATTAATGAACAAATAACATCAAAGTTAGTTGTAAATATTCGGACAACACAGAGTTGAACAGCTAGCCGCTTTCGAAGGCCACTAAACCTTTATCATCAGCATTATTTTGTGTTTTGTCCACTGTGTGTGGTGTCAGTTGATGTAGATTTCTGCTTTATATACGAAACTTTTTCGCAAATTGAATACGTCAATTGTTTTGATTAATCGTATTTCAATTTGCTGAAAGGTGTTTTGTAATGAACGCTCAAATTATGCACATGGTAGGTAATTTGCTTATTTTTTGTAACAAACCAAAAATGTTTGTCTTAAGTAGAACAAAAATAAGCAAATTAACTAACATGTGCATAATTAGTAAAGAACAACCGACAATGGTAAGACTGTTGTAAATTTAAAGATGGTAACTTTGAACCTTCATTACAAACACATCAGCAAATTGAAATACGATGAATCAAACCAATTCACATATTCCATCTGCAATAAAGTTTCGTATATAAGGCAGAAATCTACATCAACTGACACCACACACAGTGGACCAAACACGAAGAACGCTGATGAGTAGTAGTGAACTGCCGATGCTGGGGCAATTAAACTTTTGAAATTTTAAAATTTTAATTACTCAAATTTTAAAATTCTTGGAAATTTGTGAAATTTGATGCCTACGAGGGTGGTTCAAGAAGTCCGTCCAAATTTTTGTATACATAAGAAGTTTTTTTGTTTACATTAACTTTGTGTGAACGGGTGATTTTTTTTGAGGTTACATTAATTGTGTGAATGGGTGATTTTTTTTGTGGGGGTGGATTGAGGGGTTTCATAAGATTAAGATTTCATAAGTATATATGCCGACGGGAAAATCGTGAATATGATGTTTCCTAGTACCAACGGGAAAATCATGAGCTAATTTTTCTTAATACCAATGGGTGTGAAATAGTGGAAATTAATTTTTCCTAATGCCGACGGCAATACATGATTATTTTTCTTAATGCCTACGGCAATGCATGAATATTTTTCCTAATGCCTACGGCAATACATCATTATTTTTCCTAATGCCCACGGTAAAACATGATTATTATGCCGACGGCAAACATGATTATTATTTTTTTCAAATGCCGACAGGAAATGATTTTTCATAATTCCGACGTGAAAAACATAAAAGTTATTTCTAATGCTAATACAGGAGTTTAAGGCTGGCCGTGATTTGGGTGGGTGGGGTTGTTTTTGTAATATATAACTGAGGGAGTTTATGGATGTGTCTGTCTGTTGTGCGAGGCCGTGATTGGCCGGGGGAGCGTGGTGTAGTTGAGGTATATGGATTGAGTGCATGTGTGTTTACTTGTCTGTCGGAATTTGTGTGAGGGTGTGATTGACAGGAGGCGGGGTGTAGTTGAGGTAGATCGACTGCGTGTATGCAGGTGTTGCAAGTCTGTAGGAATTTAAGGCTTATAGTGATTTGGAGTAGGTGAGGGTGTTGTTGTACGAGTAATATGTATCCATGGGTATTTGTGGATGTGTCTGTGTGGGGGAATTTAAGCGAGGCTGTTATTGGGAGGGGGTGTGGTGTAGTTGAGGTTGATCGACTGCGTGTATGTATGTCTATATGTTTGTAGGATCTTAAGCCTGATCGTGATTTAGAGGTGAGGGTGTTGTTGTAATATGTATACGTAGGAATCTGTATGTATGTATGTCTGTGAAAATTTAAGGCTGATCATGATTTAGGGTACGTGAGGATGGTGTTGTAATATGTAACCGTGGGAATCCGTGTCTATGTATGTTTGTAGGAGTTTGAGGCTATCAGTGATTTGAGGGTAGGTGAGGGTGTTGTCGTACGTGTAATATGTATCCGTGGGAATCTGTATGTATGTCTGTAGGAGTTTAAGGCTGATCGTGATTTGTGTTGTTGACCCTGTTGTTTGTAGAAATGACCGTGAGAATTTTTGTATGTATATCTGTAGGAATTTAAGGTTGGCCGTGATTTGTGAGGGGCGGGGTGTGTTGAAATAATTTGAATTTTTCTTAGATGAAATCTGGTATATATGTGTGTGTGTGCGTGTGTGTGCATATGATTTTCTCGCGCTAGTAGTTTTATCTACGTTAAAATAATTTTTTTTCAATATCGAGATTTGGTGCTGTAAAATATTATCATATATCTGACTTCCCTAATCCTATATACATATACATATAAATATATTTTCATACTCAAGGTTACTGGTTATTTTGTCATGCTTAAAATTGTACAGCTTTAAAGTCTGCCTGTGAGAAATTTGTTAATATTACAGATTTTGTTTATTTAACTACGTCCGGCTGAACTTCTTTTCATACGATCATGGGAATTTATAGTTTCTCTGTCCATAATAAGGTCGTTTAGCTTTGGCATGTGCTTTGACTGAATGGTTTGCGCTGTTCATATATTTTCATGATTTAGATATGTAAGTGTGATTGACAATTTCTAATAAATACATATCAACAAATTGATTTTATGTATGTATGTACATATGTACATAGAGTTCTCGTTGTACCTTCATAGTCAACAGACGTAATAGCGGAATTTTTCTTATATACAAACTAAACAAAAAAAAAGCATACAAAAAATATTCGTAGTACATATTAACTTTGATAAATAAGCATTTTTTTTGCTTTGGTAATATTTTTACATATAGAAATAACAAAAATAAAAAAAAAAACCGTAAACAAAAAAAACATACAAAATACCCTTGAGGAATACTCTTTATGAGTACCCCAGAGGAAAAAAATAGTGAAGTGAGTTCTAACGGCAGAAATGCCTATTTTACTGTGAGTTTTGATGCTCATAATGATAACAATAAAAATAAAAAATCTGATAATAGACTTGCTGTGAGTTCTGAAGCTCTTAATAAAAATCAAAAATCTGATAATAGACTTTTACTAACGGCAAAACCACAGTTTCGTCAGCGATCAACTTCGCTTTGTCCAATGCCAACTAGTGAATCGTTGACATTATTGCCTAGTACTTCTAAATTTAACTCAGCGATATCATCCGCTTCGGGCTCGTGGTCAACAATTAAACAAGTTGTTACTGAAGACAACAGTAGTACAAAACCAAAGGTACAAGTAGGAATGGACAGATATATAACCATTTTAAAGCGCGTGCGAAGCCCAAATTCTACTAAAATTGAATCCGCCCCAAAGATGTCTAGGGATAACAGCACATCTTCTATCAATCGTCAAAATCGTTTTTCATTATTGCAAGACAAAAACGACAAGCCCGCTGCATCATCACAAAAGTCTTTTAAGCCACCACCTATTTATCTGAGAGAAAAAAATTCAAACGCGATTCTAAAAAATCTACTGTCGACCATTGGTGAAAATACTTTTCACATCATTCCAATTAAACGAGGTAATATTGATGAAACTAAAATCCAAATATATGATGAAAAAGATTTCCGAAAAATTGTTAGTGAGTTTGAAAAAAATAAAACAAATTTTTATACATATCAACTTAAGAGTGCTAAAGGCCTACAAATAGTATTAAAGGGCGTAGATTCATATGTTGAGCCTGAAGAAGTAAAATGTGCACTTATCGAACAAGGATTTAAGGTAAAAAATTTTACCAATATAATCAATAGAGAGAAGATTCCCCAGCCTCTATTTCGTGTTGAACTGGAGCCGAATGATATACAGTTAAAGAAAAATGAGACGCACCCAATTTATAGTCTAAAATACCTTTTACACCGAAAAATCACAGTTGAAGAGCCACGTAAGCGTTCAGGTCCCGTACAGTGCCATAATTGCCAAGAATATGGCCACACAAAAACCTACTGCAAATTACCTACAGTTTGTGTTATCTGCGGTGAATTGCATGGTACTGCTAACTGTACCAAGCCAAAAGTACAAGCTGAAAAAAAATGCAGTAATTGTGGAGAAAATCACACCGCTAATTACAGAGGATGCCGTGTATATTCTTTCGTTAAACAGGCTATGGGTCAAAAATCTAAATTAGCTCCAGTTCAATCAGCAAATGCTTACTCCGCCACTCTGCCTCAAATTAGCCAACTAGTTAATTCACGTGTATCGTATGCCGATGCTGCTAAGACTAGCTCTATTCCCACACAAAATGTTCCACCGCCAAGTAATTCAACGAATGCAAACTCTAGCTTTAACTTTAGTCGTCTTGAAGCTACTATTGAGAATCTGGTGCTAACTATAAACAACTTTACAACAAATATGACTAGCATGATGCAAGAAATGCTGAGAATGCAGAATACTCTGCTTCAAGCATTAGTCAACAAACCATGAACACGTTAAAACTATGTTTCTGGAACGCAAACGGCATTCGCCAACATAAAAATGAACTTGAGCACTTCCTCACGGAAAAAAATATTGATATAATGATGGTTTCTGAGACTCACTTGACTTCGAGAAGCTGCTTTAAAATAAATGGTTACACTCTATATGATTCAAAGGACCCGAGGGGGAGAGCATGCGGTGGATCAGCAATTCTAATTAAGTCAAGACTCAAGCACTATATCCTTGAGAACGTTAGTGAAGAATATATGCAAGCTACGAATATTTTCGTAGAAAATTTTTGTGCGAACTTCGTGATATCATCAATTTACTCACCTCCCAGATTTTCAGTTACCGAAGATCAGTATGAGAAGTTCTACAAATCGCTTGGATCTTGTTTCGTGGCAGCTGGTGACTACAATGCAAAACATACGTACTGGGGCTCGCGTCTTGTTACACCTAGAGGTAGAGCGTTGTTTAATACAATTTCAAAAATGGGCTTAGATGTCATTTCGAGTGGGGAGCCTACTTACTGGCCTACTGACGTAAGAAAAATTCCAGATGTTATAGATTTTGGCGTCACGAAAAATATCCATAGGGACTTAATTCACGTAGAGGGCTCTGTAGATCTGTCCTCCGATCACTCTCCCACAATAGTTACAATTTTCAACCCACTAAGGGGTGATTTAACTAACTCATATGCGAAAACGATTAACAGGGTCAACTGGCTAGGATTCAAAAAATATATTAGTAGTCACTGCGTAGAAAACATTCAGCTAAGATCACCTGATGATATTGAATTTAATATTGCCAATCTTAACGAATATATTAAACAGGCTGCTGAACATGCCACTACTTCCTATCCGCAGACTGGCTTTAATAGAATTTATTCTACGGAAATTGAACGTCTTGTATGTGAAAAAAGGAGAGCTAGAAGAGAATGGCAACAACACCGATCACCCCTAAATAAAATCAGACTTAAAGAATGTACTAAACGACTCAAAGAGCTGCTATCGTCGGAAAAGACTGCATTACTGGAAAAGTATTTAGAAGGTCTTGATGTAACGTCAACATCTAATTACTCTTTATGGCGCGCTACTAGAAATCTTAAAAGACCCGTTGATCTCAAATCACCATTGCGTACTTCGACTGGAGGCTGGGCAAGAAGCGATAGTGAGAAAGGTAACTTATTTTCTGAGCATTTAAAATCTGTATTCACTCCCAATTCATGTACGGGTGCTGCCGATTTACCGAGTGTAGTCTCTCTACCCCCTCGACCCTTAAGGTTTAAGATGCGTGAACTACAAAAAATAGTTGCTGAACTCGACCCTAAGAAAGCTCCAGGTATTGATGGCATTAGTAACAAGATGCTGATGAACTTGCCTCATATTGCAATAAGAATTTTGCTATTTATTTTTAATGCCATTTTACGAATGCAGTATTTTCCACATAACTGGAAACTTGCCAAGATTAAAATGATTCCAAAGCCAGGCAAAGATCTTACCAAGGCTGAGTCATATAGGCCTATAAGCTTACTTTCAACAATTTCAAAGCTTTTCGAAAAGCTGCTCATGACTAAATTGTCCACAATTTTAGCTGATACTGGGTGCATCCCGGACCATCAATTTGGCTTTAGAAGTCAGCATAGCACTATTGAGCAAACGCATAGATTGGTTCAAATTATAAGGAGGACTTTTGAAGAAAAGAAGTATTGTTCTGCCCTTTTTATTGATGTTTCTCAGGCATTTGACAAAGTATGGCACAAAGGCCTAGTTTTAAAATTGAAGACATACCTACCAATAAATATACAAAAGCTTTTGGAAAGTTATATTGTTGATAGGACATTTACCGTTGTGGAAGGAGACTTCATGAGTGTACCCGAATCTATATCTTCTGGTGTGCCACAGGGTAGTATTCTGGGGCCAGTCTTGTATCTAATATATACTTGTGATATGCCTGTGAGCAATAACATCCACACTTCTACATTTGCCGATGATACAGCCTGTTTGAGTATTCACAAAAATCCTGATGAGGCATCCCGCAATCTCCAAGCACACATTACCCAGCTTGAAATATGGTTGAACTTATGGAGAATTAAAGTCAATGAACAAAAGTGTGTTCATATAACGTTTACCCTAAGAAAAGATACCTGTTCCCCCATTCGAATCAACAATCAAAATATTCCTCAACACTCTCAAGTCAAATACCTTGGCATACACCTTGATCGAAGGCTTACATGGAAATATCATATTGACTCTAAGTTAACCCAAATGAAACTTAAATTGACTCAAATATATTGGTTAATTGGCAGAAATTCAACACTCAGCCTAGACTGCAAACTTTTGATATACAAGTCGCTTTTGAAGCCAATATGGTGCTATGGAATTCAGCTGTGGGGCACTGCTTCAGCTTCAAATGTCGAGAGAATCCAACGAAGGCAAAACAAAATTTTACGTTTGATAACATCTGCTCCATGGTACGTTAAAAATTCAAATATTCATCGTGATTTAAATATGCCACTAGTGAGTGAAGAAATTGCAAAATACGCAGGCAAATATTTAACTAAACTCGAGTCACATCCTAATCCGCTTGCCCGTAATATTTTGAGCTTTACTGGACACATCCGCTTAAAAAAAAGGGACACAAGGGCTCTTATACCCAACACTCCAGATGGGACTGCTTAAAAATACTTCTTTTTGATTATCAGTACTTATGTATTATTTATAACTATCACTAAGCTTATGTCCGATATTGGTCGGGCCTAATAATTATATTTAGATTTAAGATTTGATTACTTATTGTTAGTTCATTTTTGAAGATACAATAAATAAATATACTATTAAAAAAAAAAAAAAAAAAAACATATGTACATACAAATGAGTGTTTGGCTCCGTGCTTGAATACATTTTATGTCATGTGAGGTCTTTTGTTGATGTTGTAAATATTCGCCTGGTATTTTATGTATAGATGTCAAATATCTTCATAGTTTTTTTTTATTTGAAATTAAAAAAACGTTGATTTAATTTTTATCTGTATTTACTTAAAAGTTTGTGAGGATGTTCTGTTTTAAGTAAAACAGAATTCCTTAAGATACATACTTTAGAGTAATAGTAACTATAATAGAAATATTTCCTATATTTAATTTACATTTGTTTAAAGTTGATGCAGCTTATATTCATTCTTATTAATATTTTGATATAAATTTTTTCCAGCCGTAGGCTTTTTTCATCGACTTTTACATTTATTTTAGAACATCTTGCATTGCCTTTTATACATTTATAAACATTTTTAAATGAAACTGATCCAGCAGTCCACCTTATATAACGATAGTTTTTTGTTAGCCAGCTTGCTTCTTTTTTTATTTTTTATTGATTATTGAGTTTTATAATGAAATTATTATATTCGTAATTGTTGAAAACAATCGCTACTTGTTTTCCAATGAATTCATTTGAGTTATTTTGAAACCTTGTACGTGTATAAAAATTATGTTATTTTCCATATTGCTTAATTTATAAGACTTTTAGAATTTGACCTTTGATGGGTATATATTCTAGTATATGATCATGAATAAGAATACAGTAAGCTGATTTCTTTGCTTACTATTTCAAATTAAAATTTTATTCAATTGCCCTGCTATTGAATAAAAGGAGCTTTTAGCTTAAACTCTGGTACAGGTAGAAACGCATGAGATTCTTTCATATACTACCTTTGCTGGAATATTAGATACATATAATAACTATGTAGAATTGCATTACGTTTATTTTTAAATTTTATGTTAGGATTATCATCATATGGATATGAGACTGAACTTAAATGTACTTTTAAATTAGTTAATTCATAATGAACAATCTTATTTTCTTCTTGAATAGCGAACAACAGAAAACGAAGTATTTTTCTTACAATTTAGGTCTAACCTCTCAACTGCTCCTTTAGTATACAATATGACTTTGTATGTCAGCATTTCTGTCTCCTCTTTGTCAGCGTTAGGGATAATTAAATTTTTAACTTTTTATTCTTCAAATTGTGTTACTTCATACTGATAATATGTTTAAGTACATTAATAATGTACGAGTATATATTTATTTTATGACGGGTAAGCGCCTATGGCTTTTATTTGATGTTCTGGATGAAGTGATTTTTTTTCTCATTTTATTAAAGTTTAGCCTATTGCGTATATATTTCTAATATATTTAAGTGAGCTTTTTGTATCTGTCAGACAGAGCGAACGTATTAGTTGGTCAGTCAGTCTCTCTTTTTATTTTATTAATTTTTTCTTCTAATGTGTCACTACTATTTTTTCAGATTTTACTACTTGAAATAGAAAATATTTATATAATTTTAAAAGTATTAATATATACATACATATAGGTAAATATATGTATGTACGTAGAAATTAGTTCATATACAAAGAAATACATCTTTAATAATCAACTATTCTAGAAATCGATCTAAAATAACACATTTACCTCCATCATCAATTCGCCGTCAGTGTTTTCATAAAGTGTTAGAAACATTGGAATATCTATGGAGAATTTTTACTTTAAGTGTTTCTATATTAGATTTGGTGTTTGACCCCTTGACGTTATTGTGGTTAACGTAGGCTGCGTTGTATCGCATTCAGATGTAATCATTTCTCACTTATAAAAGGTCCTCATCACCATCAATCATACCTGTATACAATTAATTCATGAGTTGAGTTGATCCAGATACAATTGCTGTCTACAAATTAATGATTAGAAAATAGCTTTCTCATCACCTTCTAACAAGTTGAATATTTTGCTAGCATGCATGCTTTAGCACGCTTCTATCGATAGTGACGCGAGAGTCCGACATTTAGTGGTGTTTTAATTAAAAATCTATACTATTAGAATTACGAATTCACTCTTTTGAATTTTTAACAAAGTAGATACATATCTATTTCATTTGCCACAAAGTCTTAAAATTTCTTTCCTTATAAAAGTATGACGTGAGGAATTTTTTTAAATTATACATGCTTCGGCATGCTTTCAATATTTTTTTTTTCGGTAAATTTATTTCATACCCATACAGGCATAGATATAAAGTAAGATCTGTTTACATTCCATCTTACAATTTATGCATGCTTCACCATGATTCTAGTTGAAGTCTGTATTTATTTAGTAAGTTTGTTTGATACCCATTCATGCACTGTACATTCTTAAAGATTGGATATCAAAGTCCAATTTCCTTAGTTTATCTAGAAATGAACAGAGTGAATATCTATTATATTAATCCCCATATTCACAATCTAAAATTTTGTGTGCTTTCGAAATAAAAAATGTACACCTTTACTATAAAAAGTGATAATATGATGTGTTACTGAATATTTTGAACGCTTAAGTTTTCACAATATTTCATACAGACCAACAATTTAGAGAATTCAAGTACATTAAGCTAATTATCTTCCCTGAGACATAACATTCCTAATCAATCCTTCAAAAAACCAATACAAACTAGATTTTTCCTTTTTAGTTTTATTTATATTTTCATTGAATTTTAACATTTTGTACCTCTTCAAATTACTGTATACTGTATTTTGCACCTTTTTCTCATTCGTTGAGTTAACTTTAATCGCAAATATTTTAATGATGAGATGAACTTTTTTATTTCATGCACTGAGTAAATCTTCATATATGTATATCAATCCACTTATATGAACCATTAATGCTAAATTCTTAACACATAATTCCTTTTAATGATCTATTAGATCATTCTACTATTGATACTTTCATATTAAGAAATTTTTAATCCTCTGTTTATGCATGAATTTTGCAGTGTTTATTAAAAATTCTTTACCATCATCTATTTGTAAGTTTTTTTTTATATACTCATATCATTTCAAAAATTTTTTCCATTGACTAGTTTTTCCCCGAGTGCAGCTTTTATTTTCAACGATACTCACCACATAACTTTGAGAATGTGTCAGTTACAGTCTTCAAAAATCAATAATTTCTATTTTCTCAAGAATAGTTACCCACTTCATCTATTACATTCATTACATCACTACAATGCACAAAAATTTTTCGAAATTTATTATGGAGTTCGTTTACTTAATTTCTTTTTAAGACATTGAGTTGTTTTACAGTTTTTTGGAGAGTGTTGTGATCTACTTGATACACTTTCAGCTATTTATACTAAAATGTAGTTAATTTTCCAATCTATAAATTTTATCGCTCAGCTCTTCAATTTGTTTGTCAAAAGATGATTTAATTTTTAGAATGTCTTTTTCAATTTTATACCTATCTTCTTTGCCGACGATACAGCCTGCCTTAGTATGCATGGAAACCCTGATGAGGCATCCCGCAAACTCCAGGAACACATTAGCCAGATGGAGCTTTGGTTAAACTTGTGGAGAATCAAGGTAAATGAACAAAAGTGTGTTCAAGTAACATTTACTTTACGAAGAGATACTTGTTCCCCCATTCGGATTAACAATCAAGTTGTTTCTCAACATTCACATGTGAAATATCTTGGTATACACCTTGATCGACGACTTACATGGAAACACCACATTGACTCTAAGTTAACTCAAATGAAACTTAAATTAACTCAGGTACATTGGCTGATTGGTCGAAATTCAACACTTAGCCTAGACTGTAAACTTTTAATATACAAGTCGCTTTTAAAGCCTGCTACGGAATTCAACTATGGGGCACTGCTTCAGCTTCAAATGTAGAGAAAATTCAACGCAGGCAAAACAAAATTTTACGCATGATAACATCGGCTCCATGGTACATCAAAAATTCAAATATACATCGTGATTTGAATATGCCTCTAGTGACTGAAGAAATTGCAAAATACGTAGGCAAATATCTAACAAAACTCGAATCACATCCTAATCCGCTTGCTCGTAATATTTTGAACTTTACTGGATACATACGCCTAAAAAAGAGGGATACAAGGGCTCTTATTCACAGCACTCCAGATGGGACTTCCTGAAAATTCTTTTATTTTTTATATTTTTTCCTTTTGATTATCAATACTTATGTATTATATATAACTACTACTAAGCTTATGTCCGACACTGGTCGGGCCTAATTATATTCTTATATTTAAGATTTGAATACTTATTGTTAGTTCATATATGAAGATACAATAAATAAAATATCATTAAAAAAAAATACCTATCTTCTATCGTTAATTTTATTTCACACTCCACTCCATCAATTTGCATTTGAATATATCCTTGAATTATATTAATACCTTACGCTTTATTATTAATTCATCCCTTAGTTTCTCGATTTGAGTTTCCAGAAACAATTTACTGATATCATTGTTCTCCGTCAGTGAATGATGTTGATTCTCTATGTATGAATCGGTAGAAAGTATATATTTTATTAAGTTTTCAAATTCAAATTTGTAATAGTTTTTAGATGTTTTATCAATCATTTAAGAAAATAAACCCGATGTGAGAACCCATATATGTCCATCAACTTGTATTTTATCTTTATTCAGTTTTAGATTTCTATCACCAAATTTCCATTCATTATTGAACACGACAATTTTATATATATAGATTTCATACTTAGAATTATGCTGATTTTACATTATTGTGTAATCGAAATTAATTTCCAATTTGCAATATGAGAGCACTTAAATGTAACCATTTTGGTGTTCTACTTAAATGGTTCAACAATCAAGAGTAATAAAAAATTTTTTTTTTTAATACATGATTTTTTATTTATTGTATCTTCATATATGAACTAACAATAAATATTCAAATCTTAAATCTAAAAATATAATTAGGCCCGACCAGTAATAGTTATATATAATACATAAGTAGTGATAATCAAAAGGAAAAAAATAAAAAATAAAAGTATTTTCAAGAAGTCCCATCTGGAGTGCTGTGAATAAGAGCCCTTGTGTCCCTCTTTTTAGGCGGATGTGTCCAGTAAAGTTCAAAATATTACGAGCAAGCGGATTAGGATGTGACTCGAGTTTTGTTAAATATTTGCCGCGTATTTTGCAATTTCTTCAGTCACTAGTGGCATGTTTAAGTCACGATGTATATTTGAATTTTTAATATACCATGGATCCGATGTTATTAACCGTAAAATTTTGTTTTGCCTTCGTTGGATTCTCTCGACATTAGAAGCTGAAGCAGTACCCTATAGCTGAATTCCGTAGCACCATATAGGTTTTAAGAGCGACTTGTATATTAAAAGTTTACAATCTAGGGTGAGGGTTGAATTTCTACCAACCAGCCAATGTATCTGAGTTAGTTTAAGTTTCATTTGTGTTAGCTTAGAGTCAATGTGGTATTTCCATGTGAGCCTTCGATCAAGATGTATCCAAGGTATTTCACATGTAAGTTTTGAGGAGCAATTTGATTATTGATTGTAATGGGGGAACAACTGTCCTTTCTTAAGGTAAATGTTACCTGAGCACACTTCTGTTCGTTTACCTTTATTCTCCACATGTTTAACCATAGTTCTCGCTGAGTAATATGTTGTTGAAGATATCGGGAAGTTTTGTGAGGGTTTTCGTGCATACTAAGGCAGGCTGCTCAATGGCATATCACAAGTATAAATCAAATATAAAACTGGTCCCAGTATACTCCCCTGTGGCACACCGGATGAGATTATTTCAGGCGTACTCATAAAGTCTCCTTCCACAACAGTGAATTTCCGGGCAATAATGTAACTTTCCAGCAAATTTAGAATGTTTATTGGTAGGTAAGTCTTTAATTTTAAAATTAGGCCTTCGTGCCACACTTTATCAAATACCTGAGAAACGTCAATGAACAGCGCAGAGCAATACTTTTTTTCTTCAAAAATTTTTCTTATAAATTGAACCAATCTATGAGTTTGTTCAATGGTGCTATGCTGACTTCTAAATCCAAATTGATGATCCGATATGCACTCATTATCAGTTAGAATTGGGGACAATTTTATCATGAGTAACTTTTCAAAGAGCTTTGACATTGTTGACAGTAAACTTATTGGCCTATATGACTCAGCTTTAGTAAGATCTTTTCCCGGCTTTGGAATCATTTTAACTTTGGCAAGCTTCCAGCTGTTTGGATAATACTCCAGTCGTAAAATGGCATTAAAAATGAATAACAGGATTCTAATAGCTATACGAGGCAACTTCATCAACATCTGGTTACTAATTTCATCAATACCCGGAGCTTTTTTCGGGTTGAGCTCTGCAATTATTTTTTGTACATCACGCGTCTTAAATTTTATTGGTCGAGGGGGTAGCGCAACTACATTTGGCAAATCAACAGCACCAGAACATGTGTTTGGGGTAAATTCGGATTTTAAATGCTCATCAAATATTTTACCTTTTTCAGTATCGCTTCTTGCCCAACCTCCTGTAGATGTGCGCAGAGGTGGTTTAGACTCAACTGGTCTTTTAAGCTTTCTAGCAGTGCGCCACAAAGAGTAATTAGATGCTGGTGTGACATCAAGACCTTCCAGATAATTTTTAAAAGATGCAGTTTTTTCAAATGCAAGTAACTCTTGGAGTCGTTTAGTACACTCCACAGTGGGGACTTTTGCAAAATAAATGGTAATAAATCTGGAACTTCTAAGCTACTTCGAACATCCATAGTAGAGGTCTCAGCCTTTATAAAAAATGTCTTGGCAGCCGTCTGGCTTAAGCTGGACAGGAGTTACAGTGGGCCTAAGTTGACAACATGGGACTCAAAAAAAATTTTGAAGCTTGTAACTTTTAGAAAAATTATCCGATTTTTATAAGATAAAGCGTTTTGATCTAAGTTCAACATTTTTAATAAATAATGTCCTTAGATGTGTTTTCGTATCTCTCATAACTTTAAAGATGTTTGACTTTTAACAAAAAAAAATTTTTGGTGCCTTAACTTTTTTTAGTATTTCACCTAGAACTTTTTAGTCAATTGTTGGATTTTAAATTAAGAGACAGCATTAAGTTTCCGATAAAATGTTAAATAAAAATAAATAAAAAACTTATTAAAATCTGCAGTTGTGAAGTCGGGAAAAGGCAAAGAATTCAAAGTTTTAAAATTTTTCTGAAAAAGGCACGTTTTTTTAAGAAAAAGTATCTTCATTATTTTCAAAATTGTGAAAAACCTTGTTTAACACATGCACTTTTTAACCACATAGCGCTAAAAATAATCTATTCAGAATATGCTAAGATCCAATTATTTTGTGTCCGAAAATTGCCAATTTTAATTTTTTTTTGTGCTTATGTGCTTATAAAAAGTTGTGACGGTATATTTTGAAAGTTTTAACTATGCTAGGATAGTTTTCAACATGTTTATTTTAAATTTTTAACAGCCTTTTCATAAATGCGAACATGCGCGCAAATTTTCTGAAAAAAGTCAAAATTTTGGAAAAATTTTGTTTTGTTCCATAAAAAATATATATAAAAATAATTTTCTTTTCTCATGTTTGGCATTTTAAGCTTTTAATGAGTCTTTTTACTTCTCCTTAAAAAATTATTCCAATATAATTATGCTACTACTTAAAATAAATAACACTTTATAGTACCATTCGCATTTATGAAACGGCTGTTAAAAATTTAAGTTAAAAACTATCCTAGCAATTAAATGATATAGTTAAAACTTTCAAAATATACCGTCACAACTTTTTATAAGCGCATAAGCACAAAAAAATTTTAAAATTGGCAATTTTCGGACACTGCTGAGTGTAGGGTGCATGCCCAAAATACAAAATAATTGGCTCTTAGCATATTCTGAATAGATTCTTTTTAGCGCTATGTGGTTTAAATGTGCATGTGATAAACAAAGTTTTTCACAATTTTGAAAATAATGAAGATACTTTTTCTTAAAAAAACGTGCCTTTTTCAGAAAAATTTTAAAACTTTGAATTCTTTGCCTTTTCCCGATTTCACAACTGCAGATTTTAATAAGTTTTTTACTTATTTTTATTTAAAATTTGATCAGAAATTTAATGTTTGTCTTTTAATTTAAAATCCAACAATTGACTAAAAAGTTCTAGGTGAAATACTAAAAAAAATCAAGGCAAAAAAAAATTTTTTTTTGTTAAAAGTCAAATACCTTCTAAGTTATGAGCAGCGTGACCATATTAGCTTATTTTGAGCTAAATTTAGCTTATTTATTTCAGATTTAGCTTTAAAATTTTCATTTAGCTCTTAGCTTATTTTTTAGCTTTTTTAAAAAACTCATTTAGCTTTTTTAGCCTTTTTTTAGTCTAAATTGCGTGTTCTCTAAAAATATATTAAAGGCTGTATCAGCCTGTTTTTCGAAAACATAAGCCCTTTCGTTTTTATGTTTCATTTATAAACGATAACGTTTAAAATTTGATTTTTATAAAACATTTTCTAAAGCTTTAGTTTTCACATAAAAAGAGCTTTTTAGTTATAACCAAAAATATAAACTCAAAAAATTATTACAGTGAAAGAATAAAAAAAATAAAATCTATTAAAAAAATTCGATGAAAAATTTTAAATAAAATTCATTTTTAATTTATTTTAAATTTTATGAAAAAGTCGTTCACATTTTCTCGTTAATTTTAATTTTTTTGTAACTTAAAGAAAAAAAATATGTAGACTGATTATTAATTAATTTTACATAAGAAATTTTATGAGTGTGTAAAACTGAAAGCTCTTTTGTTGTGACTCACATAAAAATTAATAAATGCTACCAAAACGTAAACATGATTTCATTCGTTATTTTAACGAACGTATACACTTATTCATTTTCGAATAACAGGCTGATAAACACCTTATAAAAATTATAATCTTTTAACATTGTAAAATAGTTTACAAAAAATACAAAATGTAAATTGTAGAACAATTTTATAACAGAAATGGAAAGTTGAAAAGTAGTAGATAATGGCAGAATGGTTAGAATTACAATGGAAAAAGTTAAATTCATATTACTGGTCAAAACACTTTTTGAGTTTTTTGGGTATAAAATTATTTGACTTGAGTTGAACGTTCATTCAGCGGCATCAATTAACTTAAAACAAAAACTTGAAATAGCCTCAAGCCTGGATAACACTATGTACCGATTTTCGTCGGGCCACCTCAATAAAGTCATAAGTAATAAGCCAAAATGGAATTATTACTCAATTAATTCTGGAATAAGTCTATATGGGCTTATTACCAATGCAGTGTGGCGCAATTATGTCCTTGTCTTTCAATTAGTCGATAAATTAGAGAAAATTTAGCTCTTTACTTATGACTTTATTTCAATGATCTGACGAAACTCGGTACATTGTGCCGATAGTGTGATCCATGCTTTATCTTAAATAGCATTAATGCACTTAAAAAAACTTTCGTATTTTAGTATAAATGTTTTGACATTTTTGAAAAGTTTTTAAGATTATTTTGGGGAAGTTTTTGTTTTGTTCTTCATTAAATCTAAAATATAATAATTAATAAATAATTTCATTAAACAAATATTCAATGTGTATAATAAAAAAAATATTTTTGTGTAATATTTAATGTTAGTTTAGCAATAAGAAACTATTGAAAAGTGATCAAAGAAGTAGAAAAAAGTTTAGCTTTATTTTCTGGCCTAAAATTTAACTTTTTAGCTTATTTTAGCTTTTTTTCAAACGTGATTTAGCTTAATGTTATTTTAAAATCTGGTCACACTGGTTATGAGAGATACGAAAACACATCTAAGGACATTATTTATTAAAAATGTTTAGCTTAGATTAAAATGTTTTTTCTTATAAAAATCGGATAATTTTTCTAAAAGTTACAAGCCTCAGAATTTTTTTTGAGTCCCATGTTGTCAACTTAGGCCCACGGTAAGTCCTGTCCAGCTTAAGCCAGACGGCTGCCAAGACATCTGTTATTAAGCCTGAGTCCTCCTCTACGGATGTTCGAAGTTTCATATAAATTTAATGAGTAGTTTAGAAGTTCCAGATTTATTACCATTTATTTTTCAAAAGTCCCCACTGTGGAATGTAAACAGATCTTACTTTATATCTGTATCTGCATAAATATGAAATAAATTTACCGAAAAAAATATTGGAAGCATGCCGAAGCATGTATAATTTAAAAAAATTCCTCACGTCATACTTTTATAAGCAAAGAAATTTTAAGACTTTGTGGCAAATCAAATACATACATATGTTTTGGAAACTTCCTTTTCCCGTGAGCGGGAACTACCAACGACAGGCACCAAAACGTAATTAATTATGCGCTTAACAGAAGTTCTTGGTACAGATGAAATTGAAAAGAGTAATGCGAATAGCAATGCTTCTGAAGAAACGTCTTCGGCAAGCACTTTTACAAATATTCAACACCAAAACGAAAACGATATTGGAAATATTTCTCGAAATGAAGTAAACGTTATGGATTTACAACGACAGGTAATTGAACTAAAGGAAATGATGCAAAATGCGATGACAATTTTTCAAGCAAACACACAACGAAACAATGCAGAACAAAATACAAATAGACAACAAGCAGCAGTAGAAATAGATAGGCAGAATATAGGTCGTGATCAAAGCAGCAGCGAAAATTCAAATGTAAGTAATGATTTATGCTATCCTCATGTTGCACTTTCAACAAATAGTTGTTCTGTGAGAGAGATTGCTGAAACAATGGAGTTCGATCCAACTAACGAAATGTCGTTGTCCGCCGAGCAGTTCATTCAAAGAGTAGATAGCGCTATACGGGCCTATAAATGGGACGAAAAATTCTTAATGTATCTTATAGTCGAATGAAAGGTGTTGCTCGTCTATGGTTGGATTCTTTACAGATTTTACATTCAAGACGGAGTACTTTCGCAGCAGAATTACGTAATGAGTTTGGATGTACTCACGATGAAGCTGATGTACATTTTAAGATGGTTATTGCTACAAGAAAGTGTGACGAAAAAGTAACAGACTATTGTTTTCGTATGTGTTTCCTTGGTAAGCGGTATGGACTAAGCGAAACATCAATTGTTAAATACACGAAAAAAAAAAAAAATAGCTATTGCTGCTAATAAAATTAATACTGTAAAACAATTACGCGAAATTCTACATGAATACGAAATAAATGTACCTGACAAAATGTTAGTGAAATCTTTCGAAAATAAAACAAAAACAAACAACACTGATGCCGTAAATAAAAATACAAACACAGTAGCTAGTACTATAAAACAAAACATAAAAAATGGTAGAGAAATAAAATGCTTTAACTGTAACGAGGTAGGACACATATCTTCAAACTGTTTGAAACCTCAACGACGATTACGATGTACAAAATGTAGTAAAGTTCATCCGAAGAACGAAACTGAGTGTAGACAAAATACTACGGTACGCAATATGTTTTTCTATGATGATGAACATTTCAAAATAAAAGTAAATATTGGTAATAAAGTATTGAGCGCTTTCATAGATACTGGGGGGCTACCGCGTATTTCGATTCGAAAAGTAAAATTTTTCGAAAGAAATTTCCGAATCGAATGCTAAACCGTACTGCGTAACTCGTTCGAAACGATTACAGAGTTGTATTTAGAAACGAATGGGATATTATATGAAAAGTTGGTAGCACTGCTGCTAAAGTACCAAAATGGAAAAAATATCCCATAACAAAAAAATCTTTGCCTTGTAAAAAAATTTAATGTTATACGTATTTTGTGTGAAAAATTAAGTGCTCCTTGTACTTTTTATAATGGATTGTGTTTGCTGTGGTTGGACGAGGATGATTATTATACGATTTGTTTTTAGCATCTGAAACATTTAGATGCCCTCTTGCGAGGTATGGATGCAGAGACATATAGTTTACCACTTCTTCATATTGCTTTTATTTGTGTCATTTTTTTTTAGTATTCCTTGGAATGTTTCAAAATCACAAATATTAAAACATTTATAACAACATAAATAAGCAATATGTTTTAGCAAATCAAACATTAAGTATAATTTGTTTATAACACCTTTTATTTATATTGAAATATTTAAATAATTACATTTTCTATTTTTGTCTCAAGTTGTCACTAACAAAATGTCTTTCGAACCATTTCCGAACGCTTTTTGCATAACTGACACTCGTTTTCGTATTACAGAGTAGCCCTTTCGAAAGGGATTTTTATTGTTCGTAATACAGACTTGCTGTTTCGAAAGGGATTTTTAGATAGAGTAAAAAAACCGTTCGTAAATTCGAAACAAGTAGTACGAAAATCGTAATACACAGTACAATTCGTTCGAATTCGTAAGTTATTTCTTTCGAAACGAAATACGCGGTAGCCCCCCTGGTAGCCAATGTAGCTTGATAAAGAAATCAGTTTGTGATCAAATTGAATGCAACCGAAAATTTTGTATCATTAGAATTTCTGGTATTTGTGGCGGAATACGTGTTGCTAATGAAAAGATTTTTGTCAACTTGCAGATTAATAACGTTTTATTACCTGCTACATTATATGTGGTTGAAGATGAACTTTTATTAACTGATATTTTGATTGGACAAGATAACTTTGCAGATGGTAATGTAAAATTGATAATACAGAATGGCACTGTCAAAATTGAGAATAATGATGAAACAAAATTGACTGCCAATCAACTGCAAGTTAATAAAATTAAATATGAAAACGCTGATCAGAATATGAATCATAATGAAATTCGTGAGGAGATGATAAAATGCGATTTGAACGATGAAAATGTTAGAGCAAGATTAATTGCATTGGTACAAAGTAATGAAGATGTCTTTGCTAGAAATTTACGAAATCTTGGGAAAACTGATTTGATAGAAATGAAGATAAGATTAACAGACACAAAAATCGTTAGAAAGGCCCCATATCGTGTTCCCGAACCGAAAAAAGTTGTAATTTCAAGAGCAATTGAAGAACTTTTAGAGAATGATATAATTACATGGTCAGAATCTGAGTATGCTAGTCCAGTAGTACTATAGAAAAAGAAAAATGGAAGTGATCGATTATGCGTTGATTACAGGCAGATTAACAAGTTGATGCCAAGAGAGAATTTTCCATCACAGAATATCGAAGAATGTCTGAATGTAGCAAAGAAATATAAATATTTCACAACGTTGGACCTTAACAGTGGTTATTATCAAATTCCCATTGAGCCTGAAAGTCGCAAATACACAGCTTTCATAACGACGGATGGCCTCTATGAATTTAAACGCATGCCATTTGGTTTGAAGAACGCGCCAATGGTCTTCCAGAGATTGATGTCAAAAATCCAGGAACGTATTGGTAAAGATAATATGATCCATTATATGGATGATATTCTGATTGGGAGCAATACATTAGATGATATGTTTATTAAACTGCAAAAAGTTTTAAATGTACTTAAAGACGCAAATCTAACTTTGAATATAGAGAAATGTGAATTCCTAAAAACGACAATTGATTTTCTTGGACATCGCTTAACTCCGGAAGGCATACGGCCAGGTGAAATAAAAGCAAATGCTGTAGAAAATTTTCGACGCCCTACTAATGTTACCGAAGTGAGAAAATTTCTTGGGTTAAGCTCATATTTTCGTAGATTTATTCCTGGTTATTCACTAATATCGGAACCTATAAGACGACTACTGCGTAAAGATGAAAAATTCTATTGGGCCGATCAGCAAGAAGAAGCATTTAACAACTTAAAATCTAAATTGTCAACTCGACCTGTTATGGCAGCTTTTTGTTTGGAGGCCGAACATGAAATACACACTGATTCGAGTGCTATAGGTTTAGCAGGTGCTACAACGAAAAGGTAACGAACTGAAACCTGTGGCATACTACAGTCGTTCAACAAGTGATTCTGAAAAAAATTTCCATAGTTGTGAATTGGAAACTCTAGCAATAGTCGAAACATTGGAAAGATTCCGTTATAATATATATGGTAAACCAGTAAAGGTAGTGGCCGATTGTAGTGCAGTAAAGTCAGCAATGACAAAACGGGAGCTAATTCCTCGTATAGCTCGCTGGTGGTTGAGGATCCAGGACTTTGATATAGATATCGAACATCGAAAGAGCCAACGTATGGAACATGTTGATGCTCTTAGTCGATCTCCGAACGAACCTCCAAGCGATATTGACGTTGCCACACTTCGAGTAGACAAAGTAAATCTTCACAATGATGACTGGTTGTATGGTATGCAGATTCAAGATGATGCGATAAAAAAAATTATTAAGAAACTAGAAACAAAAGATAAAATGATAGCTAAAGAATATTGTATCGAGAATGGTAGACTTTTTCGGAAATATGATGAAAAAAAGTTATGGGTGGTTCCAAAGACGTTAAGATGGAGAGTTGTTGAAGACTGTCACGATAAACAAGGACATCTTGGTACTGAAAAAACGATTACCAAACTTTTAAGCTATGTATGATTCCCAAGAATGAGAAATTTCGTGAGCTTGTGTTGAATGCGCATACAATAAACAAAGAGGGGGCCGCCTTGAAGGTGAATATCATTTCAGTGATGTAGATCCAGTACCATTTAATACCATTCACTTGGATCACTTGGGACCATTTCCCAAAAGTAACAAGTGTAACTAGTATATCTTGGTTATAGTTGACTCGTTTACAAAATTCACAATCACAAAAGCTGTGAAAAGTACTAAAACTAAATATGTTATAGATGTCTTGAATGAATTTTCCAACTATTTTGGGGTAGCCGTACGTATAATTACTGATAGAGGAACATCGTTCACCTCAAAAGATTTTGAAAAATATTGTTCTGATAACGATATAAAACATATTCTCAACGCTGTAAAAACTCTCCGTGCTAACGGACATGCAGAACGCGCTAATAGAACTTTACTTTCTATGCTTTTATCTACAACTCAAAATGATAAACGTTGGGATGATCACTTAGTTAACATGCAATGGTCTTTGAACACTATGGTAAACAAAACGTCTGGTAAAAGTCCACACGAGCTATTATTTTGTTATTCTCCTCGAGATATTTTAAAAAACAAAATATTACTAGCAGTACATAATGATACTACTCTAACGGAAGAAGAGATGGAGAAGGTAAGAAAAGAAGCTTCTCAACGTATCAATGACCAAAGGACAATTGCTAAAAAACGATTTGACGATCGACATGCAAGACCACACATATACGAAGTCGGTGAACTTGTACTTGCTGAAAATGAACCCGTGAGCACTGGTTCTTCACGCAAACTAGAGCCACGCTATAAAGGTCCTTTTATTATTACAAAAGTCATTGGTAATGATCGATATATGATTGAAGACATTCCAAAGTCAAAACGAAAGTCACGTATTTATTCATCAATTTACGCTTCCGACCGATTAAAGCCATGCTGGGTGTTACCACCTTTATTTGATGATGATGATGCTATACATATTTCTGAAGACGACAGCCCAAGAGAATAAAGCGAGGTCGCTTCATATGCAGGATAGCCGACTGTTGGAAACTTCCTTTTTAACTCAATGATTATATTAGTTTATTATTTTAACATAAATAGCCTTGATTTCATAATTCCTATGTTGTTGAAATAAGTACATATATTTGATATATACGTCAACCAATATACATATTTTAATTTAGTTTTTAATAAATGTGAATACATAGTTTTTTTTATTCCTGACAACGTGATTTCATTTTTAATAAAAGACCAAGTTTAAGCTGTCTTTTATATGTATCTACTTTGTTAAAAATTCAAAAGAGTGAATTCGTTATTCTAATTGTATAGATTTTTAATTGAAACACCACTAAATGTTGGACTCTCGCGTCACTATCGATAGAAGCATGCTAAAGCATGCATGCTAGCAAAATATTAAACCTGTTAGAAGGTGATGAGAAAGCTTTTTTCTAATCATTAATTTAAAGACAGCAATTGTATCTGGATCAACTCAACGCTTGAATGTATTGTATACAGGTATGATTGATGGTGATAAGGACATTTTCTTAGTGAGAAATTATTACATCTGCATGCGATACAAGGCAGCCTACGTTAACCACAATAACGTCAAGGGTTCAACCACCAAACCTTATATAGAAACACTTGAAGTAAGAATTCTACCAAACATAGATATTCCAATGTTTCTAACACAATATTCCAATGTTTCTAACACAATATGAAAACACTGACGGTGAATTGATGATGGAGGTAACTGTGTTATTTTGGATCGATTTTCTAGAATAGTTGATTATTAAACATGTATTTCTTTGTATATGAACTAATTTCTACATACATACATATATTTACCTATATGTATGTCTATAATAATACCCTATAAGAACTCAAACCCATTTGTAAGTAACTTCAAACTGGTTTTTTAATAACCACAACTGGTTGAGTAAGTGACTTTTTTCCTTGTCGCCGACTCACTATTTTAACATAGGGATGTCATAGGCGGTAGTCAATTGGCCATCTCTGCATGACTTTTAAATTGACTACTAACTAATTATTTTTCAACCAATTTGTAGTTAATTAATATTATAGCAAAAAAAAGATATATGTATGTACATTTATATTATATATTATATATATACATATATGTATATATTCATATATATCTATGTAAATATATAAATACATATATGTCTATATTTTTTTTTTTTTTTTCATATACATTTTTATTTATTGTATCTTCAAAAATGAACTAACAATAAGTAATCAAATCTTAAATCTAAATATAATTATTAGGCCCGACCAATATCGGACATAAGCTTAGTGATAGTTATAAATAATACATAAGTAGTGATAATCAAAAAGAAGTATTTTTAAGCAGTCCCATCTGGAGTGTTGGGTATAAGAGCCCTTGTGTCCCTTTTTTTTAAGCGGATGTGTCCAGTAAAGCTCAAAATATTACGGGCAAGCGAATTAGGATGTGACTCGAGTTTAGTTAAATATTTGCCTGCGTATTTTGCAATTTCTTCACTCACTAGTGGAATATTTAAATCACGATGAATATTTGAATTTTTAACGTACCATGGAGCAGATGTTATCAAACGTAAAATTTTGTTTTGCCTTCGTTGGATTCTCTCGACATTTGAAGCTGAAGCAGTGCCCCAAAGCTGAATTCCATAGCACCATATTGGCTTCAAAAGCGACTTGTATATCAAAAGTTTGCAGTCTAGGCTGAGTGTTGAATTTCTGCCAATTAACCAATATATTTGAGTCAATTTAAGTTTCATTTGGGTTAACTTAGAGTCAATATGATATTTCCATGTTAGCCTTCGATCAAGGTGTATGCCAAGGTATTTGACTTGAGAATGTTGAGGAATATTTTGATTGTTGATTCGAATGGGGGAACAGGTATCTTTTCTTAGGGTAAACGTTATATGAACACACTTTTGTTCATTGACTTTAATTCTCCATAAGTTCAACCATATTTCAAGCTGGGTAATGTGTGCTTGGAGATTGCGGGATGCCTCATCAGGATTTTTGTGAATACTCAAACAGGCTGTATCATCGGCAAATGTAGAAGTGTGGATGTTATTGCTCACAGGCATATCACAAGTATATATTAGATACAAGACTGGCCCCAGAATACTACCCTGCGGCACACCAGAAGATATAGATTCGGGTACACTCATGAAGTCTCCTTCCACAACGGTAAATGTCCTATCAACAATATAACTTTCCAAAAGCTTTTGTATATTTATTGGTAGGTATGTCTTCAATTTTAAAACTAGGCCTTTGTGCCATACTTTGTCAAATGCCTGAGAAACATCAATAAAAAGGGCAGAACAATACTTCTTTTCTTCAAAAGTCCTGCTTATAATTTGAACCAATCTATGCGTTTGCTCAATAGTGCTATGCTGACTTCTAAACCCAAATTGATGGTCCGGGATGCACCCAGTATCAGCTAAAATTGTGGACAATTTAGTCATGAGCAGCTTTTCGAAAAGCTTTGAAATTGTTGAAAGTAAGCTTATAGGCCTATATGACTCAGCCTTGGTAAGATCTTTGCCTGGCTTTGGAATCATTTTAATCTTGGCAAGTTTCCAGTTATGTGGAAAATACTGCATTCGTAAAATGGCATTAAAAATAAATAGCAAAATTCTTATTGCAATATGAGGCAAGTTCATCAGCATCTTGTTACTAATGCCATCAATACCTGGAGCTTTCTTAGGGTCGAGTTCAGCAACTATTTTTTGTAGTTCACGCATCTTAAACCTTAAGGGACGAGGGGGTAGAGATACTACACTCGGTAATCCGGCAGCACCCGTACATGAATTGGGAGTGAATACAGATTTTAAATGCTCAGAAAATAAGTTACCTTTCTCACTATCGCTTTTTGCCCAGCCTCCAGTTGAAGTACGCAATGGTGATTTGAGATCAACGGGTCGTTTAAGATTTCTAGTAGCGCGCCATAAAGAGTAATTAGATGTTGACGTTACATCAAGACCTTCTAAATACTTTTCCAGTAATGCAGTCTTTTCCGAGCTGCTATCTCTTTGAGTCGTTTAGTACATTCTTTAAGTCTGATTTTATTTAGGGGTGATCGGTGTTGTTGCCATTCTCTTCTAGCTCTCCTTTTTTCACATACAAGACGTTCAATTTCCGTAGAATAAATTCTATTAAAGCCAGTCTGCGGATAGGAAGTAGTGGCATGTTCAGCAGCCTGTTTAATGTATTCGTTAAGATTGGCAATATTAAATTCAATATCATCAGGTGATCTTAGCTGAATGTTTTCTACGCAGTGACTACTAATATATTTTTTGAATCCTAGCCAGTTGACCCTGTTAATCGTTTTCGCATATGAGTTAGTTAAATCACTCCTTAGTGGGTTGAAAATTGTAACTATTGTGGGAGAGTGATCGGAGGACAGATCTACAGAGCCCTCTACGTGAATTAAGTCCCTATGGATATTTTTCGTGACGCCAAAATCTATAACATCTGGAATTTTTCTTACGTCAGTAGGCCAGTAAGTAGGCTCCCCACTCGAAATGACATCTAAGCCCATTTTTGAAATTGTATTAAACAACGCTCTACCTCTAGGTGTAACAAGACGCGAGCCCCAGTACGTATGTTTTGCATTGTAGTCACCAGCTGCCACGAAACAAGATCCAAGCGATTTATAGAACTTCTCATACTGATCTTCGGTAACTGAAAATCTGGGAGGTGAGTAAATTGATGATATCACGAAGTTCGCACAAAAATTTTCTACGAAAATATTCGTAGCTTGCATATATTCTTCACTAACGTTCTCAAGGATATAGTGCTTGAGTCTTGACTTAATTAGAATTGCTGATCCACCGCATGCTCTCCCTCTCGGGTCCTTTGAATCATATAGAGTGTAACCATTTATTTTAAAGCAGCTTCTCGAAGTCAAGTGAGTCTCAGAGACCATCATTATATCAATATTTTTTTCCGTGAGGAAGTGCTCAAGTTCATTTTTATGTTGGCGAATGCCGTTTGCGTTCCAGAAACATAGTTTTAACGTGTTCATGGTTTGTTGACTAATGCTTGAAGCAGAGTATTCTGCATTCTCAGCATTTCTTGCATCATGCTAGTCATATTTGTTGTAAAGTTGTTTATAGTTAGCACCAGATTCTCAATAGTAGCTTCAAGACGACTAAAGTTAAAGCTATAGTTTGCATTCGTTGAATTACTTGGCGGTGGAACATTTTGTGTGGGAATAGAACTAGTCTTAGCAGCATCGGCATACGATACACGTGAATTAACTAGTTGGCTAGTTTGAGGCAGAGTGGCGCTATAAGCATTTGCTGATTGAACTGGAGCTAATTTAGATTTTTGACCCATAGCCTGTTTAACGAAAGAATATACACGGCATCCTCTGTAATTAGCGGTGTGATTTTCTCCACAATTACTGCATTTTTTTCAGCTTGTACTTTTGGCTTGGTACAGTTAGCAGTACCATGCAATTCACCGCAGATAACACAAACTGTAGGTAATTTGCAGTAGGTTTTTGTGTGGCCATATTCTTGGCAATTATGGCACTGTACGAGACCTGAACGCTTACGTGGCTCTTCAACTGTGATTTTTCGGTGTAAAAGGTATTTTAGACTATAAATTGGGTGCGTCTCATTTTTCTTTAACTGTATATCATTCGGCTCCAGTTCAACACGAAATAGAGGCTGGGGAATCTTCTCTCTATTGATTATATTGGTAACAATTTTTACTTTAAATCCTTGTTCGATAAGTACACATTTTACTTCTTCAGGCTCAACATATGAATCTATGCCCTTTAATACTATTTGTAGGCCTTTAGCACTCTTAAGTTGATATGTATAAAAATTTGTTTTATTTTTTTCAAACTCACTAACAATTTTTCGGAAATATTTTTCATCATATATTTGGATTTTAGTTTCATCAATATTACCTCGTTTAATTGGAATGATGTGAAAAGTATTTTCACCAATGGTCGACAGTAGATTTTTTAGAAGCGCGTTTGAATTTTTTTCTCTCAGATAAATAGGTGGTGGCTTAAAAGACTTTTGCGATGATGCAGCGGGCTTGTCGACGAATGATAGAAGATGTGCTGTTATCCCTAGACATCTTTGGGGCGGATCCAATTTTAGTAGAATTTGGGCTTCGCCCTACTTGTACCTTTGGTTTTGTACTACTGTTGTCTTCAGTAGCAACTTGTTTAATTGTTGACCACGAGCCCGAACCGGATGAAATCGCTGAGTTAAATGTAGAAGTACTAGGCAATAATGTCAACGATTCACTAGTTGGCATTGGAGAAAGCGAAGTTGATCGCTGACGAAACTGTGGTTTTGCCGTTAGTAAAAGTCTATTATCAGATTTTTGATTTTTATTAAGAGCTTCAGAACTCACAGCAAGTCTATTATCAGATTTTTTATTTTTATTGTTATCATTATGAGCATCAAAACTCACAGTAAAATAGGCATTTCTGCCGTTAGAACTCACTTCACTATTTTTTTCCTCTGGGGTACTCATAAAGAGTATTCCTCAAGGGTATTTTGTATGTTTTTTTGTTTACGGTTTTTATTTTTATTTTTGTTATTTCTATATGTAAAAATATTATCAAGGCAAAAAAAATGCTTATTTATCAAAGTTAATATGTACTACGAATATTTTTTGTATGCTTTTTTTTTGTTTAGTTTGTATATAAGAAAAATTCCGCTATTACGTCTGTTCACTATGAAGGTACAACGAGAACTCATATGTCTATATAACTATTTATTATTGTTATATTCACTAAAAATAAAATATTCGTACATACATATATATGTACATAAATATATCCATACATACGAACCGCTCATAGAAAATATTATTGAAATTATTTAGTTTTTTTTTCAACACAAACATTTGGCATTTGTTTTCATGGCATGCTTCTTTTTATTTTTTTTTATTTTCTTTTCATTTACTTATTTTGCTTTTATTTATTTCTTACGTGTGCTTCTATTCTATATGTTTGGTTGATATCTGCATGATATTTAAACCAATTTGTAGTCACTTGCAAAATAATTAATTTATAAGTTAGTGTTTTTTCTCAACTGATTATTTTATTTACTACAGGGTACTTTTAAAAATTATATATATATTCTCTATTTCAAGTAGTAAAATCTGAAAAAATAATACTGACACATTAGAAGAAAAAATTAATATAAAGAGAGACTGACTGACCAACTGATACGTACACTCTGTCTGACAGATACAAAAAGCTCACTTAAATATATTAGAAATATATACGCAATACGCTAAACTTTAATAAAATGAAAAAAAAAACACTTCATCCAGAACATCAAATAAAAGCCATAGGAGCTCACCTGTCATAAAATAAACATATAATCGTACATTATTAATGTACTTAAAGATATTATCAGTATGAAGTAACACAATTTGAAGAATAAAAAGTTTAAAATTTAATTATCCATAACGCTGACAAAGAGTAGACAGAAATGCTGACATACAAAGTCATCCTGTATACTAGAGGAGCAGTTGAGAGGTTAGACCTAAATTGTAAGAAAACGACTTCGTTTTCTGTTGATCGCTATTCAAGAAGAAAATAAGATTGTTCATTATGAATTAACTAATTTAAAAGTACATTTAAGTTCAGTCTCATATCCATATGATGATAATCCTAACATAAAATTTAAAAATAAACGTAATGCAATTCTATATAGTTATTATATGTATCTAAGATTCCAGCAAAGGTAGTATATGAAAGAATCTCATGCGTTTCTACCTGTATCAGAGTTTAAGATAAAAGCTCCTTTTATTCAATAGTGGTCCAATTGAATAAAATTTTAATTTGAAATAGTAAGCAAAGACATCAGCTTACTGCATTCTTATTCATGATCATATACTAGAATATATACCCATCAAAGGTCAAATTCTAAAAGTCTTATAAATTAAGCAATATGGAAAATAACATAATTTTTATACACGTACAAGGTTTCAAAAATAAATCAAATGAATTCATTGGAAAAGAAGTAGTGATTGTTTTCAACAATTACGAATATAATAATTGCATTATGAAACTCAATAATCAATAAAAAATAAAAAAAGAAGCAAGCTGGCTAAGAAAAAAACTATCGTTACATAAGCTGGACTGCTGGGTCAGTTTCATTTCAAAATGTTTATAAATGTATAAAAGGCAATGCAAGATGTTCTAAAATAAATGTAAAAGGTTATGAAAAAAGCCTACGGCTAGAAATAATTTTATATCAAAATATTTCTAAGAATGAATATAAGCTGAATCAACTTTAAACAAATGTAAATTAAATATAGGAAATATTTCTATTATAGTTACTATTACTCTAAAGTATGTATCTTAAGGAATTCAGTTTTACTTAAAACAGAACATCCTCACAAACTTTTAAGTAAATACAGATAAAAATTAAATCAACGTTTTTTAATTTCAAATAACAAAATAAAAAAACTGTGAAGATATTTGACATCTATACATAAAAGACCCGGCGAATATTTACAACATCAACAAAAGACCGCATACATACATAAAATCAATTTGTAGATATGTATGTACACATAATATCAAATTTCTTATCAATACTCAAGTATTTATTAGATCTTGACAATCACACTTACATATCTACATCATGAAAATATATGAACAGCGCAAACCATTCAGTCAGAGCACATGCCAAAGCTAAACGACCTTATTATGGACAGAGAAACTATAAATTCCCATGATCGTATGAAAAGAGGTTCAGCCGGACGTAGTTAAATAAACAAAATCTGTAATATAAACAAATTTCTCACAGGCAGACTTTAACGCTGGACAATTTTAAGAATTAGAAAATATAAAGCAATTTTGAGTATAAAAACATACTAGGATTAAAAAAAGTTCTGATATATGCTAATATATCAGATGTCCAAATGTCTGGCATGACACACAAAGAGATGATGACGTAATACACAAACACAAACATGCATAATGAAATTTTATAATATTATGAAATTCATACACACACACACATACATATTCACATACACACACACATACAAATTCGATATATGATGAAATTTTACAGCACCAAATGTCGATATTGAAAACAATTTATTTCAACGTAGATAAAACTACTAGCGCGAGAAAATCATATGCACACACACGCACACACACACATATATACCAGATTTCATCTAAGAAAAATTCAAATTATTTCAACACACCCCGCCCCTCACAAATCACGGCCAACCTTAAATTCCCACAGATATACATACAAAAATTCTCACGGTCATTTCTACAAACAACAGGGTCAACAACACAAATCACGATCAGCCTTAAACTCCTACAGACATACATACAGATTCCCACGGATAAATATTAATCGTACGACAACACCCTCACCTACTCTCAAATCACTGATAGCCTCAAACTCCTACAAACATATATACACACAGATTCCCACGGTTACATATTACTACACCAACCTCACATACCCCAAATCATGATCAGCCTTAAATTTTCACAGACATACATACATACAGATTCCTTCGTATACATATTACAACAACACCCTCACCTCTCCTAAATCACGATCAGGCTTAAGCTCCTACAAACATATAGACATACATACATGCAGTCGATCAACCTCAACTACACCACACCCCCTCCCAATAACAGCCTCGCTTAAATTCCCCCAGACAGACACATCCACAAATTCCCATGGATACATATTACTCGTACAACAACACCCTCACCTACTCCAAATCACTATAAGCCTTAAATTCCTACAGACTTGCAACACCTGCATACACGCAGTCGATCTACCTCAACTACACCACGCTCCCCCGGCCAATCACAGCCTCGCACAACAAACAGACACATCCATAAACTCCCTCGGTTATATATAACAACAACAACCCCACCCACCCAAATCACGGCCAGCCTTAAACTCCTGTATTAGCATTAGAAATAACTTTTATATTTTTCCCGTCGGAATTATTAAAAATCATTTACACGCATTTTCCCGTCGGCATTTGAAAAAAATAATAATCATGCTTTGCCGTCGGCATTTGAAAAAAAAAATAATAATCATGTTTTACCGTGGGCATTAGGAAAAATAATCATGTATTGCCGTCGGCATTAGGAAAAATTTATTTTCACTATTTCACACCCATTGGCATTAAGTAAAATCAGCTCATGATTTTCCCGTTGGTACTAGGAAAAATCATATTCATGATTTTCCCGTTGGTATATATACTTATGAAATCTTAATCTTATGAAACCCCTTAATCCACCCCCACAAAAAAATCACCCATTCACGCAATTAATGTAACCTAAAAAATCACCCGTTCACACAAACTTAATGTAAACAAAAAACTCCTTATGTAAACAAAAATTTGGACGGACTTCTTGAACCACCCTCGTAGGTATCAAATTTCACTAATTTCCAAGAATTCTAAAATTTGGGTAATTAAAACTTTAAAATTTCACAAGTTTAATTGCCCCAGCATCGGCAGTTCACTACTACTCTGATGAGGAAGGTTTAGTTGCCTTCGAAAAGTGTTGTTGGTCATAGTTGTTCCCTTTGCGGATTGTTCCTTTTTGTTCCCAACAACAAAAAGAACTAGTTCGTTCTTTTCGTTCAGTTGTTCTTTTCGGTCAGTTGTTCAGTGAACAAAACATCCTCTTCAATGTTTTCTTCAAGTGTTGTTATTCTAGTTTTTGCAAGTAAATAATTAAAATTAATATTATTGATTGAAAATGCTTAAAATGAAGACTTTAGAAAACAAGTGTTAATCACTTTTTTAATACTGATTCATATTCAACACAACAAATTCTTTCTTTTAATTTAGTAAAAAATGTTCCTTTTTTCGTTTGCACTTTGTGTTCTCATTCGTTGTATGCTTTAAGTAAGTAAAAGGTAAAAACTCTTTTTGAACGAAAATTTTTTAAATGAAATCCTTAATCAGTTTAAAATCAATTTTATTCAATTTTTTAATTCTAATACGTGTATGTTCTGGCTTCCACATCGTTTCCACATGTTTTCTTGTGAGTTCGGATGTTAAAACACGGGCTACGCCTGTTAAAGTTGAAATTTAGAAAATAAAAAATTAATAGTATGTGTTCTAGCATCCGAATTTAAAAGAAAACAATTTGGAAATGGACGATTTCAAACTTTTAAATTTTTTCGTTTTCACTTTTGGGCAAAAAACTCGTATTCTTTTCACAAGACTGTTAACAAGTGAAAAGAATACGAGTTTTTTGCTCAAAGTCGAAAACGAAAAAATCTAAAAGTTTGAAATCGTACATTTTTAAATTGTGCTCGTCTAAATTCGGATGCTAGAACACACACTATTAATTTTTATTTTCTAACATCCGAACTTACAAGAAAACATGTGAAAACGATGTGAAAGCCAGAACACACACGATAATCTTTTTCACAATCTGTTTTTTAAATCAATACTACAAGTTATTTCTTTTAATTTTGTAAAACTCACTTGTTTGTATTTTTCACTAAGTATACATTTTCTGCTGTTTGTTTTGATTATTGTGCTAATTAATAGGCACACTACATTTGCCTCTTTTTAACAGTATGCAAATCAGCAATTGAAATGTTTTGCATGTGTATCAGGGATGGCATTGGGAATTTCGAAATTGTAGCAACAACTTTCAAACATTGTACCTTTTTACCTTAATTGTACTAAAATATTTTTTAGTTCAAATTACATATTTTTATTTGTTTTTAATAAATAATCGACTTTGTTCTGTATATTTAAAATATACAAATTAATACACGCAGCATATGCTTATCATCCGAATTTAGAAGAAAAATGATTTGGAAAGCCAGAAAACCAGTCATTGGTGTACTATTGTACATTGCGAGTTTGAATGTTAGCAAAAAAAGTACAATTGTACCAACACTGGTGTGTATTGATCAGGAACGAGGGCTACCAGATAAAATTATCGAAAAATCGTCGAATTACCGATAAAATACAAAAAAATCGTCATTTCATACTTAAAAAAACGGACAAATCAAAATGTACTTTTTGTAAACATGTATACATACCGTCTGTTGGTTTCTGGTTTGCTGCAGACATAATGTATTTTGAATATACTGTGCCACAAACCAGAAACCAACCGACTATATGTTTTATTTTATAAATGTATTTATTACCAAACAATAACATAACAATTCGTGTTCATATATTAATTCTACACGAAGCCACTACGACGATCTTGTGCTAGATTAAACAAAAAATGCTGCAATGTTCTTTAAGCTATTACAAAATAGTCGTAGTCAAAGTCGTACTACGACACCCGTAATAAGGCCCATTGTATCTTTACAAAAGAAGGTAAAACATAATAGAAAGTGTAATATTCAAAATGAATTTTTTGGAATCACTGAAAAACTCAATTTCGGAAAAAATACGAGTTACATCTACATAAAATTTCTTTTAATTCAACCCGTATACATACTTGCATACATACGTATGTAATTTTTATTTAACGCTAAACCATCAACAAAAAATTTTGTTAAATTAAACAAACTATTAAGAAAGAGTCTGCAAAACTTGGTATGGGCATGCATATATGAATTTTAATGCAGGGTATACACGATACTTAATTTCGTACTTAGCGTGGTATGAGTTGTAGTACGGGTTTTCAGATACACGTTACTACAAATCATACTAATTCATTTAAAAGAAAAGTTTTAAGGCAATACACGTGGATAAATGAATAATGTGGTGGATTTATTAATAATAAGTTAACTGCAGTTAAAAAGAATAAAAAAAATAATGCAAAAACAAAAGGGGTATATTGTAGAGAATGGTTATAATAATTAGGGCAATTATGTAAAAAATTCCGCAGGAAATATCTCCCTTTTCCAATTAAAATTTTTTGTTTTCCTATCATTTGCTATTAGTTGGAATTGTTCCCTGGGAGAAATTTCCTGCGGAATTTTTTACATAATTGCCCTGAATGTTTTGTTTTTTTTTTTAATTAAAATGTCCGTTTCGTACATAGCGAAGCTCCGCCCACAAAAATTAAAAATTTTTGATTTTCATACTACAAAGTATACTTCATAAGTACGACAGCATGACACCAGTGACTAACTTCATACTTGTACGATTTATCGTTCGATTTGTAGTAACGTGTATACTCGCTATAACAGTAGACATTTCATAAAAAGCAGTCCAATTTGACTTGAAAAATCGTGGATTTTAAGCAATATATATATATATATATAACTGGCCCCGTTCTGTTTTGATTCAACCTCTGAAAATCAAAAAACTGTTAAGTAATTGTAAGTGGCAACATAATTAAAATAAAAACATTTCGAAATAAACTGTGATTGTGCTTTAAGAATTAAAAAACATTACATTGAGACATTTTTAGATTTAATTGAACTGTAGTGAATTTTAATCAGAAATAATTTCTTAATCAGGCTTGAGTTCAGTAATTTCAATTCTTATTGAATGAAATATTTTTATTAATTAATGTGAGTATCTAAAGAAGAGAAGAAAAATTAAACTAGACTTTATTAGCTGGGGGAAATACCGATATTTTTCTGTGCAGCCACGCACTTCATCAGCACCCATGTCTATCTGCTGGGGTAGAGATTATTATTAACATCAGCTATTTAACTTAAATTTCTATGAAATGGAATATGAGAATTGATTGTGTATACAATTATTGATTTACCTTTGGTAAACACATTTGTAAGTATCACTATTCATTTTCTGTTTTTCCATTTTCTATTTAGGTTAGCACGAAGTTATATCACTCTACCTATGTATGTTTAACTATTCTTACTTATCTTTTACGATCATCACATTAATTATTTTTACTTATTCGATGCACCATCGGTACATACATATAAGTATTATTGTAGTGGCTTTATGTTACTTTTGTTTTTGCTTTCTACAGTTGACTTCGCTTTTCAGCATTCTGAAGCAGTGATAGCCAAGTGAACAGTGGAAAACTGTTACCGCTATTGTCAAAAACTGCTGAAAGCTTATTAGTAATAATAATAATAATAATAATAATAATAATAATAATAAGTTATTAGTAATAATAATAAGTTATTACAGAAAATGTATCTACATATTAGATTTTAGAAACAGAACGGCACAGCAAGAACAGCAACATAAAGTAAAGACTATTCAAGCCTTAAGGAGCTAAAGTTGGTTACGTATAACGTAACATACGTAGTTCCTTTGTATTACATTTCTTGTAATACAAATTAAACATACAGATGTATGGTGAAATTTATTTCCTTTTTCGATACCAATATCAATTTGGGTTTTCTCCATTCATTGAGTTCATTAAGTTTTAAGTTAGTTGTTAGTAGTAGGGAACTACCAATCCTGCGCCAATTAAAATTTTGAAATTTTAAAATTTTAATTACCCAAATTTTAAAATTCTTGGAAATTTGTGAAATTTGATACCCTACGAGGGTGGGTCAATAAGTCCGTCCAACTTTTTGTTTACATAAGGAATTTTTTGTTTACATAAGGAGTTTTTTTGTTTACATTAACTTTGTGTGAACGGGTGATTTTTTTTTGAGGTGGCATTAATTATGTGAATAGGTGATTTTTGGGGGGGTGGATTAAGGGGTTTCATAAGATTAGTATTTCATAAGTATATATGCCGACGGGAAAATCATGCAATGGGTGTGAAATTGTGAAAATTAATTTTTCCTAATGCCTACGGCAATATATGAATATTTTTCCTAATGCCTACGGCAATATATGAATATTTTTCCTAATGCCTACGGCAATATATGAATATTTTTCCTAATGCCTACGGCAATATATGAATATTTTTCCTAATGCCTACGGCAATATATGAATTTTTTTTCAAATGCCTACGGCAAAACATGATTGTTATTTTTTCCAAATGCCGACGGCAAAACATGATTATTATATTTTCCAAATGCCGACGGCAAAACATGATTATTATTTTCTAATACCAAAGGGAAAATTGCCAGTGTTGCCAGACTGTAGAAATTTGTTATCGTAATACTATATCAGTAATATCAGAGAAAATATTTATTTATGTGTTCACATGTATGTGAACACCCATACTTGTGTTCACATGTATGTGAACACCCATACTTGTGTGTGGGTGGTCCAGCTTGATAGTCGCGGGTAATTTAATATTTTGTGTATTTGTTTAAGAAATATGTATGTATGTATGTATGTGTATATGTATGTATGTATGTATGTGTACATGTATGTATATGTATGTGTGCATGTATGAATGTGCGATCGTGGGTATTTGTGCGTGGAATATTTTGTAGAATACATATATATTTTGCAACGTAATCATTTTCTTTGTCTACGATTATTTTAAAGCAGCAAACTAAGTACAGTCAGCAGCAGAGAAACAAAAAGTAAAATTTAGGAATGCTGCGAGGATACTGCTTCTAATTTTAGTATAAATACGCCAACATTTCTAACCAACACATCAGTACGTTATTGTATTTACAAGAAGTGTCATCAACAATTGTGTTAAAGTGAAATAATAATAAAATAATTAAAAATGAGTTCATCAGGTTATCAGTGTAATACATGTAATAAGGTATACAAATACCAAAAGTCCTTTTTGGAGCATGTTAAAAACCATAGTGTACAGAATCAAGTGGTCGTAAGCCGGGGCATAAATCCAGAGCTACCGCAGACATCTCTTCAAAATCACCAAAATCCATCATCATCATTTATTCATCAACAATATCCTTCTCTTCAGTATCCTCAATATCAGTTACCATTGAATTTTCAACAATACGGTATGCCATGGAATAATCAGTTTTTGGGATACAATTATAATCCCAATGTAATGCAATGGCAGCCTCTTAATTATCATCAACAAGAGTACCAGCATCAACAACAAGATCATCAACATCAAGCTCAACAACAACAACAAGCTCAACAACAGGGTGTGGGTATCCTTGGAGGTAATTTATTCGACGATGCTATGGACATAAGCTTACCGGAAAGTGATGGAGAAGTAGAAGAAAGAAGAGAAGAAACTCTGCCAACTCCAAGGAATACTTCGCATGCTAGAACAGATGAAGTAGAAGAATTGGGATATTATAAAATATCTAAAGCATTCAAAAACCATATTGCCACTTATGCAATTTTAAACAAAAAAGATCAACTTTTGTTGGAAGAATTTGTTGAAGAAAACAAAAATGTTTTTATGGAGAGACTTCAAGTGAATTTAAGTAAGCATGCAATAATTAAATTTCATGTAAGTATTGTGGCAGAATATATAAAAATTGTTGGAGAAGAATTGGAGTTGTGCATAATATCACATGTAGCCAAAATGAGTTTGCTGACGAAGGCAGATAGCATTGAAGAGTTATTCCGTAAGCAGGTTGGGGAAATTTCAACCAAAATGTCCGAATTTGAAGAGCGAGATTCTGGTTGGACTTTGTCACGCATAGTCCGAGCAGAAATTAACATCAACAAATCTTCGCTCGTCAAAGGATCGAACTGGATATCCACACCTGGAAAATTAGCAAGAAAATTTGCTTGCATCAACATTGAAAATAATGATGACTACTGCTTCAAGTGGTGCCTAATCGCTGCCGTTGATAGCACAACATACGCTCAACCAAAACGTTGCAGTTCTTATAATATTCAAGACATTGCTGCAGAGACGATTGTTACGCGAAATGGTGTAGCGTTAAATTTCAAAAATTTACGCTTTCCATTAGAATTAAACAAAATCAAAGAGTTTGAGGTGAACAATCCAGCAATAAGTATTAACGTATTTGGCTATGATGAGGGGGCCAATCAGATTATTGGTCCTTACTATATCACCAAAGACGAGAAAATTAGTCATGTAAACTTGTTGCTTTTGGAAAATGGTGAAGTTCATCACTACATTTTGATAAAGAACATATCAAAGTAAGTTAAAAAATTATACTACACTTTAATTTAATGATACATATACTTCTTTTATATATTTTATAATATATACGTTTTACTTATAAACTTTTATTTTACTTTTTATTATTTACAGACTTTTGACAAATCAGACTACAAAACACAAAACTAAGTTACACATCTGCAATAGCTGTCTCCAATATACTCATACGGACACCATCATGAATACTCATAAGGAGGAATGTGGGAAGATAGTCACAACTATGCCACCAGGTGAGGATGCCATTCTTAGTTTTAAGGGACATCAACGAAAAATGGATGTCCCTTTTGTTATTTACGCGGACTTTGAATGCGTATTAGAGGATATAAGTAATAGTGTAAGTAGTAAAACAAATTTAATAAAAAAGCACACACCTTGTGCCTTTAGTTATTTTATTAAGTGTATGCATAGTAATAATTTAGATACGCTTAGAATATATACGGGGGAAGATGCCTCCAAAAAATTTGTAGAATATTTAATTAAGGATTGTGAAGATATATATAATAACTATTTAGTTAACAATAGACAAATGGATACTTTATCCCCTTCAGATACTTATAATTTTTATAGTGCGGTGAATTGCCATATTTGCCAAAAATTTCTAGGCAAAGATCGTGTTAGAGATCACTGCCACATTAGTGGCAAATTTAGAGGCGCAGCCCACAATAAATGTAATTTAAATTACCAAATTCCCAAATTTATACCAGTTTACTTCCACAATTATTCAAATTATGACTCACATCTTTTCATTAAAGAATTAGGTGAAATTTCATTGCAACTGAAAGTACTCCCTCTCAATAAGGAACTTTATATATCCCTCTCCCAATTCACAGAAATGAGTGATGGCCATAAGCTTGAAATAAGATTTCTTGATACTATACGCTTTATGGCTGAGAGTTTGGAATCATTAGCCTGCAATTTGTCGGATAATGATTTCAGCACTATAAGGTCCTTATTTCAATCAGAAAAAGAATTTCAGCTTATTAAGAAAAAAGGTATTTTCCCATATGAGTACCTAAATTCATTCGAAAAATTAGATGAATGCCAGCTGCCTTCACGCAGTGATTTTTTTAATAAGTTGAATAATAAAGAGTGTTCTTTAGAGGAATACTCACATGCTGTAGAGGTATGGAATACTTTTGGTTGTGAAACAATGAAAGATTACATGGAACTTTACTTAAAAACAGACGTCCTCTTACTGACAGATATTTTCGAGAACTTTAGAAAAGTTTGTAAGGGTATTTATGAGCTCGATCCTTGCCAGTATTATACAGCACCTGGCCTTTCCTGGGATGCAATGCTCAAATATACAAAAATTGAATTAGAATTATTGACAGACATAGACATGTACAATTTTATGAAAAAAGGTATACGTGGGGGGATAGTACAGTGTAGTCAAAGATATTCGAAAGCAAATAATAAATATTTGCAAGATTTCGACAAAGAAAAGCCCTCAGAATTTCTCGTCTATTTAGACGCTAACAATTTGTATGGATGGGCGATGTCGGAATATCTTCCTCATGGTGGGTTCAGATGGTTATCACAAGACGAGTTGAATCTGGATCCAAACAGCATAGCTGATAATGGAACAGACGGTTATATTTATGAGGTTACGTTGGATTATCCCTCTCATTTACACGACTTGCATAATGATCTTCCTTTTTGCGCTGAAAATAAGAAACCTATGCAAGCGAAGTATAGCAAGTTGATAACCGATTTCTCTACAAAGCAATCATATGTGATACACTTTAGAGTTCTAAAACAGTGCTTAGAATATGGTTTAGTTTTAAAGAAAACTCATCGTATTCTAGCATTTAAACAATCTCCATGGTTAAAAGGCTATATTGACCTAAATACCAGACATAGAGCCACTGCTAAAAATGCTTTTGAAAAAAATTTTTTCAAACTACTTAATAATGCAGTGTATGGTAAAACCATGGAAAATGTGGATAAGAGGAGAGATGTTAAAATTGTTAATAATTGGGAGAGGACGAATTGCAATCATTTAGGAGCCCAAGATTGGATATCAAAACCAAATTTTCATAGTTTATCTATATTTTCTGAAGATCTTGTAGCAATCGAAATGACTAGAGTCAAAACCTGCTACAATAAACCAATTTACTTAGGATTTTGTGTACTCGAGCTGTCCAAATGGAAAATGTATAATTTCCATTACGGGTACATGCAACCTAAGTTTAAGACAAACCTCTCATTAAACTATATGGATACTGACTCTTTTATATATTCAATAAAGACTGACGACTTTTACGCTGACATAAAAAATGACATACATGAACAATTTGACACATCGGACTATCCTACAGACAATATTTATAATTTCCCAATAGTAAATAAAAAAGTAATTGGTATGATGAAGGATGAAAATTGCGGTAAGATAATGACAGAGTTTGTTGGGCTGCGCTCAAAAATGTATTCATTTAGCGTAGAAAACCAAGATGATATTAAAAAATCGAAGGGGGTAAAGAGAGCCATATTAGATAAATATAGTTTAGCTACATATAAGAATTGCCTATTTAATAAGATTAATGTGTATGATAGTATGTTAACATTTAAATCTAAACTACATCAATTATATACTAGTGAACTAAATAAGGTAGTATTAAGCTATGGAGATGATAAGAGAAAAATTAGATCAAATAATATAAACACTTATGCATGGTATCATTTTCGTATTAAGGAAACTAACCCTGAATACGAACTTGACATGTTGCTAGATGAGATTGCTAAAATGCAAGAAAATCTTAGTTAATTAGTTAAGAAAAAATATTGTATATAAAATCCTATTTATTAAGAAAAATTGTTGTATATAAAATCTTAGTTAATAAGAAAAAAATATTGTATTTATATCCTATTTAATCAGAAAAATTGATGTATATAAAATCTTATTTAATAAGAAAAATTATTTTATTGTTGTTAAAATGAATGTAAAAAAGTCTAAGAAATATTTTTGTATTTAAATCCTATTTATTAAGAAAAGTTATTGTAAATAAACTATTGAAAAAAGAATGGAAAATGTGAGTGGTTTTTTTATTTCTTTATTGGCTTTACTTCGTTGGATAAAAAATTTTTGTTTTGTTTATTTGCAAATTCTTGTTTTCATGTCGCTTAAACATGCACAGTCTTGTTTTCAGGTTACTTAAACATGCACAGTCTTGTTTTCTTTGAGAGGTTCTGCACAAGAGAAATTGAATTTCACAATATTATGAAATTCAATTAGATATTTTCATAAAGAGAAATAATTTAGATAATCGGATAAAATCCTCATATTTTTTCACTACATACAAGTTTCTGTTATTTTATATTCGAACAGATGATTCCTAGTTTTCCTTTAGAAAAAAATAATACAAATCAAGGAATATTTTTATAATTCAATTTTATTTTATTATTTATACAATTTTATTTCATTTTTATTTAATTTATTTATAATGATGGAAACATTTCGTAATAGCCAATTATTAGATGTTCTAGTATATTTTTTCTTAAAAAATATATGGTACATCTGCAAGTATCAGGTCCCTCCTCAAACTCAGGATGATACCAAGGACAGCTGGGGAAGTGTCCTTCAGTGTTGTCTTCATCTTCCATGACACCATATTCTTCGTTCTCATCCAGCATATTTTGGAAACATTTTATCATCTCCCAATGATCAAAAAGCCTGAAGGTTTCAAAATCTCTTATAAATTGATTAAGAGTACGTCTAATTTGACTCATTTTATTTGCTGATGAATGAATGATGATGAATGTTGGAAGGTTCCTTTAAGACTAATTTGTTCTGTAAATTTTTAAAATATCTATATGGTCTTTAAAATATCTATACTACCATCTCTATGTCATATTTCTTTTTAGCAGTCTATCTCTCTCTAACCCTTTTCTCTCTATTCCATATTTCTTTGTAGCACTCTATCTCTCTCTAACCCTTTTCTCTTTATTCCATATTTATTTTTAGCACTCTATCTCTCTCTAACCCTTTTCTCTTTATTCCATATTTATTTTTAGCACTCTATCTCTCTCTCTAAACCTTTTCTCTCTCTATAACTATCTCTTTCTGTCTATCACTATCCCCCACTTATTCACTATTTCACCACAATTATTTTCGATTAGCCTTTTTGAAGTCATCATCGCTACTTTTAAGATCATTTCCAGTTAAACATTCAGAGTGACAAGAAGTATCTAAATAAAATATAAAAAATAAAAAAATGGACTCCACAACAAATCTAATTGCAAAATTTAATGCTCTAAATAACAAAACTTTAATCCACGTAAAGGAGCTTGATTCTTCAACGAAATATACTATTAGAAATGTGTTACGTGTAACAACTAAATATGGACCAACCCTAAAAGTTGAAATGAATAAACACATAATGTTCCTGCCGAAACGATATAATATTTTAACTGATGACGATATCAAAGATCTCTCAAGCGGATCATATTGCCTAAGTAGAGAAGGTGAAGAAAACCTAATTGTCGAGAGTGAGCTGAGTGAATTTCTAATTCAAAATTCCCAATTTCCTGTTTGGCAATAATATATTAATTATGTATTTTAAATTATGAATAAAAAGACATTAAAGAGTTTTGTAAAATATAAATTTTTGTGTTTTATTTAATATTTTCAGTTATTTCATAAAGAAATTTAAGACATAAATGTCCACAGGTAAATGTATTGAAATTCTGATGCTGATTATAGTTGTATTTTATATTTGCACCAAGATATTTGACTACTTCCCAGGGAGGTTGTAAGTTTCCAAAGCTGTCGAAATATTCTTTTTCATTGTTGTTTTTATAGTATGCTACCCAATGTGTACCAGGTCCTGTTGATACATCTAAGTTGATTATTCCACATTCAATTTTCTTTGTTCGTTTTGGTAGAGTATTCAACATGAAAACTCCTCTAAAATATGGAATTTTTATAGAGAAACGGTTTAGGTCCACATCAGATAGTGGTCTGTTGGGCAGCATCTTTAAGAGTTTTTTGATTCCTCTTTGTGAACTAAACCATAACCTTTTTTATATGGTTTTAAGTAAAGTCCTTTTCCAACTGCTATAGATTCCATCGCTTTATTATGTCTAGTTGCTTCATCGAGTTGATTTTTTGCATTCTTTGTTGCATTTACAGCTTTAGCTATGGCAGCACCTCCAGTTGTTAGACTACCAATTGCACCCAGAGCAGTTAAAATCGGTATTAGAGGTAAAAAACCACCGATTTTTGGAACACGTATTACACGTGGAACTACAATTTGAGACTTTCTTCCTTTTAATGATTTGTTAATAGTTTTTCGTGCAATTTTAATAGCTGAGTTAATATCTAATGGTTTTTCCTTCTTTAGTATTTTTGTTGCAGCTCTAATTGATGTTCTAAACAGTTTTTTATCATTTGGCTTGTTCTTTTTAACATTTTTCTTTTTCTCCACACCCATACCAAATTTAGTTTTGGTTTTCATTGCGTTAGTAACCATATATGCAAATGATTTTTCTGCAAGACTACTGTCTTTTGCTAAAACTCGATTCCAAGCTGAATTTTCAAGTATTTTATCAGCTTTATGTCTAGTACTTAAATCCTTATTTTTTGAATACGCAATATCGTGATTTTTACAAGCAGAGTCCAATAAGTTAATACCTTTGTCACCTCGATTTAAACGTTTTTGTAGTTTTGTTCCAGGTCCACAGTACTGATACCCCGGAAGATGAAGCTCAACAGGTAGAGAGTTTATTATTTTATCTACTATACCTCCTCCAACGAAGGTGTTTTTATGACTAAACGTTTTCTGATATCGTATAACCATATTATCTAATTTTTTCTATAATAAGAGGTAACATTTATAAAATGTATTTAGTTACAAAAATGCAGTTAGTGAAACAACATAAAAATATTTTAGTTCGTAATATTGACGATTCAGTCAACATCACTTCAAAAATAAAGCATAGCCCCCTTTTACCAAATTCTATTCGTGCTCTAATAGTTGGACCATCCAATTGTGGAAAGACTAATGTTATGATTGGCTTACTAGAAAGTCCTAATGGACTCAAGTTTGAAAACATCTATTTATACTCAAAATCTCTATATCAACCCAAATATGAATACCTGAAGAAACTAATTTCACCAATTAAAGGAATGGGATATTATACATTTACAGATAATAAATCAGTTATTCCACCTGACGAAGCTAAAACTAATTCAATTATGATATTTGATGATGTTGCATGTGAAAAGCAGAATAATATACGTACATATTTTTGTATGGGGCGACATAGGGATGTCGATTCATTCTACTTGTGTCAAACTTATACTAGAATTCCCAAGCATTTAATAAGAGACAATGCCAATGTTATTATAATGTTTAAACAAGATGAGACAAATATGAAGCATGTTTATAGAGATCATGTTGGTGGCGATATGAGTTATGAAAAGTTTCATGAGATTTGTCGAGAGTGTTGGAAGGATAAATATGGATTTTTGGTGATTAGCAAAGATAATGAATTAAATGATGGACGCTACAGAAAGCAATTTGACTATTTCATAACTATATAAACTACTCTTCATAAACATTTACTTCAGTTATTAATCTAACTTTAAGCTTGATACATCTATTTGCTATAACCTCATCTGATACCTGATAAGCTGATCTGAAAACCAGACCAGCTACCTAATAACCTGATTTGATACCTGATAACCTGATCTGAAAACCAGACCAGGTCCTGAAAAGCTGATCTGAAAACCAGACCAGGTCCTGAAAAGCTGATCTGAAAACCAGACCAGGTCCTGAAAAGCTGATCTGAAAACCAGACCAGGTCCTGAAAAGCTGATCTGAAAACCAGACCAGGTCCTAAAAAGCTGATCTGAAAACCAGACCAGGTCCTGAAAAGCTGATCTGAAAACCAGACCAGGTCCTGAAAAGCTGATCTGAAAACCAGACCAGGTCCTGAAAAGCTAATCTGAAAACCAGACCAGGTCCTAAAAAGCTGATCTGAAAACCAGACCAGGTGCTAATAAGCTGATCTAATAGCTGATACCTCATCTAATAGCTGATACCTTTTATTTATTAAACATGGATGAGAAAATTTTAAAACAGTTGGTGTTGACAAGAAATGTCTTGAAGAAAAAGCTTCGTAGTATAAAAACTGGTGAAATAGATACACGTGAACAACTAAGAGATACATTTAAACCTATAACAGAACCACTGAAAGAATTCATAAATAGTTCTAAAAAAATTAAAAGAATTCCCATTAAAGAAGAAAATAAAATGAAGACAGAATTTGAAAATAATACAAGTTTAAAGTCTGAAAAACCATCACTCAAGATAGAGACAAGTACACCAAAGAAACTAGCAGAAGGAACAATATCTGATAGTACCATATTATTTAACGAAACTAATACTAAAAATGATGATGATGATGATGAAGATGATTTTTACTCACAAACTTCCAATACAGAAGATACTTATACTGATTTATCAGTCTTGGAAGGAAGAAATGAATTAGATACAAACTATGGTCCACATAAAGATTTCAATAATGAATGGAAATTCGGTGATAGTAAACTTACACTTAGTGAACATAAAATACAAGTTGGTGGTCAAATATGGGCTCTAACACCAGGACTATTTTCTCTAATGTTTCATAAAATACCAAAAAATTATGATAAATTTGAACTCGAAATCTATAAAAAGATTTTAATTACTACTAATGCATATAGAAGAGACTATAAACCTGATGGTCAAATTAAGGGTACTAGAGGATATAAATATAAACATATTATTAAGAAATTTATTGACGAGAAAAACCAGGATAATTTACCCGAATCAACAGGATCTAAGCCAAAAGGTAGCTACTTAGGTGATGGAATGATGGAATTTAACATCCATAAGCCCAACTATATATACTGGGATGATCCAAATGAGCTAGTAGATCGACTTCGACTAGTGCTCGCATCACAAGCTGAAGGTCATAATAATCACAATAACGAGATTATATCAATTATTGAAGAACTACGTGAAGCTAATATAATACATTAAGTTTAATAAAGTATATAAAGCATGTCTGTTGATAAATTTGGACATTATTTAAACGATACTAGCAACATAGTTTCTTTGAAAAATGCATCTAAACTGCTGGGGTTCTTTGTGGATATGAACAACAACATTGATGTCCAAAACAAAAGGATCAAAAATGTTGCAAAAGCTGTGGAGGAAAACGATGTTATCAATAAATTGTTTCTGCAAACTCAAATCGAAAAACTAGAAGAGAAATTATTAGCATACTTTAAGAGAGACAGTACTATAATTCAAGAAAATATTCAAATGCAAATTGAGGATCTACATCGCGAAACAAAATTAGATATAGAAGAAAATTATAAAATTGAAAAAGATATTCTAAAAATTAAAACATCCTTTGAAGAACAAATTGAACAGCTTAATGAGAAAATTTATAGATTAGAAAATTACATGTTTGTATCAATAGCTGAAAGTGCTTCAACTAGATCACAACACTCTTCAAAAAATCTCTAAAAACAACTTAATGTCTTCAAAAAGAAATTTAGTAAACGAACTCCATAAGCAAGCACGAAAACATTTTGTGCGTCGCAGAGTTATAATGAAAGGAATAGATGATCTTTGGCAAGCTGATTTAGTTGAAATGGGAAACTATTCAAAAGAAAATAGAAATTATCGATTTTTGCTGACTATTATTGACACATTCTCAAAATTTGCATGGGCAGTACCGCTAAAAACAAAAACTGCACTTGAAACAACCAACGCAATGGAAAATATTTTTGAATTGGGGCGAATACCAAAAAACATACAAACAGATGATGGTAAACAATTTTTCAACAAACACTTTGAAAAATTAATGCATAAATACAACATTAACCACTACTCAACATATAGCATTATGAAAGCATCAATAGTAGAACGATTTAATAGAACACTGAAAGGAATGATGTGGAAAGAATTTAGCTATAATGGTTCTTATAAGTGGATTGATATATACAAAGATTTACTTAATACCTACAATAGAAAAGTTCATCGTACCATTAAAATGCCTCCAATTAAAGTCAACTCAACAAATGAGGAAAAGCTGCTAAATACAGTATACAGTCATATGAAAATGTATAAAATGTCAAAATTTAATGTAGGAGATCATGTACGCATAAGCAAATATAAGCATACATTTGAAAAAGGTTATACTCCAAATTGGACTACAGAAATTTTCACAATTACAAGAGTTCAAAATACAAATCCTGCAACATACATATTAGAAGACTATCTTGGTAATCCTATTAAAGGTGGATTCTATACTGACGAACTTTCAAAAACCAGATTTCCAAATACATATCTAGTTGAAAAGGTGCTTAAAGTTAAAGGGAAGGAGGTATATGTTAAATGGCTGGGATTTTCTAATCAACACAATTCTTGGATAAGTAAAGATGAAATATTATAGATGAAAGAAAAACTAAATCAACAACAACATCATAGCAAAATAATAATAGCATTAATATTAAGAAACTAATGTTAATTTTAAAATAAGAAAATGAAATAAATATGTAAATTATGCTTATAAACCATACTGTCTACTAAACTTTATTTAATTGTAATCAGTCTGTTATAATGTCAATAACACTTACTCTGAGCTCTAACTCATCAGAATTATCTGCTAGTTACTTTCCTCCTATTGAATTACATGGTGCATATGAGTGTGCTCTAACTGATTTTCATTCATACAACAGTGTTCCAAATGTAGACACCTACAACAATATGTTTCATATAGGAGAACATACAATAGAAATACCAATTGGATCCTACGAATTAAATGATATAGTTGATTTTATAGAAGAGCAATACAAACTACTCTGTCCAACAAATAAGATTTTTATTGAAGCCAATCACAATACAATGCAAGTTAAAGTTAATAGTTCCAAGGATACTGTATATTTTAATAAAGACAATACAATTGGAAAACTTTTAGGATACAATAGCAAAATCCTAACACCAAACAAATATTATTATTCAGATCTTCCAGTTAATATTTTTAAAGTAAATCTCTTGCGAGTTGAAAGTAGTATCGCTATTAACACATATATGAATAACTCCAAATCGCATACACTTCATGAATTTCCGATTAATGTGCCTCCAGGCTATAAAATAGATGAGGTTCCAAGAAATCTTATCTATTTACCTGTGAACACCAGAGAGATAAGTTCACTAGCGCTGCGCGTAGTTGATCAACACGGTGATTTAATTAATTTCCGAGGAGAGGAAATTACAATACGAATACATTTAAGGCCAACTAAATAATGCTAATATACAACACAAATACCTTAAAAAATATAGCAACAAGAACAACATCAACATTAAAGCGATCAGTACAACAGAAAGCATTAACAACATCAAATAAAAATTTTCTAAAGTCCTTGAATTTTAAATTGAAGACAAAATGAGTTCAATAATAGATGTCTTAGATAAGCCCTTGTCTGATGAGAATATAATCAAAAAGGACTATCATACATATGTACCATACTTACAATCTTACAACAATAATGATGAAATTAGAATTTCAATACAAAATCAAGATTTGTACGTGCTACCCAGTGAAAGCTACATTTATGTAGAAGGTTTTGTTGCTGATGATAATAACTCTAAATCTTCTTCATCATCGGACAACTTTATATTAAAAAACAACTTTGTGGCATATCTATTTGATGAAATTCGCTATGAGCTCAATGGAATTGAAATTGATCATACAAGATATTTAGGAGCCACAAGCACCATAAAAAATTTGGTTTCTATGTCACCAACAGAAAGCAACGTGATGCAAAATGCTGGATGGAACAAAATTGACGATGTCACTCTTGTAAATGGCTTTTTCAATTTCTATGTACCTCTAAAAATGCTTCTAGGATTCGCTGAAGACTACAACAAAGTTATACTAAATGGAAAACATGAATTGATACTCTTGCGCAATAAGAACGACGAAGATCTTGTACGCTCGAGTGTTTCTACTAAAAAAGCTAAACTTACAATTTCACTAATCTCATGGAGAATCCCACATGTTCAATTATGCGACTTTAGCAAATTGAATATGATTAAAATTATTAACAATGGTGCTTCTATACCTATGGCATTTCGCAGTTGGGATTGTCATGTCAATCCACAATTAAATATGGGAACTAGCCATATTTGGAATGTTAAACTAGCTGCAAATAGAGAACGCCCTCGTTTTGTATTGATTGCTTTTCAACAAGAAAATAAGTTTGTTCATTGTGATTTGACTAATTTAAAAGTACATTTAAATTCAGTCTCATATCCATATGATGATCTTAACATAAAGTTCAAAAATGAACGATATGCAATTCTATATGATATGTATCTAAGATTTCAACAAAGCTACTATATGAAAGAATCTCAACCGCTTCTAACTGCATCAGAGTTTAAGACAAAAGCTCCTATTATTGTAGTAGATGTCAGTCATCAGAATGAATCACTCAATAATGGACCGATTGATATAAAAATAGAATTTGAAACAGCAACTAATATTGGAGCAAAAACATCAGCTTACTGCATTCTTATTCATGATCGTATATTAGAATATGTACCTATCAAAGGACAAGTGCGAAAAGTCTTATGAATTGACTAATATGGAAAACAACATATTTTTCATAGACGTACAAGGTTTCAAAAATAATTCAAATGATTTCATCGCAAAAGAAGTAGCAATTGTTTTCAACAATTATGAATATAACAATTTCATTATAAAACCCCCATTTGATATCAAATGCTTATCAATAGAAAAGCAAAGAGAAGCAAAGTGGCTAACAAAAAACTATCATCACCTAAGCTGGACTGCTGGATCAGTTTCATTTCAAAGCGTTTGCAATTTTATAAAAGCCAACGCAAGATGTTCTAAAATTTATGTAAAAGGTGAAGAAAAAAGACGATGGTTGGAAAAAATTTTATGCCGAAAAATTTTTAACGTTGAGGATATAGGCTGCATCAACTTTAAACAAATGGAAATCAAGTATCCAGAATATTTTTATTGTAATTATCATAAATTTGGTGCTTGCGCACTAAAAAATGCTATTTTACTAACAAAAGAAATGTCTTGCTTTAATTAAACTTTTTCACTTTTTAAAATATGAATGTATGTATTATTATAAAATTTTATAAAATTTTAAACAATAAATGTATAAAAAATAAAATGAAATAAAATGTGTTTTCTTATTTCAAATAAAAACTACATAAAGGAAAGAGAAGGAAGTGGGGAGAAGGAGAAATTAACTTTTTTGCTTACTTGCAAATTCTTGGTTTTTGTTTCTCTGCTGTTGAGTGTACTTAGTTTGCTGCTTTAAAATAATCGTAGACAAAGAAAATGATTACGTTGCAAAATATATATGTATTCTACAAAATATTCCACGCACAAGTACCCACGATCACACATTCATACATGCACACATACATGCACACATACATACATACACATACATACATACACATACACATACATACATACATACATATTTCTTAAACAAATACACAAAATATTAAATTACCCGCGACTATCAAGCTGGACCCCCCACACACAAGTATGGGTGTTCACATACATGTGAACACAAGTATGGGTGTTCACATACATGTGAACACATAAATAAATATTTTCTCTGATATTACTGATATAGTATTACGATAACAAATTTCTACAGTCTGGCAACACTGGCAATTTTCCCTTTGGTATTAGAAAATAATAATCATGTTTTGCCGTCGGCATTTGGAAAATATAATAATCATGTTTTGCCGTCGGCATTTGGAAAAAATAACAATCATGTTTTGCCGTAGGCATTTGAAAAAAAATTCATATATTGCCGTAGGCATTAGGAAAAATATTCATATATTGCCGTAGGCATTAGGAAAAATATTCATATATTGCCGTAGGCATTAGGAAAAATATTCATATATTGCCGTAGGCATTAGGAAAAATATTCATATATTGCCGTAGGCATTAGGAAAAATTAATTTTCACAATTTCACACCCATTAGTATTAGGAAAAATCATTGCATGATTTTCCCGTCGGCATATATACTTATGAAATACTAATCTTATGAAACCCCTTAATCCACCCCCCCAAAAATCACCTATTCACATAATTAATGCCACCTCAAAAAAAAATCACCCGTTCACACAAAGTTAATGTAAACAAAAAAACTCCTTATGTAAACAAAAAATTCCTTATGTAAACAAAAAGTTGGACGGACTTATTGACCCACCCTCGTAGGGTATCAAATTTCACAAATTTCCAAGAATTTTAAAATTTGGGTAATTAAAATTTTAAAATTTCAAAAGTTTAATTGTCGCCGGAGCCCCAGTTCCCTACTACTGTTGTTCGCGATTTTTTTTAAATATTATTGATTGGATGCAAAGTGGATATATGTCGTATTTCGCAATGATGTGCTTTGAAGTGTTAAACACGGACATTCATTAATCAATGATTAACATCCTTATTTATAAAAATTATTAAGGCTTGATCAGCAAAATTTTTTATGGAAATCTTTTTTAAAAATCCTTAGAAACTCATAAGGTATTCAAAATTTATATCGCTTAAACTTTTTTTGGCGGTTATGTTTTATTCCCGGGAATTTAAAAAACATATGAATTTAATTAAATGACCTCAATAACAAATATAATTTTATGATAAAAAATAAAAAAATGTTCAACATTCAAATTAAGAGCAAAACAACTTTAGTCGTTCATTTCGTGAACAACAATATTTAAAAAACAAAACAAAAACAAATAAATTCATATGCTTTGAGTTATAGCATTCCATCTACTTACATCTGCCAATCTAGATACTTTTTCCTATAAATACTTTTAGGTTGAAAATATTTCGTAACGCTTCAAGTTGTTGGAGTTACCTCGGAAACCTCTATTACATCTGCTTCCATGCTTATATTATACATCGTTACAGAGTTGTATTTTTAAGTAATAAAACAACGAACAGCAATGTAAAAAAGCAAATTCCAAAAACGGATATATTAAACTCCCGTTGACAATTTCCCGGGACTTGTAAAAAAATTATTCCCGGGAATTCCCGGGATTTTTTCCCGCGTAGAAACTCTAGTATTTATTTCATATTTGGAATATTTTGGCAACATTTGTAGGCAAAAAAAATCGATATATCGATATATCGATGTTTTCAAAAAATATATATCGACACTGTTCAAAAATATTGATACGATATATTTCGATAAATTTTTTTCATTTGCCCATCCCTAGTGTGTATTAAAACGTTTGACTGATAAGAACACATTTTTTTAAAGAGCTAGCATAGATCATAAAATTTATTTTTTTATTTTTACTGATAAAAGGGATTTTACTGGGATTAAAAAACAAAAACAAACCATTAAACCATATTAATTTTGGCGCAGTGTTTGCTATAAAGTTCGATATCGAAATGCTGGATACATTAGTGTAATTAAAATATTAACCCTTATCAATGAATTAAACACATTTAAATTTTAGTAAAAAATGTATAGTATATTTATGATATTCTTATTCTAAATTTTATTTTACAAATAAATCTTTAGCAAATAAAAACTATGTGTATTATGTATTTTTAAACTTTATAAAAGATACAATTTTTTCATTTCGAGTTTTAAATTAAAATTCCTTTATGTTTTTCATTCAAGTTTCAAAAATTATGAAAGATGGAAAATTTTTTAACTGTGATGTAATACTACAGGTTGTACGAGGACATAAACTGTCTAACGTAGCGATGTTATGTTGGTTTTAAGTTCTAATAAGAAATCTATATATAAATAGGCAAGTGAAAAAAGTTAAGAACCATTTTAACTGACTTAAACTCAACGTATTCGCTTGATTTTTTTTTGTTAGATAGATTGACAATAGGAGCAGTGCAGAATGTATTTTTTCTTCTACATTTTTGTGTCTAAGATAGTTAAAAACAGTTAAGAATATTAGGCAATCATAAAACTATGATTTCTCTTTCTCTCTTAATTTGCTAAAAAAAAAAATTACAACAATTTGGCTTGGCAACTCCATAAACACTCAGAAGGAAAACGTATTTTATTTGTTCATTCTATTCTTATTTCCATCTTTCTATGTACTTAAACGATTATTGCTGAAACTAATAAAAGTTGGATATTTAAATAACGAGTGGTACTGTATTATTTTTCTTTAGATGCTTAAAAATAATATATTTTTTTAATTATTAATAACTTTGATTAAAGTTAAATTCACCTACAGCACAAAGTAAGTTTTTTATTTTTGGTTTATTTTGTGTGCGTTTTGTTTTTGTTCATTGTTTTCATTATTTTTCTGTGATTTAAATTACTGAACATACTGGAATGTCGGAATATGATGGAATGTTGGAATATGATGGATGTTTATATTATTAGGCTAGCATATTCGTATATACATATGGGGTCTTTCTCAAAGAATAGGGAATAGAAACTTTTTTTGTAACAAACGTTTTAATGGGGAGTCTAAAACTTTAGAGAAAAAGCGTTCAATGAAAAAATAAACGAATATTTTTGTTTTTGGCAATAATAATGAATATGAAGTGAAAACACTAGGAGCAATTATCTAATTACATTTAGTTCAAAAAGTGAACAACTTTTTTTAAATAGTTTGCTTAAAATCTATTCTTATTTATGCCGATAAATGAAATTTTAAATTCGTATTTAGTAGTTAAGAAAGTGCTTTAAGAGAGTGGTTTACCTTCATCAAACTTTAAATATTTTCATTCTATTCTCCACCTCTGTGCGTTAATGGTTGATTTTCAACCACTGGGCGAACACTAGTATATTTAATTGCTTTATGTCTGCTTTTTAACTGATTTTATCTGCTGACGATCTATCTTATATCTGCTTAGCATCTACTAACGATCTACTTAACATCTGTTACTGATCTGTTTTCATTCAATATCACAGGAAAAAATCTTAAGCTTTGACTGTGATCAAGAAATTCTTATTTTTTTATACATATTTATTTATTGTATCTTCAAAAATGAACTAACAATAAGTAATCAAATCTTAAATCTAAATATAATTATTAGGCCCGACCAATATCGGACATAAGCTTAGTGATAGTTATAAATAATACATAAGTAGTGATAATCAAAAAGAAGTATTTTTAAGCAGTCCCATCTGGAGTGTTGGGTATAAGAGCCCTTGTGTCCCTCTTTTTTAAGCGGATGTGTCCAGTAAAGCTCAAAATATTACGGGCAAGCGGATTAGGATGTGACTCGAGTTTAGTTAAATATTTGCCTGCGTATTTTGCAATTTCTTCACTCACTAGTGGCATATTTAAATCACGATGAATATTTGAATTTTTAACGTACCATGGAGCAGATGTTATCAAACGTAAAATTTTGTTTTGCCTTCGTTGGATTCTCTCGACATTTGAAGCTGAAGCAGTGCCCCACAGCTGAATTCCATAGCACCATATTGGCTTCAAAAGCGACTTGTATATCAAAAGTTTGCAGTCTAGGCTGAGTGTTGAATTTCTGCCAATTAACCAATATATTTGAGTCAATTTAAGTTTCATTTGGGTTAACTTAGAGTCAATATGATATTTCCATGTAAGCCTTCGATCAAGGTGTATGCCAAGGTATTTGACTTGAGAATGTTGAGGAATATTTTGATTGTTGATTCGAATGGGGGAACAGGTATCTTTTCTTAGGGTAAACGTTATATGAACACACTTTTGTTCATTGACTTTAATTCTCCATAAGTTCAACCATATTTCAAGCTGGGTAATGTGTGCTTGGAGATTGCGGGATGCCTCATCAGGATTTTTGTGAATACTCAAACAGGCTGTATCATCGGCAAATGTAGAAGTGTGGATGTTATTGCTCACAGGCATATCACAAGTATATATTAGATACAAGACTGGCCCCAGAATACTACCCTGTGGCACACCAGAAGATATAGATTCGGGTACACTCATGAAGTCTCCTTCCACAACAGTAAACTTTCTATCAAGAATATAACTTTCCAAAAGCTTTTGTATATTTATTGGTAGGTATGTCTTCAATTTTAAAACTAGGCCTTTGTGCCATACTTTGTCAAATGCCTGAGAAACATCAATAAAAAGGGCAGAACAATACTTCTTTTCTTCAAAAGTCCTCCTTATAATTTGAACCAATCTATGCGTTTGCTCAATAGTGCTATGCTGACTTCTAAAGCCAAATTGATGGTCCGGGATGCACCCAGTATCAGCTAAAATTGTGGACAATTTAGTCATGAGCAGCTTTTCGAAAAGCTTTGAAATTGTTGAAAGTAAGCTTATAGGCCTATATGACTCAGCCTTGGTAAGATCTTTGCCTGGCTTTGGAATCATTTTAATCTTGGCAAGTTTCCAGTTATGTGGAAAATACTGCATTCGTAAAATGGCATTAAAAATAAATAGCAAAATTCTTATTGCAATATGAAGCAAGTTCATCAGCATCTTGTTACTAATGCCATCAATACCTGGAGCTTTCTTAGGGTCGAGTTCAGCAACTATTTTTTGTAGTTTACGCATCTTAAACCTTAAGGGACGAAGGGGTAGAGAGACTACACTCGGTAAATCGGCAGCACCCGTACATGAATTGGGAGTGAATACAGATTTTAAATGCTCAGAAAATAAGTTACCTTTCTCACTATCGCTTCTTGCCCAGCCTCCAGTCGAAGTACGCAATGGTGATTTGAGATCAACGGGTCTTTTAAGATTTCTAGTAGCGCGCCATAAAGAGTAATTAGATGTTGACGTTACATCAAGACCTTCTAAATACTTTTCCAGTAATGCAGTCTTTTCCGACGATAGCAGCTCTTTGAGTCGTTTAGTACATTCTTTAAGTCTGATTTTATTTAGGGGTGATCGGTGTTGTTGCCATTCTCTTCTAGCTCTCCTTTTTTCACATACAAGACGTTCAATTTCCGTAGAATAAATTCTTTTAAAGCCAGTCTGCGGATAGGAAGTAGTGGCATGCTCAGCACCCTGTTTAATGTATTCGTTAAGATTGGCAATATTAAATTCAATATCATCAGGTGATCTTAGCTGAATGTTTTCTACGCAGTGACTACTAATATATTTTTTGAATCCTAGCCAGTTGACCCTGTTAATCGTTTTCGCATATGAGTTAGTTAAATCACTCCTTAGTGGGTTGAAATTTGTAACTATTGTGGGGAGTGATCGGAGGACAGATCTACAGAGCCCTCTACGTGAATTAAATCCCTATGGATATTTTTCGTGACGCCAAAATCTATAACATCTGGAATTTTTCTTATGTCAGTAGGCCAGTAAGTAGGCTCCCCACTCGAAATGACATCTAAGCCCATTTTTGAAATTGTATTAAACAACGCTCTACCTCTAGGTGTAACAAGACGCGAGCCCCAGTACGTATGTTTTGCATTGTAGTCACCAGCTGCCACGAAACAAGATCCAAGCGATTTGTAGAACTTCTCATACTGATCTTCGGTAACTGAAAATCTGGGAGGTGAGTAAATTGATGATATCACGAAGTTCGCACAAAAATTTTCTACGAAAATATTCGTAGCTTGCATATATTCTTCACTAACGTTCTCAAGGATATAGTGCTTGAGTCTTGACTTAATTAGAATTGCTGATCCACCGCATGCTCTCCCTCTCGGGTCCTTTGAATCATATAGAGTGTAACCATTTATTTTAAAGCAGCTTCTCGAAGTCAAGTGAGTCTCAGAGACCATCATTATATCAATATTTTTTTCCGTGAGGAAGTGCTCAAGTTCATTTTTATGTTGGCGAATGCCGTTTGCGTTCCAGAAACATAGTTTTAACGTGTTCATGGTTTGTTGACTAATGCTTGAAGCAGAGTATTCTGCATTCTCAGCATTTCTTGCATCATGCTAGTCATATTTGTTGTAAAGTTGTTTATAGTTAGCACCAGATTCAGAAATTCTTATGTAAATTATTTTTTAATCAGTTACACAAAACAACAATTTTAATTTTTGGGCACTTACAACCACCATATGAAATCATCAATTATCTGAACTTACCTATTATTTACAATTATAAACGAAAACAAAATGGTCACTTGTGTTTAAAATTTTTATTTAATAAATATAATTTGAAATGAAATGAAAACAACAACAACACTTTTTTCTTCATGTGAAGTCATTTAAACAAATTATTTATTTATTTGTATGCCTAATATTTTCTTATTAATTACATTTAGAGCTAATGAATTAATTAAATGTCTATATTAAGAAGAATATCATCATCATCTTCCATAACTTCTCTATAAATATTTAAATTTGATAGTGTTGATACTGTTGAGGGGCAATTTATTTTATAATGTCCCCATGCATAAGTATCAATCAACATTATTTTAGTAAGTCGCTTTCAATTTCAATTCTTATCCTGTTGCGTTTAAACCACCTCTGCGTACATCTACAGGGGGTTGGGCAAGAAGCGATACTGAAAAAGGTAAACTATTTGCTGAGCATTTAAAATCAGTATTTACCCCTAACTCGTGTACTGGTGTTATTGATTTGCCGAATGTAGTGGCGCTACCCCCTCGACCCATAAAATTTAGAACGTGTGATGTACAAAAAGTAATTGCTGAACTTAACCCGAAGAAAGCTCCGGGTATTGATGGAATTAGTAACCAGATGCTAATAAAGTTGCCTCGTATTGCAATTAGAATCCTATTATTTATTTTTAACGCCATTTTACGACTGGAGTATTTTCCAAATAGCTGGAAGCTTGCCAAAGTTAAAATGATTCCAAAGCCGGGCAAAGACCTTACCAAGGCTGAGTCATACAGGCCAATAAGTCTGCTATCAACAATGTCAAAACTTTTCGAAAAACTGCTCATGACAAAATTGTCCCCAATTCTAGTTAGTAATGGGTGCATACCGGACCATCAATTTGGTTTTAGAAGTCAGCATAGCACCATCGAACAAACTCATAGATTGGTTCAATTTATAAGAAGAACATTTGAAGAAAAGAAGTATTGTTCTGCGCTGTTTATCGACGTTTCTCAGGCATTTGATAAAGTGTGGCATGAAGGTCTTATTTTAAAATTGAAATCATATTTACCAATAAATTTTCTGAAGCTATTAGAAAGTTATATTACTACCCGGAAGTTTACGGTTGTGGAAGGAGACTTCATGAGTGTGCCCGAATCTATATCATCCGGTGTGCCACAGGGGAGCATACTGGGGCCAGTTTTGTATTTGATTTACACTTGTGATATGCCTTTGAGCAGCAATATTCATACATCTACGTTTGCCGATGATACAGCCTGCCTTAGTATGCACGAAAACCCTCACGAGGCTTCCCGATATCTACAAGAACATATTACACAACTGGAACTATGGTTAAATTTATGGAGAATCAAAGTAAACGAGCAAAAGTGTGTCCAGGTAACATTTACCCTGCGAAGAGATACTTGTTCCCCTATTCGAATCAACAATCAAGTTGTTCTTCAACATTCACACGTAAAATACCTTGGTATACACCTTGATCGACGGCTTACATGGAAGCCCCATATTGACTCAAAGCTAACACAAATGAAACTGAAATTAACTCAGCTACATTGGCTGATTGGTAGAAATTCTTCACTCAGTCTAGATTGTAAACTTTTAATATACAAGACGATTTTGAAACCAATATGGTGCTACGGAATGCAGTTATGGGGCACTGCTTCAGCTTCTAATGTCGAGAGAATCCAACGAAGGCAAAACAAAATTTTACGCTTAATAACATTGGCTCCATGGTATATAAAAAATTCAAATATACATCGTGATTTAAATATGCCACTAGTGACTGAAGAAATTGCAAAATACGCTGGCAAATATTTAACAAAACTCGAGTCACATCCTAATCCGCTTGCCCGTAATATTTTGAACTTTACTGGACACATCCGCCTAAAAAAGAGGGACACATGGGCTCTTATTCATAGCACTCCAGATGGGACTTCTTGAAAATACTTTATTTTTTTCCTTTTGACTATCACTACTTATGTATTATATATAACTATTACTAAGCTTATGTCCGACACTGGTCGGGCCTAATTATATTTTTAGATTTAAGATTTGAATACTTATTGTTAGTTCATATATGAAGATACAATAAATAAAAAATCATGCATTCAAAAAAAAAAAAAAAAAAAAATTCTTATCTTTTTAAATTCAACTATAGAACAACTATAAAAAAAATTATTGTACAGTACAACACATTTAAAATTTTGTTTCCATCAACCTATTATTGTACAACGAAAACAGTATATTTGTCTACTTCTATTAATTACATAATCACACACACATACATATATACATACATACATAAAATTTATAAACATATCTAATATTTCTAGTGGTCAGCTTGTTTAAATGATAAAAAAACAAAACTCTTTTTGTTTACGACCAGCGTTGCCAAATGTGTAGATTTATCTGATTTTCACAGTTTTTTAAACAGTTGAGCAGTCGTGCAGTTTGTATAGTTTTTTGATATTATGTTTACTTCATATTAATGACAAGCTCATTCAGAGCTTTTAAATTAAAATTTATTTATGTTTTTCATACAAGTTTCAAAAATTATGAAAGATTGAAAAATTTTTAACTGTGATTTACTACAGGTTGTACGAGTACATAAACTGTCTAACGTAGCGATGTTATATTGGTTTTAAGTTCTAATAAGAAATATAATATGTATGTATTGTTAAAAAAAATTTGTCAGTTTTTTCTTCTGAAAAAGTGATTTTTCCTCAAACATATATATACACTGTTTGCGGCTAAATAGGTAAATTAAATAGTTAAAATTACTTTATTTTTAAAAAATAACAAAACTACAAATGAGTATTTGCCACTTCTTTCATTTGCACAATACTAAAACAATCGAATACAGTACACCCCATTTAACTATCCATCGGTTAAATACCTTATCACTTATTCACCCTAAATATTGAATTCCCGTTTTTACTCTTATTTTCACACAAAAGTATACAAGAACAATTAACGTTAAAGATTATTCACAAGCATTACACATGAGTATTCAGTATTTAACAATATCCCAGCAAAAATTTTTCAAGATTTTGTAATGTGTTGTACTCTTTTAATGGATTACAAAGTAATGAGTGGTACTTATTTATATCATTACGTGAAAGTACTTATTGTAGTCCTTTCCAGTTAATAATGAAGTTTATATAGAGAAAAATTTATTACAAAATTTAAGTATTTTTGCATATGATTCAATATACATATTCATATATTTTCTTTGCAAAATTATGATTTTTACAAAATTCTATATATTTTTATTAGCAAAAAAAATATTTTTCAACAATTTAAGGTAAAAAGTAATCCACAAAATAACCCATTTAATTTTGAATACTTTTAGGAAATCAGTAATCTATTAACGTTGGGATATTTGTAGGCAAAAAGTATAGGGTGCCGCATACTTTTTGAACTTCTAAAACAAAAATAATGGGTTATTCAGTCAAATTGTATGTACTTACGGCTGAAGAGTACATACACTTTTTTGCATTCTAGTAAGCAAACTTTTTTGCTGGGATGCTACTACTGGATATTACAGCAATGCAAGTAATTTATGTTACAGTGCATTACTGTAAATGTGGTACACTACACCCTCACCCTTAAGAGAAAAATTATGTAAGTAATTTTTCCTACCATTCTCATAGTAAAGTTACAAAAAAAATGTTTTTAATGTATGTGATTTTCTTAAAATATAAAATATAAATAAATTTATTTTGGTATATAATGTTTTCTTAAAGTGTAACAAAATTTTAAAATGTTATAAAATATGTTTGATTCTTTTTGAGTCTAAATGATTAAACAGAATAAGTCCGCATCTTCAGGAAAAATCGCTGTCAATATAACAAAGCCCATGATAAAAACTACGGCAGTAACTGCAAATGCTTTCTAGTTTTTGTTTCATTTTTTTTTTTTGTGTTTATATTTCTTTGTAGTTTTGTTCACAAAATGTATGAAATTTATTGAAAGTATGGTAGCATTGTTGAGAGAATATTCATTTATATTTTAGAACATAAGAAAAAACGTTGTCAAAATAAAATAGATTCTATCTCTTGACTGCTTTCTGGATGTACTTTTTTGTGTCAATTTGTATGGAAAATGTGTTTATGCCGCAATTCTGTTTGATCATTAAGTTATAAATTTTTTTTTTGTAATTGCTTTCTTTATATTATTTGTTTACAGATAAAATTTTGTTAAGTATTTATTATTTTCTTACAGAATTCTTATGAATTTTATGTTTATTTCCATATATAATTATCCTAGAATTTATATTTATAAATTTTTGTAGGGTTTCAAATTATTGTTGTGTATTTCTTTTGGTTTTCCTTCATATTCTATTGTAGTGTTTACACCGTTTCTACTTAATATTTTATAAGGTCCCTTGTATGGGCTTTGATTTTTCTTTCTATTTTGTACTTTAACTAGTACTAAATCTCCTATCTTTAAATTAAGTATATTTTCATATTTATTGTTTATTACTCTATTTTCTTTTACTTTTGTTGATAAGTCTCTAGCTCTTTTTAGTGTAAATTGTAATTTGAGTCGTAGTTCTTGTGCGTAGTCATCATAGTTATAAAATTTTGTATTGATGTCTACAATGTCAGATGGTAGGGATGGTAATTTTCCGTATACTAATTCATATGGCGAGTAGCCTGTGTCAATGTGTGGTGCCGTGTTATAGGCAAAAGTAAAATATGGAATCCACTTATCCCACTCATAATCATTTGCGGTTGTTAATAGAAATTCGTTAAGTACCCTGTGATGTCTTTCAATTGTTTCATGATGATAAGGTGTTGAAAAATTTTGTTTTATTCCTAGTAATGAACATATGTTACTCATTATTTCATTTTTAAATTCTGTTCCTCTATCTGACTTAAGTACTTTAAATTGTCCGTATTTTAAAATAAATTGTTCAACAAGTGTTTTGGCTGTCGTAAGTGCATCTTTTGTCGGCATTGGGTGAGCAACGACAAATTTTGTCAGTTCACACTGCATGGTTAAAATGTATCGGTAATCATTTGAAATACGAAGAGGTCCTACGGTGTCAATTGAAATTACTTCAAAACTATTGTTTGGGGTGTCTGTTAGTGTAAGGGTTCCTTAATGTGTTTTGTTTGTTTATTTTTCGTACATTTGTCACAATATGACACAAATTTCTTTACCATTTTTGACATGTTTTTCCAAATATATTTTTGTTTTAACTTGATGATAGTTTTTCTAATTCCTAAGTGGCCTGCGTGTGTGGCATTGTGGTATTCGTCAATTAGTTTGTATTGTAATATTGCATCTGTTATTTTTGTTGGGGCATTGTATATTAAAATATATTATATCAGCTTCTTTCAATTCTTCAATAATGGAAATTGTTTCGTTATTGTGATTATTATGACCAACACTTTCTAATGAAATAAGTAAACGTAATCTGTCAACTAATTCATTTGTGTCATTCCAGTATATATAACTAGATCTACGATTATCAATAGTCTTTAACGATAATCCACTACCTTTCGTTAGAATATTTAGTTTAGTATTAAATAAATTTTTTATTATCCGAATATATTTATAAGCTCGTGTACCTTTAATTTGACTTTTTGATTGATATTGACGTTTGTGAGCATTGGTACTTATTAAAATTTCTTTATATTTTCTTAAATCATTTGTATTATAATGTAGAGGCTTTGAATGGAAAACTAATTCAAATAATCCTGGAGTAATTTTCCACGTTGAATTCCCTATTTGAATAGAGTTATCAGCATTAAAATTTAATTCATTATTTGCATATCGCCAATTTCCGCTTTCATCTATGTTGAAACCATAAATTTTATCTATTGTTTTATTATTGAGGAGTAATTCTATATTTTCCGCTAATGGATATTTTTTCAAATCAGTTTCAGTAACTTGGTTATAATCTATTGCATCATCAAAATTGTTTGAACTGTCGTCGGATGGTAGTGGTGGAAGTTGTGGATCTGTTATGTTATCATTAGATTGATAATCATCTGAGTTATAATCATCATCTTTTTTTATTATTTTATTCAAAGGTTTGGTTATGGACTTAGATGTATCATTCAATATATCATCAGTTTGATATTCATTAATTTTTCCAATTATCGTATTTAAAGGTTTAGTTATTGGTTTGAATGTATCTTCTAAAATATTAACTCGTTCTATATTGTCTAATTTGAGATTTTTTAATTTGGCTTTCAATATTCCTCATGTCTTAACAATATCCTTTAACAATTTATTATCCATAGTTATTGTATTTATATGTGCTTGAAATTTGCTTTATATTTGATAATGATCTGCCTGATATCTGCTTAAGCAACTGATATTTATCTGCTAATGATCTGTTTTATGTCTGATTGCAATCTGCATTATAACTACTTAAGATCTGCTTACTTATAGTTCTATGAATTCATCAAAACCTTTTCTATATCGCCCTTTATTTATCAAATTATCCTTACTGATAACAAGAAAGCCATATTTATTTTTCCAATATTCACTACATATATTTGTAAATTCTTTAAATGACATATCACCAATTACATGATCATTATATATATGTCGTAAATTCATTTCATCCTGTTTAAATATTATAATCATATTCGCATTATCACGTATAAGATGTTTAGGGATTTTTGTGTACGTTTGACATAAATAAAAACAATCTATATTCTTATGTCTACCCATACAAAAGTAATCTCTTATAGTGTCTTGTTATCCACAAATAACATCATCAAATATTATGATAGAATGTGAGTTCGCTTCTGTAGGACTAATAACTTTCTCGTTTTCCGCAAATGTAAAAATATTTATTCCTTTTATTGGGTGTATCAATTCCTTGAGATAACAGTATTTTGGTTGATATAAAGATTTTGAATATATGTAAATGTTTTTAAAACTTAAACCGTTGGGGCTCTCTATTAGACTAATCATAACATTAGTTTTGCCACAATTTGAAGGACCTACAATTAATGCTCGTATTGAATTTGGTAAAAGTGTACTATGTTTAATTTTCGGTTCGTTTTCTTGTGCTTCATCCGCATTTCTTACTACAATTTGTTTAGCTTGTTTTACTAATCGCATTTTTATAACTAACTTGGTTTTGATATAAATTTCTTATTCTATAGCGAAACCTCATCATTTAAGTTTATAGTGTCAATCCCATTACACATAGCATATAATTAATAAAAATGAATATAAACTATAAAAAGGGAGTTAAAGATAATCAGTATAAAGCTAAGTTTAGACGATATGTTGAATAAGCATATATATGCTGACACCCATTTGATTAAAAGTAGCAGCAAATTCCTATGTCAACATATATCATATGTTAGGTGTTTACACCATATGCTGAAACTACCAAATTTTTTAATGTCAGCATATATCAGCAAATGGAATGTCAACATAAAAGTTAGCATACGATTTTTGTGTTTATACGATATGTTGAAATTTATATGGTAATATATATGCTGCATATATGAGCATTTGTTTATGAAATTAGTGAGTTTGACATTACTATTTATTTATTTAAAAATAATGTCATCAGAGGAACTTGCTTTAGCTATTGTTTGCACAGCGATAGTTTTTGATGATGATGAAGCAGAAACAAAACCAAAAAGACGTAGAGTTTGGAAAAGAAAATGGGTTGAACGGCGGGAGGAAGAAGGTTTTTGTGCGAAGTTATACAAGGAATTGGAAGACGAAGAACAATCGTTATACAAAAACTTTCTTCGTATGGATGTGCAACAATTTAATAATTTGCTTTCCTGCCAAGCCGATGTTTTCGACAATTTATATTACGAAGAACTAATGTCCCAAAGCGTTGGGCGTTCTTCCACGGAATTTATTAATTTAACTATATCCTCGTGAGTCCATTCGGTGTGTACTTTGGGTCTAATTTGTCTGTACTTTTTTCTCACTTTTGTTTCTGGCGGCAATGTATTTTGTGTTTTAAGAATTTCTTCCACATCGCCAAAGTTGTCCAAGTATTCTTCATTAATTGGATCCATTGCTATGTATGTGCACATGTATGGATGTGCGCATGAAGAAAAATAGTACTATTATTGTACAACATAAAAGTAAAATATTGCAGAACTTACCAAGAAATAAAATAAAGCAGCAAAACAAAAGGAAAGCAAATAAAAAAGTATTTTATAATTTATTGTTTGATGTTTACATACTCCACTGACATTCGAATACTTATGCCCATTAATTTGCACGTTTGCCGCCGCTGAAAACAAAAATGCGACGTCAGCAAACCATTTATTATTTTTTGATTTGAGAGATTCGCATTGCTTAAATTTCAACTAAATTTCATTTTATTTTGGTATGTGTGTGCTTTAATGCACATTTTTGACACGAATTGTATTTACACTAAAAAGAAACTAACGGCGGCTCGGCTAAGCTATTCGACACATATGCATAAAAATTTGGCATATGTTGAAAAGTTAAATAACATTTTCAACAAACAACATATCTGTCAGCATATAAAGGCCAAGCATATTTTATGCTGTTCAGACGATATGCTGAAATTACCAACATACGTTTGTTTCTATTGTCAACATAAACCTAACAAACGTTGTCAAACATGCGTATGCTGAAAAAATTTTACATTTACACGATATGCTGGCAGTTGTAACAAATTTTTCAGCGTAAATATGCTGATTCAACATATCGTCTAAACTTAGCTTAATATTGGTAGTGGATTAGTAAACAACTTAATAAACAAATTACCTGTTGAACTACATTTACCTGGTTATCAGTTTTGTGGACCTGGAACAAAACTTGAAAAACGTTTAGCAAGAGGTGATAAGGGAATAAATTCATTGGATGCAGCTTGTAGGGAACACGATATTACATATTCAGAAACAAACGATATTAATAAGAGACATAAAACGGATAAAATTTTAGTTGAAAAAGCTTGGCAACAAGTGCAATCTAAAGATAGTGATTTCAAAGAAAAGGCTAACGCTTGGTTCGTAACAAACGCTATGAAATCAAAACTTAAATTCGGATTAGGTATGAACAATATAAAAATTCATAAATCTAAAAAGTCACAGAAAAAAAAAGAGTCAAATGAAAAAAACATGTGATAGAAAATTGTTTTCAAAAGCTGTTAAAAATACTCTTAACCTCTTGAGAAATGAAAAACCAGATAATTTAAAGGCTGCTGTTGAAATTGCGTTAAAATCCATTACTTCGAACTTCAAAGGGAAGAAGAAGGCTAATATTGTGATACCGAGAGTTATACCAATGCCCAAAATCGGTGGATTTCTTCCACTAATTCCAATCCTAACAGCTTTATCCGCACTTGGTGGTTTGGCTACGGGTGGATCGTCTATTATTAAGGCTGTAAATGATATTAAAAATGGAAAAGAACAACTAGCCGAGGCTACTCGGCATAATAGACACATGGAATCAATTGCTATGGGAAAAGGCTTATATCTTAAACCATATAAATCTGGATATGGACTGTATTATAAAAAAAACTTTTAGCCTATTATAAAAATCATAACTACAGTATTTTTCGGTTAATTGACCCTACGGTTAATTGGTTTCCACGCTTAAATGAACCATATGATCGGGCAAAAAAATATTGCATACGAAAGCACATGTAAATTTCCTCGGATAATTGAACCCGGTTAATTGATTTTCCCGCTTAATTGGTTCAAAATTCATGTCATCAAAAATAAATTTCTTCTTACTTTTACCCGGTTAATTGCATTATTATTGAATAATAATCTAGCATTTTTGTACATACATATTTGACATCATTTGTGAAAAACACTGGGTGGCATCTCTACTAATTGAAATAATAATAAATACCTGCGTATACACATAGTATATGTAAATTTTTTTCGTTAAAAAATTAGGTAAAAAAAAATTATTTTGAAAAACTTAAAGTGCACATATGCGATTTCTTTTAATTCATTAGTAGTTCCAATTATGCGTGATTTCTGTAATTGAACAAACTGTTCAATTGAACGGGATTCTTGTAATTGAACGAATTGTTCAATTAAGCGGGTATCGGCTAATTGGTTCCCCGGTTAATTGAACAAAAAGTTGTACAAATTTTGATGTGCAATTAACCGAAAAATACTGTATAAAGAATATCTTGATAGCTTTGGAAACTTACAACCTCCAATTGAACTTGTTAATTATTTAAAGATACCCATTGAATATAATTATGAACGAAAACAACACTTTAATACATTTAATTGTGGTCACCTGTGTTTAAAATTTTTATTCAATAAATGTAACTTAAAATAAATAAAACAAATATTTATACATATACATATGATTTACACGTGTGTTGCATTTTATTTATTTTTTTTTTACTTAATCAAGCTTTTGGTTTAAATTATGTCACAATATTGTTTATTAATTGTAAAAATAGATATTCTAGTTATATACAAACTAATATTTAATTTTCTTAAAAATATCGTCATCCTCATCATTTAGAAATATATCTCTAAAACTATTTATTCTTTGTTCATCTATATAATCAATTTCCATTAGAGAATCATCGTTAGTATCATTCATAAATTGTTCTTCATAATGTATCCAAGCAAGGGTATCTACATTATTTTTGCGAACATATCTTTTCTCATATACATAGCTTAAAGATATTTTATTTATTAAGGAAGTATACAGATTGTGTAGCTTTGACTTAAATATATACATATTCGCATAGTAAATTTGTTTATTGTATAAACAATTTTTATAATCACTTAAGCTTAACTTAGCACAACAATTATTTTTTACACCTTTTGCTTTTTTTATTTCTCTCCCTTCTTCAGTACTAAAAGAATACATTTTAGATCTTAAACCAATGAATTCCCTCATGACGACTCCATTATTTTCATCCTTCATCATTCCCAAAATTTTTTTATTTTTCTGGGGAATATTAAATTTATTATCACTTTCATAATCAGACGTATCGAATCTATCATCAATGTCATTGTAAATATCTCTATAAAAATCCTCAGTATAGATTGTATAAATAAAGGAGTCTGTATCCATATAATTAAGTTCTACATTAGATTCATATTTAGGAAGCATATAATCATAATGGAAATTATACATTTTCCACTTAGATATCTCTAAGACACAAAATCCAAGATATATTGGTTTATTATATATAGAATGCGTTTTATTTAATTCAATTGCAATCATATTGTCATCAAAAATACTTAACGAACTGAATTCTGGTTTGGCAATTAGAGCTCGAGCTCCAAGCTTTTTCCCAACATTATCCCAAGAGTTAACAATTTTTATATTTTTCCGTTTGTCTACGTTCTCCATTGTTTTTCCGTATATTGCGTTATTTAATAACTTAAAGAAATTTTGTTCAAATTTATTCTTAGCATTCATCCTATGATATGTATTTAAAGATATGTAACTTTTTAACCAATCGGACTGCTAAATTTCAATATTCTATGTATTTTGTTTAACTTTAAACCATGTGTTAGACACTGTTGCAAGTTTTTATAATATATAACATATTTAGTTTTGTTAGTCAAATCCAATATAAGCTTTGAATCTTTAGCCATTGGAGGTACTTTGTTTTCGCAACAAAATGGTAAGAAGTTATGACGATCATGAATCTCTGTTGGATATGTCAAATCCACTTCTAGAATATATCCAACAGATGAATCGTCGGGAATGGAATGTAAGGAGAAACCGTCAATGTCACTAACCCATTCAAATCCACTTTCTGGTAAATATTGTGACATAACCCACCCATATAAATTATTTGCATCTAAATACATAAGATACTTAGATGGAAGCTTATTGTTGAAATCTGTCATATATTTATTATTTGATTTTGAATGTATTTTCGAACATTGAAGGATTCCTCCTCTTATTCCCTTTTGAATGAACGTAATCATGTCAATATCAGTCAAAAGTTGTAATTTTATTTTCGTAATTTTAAGCATTGCGTCCCATGAAAGCCCTGGCGCTGTATAATAATGACATGGATCTAATTTATATATGTTTTTACATAATAGTCTGAAATTCTCAAAAACGTCTGTCAGAAGTAAAACATCAGTTTTGAGGTAAAGCATTAGATAATCTTCTAATGTCTCACAATTAAAAGCATTCCACACTTCCTTGGCATGGTTGTAATCGTCTACTGAACATTCTGTCTCTGTAAGTATATTGAAAAATTGTTCCCTCGTTGGTAAATTCCGTTCTTTAAGTTTGTCAACTGAATTTAAATAATTATATGGAAAAACTCCTTTTCTCATTAGTAAAGAAAACTGTTTTTCATCTTCAAAACTTGACTTTAATGTAGTAAAATCAGTTCTTGATAAATTATGTGCTAATGAGTCTAAACTTGACTGCATAAATCTGTATGAGTCTAAAAATCTAATTTCAATATTGATATTATCTATACTGATAATTTTTAAAATGGATATGTACAATTCCTTATTTAATGGGAGAATATTTATTGAACAATTATTAATATGATTAAGTTCCTTTATAAACAAATGTGAATCATACGAAGAAAGATTATGAAAGACAACAGGAATAAAACGTGGAACTTTGAAATTTAAATTACATTTTTGATGTGCAGGTCCTCTATATTTCCCACTTAAATGACAATGGTCTTTAACTTTATCTTCATTAACAATAGGTTTTAAACAAATATGACAAATAGTGGACTTCCTAAAGTGTAATACTTCGTCTTCATTCAAAGGGATCATTGGTTTTATATCTTTTAAATAATTTGTATATAAGAAGACTACATCCTTCACTAGTTCACTTATAAATTCTTTGGGTGAATCTTCCCCCTTAAAGTACTTAAACTTATCTAAATTCTTATCATAACTACATTTTAAATAATATGAGAAAGCATATGGGATATGTTTGTTTATCAATGTTGTTGATGATTTATTTGGATTCGGAATGCATGTTTCAAAATTCCGAAATATGCATTCAGAATCCGCATAAATAACAAATGGTACATCCATTGCTTTCTCATGATCTTTAAATTCTAAAATTACCTTATCTTCATTTGGAAGATATACTACCCGCTTTCTACATTCTGACATGTGTTTTGTTGATCTGTCCTCCTTTGTAAAGTGCTGCAAACAAAAGTTGCATAGATAATTTCTCCCCTTAAACTTGCTGGTTTGGTTCCTAATTAATCTATATAATATATTATAACAAACAAAATAATAAATTGAAAGGAATTTATAAAAAATTTATGTTTTATATTACCTTGAAATATTTTTTATCCACACATAATGGCCTCTTGTTGTTGAGCTAATTTCCTTTTGAAGAAAGAGAAGATTGATATGATGTGATTTAACTTCTTTTGTTTTATAATATGGTCCGATAATAATATTATGTTCCTCATCATATCCGAAAACATTTACACTTATCCATTCGTTAAGCACTTCAAACAGCTCTACATCTTTTATCTGTAGAGGGAAGCATAAACCTTCAGAATTCAAGAGTCCTCTATGTGTATTTATTTGGGTTAAATTTATGTTGACTGGATATGATGATATACGATTCCCATTTTTGTTAAAATTATATATTGAGGAAACTACAGCCCATTTAAAACAAAACTGGTCATTGTTCTGCACATTTACACAAGCTTTTCTACTCCTCAGCTTCTGTGGTAGTGGAAAATATGTAGAACCTTTCAATGGTTGATATTTATTAAGGTTTGTCTCCAATTTTATAATTTGAACCAACGTCCATCCACTGTCTCTTTCCTGGAACTCCTCCATTTTATTTATAACTTCTTTTATTTTATGGATAAAGACTTCATTAAGGCTATTTTCATTAAAAATTGGATCCATTTTCGTTTGAAATGTTTTAATCTCTAATGAAGTATTTTCCATATCTTCTGTAGAAAGCTTGGCGTATAATCCCGAAAGCTCAATATTAATTTTCATAGCTTTATATACATTCAACCACAAATTAATTTCGGGTTTTAAAGCTAACCAAGCCTTATTCAAAAATTCCTCAGGAAAGAGACATCCATCATCAATGTTTTCAAATGACAATGTTTGTATTCTAGACTTGAATGCGCTATGTAGTCTCTTAACACCGTTTTGAGGAATAGGGAGTTCTGCTACATGTTTCGATGATCCAGCATGGGTTTTTTCATGTTCAAATAATTTTTTTTTATTACTGAAAAATTTTCCACATTCAATACAACTATATAAGTTTTCCATTTTTATACAATTTAAAGTTTTGGGAATTGAACTTATCACTGGTAAAAAATTATTTTTTTATAATTTAAAATTGTTGAAAGTCTTCTTATTTTTCGTTGTTAATTTTAAAGAAAATTATTTATTTTTAATGAATACACTTATCACTGCAAAAATAATATTCATATAATTTAACAGTTTTTAAATATTGTTTTAGTTTTTTGAATGATGTTGTAATTTTGTTTGAAAAAACATTCTGTTTTATACTTTTTCTGAACAGAATACAGACATACATTTATCTATAGATATCTTTGATCGGAAAATCCTCCTATTCATCTACATTTATGATCTTGTAAATTGTTCATCTAGGTGCTGTGACATGAAAAAGCATGCAAAAGCATGCATACGCATGTCTTATGGAAAAATACATGTATTGGAATATCCTTCCTTATGGGAAAATACATGTATTGGAAATATCCTTCCTTATAGTATTGTTTATTCACAAACATTTGGTCTACATACTCAGTCACACTTATTTGTAAGGATGTTACTCAACGATATATATGAATTTTTAAAAAGATGTTCACACATTGTCTCCAACGAAGATAGATATAAACTGATTAATATTCAATCACATCTCGAAGAAGTAAATAACTTAAAAACAACGAAAAACAAATTTGGAGAGCATTATGAAGATTGTTCATGGTCTAATGAGAATGAATTTTGTGGGCCCGACACTTGTTCATGTTCATACAAAAGAAGACAAAATATGAGAATAGAGGAAGAAGCAAACAAACTAATGAAATTCTATTATAACATATATAATGTCAGTAAATGTAAAAACTGTAATTTTCAAAAAGTTTAGATAATAAAAATATTTATTTAAAAGAAAAAAAAAACATATTCATTTATTTAATAATAAAAAATGGAAAAATATTTTACATTATTCTATTAACCCATATTTTCGACCCTTCTTAATGCGTCTAAAAGAATTTCATCCTGCCCATCATGTAACAATAAATATGCTGCTACATCCACCGGTGGTAAAACTATTACCTCCCTAATATCGATGGGCTCTTTAATGTTTAAAAATATATCTTCATCGCCTTCTAATAGATGTTGGTAGCTCTCGTGTGTTGCTGTTGATGATTCTGTAATTGCTGTACGTGTTGCGACTGCTATAGTAGATGTCGATGTTGCGGGCTCAGTAGATGTTGATGTTGATGGTTTAGATTCTCTCATTTCCTTATTTTTGTTAATTATTCTCCTATATAAAGGAGTATCCCAAAATTTTTTAATTTTTAATTTTATTCCATGTTGATTCAGATAATGGCGTTTTTTGTTTGAACTGTTTGAAAAAGTAACTATTTGACATACTTCACAATATAATTTGTTACTATTCATTTTTAAATATTATTTTAGTTTTTTTTTTCACACAACACTTCGTTTTTGAATAATGTCACAAGACTAGAATTTTGTTCAGAAAAATGTTTTATTTTATACTTTTTTTTTCTACACGCAATATATGCATACATTCATCTATATAAAATTACCTGTAATTGGAAAATCTTCATATTTATCTACATTTATGATCTTGTAAATTAGTGAGTTTAAGCAATAAAGGAAAAATATTTGTTTGTCCTTCATAGAAAGATATTTTTTTTATAATTAGTTTTTTCGCATACCCTTTTTCTCAGAACAAATAAAATGTAAATTTCACCAAGGCACCCACGTAAATCTACACGCGCAAAAAGCATGCATACGCATGTCTCTCGTTCTTAATACTTAATATCATGTGTCTTGCATGTGCATGTTAATTTTTAAATGTCTTATCCTTTTTTTTCTTTTAAAATGAAAATTAGAGTAAAGCAAAATACATCTAAATGCTACGACATGAAAAAGCATGCAAAAGCATGCTTACGCACTACATGCAATGGAAATATCCTTCCTTATAGGAATATTTTTTCATGTAATTTATTTTTTTGGTGAGAATTTTGAAAATTTCTATATAAGTGCAAAAAGTAATAAAAACTTGTAATGCATACATATACATATGACCATGTGTCTTGCACATGCATGTTTAAATTTCATGTCTTGTACATGCATGTTTAACTTTCATCAAATTTTTAAATGTCCTATCCTTTTTCTTAAAATGAAAATAAATAAGATAACTTATTTTAAGCATAAACTCTCATTTTCATAAAATTTAAATGAATTTGAAATATATGCATTTTATTTAAATTTTTTTTAACTAAATTTTCCTGAAATGGATTTCAAATTCACTTTGTTAACGTGCATGTGCATGTTTAACATAAAAACAAAAATCAATAAATAATAGGGGCTCACTTCACTTTACTAAATATATTTATTGTTTTAAAAATTGTGTAACTACATAAAATTTCTTATGACAAATAAAAAATTTAGCTATAGTTTAGTTCGAATATTGCTGAACCATTTGGTGATTGACGTCCTTTGTAAATAATTGTCCAAATTTTGTCATTCATTTTTGATAAGTAAGGATCCTCTCTGTTTAAATATTTAACAATTCATTGCGGAAGATAAAACCACTTATTGTTGTTTAAATATGCAATAACTTTGGATCCATATTGTGTAACCTTCCATTCAAAATTTAAAATCTTGTAAGGTTCATTTAAGGGAATATCATCAATTTTTGTGTATTCTGATTTTATTCCTTGGGCAATGTTATGCCCCTATCACGGTTCTCAACTAAATTCAGTTTGGTTGTCTAAGAGTAGACCAAACTTACACACGACCAAACTGTGTTTCAGTATCATGAACCACAACTGTCTTTTAGTTGAAATTATCATCGTGTTGCCAACTTAAAATATCAAGTTTGACAGAAAAGAATTAATAATTTGTGTAAATTTAAAAAATACAAATTTTTAGAAAATATATTTTATTTTTTGTGTGTTTTAGTTCAAAGAAATCAAGCCAAATAGATAAAAATATGTGTACATTTATTTTATGAGGACGAAAAACGAAGTCGCAAATATAGATGTGCTAGGTATCAAAAGAATTCGTGGTGACTCCAACCCAACAAGGTAAGGAATAATCAAAATAGGGAACGAAATCCGTAAAAAATATTTTGGAAGTTTTGTTATTTCTGCAGAACAAAGAAACATTTTATTACATATTGGATCACCTAAAATCACATTTAAAGAAATGTTTGTATGTGCCCGGTATACTCTTGATTGTGAAACTGTTAAAAATATTTGTTATTAAGCATAGTAAATATTTCTAGTTGAAAATTTTCCATTTTTTCTGCTTTTTATCTCGCACCAACTTATAATTAGAAAATCACAACCACAGACCCAACTACTAAAAAGTAGTTGTGTATACTCAACGTTTTTCTCAACCAAACTTACACTGAGTTGTAAATGACGATACCAAAACACAACTGAAAAGTCAACTGTTAATTTAGTGGAGAATGGCAATGCAAATTTATCAATCCCAACCAAACTATTTTAAAAGTTGAAAACCGTGATAGGGGCATTAATTATTTATTGATAGATCTAAAAACAAACAAAAATTAGTTAAATTTTATATGTATTTCTTAAACTTTCATATAATAAATAAAAAAATTCTAATGTTATGTTAGACTTCATTCTTACCATTGTTGTTGAACGTAATTTCAAGGATCTTTGAATAACAATAACTAAAACTAAATTCTAATTGGTCTTTTATATACATATTTTTGAGTCAATCGAACTCTCATTTTTATATAATTACTCAAATGAGAATCTCATTCGAATTGTTCCATTTACAAAAATGTCTTCGTTAAACTTTTTATGAGAAAAATATATTCTCATTTGAAGTTAACTTTGTTGTAGGAATATATGTATGTATTAGAATATCCTTCCTTATGAAGAAAATACATGTATTGGAATATCCTTCCATATGGGAAAAATACATGTATTGGAATGCACATATATACTAATTAGAATGATCGTTATGGAAAAAATACATTGAGCCAGTATCCCTACATTTATATGATCCTTATGGAAAAAATACATTGAGCCAGTATCCCTACATTTATACTACTTTGTGATATGCCTCTGAACAGTAATATCCACACTTCTAAATTTGCTGATGATACAGCATGCCTTAGTATGCATGAAACCCTTACGAGAATTTTCGATATCTTCAGGAACATATTACCCAGCTTTAAGTATAGTTAAACCTACGGAGAATTAAGGTAAACGAACAAAAGTGTTTTCAAGTAACATATACATAACGAAGAGATACTTGTTCCCCCATTCGGATTAACAATCAAGTTGTTCCTCAATATTCTCATTTGAAATATCTTGGTATATCGACGGCTTACTTGGGAACACCACATTGACTCTAAGTTAACCCAAATGAAACTAAAATTAACTCAGTTTCATTGGCTGATTAGTAGAAATTCAACCCTCAGTCTAGATTGTAAATCTTTGATATACAAGCCGATTTGGAAACCTATATAGTACTTCGGAATTCAACTATGGGGCACTGCTTCAGCTTCCAATGTCGAGAGAATCCAACGAAGACAAAGTAAAATTTTACGGTTAATAACATCGGATCCATGGTATATAAAAAATTCAAATATACATCGTGATTTAAATATGCCACTAGTGTAGTGTTGTAAAAGTATTGAGTATTTGAGTACTGGGTACTCAATACCGAGTGTTTTCCCGGTACTCAATACACAAAAGTATCTACTCAATACTTTAAGGGTTGCATTTTATAGTATTCAAATAACATTCTTCCTTTAAAATACATCAAATTTATAGAACTTTGTGTGCGAACTTAAGCTTGATAAAAATATATCTCTCGAGAAGAAGAAGAGTTCTGTTCGGAATTATTTTGATATGAAAGCCTAATGAAACAAGGACTTCAAAATGCTTCATTGAGCTAAACAACTTCACTTGAAAGAAAAAGTGCACCTTTGGAGTGGTGGAAGGCACATGAAACCAACAAAAATTAACATACAAAAACAAATATTCTCATGAAGAAAAAGTGCACCTTTGGAGTGGTGGAAGGCACATGAAACCAACAAAAATTAACATACAAAAACAAATATTCAAAGTAATTTCTTTTTATTTGTTATAAATTAATGTAAATATATTTAATTGTTTTACATATTGCATTATATAAAGTTAATTTGCTTTAATAAATAATAATTTTGAACCTCTCATACATGGACATACATACGTATGTAGTATGTGTGCCTTTAATTTTAAATTAAAAAAGCGGTTGAAGTATTGAGTAGTATCGAGTACCCAATTGAAAAAGTATCAAGTATTATTGAGTATTCGAAAGTAGCCGCTTTTTACAACACTACACTAGTGATTGAAAAAATTGCAAAATAACCAGGCAAATAGTTAACTAAACTCGAGTCACATCCTAATCCGTTTTCTCGTAATATTTTGAAGTTTACTGGACATTTGCTTTTGATATTACTTTTAATGACAAATAGAAGATAATCACAATGGACCCAATTGGGTCTCCGACTGGAGGTGCGTTTTTGGCACCACCCTTCCTAACATAACCTATTAAGTACTTAAGAAATTACAACACTGTTAGAGGAATATTATCTATTCCAAATTCATCTGCAAATGTGAAAAAGGTATTTTCATACCAAAGTAAATTATAATGTTTTAGTAATTTATCTAAAAAATTCTTAATGCATTTGATGACTCCATAAACCATACTATTTAATTTAACCTTAAGAAGTTGCACTCAGGCCCAATAATTGGCTTCCCAAATAAATGTCATTAATACAATTGCCACTTAAATTAAAAGTTAAAGTTCTTATTAAATTACGTTGAAAGTATGGCAACATTAAAAAATTCCAAATATGGAAAGCTTTCCAAACAAAGCTGTTTAAGATAAATAGGAATGTTAGGATATTGTGGTATTAGTATGTAATTGCCCCATAGTGCTATACAGTACAGCTGTTAATACTGTTCCCAATTATATGCAATCTGTCATCTTGCTTTTATATTGTTTGGTTAAGTTAAGTAAGATATGGGGCCTGTTCGTAAATGCATCACCGCTCTGCGTCATGAGAGCAACCTTTTAGTTAAAACGCAACACAAGTTCACTGATAACCTTTTTCTGTAGTAGCCATGTGTGTACTCCATATTTGACATTTGTTTGTGTATTATCTACATTATTGAAGTAATTTAGGACATTTCAATTTCCATTTGCAGCGCAGTGATGCACTTACGAATACGCCCATGGCGATGGTCACCAGAATGATTTTTTATATTTATTTATTCCATGGTACGACACTATGTTTACATATGTTACATATGTATGTTACAACATGCTTTTCACACTTATGGTCTTAAACGTGTTTAAGGCAATTGTTTTAAAAAACTAAACACAACAGTTCACATTACATTTAAGATGTTTAAGGTTGACGTTTCGTGAGTAAATTATTGAATTTGTAAAAAATTACGAGCAATTATGCTTTTTTAATGATTTGTTTTTTTTCAAACAACAAATGTTTTTGTGAATCATTAGGTATTTTTTAACTAATTACTTGTTTACCAAATAATTTTTCAAGTGACGCCATTTAATAACAACACAAAGTTGCCAGAGTTATCAAAAAACGGACTGAACATACTCCATTTACGTGTTTAAAGACGTGTTTAAATTTAAAACACCGTTTTTGACAAAACAAGTCAGTGTATGGTAAAACATTTCAAAATCGTCGTGATGAAGCTCTTAAACACGAATGAGGCCTTAAAAACGTTTAAAAACATAAGTGTGAACAGAGTATTAAACACTTTATTTGAGATGTTTAACAAAACCAGTCAATGTATTGTAAAACATCTCAAAATCGTCGTGTTTAAGCTCTTAAACACAAATGAGGTGTTAAACACGTAAGTGTGAACATGATATTATGATCGTAAACCTTAAATAAAATTTAAAACACAGGGTTAAGCACATAAGTTTCATTTAAATGTCTCTCACATTTGTACCGAAAAAATGAACTCGGTACTTAAATAGCATTAAAATATTTATTTTCCGAAACCTTATCTTAAGCTAAAACGTTGATTTATTTTTAATGTTATATTGTTCATTAACTCAATTATTTTTTTTTTTATAAATTCACGTTATTATAGCGCCTGGAAGAATCATTTCTTACGCAAATAGATGAAATGGAATCCTTGTATGGTGGTCCACTTCTTGTAACAATGCCATCTGACCCTTCATATCGTGATCAATTTACAGAAGCTATACGAAGCAGTACTTCATTCTCAGACGATTAAAGGTTGTGAAACTGCTAAAAAGAGTATGCATGAACCCAGTCTGTCGAACAGAAAAATTAGTACATAATAATAATATTACATACACATTTATATAAATTTAGATAAATAATATGCAATTAAATATAAGCTGTATGCATTATTTTTTAGATTAACTTGAATGTATATAACTAACTATATTAATTAAGTTAATATTGTAAATAAAATCGAAATGTGTATAGCAATAAATACAAGATTGATTTATGTGGGCGCACTCATGAATGAAAAAGAAACTCTGTCAATCATAATGTTGTTGTACTCGTAATAACATTACACAGATGTAAACCCGGCCTATCAATAAAAAACATATTTTTTGAGTTAAATTTAGCATTTGAAAAAACTTTAATAAACTTGTAAGAGGAATGGTTGAACAAATTATCGATAGATTACTTTCAAACTGTAATGTTTTCAGCAAAATAAGAATAATTAATATTTAAAGTGCATTGTCAAACAACAAAGAAGATATTATGCCATTAGCTACCCAAATAGAGTATAAAAACGATTGTCTGGTATAGACAATGGATGGAGAGTGATTGTTTTAATGCCATGGACAAACATTGAGTCTACTATCGAATTTTGGTCGGCAGTAAAATTTTAAAAACATGCAGTTAAGCCTGTTTCCATATTCGAACGCAGAAACGGAATGGTCCATTAATTTATTTAAGTCCCACAATGGTCCCAATTGGGCCTTCGAGTGGTGGTGCGGTGTGGCACCACCCTTCCTTACATAAAATATGTAACAGAATATCCTTAAACGAGAAAATACATGTTATGAAATCCATGAAATATTGTGTTATGTCCAGAGTTTAATAAATTTTAATAGGCTATAGATTTTAAGATTTCCATATGAAATACTCGCACACATGTATGTAAAGTATATAAAAAAATATATTTTTATATATTTTATTATATTTTTTTATCTTGTTTTTTTCATCAAAATGCTTTGGATTAGAGATGGGCGCGTGTCGAATTTTTCCAACATGAATACCATGATGTTCAACACGTACGAAACACGCACGCCATAAAAATTTCCCTACACGTAACTGCACAACATGCACAAAATCAAATACGACTGCAATAACAAAAAATCGTTTTTTATATTCAAAGACATATTTTTGTTTTATTTTATTGTTTCATACAATTGTATGTATGTGTGTACATACATATTTTTGTTCTATTCGTATTTATTTACATATTTTTGTTGAGAAAAATTAATTTATCAATATTTGCGCTCAATAATCTTGTGCGGCAATCGCTTTAATCCAGAAGTGGTAAATACTCACTGACTAGTCGCGAAACTTACAGGTATATTTAGTACCTGTTTGGCAAGCTTCTTCAAAATCTTTAAATTCGTTGCATGCTTCCAAAATTTCAAATCATGCTTTTCGTTTTCTTTCGAGCTATTATAATAATTTTCAATTTCAATGTTAACATTGTTTTTTTGTGAGTATTTTGTATAGTTGACCTGTATAGTTTAATATGACGAGAATTGTTCGTTCGGCTTAAGGTCGTTTTTTTAAATAAAAACAATTAATTTTTTTTCCATAAAACTCCTTTATTTTTATTTAATTATATTTTAATTATCTCCGATATTTCGGTTAACGTCGTTAACCATTTTCAAGGAATCTATAAACAAATTATACATACATATATATATAAAACCATTTTCACAAAAAAACAACAAGTATTTACATACATACATAAAAAGTTATTTAAAAATATGTAAACGTTTTAAGAAGTACGAGTACAACCGTCTGTCCTTTATGCGAGTTATAGCGTGTTCAGACATACCCCTTAATTGCGCAATTAGAGCATTTTTTGCAATTAAGACCCTAATTGACAACAATTTACCATACAATAATTCAATTAATAAATTGAGCAATTACTAGTTATTTGTATCACTAATTGCATAAAACTTGAAATGCAACCCTGGTCATAAATGTTTTTATTAAGAACTGTGTTCAGTGAGCAGAAAAATTACCTATAATGGCGAGCCAAATGTCAAAAAATATACATACATATAAACCAAACAAATATACATACATACATACATGTAAAGAAAGCAAACTGAACAATATGAACTCCAATAAATAAATAAATAATTAAATAAAAAATAAATGGCTGGTGAAGAAGTTTTTTTAAATTCATAGATAAATTTATTAACAAATATCTTTTATAAATAGGAAAAAAAATTTAGAGGATGAGGCTCGCGTGGACTGAGACCAGTGAAGCTGCTCTATTGGAGGTGTGGCCATGTCGAATAGAGAAGCTTCGTGGCCAAAGAGAAAACAATCACGTATATAATGAGAAAGCGGATGAGCTGCAGAAGTTGGCCTTTCCATACAGCCCGCGCGATGTGCACGTTAAGTTAAAAAATTAGTGCAAGGAGATACATATAGCTGCTGCTTTCGTAAACTTACTAAAATTGACAAGTTTTTCTTTTCCTTTTTTTTAAGCACTGATAATTTTTAATCAAAAATCGATCGCATTGACTCCAAGAGCTCCATATTTCTGTTATATGCAAGTAAAATTTCTTTTAAACCAAAATTTGCATCCATTTTGAAAATTTACAAACACAAATATTCACAAAACAAATAAAAACAATGTTTTTTCCAGCTGTCATATGATAATTGAGTCAGCTAAATTGAGTATGTGTGAACAGCAAATTTAATTGCGCAATTAAAATTAAATTGACTCAATTAAAAATGCATGTCTGAACACAGTATTATTAAGTAACTAATTATTATTTATTTGGTTTGTGTTTATTTATTATGTGCCGATACAATTGCGCGCACTTGCCTGTGTCAGTCTTGTAGTTGAGAAGTTTATTTGTTGGTACATTAATTATGTGTAGCATTTCCAATATAAATCTCTTCTTGTAGTTATTTTCTTCTTGTAATATTCTAACACTATCAAAGTCAGGTTTGTGACCGCTTACTGCACAGTGGGCAGCGAGGGCAATTTTTTGCTCTAGGGGTTTATTCTTTTGTTTCAAATCTGATTTATGTGAGGAAATTCTTGTTTTTAGTTTTGTTTTAGTAGTGTCAATATACTTTTTATTACAATTATTTTTACCATCTCCAATACAATTAATTTCATATATCACGTTAGCTTTTTCTTCTTTTTTTATTATATCTTTAGTTTTACTAAATAATTTATTTAGTGAGTTTTTGGTTTTCATAGCTAATTCATATTTGTTATTGTCATAAATGTCAGTATTCTTTATCCTTTCAGATAAACCCGGTATATAAGACATTGGTTTATATATTTTGCCAGTGTTACCATTGTTGGTCACTCTGTTACGTTTTAATTCTACATGTTTCATAAGTTCAATTATCGTTCTACTTGGATATGCATTTTTGCGTAGTTCATTTATTATCTTCTCTTTATTTACTTCATGGAATTTTTCATCACTAATATCCAGCACTCTTCTTATGAAATTTGTTGCAATATTAATTATCATACGCCTAGGATGTTTCGAGTAAAAATTTATTAGTCTGTTGGAAGATATTGGTTTTTGGTACCAATCTACATGTAATGTTTCCCTATCCCTCATTATTATGCAGTCTAAATAGGATAACTTGTTATCTATCTCAAATTCGCTTGTGAATTTAATTTGTTTATTGAACATGTTTAATTTTGTTATAATAACATCTAACATATCTTTCTGTACTATGGCGAATATATCATCTACGTACTTGGTGATAAGTTTAGGTTTTATTTCCATTCCATTAAAAGTGTAGTCTAAAAGTTCTTCCATTACGATGTCTGCTACGACTGGTGATATTGGGGATCCCATGGGCATTCCTTTCCTTTGTTCATAGAACTTATCATCAAATTTAAAATATCTCGTTTCTTTTATACAGAAGTTTAAAATCTCTTTGAATAGTTCATATGGCATGGTCGAGTAGTTCTGTAAAATATTCCAATTCTTTTCTATTATTCCAAGGGCTAAGTTAACCGGGATGCTAGGAAATAATGATACTACATCAAAAGATACGAGTACTTCGTTATTTTTAATCTTTGTGTTATTGATTTTAGATTTAAAATCAACAGCATCTTTAACATTATATTTTGACCCTTTTGTCAAGTTTTTTAAAATCTCTGCTATAAATCTACATAAACCATGCGCGGGAGAGTTTATGGATGAACAAATTGGCCTAAGTGGTGTTCCTGCTTTATGTATTTTAGGTAACTCATAAATTCTGGGTGCTATTGAAGTAGTAGTGCTTAAATTAGTTTTCTTTTTCATGTCAATGATTTTTAAATTGTATAATTTATTTACTAACATGTTATTTTTAGTTTGTAACGTTGATGTTGGATCTTGCTTAAGGCGTTTATACGTGCATATATCAGATATTATATTTCGAATTTTTAGCTTGTAATATTCATTGTACATGGCAACTGTTTTATTTCCTTTATCCGAATTTAATATTATTATGTCTTTATTTTTGTTAAGAAAATGTTTCGTCTGTTCCACTGTGTTAAGTATCATTCTATCTCTTTGGTTTAAATGTATTTTCTTTATATGCAGTTTTCGTTGTACCCCAGTGAAAAAAATTGGAAGTCATTCTAAAGGAACTACATTTTCATTGCTTCCAAAAAATCGATATTTTTAATTTGCCGATAGTTAGTAGAAAACCAAGTAGAAGTTTATTTTAGTCATACAAAACCTTGTAATTCCTCTTTAGTTTTAGAAATTACTCACCAGAATTTTAAAAAAATCAATTTTTTTGAAGAAACTTATGAACTAATTTTGGTCTAAAATTTTTAAGTTATTTGCTTAAATTTACATGAAAATACTATTTCGCGTTTAAATTCCTATAAAAAGAAACTAATTGTTAAAATAGGTAACTATTAAGCATTTTTCCTAGTTGAAAATATTATCATAGAACACAAAAAAGGACATTTTTCTTAAAATCGCTTCCAATTCGGTGACCAGGCATCGAAAAAGAGAACTTCTTGCAATGACAACCCTATGTAAAAATCATTAGATCGGATCAAAATTTGCACTACTTCCAGATCGCAAACTCTACATTTTCATGACTTTTTTGGAGTGTCTTTTTTTACTGGGACCTTCATAGTGAACAGACGTATTAGCGGATTTTTTTTTTACAACAACCGTAAACAAAATAACTCAAAGTGTCTTTGAGGAATACACTAACAAAGTGCCCTTGAGGAATACTCTATATGAGTACCTCAAAAACAAATAATTGTGAAGTGAGTTATAACGGTAGAAATGCCTATCTTACTGTGAGCTCTGATGATCTTAATGATAACAATAAAAATAAAAAATCTGATAATAGACTTACTGTGAGTTCTGATGATCTTAATTTAAATAAAATAAATAAAAAACCTAATGATAGACTTTTTTAACGGCTAAGCCAATTTTTCGTCAGCGATCAACTTCGCTTTGTCCAATGCCAACTAGTGATTCGTTAACATTACAGTTGCCTACTACTTCGTCATTTAAATCAGCGATATCATCCGATTCATCACTTACCCAATTAGTCACTGTAAATAAGAGTAGCCCAAAACCCAAGGTCCAAGTCGGAATGGACCGATATATTATTGTGGGAAAGCGCGGGCGAAGCCCAAAGTCTACTAAAATTGCATCTGCTTAAAGATATCTAGGGATAACAGCGCATCCTCCACTAATCGTTTTCAAATATTGCAAGATGACAACGACACACCTGATATATCCGCGAACAAAACCTCCAAGCCGCCACCAATCTATTTGAGAGAAAAAAATTCAAACGCTCTTATTAAGTAATTAATTTCGGTCATTGGTGAGAAAAAATGTCACATTGTTCCAATAAAACGTGGCAATATCGATGAAACGAAAATTCAAATTTATGACGAAACAGATTTCCGCAAAATGGTTTCTGAATTTGAAAAAAATAAAACAAGTTTCTACACATACCAGCTAGTGTTTTTCATACGGGATTTCCCGGGAAGAATTTCCCGGGATCCCGCACATTTTCCGGGAAAGAAATCCCGGGAAATTTGTGCGGGAATTCCCGGGATTTTTTGATCTTGCTATGGCAACTTAATTTGTATGTACACATTCCTTGATGAGTGACGTTATTCACTTTATTAATGCGATGGTGCAATAATAAGGTGATGGCAATATCACAATAGCTAAAGCTTTACAACAACTAAGGCCGAGTTTACATCTGGTACACATGCATTCTGAGACTTTGATGCCTTTATTTGGAAAAAGCAGAACGCGACTATCAAAATTTAATTCTACAACAATTCATAAAAGTAAAATACAGAAATGAGCAAGGAAATAAAAGAAAATTAGAAATAATTACAGATTATCTTTGGTAAATAGTACGGTTAACAGCATTAACAGCTTATTCTGTACTAAAGTCCTATTTCCAAAGAAATATGCCCTTATGCATAAACGATTGTTAACGTTAATGCATTAAACACATTCGACACAGCAGGCTACGGGCTACAATCTGTCAAAAATAGAATACACACATTCTTATGGTAACAATTATTTTAACGACAGCAGGCTACACGACTGCACGACCACCGTTGTAGCTGTCGCCAACTTTAAACTAATTTCTATTTCTCTGGCTACAATGAGCAAATGCAGTGTTACCAGTATAATACAAAAAGGTGAATGAATGATATCGTACAATTATTTCATACTATTTACTAGAAACAATATCCAAAAATTGATGTAAAGAATAAATTGATTCATTATTGTACTTTTATGTGAAATAAGTACATTTTAAAAGAAAAAGTAATTTTTATAAATGCAAAATATATGAAAGTGGCAATACTGAACTATGTATTTTTACTTGAATATCAGCTGCAGATGGTGCTGATGCCGTCTCCAAAATAATTAAGTAGCTGGCTACGAGGCGACAAATGCTGCTAGCGGCATTTGAAGTCGTGTGTTCGTGTAGCCTGCTGTGGTGAATGTGTTTAATGCATAAAGCATGCGTTAAAACTGGTTTTGCCATACAAAATTCGTTTGTTAAACCAATTTTAAGTTTAACAATGGTTTTTTCACAAGGGGGATATTTTGTAATATTTTTTTTAATAATACTCGTATAATTTCTTTTTTATAATATTGGTATCTATGTATTATTATATAAAGAACGGAAACGGTATTATGTTTTGAATAATCTGAGTATAAAACGTTATAATTTAATCGATCTCATGAATTATAATTTGTTTTTGTTGAAATAAATTAAATTTAAAAATATTTTGTATTGTTTTGTACTGGGCGGGAATTCCCGGGATTTCCCGGGAAACCGAAAAATCTTTCCCGCTTTCCCGGGAAATGAAAAAGTTCGGGAAAAGAAAAACTCTAATACCAGCTCAAGAGTGCTAAAGACCGGCAGATCGTATTGAAGGGCATAGATTCTTATGTTGTTCCCGAAGAAATAAAAGACGCACTCGTCCTCCAGGGATTCAAGGTAAAAAATGTTTCAAATATAATAAATAGGGAGAAGATCCCCCAGCCTCTATTTCGCGTTGAACTTGAGCCGAATGATATAAAATTGAGAAAAAATGAGACGCACCCAATTTATAATTTAAAATATCTTTTATACCGAAAAATAACAGTTGAAGAACCACACAAGTGTTCTGGACCCGTACAGTGCCATAATTGTCAAGAATATGGCCACACAAAAACTTACTGCAAATTACCTACAGTTTGTGTTATTTGCGGTGAATTGCATGGTACTGCTAGTTGTACTAAACCAAAAGATCAAGCAGAAAAGAAATGCAGTAATTGTGGAGGTAATCACACCGCTAACTATAGAGGATGTCCTGTATATTCCTTCGTTAAAAAGACTATGGGGCTAAAACCTAAAGTAGCTCCAGCACAAACAGCAAACACTTACTCCGCCACTCTTGCCCAAGTGAGCCAACCAGTTAATTCACGTGTATCGTATGCCGATGCTGCAAAGACAAGCTCTATTCCAACACAAAATGTTTCACGGCCAAATACTTCAACAAATACAAACTCAGGCTTTAATTTTAATCTCCTTGAAGCTACTATTGAAAATCTGGTGCAAACTATGAACAATTTTACAACAAATATGACTAACATGATGCAAGAAATGCTGAGAATGTAGAATACATTGCTTCAAGCTTTAGTTAACAAACCATGAATAGTTAAAAATATGTTTTTGGAACGGAAACGGCATTCGCCAACATAAAAATAAACTTGAGCACTTCCTCACGGAAAAAAATATTGATATAATGTTGGTCTCTGAGACTCATTTGACTTCGAGAAGCCTTTTTAAAATTTATGGCTACACCTTATATGATTCAAAGGACCCGAGAGGAAGAGCATGCGGTGGATCAGCAATTTTAATAAAGTCAAGACTCACGCATTATATTATTGACAACATTTGCGAAGAACATTTACAAGCAACGAATATTTGTGTCGAAAATTTTTGCACTAATTTTGTCATATCATCAATTTACTCCCCTCCTAGATTCGCAATTACTGAGGACCAATACGAGGATTTCTACAAATCCCTTGGCCCTTGCTTCGTAGAAGCTGGCGACTACAATGCAAAACATACGTTCTGGGGTTCGCGTCTTATTACACCTAGAGGTCGGGCATTGTTCAACACAATTTCAAAAATGGGCTTGGACGTATTTTCGAGTGGGAAGCCCACTTACTGGCCTACGGACATACAAAAAATTCCGGATGTTATAGATTTTGGAGTCCTGAAAAATATTTCTAGGGAATTAGTTCATGTTGAAGCGTCTCAAGATCTTTCCTCCGATCACTCTCCCACGATCGTTACAATTTGTAGCCCACTAAGTAGTGACTTACCTCACCCGTATGTGAAGACGATCAACTGTGTTAATTGGCTGGGGTTCAGAAAATATCTCAGTACTCATTGTACGGAAAACATTACGCTAAGAACATCCGAAGATATTGAATTTAACATTGGCAATCTTATCAAAAATATAAAACAGGCTGCTGAACATGCGACTACCTCCTACCCGCAGACTGGATTTAATAGAATTTATTCTACGGATATTGAACGTCTCGTAAGTGAAAAAAGAAGAGCTAGAAGGGAATGGCAACAGCACAGATCGCCCCAACATAAAATCAGATTTAAAGGGTGCACTAAACGACTCCAAGACTTGCTTGCATTTGAAAAAACTGCATCTTTTAAAAACTATCTGGAAGCAGGGCTGCTAGAAGTTTTGCAAAGAAAATCATCATTTGGCGGAAAGAAAATCATATTTTGAAGAAAAAAATCATCACAAGTCCAATTTTTTTCAAACTAAAAATGTAATGTAATGTAAGGCCTAAGAATAAGGTAACCCCTAATAATACTAAAAAAATTCATTGGTCAAAAACACAGCTAACACTCAAAAAAAAGTAACAATTGACATATTTACAGTGGACAAAAGAACTATTCGACATACACCAACGTTATTTTGTTTTCATCAATAAAAAACTATTTACTATCTTATTAACCGGACTGCGCAACGCAAAGAAGGGTGTTGTGTCCATCAGCCTATGTATATATGTATATATGTGTGTTGCTTTGCGGCACTATACAAACCGAACGCTTAGATGATTCATATGTCAATCGATTTGTCTTAATCCCGAGAGTGTCTCTAAAGATACGCCAGTTATCAAAATTCAATATGACGGCTAACAGGCGCCATTTGGTAATTACGAAAAACATAAAAAGTCGGCGAACTATATCAAAATTGGTATCATTCGACAGGTATGTTAAAATCATCTTTAGGATTTTATTATGATTTTTCATTTCGAATGACTGTTTAGGATATTTAACGGTTCAAAGTTGGTCGCAATCGGGTTTTTTTATTTTTTGTATTATGTAATACTTGTTTTGCAAAAAGAACTTAGAAAGCATTTTAAAATTGTATTCAATAGAAAAATGAGATCATTAAAGTAACTAATATAAAAATTGCATTAAACAAAAATATAGTTAAGACATTCAAACAAAAAAAAGTATTCGGCATTGCTAATATTCTTATCATATAAAGTATGTACAGTTGTTTTATAGGCAAATTGCTTTTCCTTGGCGACGAATGACTTCTTTTAAACGATTTGGTATACATTTGTCCAAGATTTTAATATAATCCGGACCGATTTTTCGTCACTTCTCTAATATGACTTTTTTCTTCGTTTTCTTATTCTTTTTTTCAAATGACCCCAGAGGAGGAAGGAGAGTTGTGCTCTCTCCCCGTTACCAAGCTGTTTCCATGTAGACGAATAATTTATCTGGGACAAAAATGTTTTCTTTATACATAGGCTATTGACAAACATAGTAGAACAACAAAGAAAATTGTACATACATATGTATTGAAAGTAAAAATCATAATTTGCAAAATTAAACATCATCATTCGAGAAAACAAATCTTAAAATCATATTTTGGTCCAAAAATCATCAAAAATATGATAAAATCATCATTCTGGCAGCACTGTCTGGAAGGTCTTGATGCCACACCAGCATCTAATTACTCTTTGTGGCGCGCTGCTAGAAAGCTTAAAACACCTGTTGCGTTTAAACCACCTCTGCGTACATCTACAGGGGGTTGGGCAAGAAGCGATACTGAAAAAGGTAAAATATTTGCTGAGCATTTAAAATCAGTATTTACCCCTAACTCATGTACTGGTGTTATTGATTTGCCGAATGTAGTGGCGCTACCCCCTCGACCCATAAAATTTAGAACGTGTGATGTACAAAAACTAATTGCTGAACTTAACCCGAAGAAAGCTCCGGGTATTGATGGAATTAGTAACCAGATGCTAGTAAAGTTGCCTCGTATTACAATTAGAATCCTGTTATTTATTTTTAACGCCATTTTACGACTGGAGTATTATCCAAATAGCTGGAAGCTTGCCAAAGTTAAAATGATTCCAAAGCCGGGCAAAGACCTTACCAAGGCTGAGTCATACAGGCCAATAAGTCTGATATCAACAATGTCAAAACTTTTCGAAAAACTGCTCATGACAAAATTGTTCCCAATTCTAGTTAGTAGTGGGTGCATACCGGACCATCAATTTGGTTTTAGAAGTCAGCATAGCACTATCGAACAAACTCATAGATTGGTCCAATTTATAAGAAGAACATTTGAAGAAAAGAAGTATTGTTCTGCGCTGTTTATCGACGTTTCTCAAGCATTTGATAAAGTGTGGCATGAAGGTCGTATTTTAAAATTGAAATCATATTTACCAATAAATTTTCTGAAACTATTAGAAAGTTATATTACTACCCGGAAGTTTACGGTTGTGGAAGGAGACTTCATGAGTGTGCCTGAATCTATATCATCCGGTGTGCCACAGGGGAGTATACTGGGACCAGTTTTGTATTTGATTTACACTTGTGATATGCCTTTGAGCAGCAATATCCATACATCTACGTTTGCCGATGATACAGCCTGCCTTAGTATGCACGAAAACCCTCACGAGGCTTCCCGATATCTACAAGAACATATTACACAACTGGAACTATGGTTAAATTTATGGAGAATCAAAGTAAACGAGCAAAAGTGGGTCCAGGTAACATTTACCCTGCGAAGAGATACTTGTTCGCCAATTCGAATCAACAATCAAGTTGTTCTTCAACATTCACACGTAAAATACCTTGGTATACACCTTGATCGACGGCTTACATGGAAGCCCCATATTGACTCAAAGCTAACACAAATGAAACTGAAATTAACTCAGGATACATTGGCTGATTGGTAGAAATTCAACACTCAGTCTAGATTGTAAACTTTTAATATACAAGTCGATTTTGAAACCAATATGGTGCTACGGAATACAGTTATGGGGCACTGCTTCAGCTTCTAATGTCGAGAGAATCCAACGAAGGCAAAACAAAATTTTACGGTTAATAACATTGGCTGCATGGTATATAAAAATTCAAATATACATCGTGATTTAAATATGCCAATAGTGACTGAAGAAATTGCAAAATACGCTGGCAAATATTTAACAAAACTCGAGTCACATCCTAATCCGAAATATTCTAAAATAAACGCTAAACAACACTGTTGGCAATATTTTTTTGAGTTATTTCTCTTGCCAACAGATTTTTTTTTTAATGTTTGTTTTAGAATATTTCGCTGTTGTAAAGCGTTTAAAAAATGTCGCATGTATTGAAAGGTCTTATAAATAGTCTTGTGCAGGACTTTATTAGGTAGGGCGTATTTTGGTCGTAAGGATAGTAACCATTTTATGTTGGTTGGTATACATTTGTCTGTTGTATTAATAAACCAATCTTCATTAGTTTTGATATTTAGTTTCTTGTTTAGTGATTCTCTTAATTTTGTGAGTTTATCAATGTGTCGAAGTTTGTTCTCTTTCTTTAATATTTCAGCTATGACGCTCTCACTGTTAATTAATCTCGAGAGCTCTCTTTCATCCAATAAGTATATCATACTTTGTTTTAGTTTAGTTAATTCTCTTTCTTTTTTGGTAATTTGTTTGTGTTTAGATTGTATGTATAAGTAAGTTTAATATTAAATTATGAAATTTATAAATATGTTTTGTCAAGTCTTTGTCAATATTTGTATCTACTGTATTATTAGATTTAAATATTTGAAATATATTTTTAGTAGAGTTACATATGAAGTTTGGTATTATCCCTAAGTTTTTACACTTAATCAGAAAAGTTGTGGATGACTTTAGATTAACTAGTGCTTTGTTATATTTTGAAAAATTACCTATGATGGTTCTGGTTTTCTTGTTGTATTTCGTTTTAAGGTTTTGGTATAAATACATGATGTTGATGTTTTTGCGGTGTGCCTTCCGTGTTATGTGTGAGTATTTTGTATAGTTGACCTGTATAGTTTAATATGGCGAGAATTGTTCTTTCGTCTTAAGATGGTTTTTTTAAATAAAAACAATTAATTTTTTTTCCATAAAACTCCTTTATTTTTATTTAATTACATTTTAATTATCTCCGATATTTCGGTTAACGTCGTTAACCATTTTCAAGGAATCTATAAACAAATTATACATACATATATTATATAAAACCATTTTCACAAAAAAGCAACAAGTATTTACATACATACATACATAAAAAGTTATTTAAATATATGTAAAAGTTTTAAGAAGTACGAGTACAACCGTCTGTCCTTTATGCGAGTTATTAAGTAACTAATTATTATTTATTTGGTTTGTGTTTATTTATTAAAGTCCTGCACAAGACTATTTATAAGACCTTTCAAGACATGCGCCATTTTTTAAACGCTTTACTACAGCGAAATATTCTAAAACAAACGCTAAAAAACACTGTTGGCAAGACAAAGAACTCAAAAAAATATTGCCAACAGTGTTGTTTAACGTTTATTTTAGAATATTTCGCTGTAGTAAAGCGTTTCAAAAATGTCGCATGTCTTGAACGGTCTTATAAATGGTCTTGTGCAGGTCAATATTATTTATTATGTGCCGATATAATTGCGCGCACTTGTCTGTGTCAGTCTTGTAGTTGAGACGTTTATTTGTTGGTACATTAATTATGTGTAGCATTTCCAATATAAATCTCTTCTTGTAGTTATTTTCTTCTTGTAATATTCTAACACTATCAAAGTCAGGTTTGTGACCGCTTACTGCACAGTGGGCAGCGAGGGCAGTTTTTTTCTCTAGGGGTTTATTCTTTTGTTTCAAATCTGATTTATGTGAGGAAATTCTTGTTTTTAGTTTTGTTTTAGTAGTGCCAATATACTTTTTATTGCAATTATTTTTTTTTTGTTTTTTTTCTAATCTAATTTTAATTTGGGTCGTTACCAATTGTTATTTTTCATCATTTCGATGAATAGCTTCTTGAATTTTATTTTTCATTTTGCTCCCAAAAATTAATTACTTTTTTCAAGCGCAATTTTCAAACAGTGGTGGGGCACTGTCAACAGCTGATACTATATACGAAACTTTGACCTCAAAAGTGCCAAACCATGACTGGTGCTTGCGTGTTTGACGATACAAAATAGGCATTAAATTTTTTTCCTGTATGCATGAAATACATATTTTGCACGTTAAATCGTTTCGTGTTTTTCGTGTCAATGTTGCTGAACACGACACGAAACGAACACGCACGAAATCAGATTTTCTGACACGAACACTACGTGTTGAGTCGTGCTTGTTCGTGTCACGAAAAAAACACGACACGCGCCCATCTCTACTTTGGATATACGATTATTATACAAAATAACTACAAGATAGATGTAGACTTATATGCAAGAGGAGTTCCTCGATTCAATTATTCACTAACTTTTAATAAAAAATTTTGATAGTTTTAAGATATTATTGTACTAGTATTGTAATTTCTTATTTTTATTAAACGTGTGTCAAAATTAATACGAATCTGGTTTGATCAACTATTTTGTTGATCGTAATGTTGCAACATGTTGGAAATTGTCGAGGTAGTATCACCAGGGGGATTGCAGTTATACCGCAAGCACTTTAACTTGGTTATAGTAGGAGATAAAAACAACTGTTTTGATTTTGTCAAGGCAGTATCACCAGGACAAAATGTAAGTATAATGCAAGCACTTGAAACTTGGTTATAGCCGGAAAAATAAAAACTACCCAGTTGGTTTGATTGGATAATTCTTTTTACCTGCTTTATTGATATCAAACAAGCACTTAAATATTTACAGCCTTATTTATAAAAATTATTTAAGCTTTTTAAGAAAAAATTTTTATGAAAATTTGTTTTAAAAACTCTTTATAAAGCCTTAATGAGTTTTATAAATAAAGCTGTTACTTATTTCTAGTTGCGATAATTTTAAATAAAACGTAAAACAACAAAGAAAAGGCAAAAATTCAAAGTAAGCAAAATTAATTTATTGAATGTGTGGGAACTTAACTGAAATTCAGACGAAATTGAAAATAAATTAAGAAATGCTTAGTGAGCAAAATTAATTTAAAATAAAATAAATAAAATTTATTATTGAATGGAAGGGAACTTAAGTAAGATTTAATTGAACTAAAACAAATAATGCAGTTTAAGGTGAATGAACAAAAATACAATTCAAGGTTTGCGGGAAGATTAGTAAACAAAAAATATAATTAAAAAAAATTTAACAAATTCAAAGAAAATGAACTAACGGAATATGTTGCATATCAAGATTGTCATAAACAGTTTTTTTAAGAAATTTGTACATATATGCAGTTTAAAATGTAAGAAATTTTAGTGAATGTTTGAACATACACCCCGCCGTTGAGCTAACAACCGTCAATATTCCTATTGTATGTATATTAGGGATATAACTTTTTAACAATTTTTTAAAATATCAAAATTTACATAGCATAGTCCGATAGAGCATAAAAAACTATAATTGAACGTACATATGTTTAGTTTTTCGCTAAGGTCAAAAATTTTCACACACCAACCGCGATGGAGTTTTGAAAATTTTTAATTTTCTTTTTGGTTAAGAAAAATTACTAATATTTTTACTTAACTTAGCATTTACACATGCAAGTGCAAGTTAGAAAAACTCAATACACTCAAATTTTTTTACCCACACAATCATATTTTTTGTACTTACTGCTCAGCTTACAACACAATTTCCTTGTAAGTAAATTTATGTAAGTAAAATGACAAATAAGGAAACAGTGTTATCGAGAATGAGTTCTGTATAAATTTATTATTACTTCGTATAATAAAATTAAAATTTATTGTAGATTTCCTACGTATTTAAAAAAATTATATATAAAAAAACACTACTATGCAACAAGGCATCTTAATCATATTTTTACACAGAGAAAACAGATTCGTTGAGACAACCGAATTTGTTGCCAATCGAATTTTGTTGGTTGCACCAACTATATAGAATTCTGGTATAACGACTGCAATTTTCTTGTGGTACCACTATATTTTAATTATAACCCTTAAACAAATAGTTGCAGCAACAGAAAAAATTGGTTAACAGTATGGAATTTGAAAAAAAGTTATTCTTGCTACCGAAAATGTTGTTAGTACAACTGAAACAATATCATAATTGGTACCTGTGAAAGAAAAATTGGCCGTCCTTGCTGAAATAAAATAAGCAATAAACGCAAATAAGAATATACAATTTTAGAGATTTATTATTTAACATATTGTCATAAGTTATTTTTAATTGAAATTTATTTATTTCAACCACACATTTTGAACAGCCACAAACCTGTTATCTTATGCACAGACTTTCAAAAACCATTTGAGAATTCATAAATCATAATATCTTTGAAAGTCACAAAAGTTAATTTTTAATTTGCTGCAACGAGTATAAACTATGATAGTAAGCTCAACCTATAGTTAGTTGCAGCAACTGATAGAAAGTGTTTATTTTAACATTAATATAGAATGACAATTTTTTAGTTGCCAATAACAAAAGTTGGTAGTAACATCCAATTCATAATATTTTATTCGGTTGTGTTAACCAATGAATGAATTAGTCATGGCAAAAGCATACGCTCGGTTGATGCAATCAATTTAAGAATTGTCAGGATCATATCTTTATTACAATTATGCCCTTATGGCAACAAACATGGACTTTTTTTGGATTAACAGAAAATTTATTGCGTGAACTGAAATATAGTTTATGCTAATGATATTTTGTTGGACTAACCATTTTCCAACCAATCTTTTTTCTGGATGTATATATGAATTTCATGTATTTTGACAAAAAAGTTGTTGAAGAAAATATTTTTTTCATTAAGTTTATGATATCGGTAATACGGCTATACTGAGTTCATATACTTTTTAAAATAAATATATTTTTAGATTCAAAAGCAAATTTATTTTCATAAGACGTGTACGCTTCGAGAACGTTTTTAAATTGAACTTACAACTGACTGTGTAAACTCTCAAGTAACTTGCAAGGCTTTCGGTGATTTATTCGAAATTTTCGTTGATAATAGGTATACACTACTTGCAAGCAAGTACTTACATGTGTAATTTTTTTTCAATGCTAGTAATTATTTATTGTATCTTCAAATATATATTTTTTAATACATATTTTTTATTTATTGTATCTTCAAATATGAACTAACAATAACTATTCAAATCTTAAATCTAAAATATAATTATTATGCCCGACCACTGTCGGACATAAATTTAGAGATAGATATAAATAATACATAAGTAGTGATAATCAAAAGGAAGAAAAAATAAATAAAAAGTATTTTCAAGCAGTCCCATCTGGAGTGTTGGGTATAAGAGCACTTGTATCCCTCTTTTTTAGGCGGATGTGTCCAGTAAAGTTCAAAATATTACGAGCAAGCGGATTAGGATGTGACTCGAGGTTTGTTAAATATTTGCCTGCATATTTTGCAATTTCTTCAATCACTAGTGGCATGTTTAAATCATGATGTATATTTGAGTTTTTTATATACCATGGAGAAGATGTTATTAATCGCAACATTTTATTTTGCCTTCGTTGGATTCTCTCGACATTGGAAGCTGAAGCAGTGCCCCATAGTTGAATTCCGTAGCACCATATAGGTTTCAAAAGTGACTTGTATATCAAAAGTTTGCAATCTAGACTGAGGGTTGAATTTCTACCAATCAGCCAATGTACCTGAGTTAATTTTAGTTTCATTTGGGTTAACTTAGAGTCAATGTGGTGTTTCCAAGTAAGCCGTCGATCAAGGTGTATGCCAAGATATTTCACATGAGTATGTTGAGGGACAACTTGATTGTTAATCCGAATGGGTGAACAAGTATCTCTTCGGAATGTATATGTTACTTGAACACACTTTTGTTCATTTACCTTAATTCTCCATAAGTTTAACCATAGTTCCAGCTGAGTAATGTGTTCTTGAAGATATCGGGATGCCTCGTAAGGATTTTCATGCATACTAAGGCAGGCTGTATCATCAGCAAATGTGGAAGTGTGCATATTGCTGCTCAGAGGCATATCACAAGTATAAATCAAATACAAAACTGGCCCCAGTATACTCCCCTGTGGCACACCGGATCAGATAGTTTCAGGCATGCTCATAAAGTCTTCTTCCACAACAGTGAACTTCCGGGCAGTAATGTAACTTTCCAAAAGACTTACAACGTTTATTGGCAGGTATGTTTTTAATTTTAAAATTAGGCCTTCATGCCACACTTTATCAAATACCTGAGAAACGTCGATAAACAGCGCAGAACAATACTTCTTTTCTTCAAATGTTCTTCTTATAAATTGGACCAATCTATGAGTTTGTTCAATGGTGCTATGCTGACTTCTAAAACCAAATTGATGGTCCGGTATGCACCCACTACTAACTAGAATTGGGGACAATTTTGTCATTAGCAGTTTTTCGAAAAGCTTTGACATTGTTGATAGGAGACTTATTGGCCTATATGACTCAGCCTTGGTAAGATCTTTGCCCGGCTTTGGAATCATTTTAACTTTGGCAAGTTTCCAGCTGTGTGGATAATGCTCCAGTCGTAAAATGGCATTAAAAATAAATAACACTATTCTAATTGCAATACTAGGCAACTTCATCAGCATCTGGTTACTAATTCCATCAAAACCCGGAGCTTTCTTCGGGTTGAGTTCAGCAATTAAATGGTCAGCAAATATGTTACCTTTTTCAGTATCGCTTCTTGCCCAACCTCCGGTAGATGTGCGCAGAGGTGGTTTAAACTCAACGGGTGTTTTAAGCTTTCTAGCAGCACGCCATAAAGAGTAATCAGATGCTGGTGTGACATCAAGATTTTCCAGATAGTTCCTAAATGATGCAGTTTTTTCATGTGCAAGCAGCTCTTGGAGTCGTTTAGTGCACTCTTTAAATCTAATTTTATTCAGGGGTGATCTGTGCTGTAGCCATTCCCTTCTAGCCCTTCTTTTTTCACATACGAGACGTTCAATATCTGTAGAATATAGTCTATTAAACCCAGTCTGCGGATGGGAGGTAGTGGCATGTTTAGCAGCCTGCTTAATATTTTCGTTAAGATTGGCAATGTTAGATTCAACATCATCAGGTGTTCTTAGTGTAATGTTTTCCGTGCAATGACTACTAAGATATTTTTTGAATCGCAGGCAATTTACACGATTTATCAAATTCGCATATGGGTGAGGTAAATCACTTCTTAATGGGCTACAAATTGTAACGATCGTGGGAGAGTGATCGGACGAGAGATCTAGAGAAGCTTCAATTTGAATTAAATCCCTAGAGATATTTTTTATAACGCCAAAGTCTATTACATCCGGAATTTTATGTATGTCAGTAGGCCAATAAGTGGGCTCCCCACTTGAAATGACATCCAAGCCCATTTTGGAAATTGTATTGAACAACGCTCGACCTCTGGGTGTAATAAGACGCGAACCCCAGAACGTGTGTTTAGCATTATAGTCGCCAGCTGCTACGAAACAAGGGCCCAGAGATTTGTAAAAATCCTCGTATTGATGCTCAGTAATTGCGAATCTAGGAGGAGAGTAAATTGATGATATGACAAAATCATTGGAAAAATTTTCAACACAAATATTCGTTGCTTGTAAATGTTCTTCACAAATGTTATCAATAATATAATGCTTGAGTCTTGACTTTATTAAAATTGCTGATCCACCGCATGCTCTTCCTCTCGGGTCCTTTGAATCATATAAGGTGTAGCCATAAATTTTAAAAAGACTTCTCGAAGTCAAATGAGTCTCTGAGACCAACATTAAATCAATATTTTTTCCGTGAGGAAGTGCTCAAGTTCATTTTTATGTTGGCGAATGCCGTTTGCGTTCCAGAAACATATTTTTAACGTGTTCATGGTTTATTAACTAAAGCTTGAAGCAGAGTATTCTGCATTCGCAGCATTTCTTGCATCATGCTAGTCATATTTGTTGTAAAATTAGTTATAGTTTGCACCAGATTATCAATAGTAGCTTCAAGGCGATTGAAATTAAAATTCGAATTTGTATTTGTTGAATTATTTGGAGGTGAAACATTTTGTGTATGAATAGAATTTGTCTTAACAGCATCGGCATACGATACACGGGAACTAACTGGTTGGCTCACTTGCGCAAAATTGGCTGATAAAGCGTTTGCTGATTGAGCTGGGGCCAATTTAGGTGTTTGCCTCATAGTCTGTTTGACGAAAGAGTACACAGGACAACCTCTGTAGTTAGCGGTGTGATTTTCTCCACAATTACTGCATTTTTTGTTACTTTGATCTTTCGGTTTATTGCAACTAGCAGTGCCGTGTAACTCGCCGCACACAACACAAACAGCAGGTAATTTGCAGTAAGTTTTAGTATGGCCATATTCTTGACAATTATGGCACTGTACGGGTCCTGAACGCTTGTGTGGTTCTTCAACGGTTATTTTTCGATATAAGAGATATTTTAAATTATATATTGGATGGGTCTCATTTTTTTTCAATTTTATATCATTTGGCTCAAGTTCAACGCGAAATAGAGGTTGAGGGATCTTTTCCCTATTTATTATGTTCGATACATTTTTTACTTTAAAGCCCTGGAGGACGAGAGCATCTTTTACTTCTTCGGGAGCAACATAGGAATCTATGCCCTTCAACACAATCTGCATACCTTTAGCACTCTTGAGCTGATATGTGTAGAAATTTGTTTTACATTTTTCAAGTTCAGCAACCATTTTGCGGAAATCTTTTTCGTCATAAATTTGGATTTTAGTTTCATCGATGTTGCCACGTTTTATTGGAACAATGTGAAATTTATTCTCACCAATTACCGAAATTAATTTCTTAATAAGAGCGTTTGAATTTTTTTCTCTCAAATATATTGGTGGCGGCTTGGATGTTTTGTTCGAGGATACCTCGGGTTTGTCGTTGTCATCTTGAAAAATTTTAAAGCGGTTTTGGCGATTAGTTGAGGCTGCGCTGTTATCCCTATACACTTTTGGAGCAGATGAGATTTTTGAAGAATTCGGGCTTCGTCCACGCTTTACTATGGTTATATATCTGTCCATTCCAACTTGTACCTTGAGTTTCGAGCCGCTGTTATCTGTAGTGATAACTTTGTTAAGTGATGAACACGAGCCTGAAGGGGATGATATTACTGACTTATATGAAGGAGTACTGGGCAACTGTAATGTTAACGAATCCGTTGGCATTGGACAAAGCGAAGTTGATCGCTGACGAAAAATTGGCTTAGCCGTTAAAAAAAGTCTGTCATCAAGTTTTTTATTTATTTTTTTTAAATTAAGATCATCAGAACTCACAGTAAGACTATCATCAGATTTGTTATTTTTATTGTTATCATTAAGATCATCAGAGCTCACAGTAAGATAGGCATTTCTGCCGTTATCACTCACTTCGCAATTATTTGATTTGTAGTATGTGAATCAAATAAACTTATTACAAATATATTGGAAGAATATAGAGGGATACGTACATACATATGTATTTAAAAAAAAAAAAAACCTAACGTTGCTAAATTTTGTAGCTAAAGAAATTTCTATGTAGTAAACGATTTCAAAGTAAAGGAAAAATTTGTAACAATTTTTATTTGAAAAATGAATCCCGCGAAGACAACACCGCTTTGTACGCTAAAGAAATATAAGGAGATGCTAGAGGGCGATGAGGAGCTGTTCCTAGCTATCGACTTAGAGCAAGAAAATGCATCTGAAATCCATGCATTTTATGAAAGTCTCCTAGAAGGTGATGAGGATGTTTTTTTGAACATAAATACCCAACCATATACACCTCAACCTACAGCTTTAAGAGACAGAGAGGTAATTGAAATAATTGAAGTTAAAGTACTGCCCAACATAGATGTGGTAAGTTTTCTTGCCCTCTATGAAAATACGGATGACCAATTGCTGAAAGAGGCAGCGGAGTTACTGGAAGCAGCAATATTAAATAATTAAAATGCAATTATATATTTATATGTATCTTACAAAATTTTTGCAAACAAATGTACTACCTATAGCTATATGTATAAAATAAAAATAAAATATAAAAATTTATATAAAACTACTTACTTACATATGTATATAGTAAAATAAAAATACTACTTTAAAAAAAAATTTCATCAATTTAATAATTATACTAAAGTCAAAAGAGCAGGCGAACAAACGTAAAGTGTTGATGGGCAACATTTTATATAAAAATAAACATACCGACGTACATGCATACAAATGTACTTACGTATTCGAATACTCATAGATTTAATATGTATGAACAAATTTCATCAGCATGTCCACCAAAGACGTAAAGAATGAACGGTCATTAAAAAAACAAAAGCATGATCAACCGTAACAAACACACATACATACACGTGCATATGTACATTTGAAAAATTCTCACAGTCAAACAAATATTCTGCTACTAAATCTTTTATACTTAGCAACACAACTGGAAATTTAATCGATCAGACGAATATTTGTTTCTAAGGAGAATTTAAAAAAACATTATCATGTTATTACATTTGTTTGTAGATTCATATGTGCGTATGTACATATGCATATACATATGTATGTATGTAAGTATATCAAACAAAACTTTAAGACAAAATTCATATGTCCAGCAGAACCATGCACAAAAAATTTATACATAATTTCACATCAACCACTTGACAACAAATTTCATGTAAACAAATAACGAAAAACTTTAAGGGACAACATAGAAGCAATCTCCAGCATGCATACTTCACAAAATTTAATGTAAACAAATATTTATTCGTATGTCAGAATGTATTTATGTATGTAAGTATGCATGTATGTATATCAAATGTGTATTTTATTAACACAAAAAACCTACATACATAATTACAAATTATTCTCTTGCAAAATCATTACTTGACCACAATTCTTTTCTTCATTTCATTTTTTTAAATCATTAATACGACACCGATCTCAACAAGGACAGACGAACAAGCGTACAGCATAGATCGATGGATAAATGCCATTACACACAAAACACACACGCACACATTTAATATAAACAAAACATATCACCAAGCATCAAACTACAAGAATTCACACGGACAGACAAGCACCCAAAAACTAACGCGCCACCGACAGCCTCCAAATATAAACAATCAAACTGAAATCAATACGCCTCACAGACGGACGAAACACAAACACATAAAACACATGTAAAAAAACACCAAATATAAACACACACACTTCAAACGAAACCGACACACCCATTAATTTTTTACGACCTCCTAATTGGCTAATTAACATCTTTTTTTATTACCCCATTAAAATTAATTGGTCCCACGCATACACTATTCAACTACTCCAATAAATATAGAAAAACTTTTGGCAAGTTATATTGTTGATAGGAAGTTTACTGTTGTGGAAGGAGACTTCATGAGTGTGCCCGAATCTATATCTTCTGGTGTGCCACAGGGTAGTATGCTGTGGCCAGTCTTGTATTTAATATATAGTTGTGATATGCCTGTGAGCAATAGCATCCACACTTCTACATTTGCCGATGATACAGCCTGTATGAGTATGCACAAAAACCCTGATGAGGCATCCCGCAATCTCCAAGCTCACATTACCCAGCTTGAAAGATGGTTAAACTTATGGAGAATTAAAGTAAATGAACAAAAGTGTGTTCATATAACGTTTACCCTAGAAAAGATACCTGTTCCCCATTCGAATCAGTAATAAAAATATTCCTCAACATTCTCAAGTGAAATACCTTGGCATACACCTTGATCGAAGGCTTACATGGCAACATCATATTGACGCTAAACTACTTCAAATTAAATTAAAGTAAATGAACAAAAGTGTGTTCATATAACGTTTACCAAGAAAAGATACCTGTTCCCCCATTCGAATCAGTAATCAAAATATTCCTCAACATTCTCAAGTGAAATACCTTGGCATACACCTTGATCGAAGGCTTACATGGCAACATCATATTGACGCTAAACTACTTCAAATGAAACTTAAGTTAACTCAAATACATTGGTTGATTGGCAGAAATTCAACACTCAGTCTAGACTGCAAACTTTTGATATACAAGTCGCTTTTGAAGCCAATATGGTGCTACGGAATTCAGCTATGGGGCACTGCTTCAGCTTCAAATGTGGATAGAATCCAACGACGGCAAAATAAAATTTTACGTTTGATAACAGCGGCTCCATGATACATCAAAAATTCAAATATACATCGAGATTTAAATACGCCACTGAAGAAATCGCAAAATACGCAGGTAAATATTTAACAAAACTCGAGTCACATCCTAATCCGCTTGTTCGTAATATCTTGGACTTTACTGGACACATCCGCTTAAAAAAGAGGGACACAAGGGCCCTAATACTCAGCTCCCCAAATGATACTTCTTGAAAATAATTATTGTGCCTAATACGAAATTTATGTATTATTAATTACTATCACTAAGTTTATCTCCGATACTGGTCGGGCCTAATAATTTTATTTAGATTTAAGATTTGAATACTTATTGTTAGTTCATATTTGAAGATACAATAAATAAATATATGTGTGTATAAAAAAAATATATATATATAAAGTATATGCAGGTCTACAACAACTAAGAAAATACAAAAACAACATGCGCTTTGTTTGTCTAAAAATAATGGATGAATGTCAAAAACAGATGATTACAACCAGACCTGGGCAACTTGCATTACTTTTCATAAGCACTGATTGAAAAACAAAAATTTTAGTGAAAATTTAAATTTGATGCTTGTAATGCACTCTTTTTTGCACTAAAATAAAATCTCTTACGCTGCAGCCACACGTTCAATAAATCGCTTTCAATTTCATCACATATATTGTTTGTCAAAATTCCTTGAAATTGATAGCTGTTGCACAGATTTATAGTCAATTTAATTTTTTTAATGCCACCGACGAAGAACAACTCAAATTTGTAGCTTCAATCAATGTGTGCTGTGACCAGCCGTTCAAATTGAAAAGTAAATTGCCATATAAATGGATGGGTGCATTTGAAAGCAATCTAGTTTTCAATTTAAAAATTTAGAGTGTGTAAGTGCCGGTCCAGACTTGCAATTTTTGTTGCAGCAATTCTTGAATATGAGTGAGAGTGTTGAAAAAGAAATATATACTTTTTGTATTCCTCTCGCGCTCTTTTGTACTAAAAAAAATAAAAAGTTGCTGCAACAAAAATTGCAAGTCTGGACTGGGACTAAGTAAAAAAGTGTGAGTGTATTGAAAATTTAATGGAATTGAAAGGCAAAAATTGGACGTGTGGCCCCCAAGTTAAAAGTAATGGATTAATATTGCATTAGCAGCTAATCGTATGGCGAATAATGCACTAATTTTGTATTGCCACTAACCACATCATGAAGTAATGCAATATTATTGCAATACCACATATCGTACACAGTAAAATTATATAAAAAGTAATCATATTTTTTATCAGATAGCACAAATAAAAAAATACAGTGAAGGAACATTGAAGGCACCTGTATAAGTACGTGCATACAAATGAAAGATCAGTACCCCATTTCTGTAACTTGTGAGAAGTTCTCGCATCGAGAAATATTAAATAATTATATTTTTTGTCCTATTTTACACTGGGTTACTCACATAAAAACTTACAAAACATATGAACAAATACAGTTTTTTTCTTACTCAACCTGTGTTTCACAGGATGATAACAATTTTTTCGACTCGAAAAGTTCTCACATTCCTTACAGAAACGAGGTGCAGAACTTAGGTTTTCGTTTATTTTATTGTAAAGTTACATATATCTTAAAAAATGGTGATTTTATAAACGGAATATACTACCGCTTGGAACAATTATAATTATTGAAAAATTATAAAAATGGTAGTGATATGATTTTTGCCTTAAGTGGCGATATGTACATAGACAAAAGTTTACATATTTATGTATGTAAGTACGTATGTTTTTATGTATGTATGTACACATTTGCGTTCTATTTTTCGCCATGTGATTTAGTGCTGGCGCAATATTAATGTATTACTTTGAAGAGATTTTGGTTTAATTCCAAAAAATTCCACTATAATTATCAAAGTTATTTCTAATGTAATAAATTTTCATTTCTATTGATTTGGTTTAGTGTGGGAAAATGGTCAATGCATTTGCTTATTTAATGTAAGTCCCAGATCTGCATACAATAAAAAAGGAAATGTATGGATAGACAAAACCAAAGTAAATTTATTAATTGATAAACCTTTATTACGTGAAATAAGTATAATAAAAGCTACATATTTATTTTAATAATTAAATATAATTATTTATAAATGTTTTGCAACACATTTTGTTTAGTAAAAATTTATTTAAACTTTTTCACTACACACAATTGTGTATAACAAAGCAAAGCAAAACAAAATGGCGTACGAAAATTGTAAACAACTTTTGACATTCATGCATTGACACTACACGAGAAAAAAATTAATCACCTTGCATATACCTTATATAAATTTACTTTGGTCTGAACTATGATACAATAATACAGGTAGCCGCGAATCTACAACAAATGTACAACAAATAAAACAACAGTGATTTTTATTGCTGTTTTGTGATTGACAAGAGAGACAACCAAGAGAAAACAATATACATGTACTTGCGTTTTCTCTTGGCTTTGCAAAGCATGTTTGTATTAGTACAGTTTTAATAGGCTGTGCGCGTGTGTTGGTAAAACACAAGCAGCATTTGGCAGATCACATCACGAAACAAGCAAAACATCTGGCGCTTCGCGGTTACCTGTGTTATTGTATCATGGTGTGAACACAATATGTGATTTTACGTTAGATTTTTTGACAGTCGCAACGAATGTATTTAGATTTCTGTATCGTAAAATGTGATGAAAGTATTAATACTTGTATAATAGTCTCAACGGGATTTAAGCAATTGAAATCGATTTATTGTAACACTATTTTAGTATATAAGAATGAAAAATAAAGAAATTAATCAATCACTTTTTAAGGCATTCAAGGTGTTTTTATTTATTTGATTCGTGTTCTTCAGGTTCAAGTGATTGTAAGAACAAATAAGGTAAAAATAGTCTCAGTTCAGATTTGTGTGTCTGAATTGAATTAAACTATTGCCTTATCGTACACACTCCAATTATGGTGTATTATTTTAACAAAAGAGTGATCAACGAGAGACGTTCGGCATAAAGTTACCTACATATATTTGAATGTTACGGGTAGAATTCATCAATGAAAATAAATTAACCAATTGTAACCGGCTATTTGATTTAATAATTTTTTAAAAATGAAGCAGAACTCGTAGGATTATATAATCTTTAAAACTTCATTTCACAAACAACAGAATTTTATTTCCAGGATAAAGATTTCAGTTAAAATTTTATTTGTACTCTTTTATACAAGTGCCTGAATTAAATCATTCCGTATAGATCAAACACTTGAATAAATCAATTGAATAAAATTTATGTGGAAATGTTTTAGGATTTTGGTCGATATCGAGTCCCTCGATACTGGGGGTACATTGTAACTCGAATCAAAATAGAATGTATTATGTGTGTAATTAGCATACAAATCAAAGGCCCCTTTCAGATTAGGCAACTTTAATTGCGCAAGTATAATTTTTATTTTTATTTATTTTCTTTTGAACTTGCTTTTATGTTCACATTCAGCAACTTTGTTGAGCAAGTTCAATTTTCTTATGCTCGAATTTTCTTAATTTATCGACGTTTTGTTTCATTTCTGTATTAATTGTAATTGTGAAAGTGATTTAAAATTTGATGGATACAATGGAAGTTGAAGAAAAAAATAATTTAATTAAAGATATACTTGAATATACATAATTGCCAAGTACATTTAAAGAATTGCCAAGTACAAGCAAGTCTGTACTCAAATCTCGGCAATTCTTTCCCCTTCAAACCGACCTTTCCTCTCACACCCACAAACACAAGACTTGCGCAAGTAAAGTTGCCTAATCTGAAAGGGGCCAAAAGAATTTTCTTTTTTTTTCTAATTGCAGAGTACAGAGTACACTTAATTTTATACATGTTGTAACGTTGATCAGCCACTAAATAATAAATACTTATGGCTAATAAATCAATGAATAATTAAATATTATTTAAGTTAATTTTCATTAAAAATTAAAATGTGTTTAAATACACTTTCATTTTTTCAGTGGTTAATTAAAGTTATTATCAAATTAAGTTGAAAGTACGGTAGCACTACAATATTTCCAAATATTATGGAAAGCTTTCCAAAAAAACAGCTGTTCAGTATAAATAAGAAAGTTGATTTATCAATTTGCAGAAAAGTGAAATAGCAAAAAACACATTTTATGATACAAAAAGAGCATCAGAATGCATTTTTCTATTTCTATATTTCATGATATGAAAATATGTGTTACATTTGTTGTACATTTGCGAAAATTAAACGAAATTCATTTTAATACGACCACATGATGTTCATGTACGTGCCTTCAAAAAACACACACATGCACAAAACATATGGTATGTTTGTAAAACTTAAACAACACTTAAATGTACACTGTTGGCTGTTTAAGTTTGATTTAATTGTGCAGGGAGAAACAAATTTTTTTGTTTAAATAAGATTTAAAAATAAAATACATATAATCATTGACTGATTTATTAGCCCTTAGCTAATTATTACCCGCTACATAATTTTTTAATTTTATAATACAAGCAAAAGGAGATAAAATACAACAATAAACACACACGCATCATAATTATATTAACAACCGTTCACCTACGTATGTATACGAGGGCGGTTCGGAAACTTCTTAGCCTAGCACAAAAAGCGCGGTATAAACAGAAAAAAGGTAAATTTTTTGGAAACTTCCATCTCTGCTATGAACACACGTTAAATTTTGTTTCGATCTGGCAAGTCCTTCATATAGAAACAGGTGTTCACAAAAGACGCATCCGCGATTTTTTAAAAATGGAAAAATTAGAAATGCGTGGTGTCATTAAATATTTACATAAAAAAGGTTTATCGGGACAAGAAATTCATAATGATATGGTGAATGTGTTAGGTGAAAGTGCTCCTTCATATGCAACAGTAAAAAATTGGGTTGCTGAATTTAAACGTGGTCGTACAAGCATTGAAGATGAACCACGTAGTGGACGTCCAAAAACAGCAACAACAACAGAAATTGTAGCCAAAGTGCATGATATGGTATTAAATGATCGACGAATAAAAGTGCGTGAAATAGCTAATATCATGGGCATCTCAAATGATCGAGTCCATTTAATTTTGCATGAAGAACTACAGATGAAAAAGCTTTCTGCAAGATGGGTGCCGCATTTGTTAACAGTCGACCAAAAACGCATTAGAATGAACATTTCTCAAGCTTGTTTGGATCGTTTTAAGCGAAATAAAATGGATTTTAAGCGTCGTTTCATAACTGTTGATGAGACATGGATCCACCACTATACTCCAGAGGCAAAAGATCAATCCAAACAATGGACTGAAGCTGGAGGAAGTGCCCCAAAGAAGGCAAAAACAATTCAATCGACTGGTAAGGTTATGGCAACGGTTTTTTGGGACTTCAAAGGTATTTTATTGATTGACTATCTGCAAATAGGTAAAACAATAAATTCAGAGTACTATTGCAACCTTTTGGATCAATTAAATGTGCAAATTTGAGAAAAACGTCCTGGCTTACAACACAAAAAAATAATTTTTCATCAAGACAACGCACCAGCGCACAAGAGTGTTTTAACAATGGCTAAAATCAACGAATTAAAGTACGAGTTGCTTGACCACCCACCTTATTCTCCTGATTTGGCTCCCAATGACTTTTACCTGTTCCCAAATCTAAAAAAATTCCTTGTTGGCAAGCGTTTTACCTCAAATGAAGATGCAATTACAGTTGTAAACCACGATTTTGAAGACCTTGAGGAAAACTATTTTAATCAAGGGATAGAATTGCTAGAAAAGCGTTGGACTAAGTGTATTGAAGTTTCAGGAGATTATGTTGAAAAATAAAAATATTTTTGGAAAACTAACTATTCTCTTTCATTGATAGGCTAAGAAGTTTCCGAACCGCCCTCGTATGTATTACATATCATGCACAATACACAAGTATATACAAACACACGATTCATATATACCAACATCCATAGCCAAGCAAACCATGCACAACCATATACACAAACGTTTTGCAAATAATTAACGAAACCACTTAAACAAAGTAAAAGGTACCGATTACGTGAATGTTCGCTGGGATACCAGCATGCAATTGCATGGGGTTTTCAGTTTAAAATTTTTTAAACGCACTAATAATCGAATTTTATTATTTTACTTATTAAGTAAAATATTTTTTATTAAACATACATTGAAATTGATTATTGAGGGGTTTAGCTGGATCCTATGCGCATTTCACTGTTGCTAATGCAGCTCATCAGGGAACCTTTACCCAAATTTCTTAGAACAACTAGAGTTATTATGTTATAAACTTTCATTTAAACAAATGAGAAGCCTAACAACAAATAACAAAGTTGAAACAAGAACTCAATAATCAACATGTTTTTTTTTATTTTCTTACTTTACCATTGCTACATTGGCTGACTTTTTTTCAGCTTCAAATTGTAGTTGTAAGAGTATGTAAAAGAAAATAAATGTACATAAATAACAACAACAGCTATTGAAGAATAGAGTGTTGCCACATAAGTATTTTGCAGTCAAGTTAATAATTAGTGTTTTTATGGGAATTGTTAAAATTTAAGTTTTAAATTTTTTAAACGCACTAATAATCCCAAATTATTATTTTACTTATTAAGTAAAATATTTTTTATTAAAAATTCATTGAAATCGATTATTGAGGAGTTTAGTTTAATACTTGCGTGTATATTTCCTTAGCATCATCCTCATACAAATAATTCTTATTTAGTCTGTTTGATGAAATGTAAGTGTTGCAGTTTTAGTAACCAAAGGGATGTTCCGGCAAGCATAGCAATTCCGCTGTAAGGGCTCGTACAATTTTTTTTGTTGAGCCGACTAACCTCCAGGAGGAGTAAGTCATATTTTTTGGAGTACAAAGGTACGAAAGTGCCTTTGTAGATAAATTTTTACAGCGGCTTCGGCTGACTGTTCTCACAGCGGCTTCGGCTGACTGTTCTCACAGCAACTTCGGTAGACTGTTCTCACAGGGGCTTCGACTAGAAATTAGGTAACTTACTAACCTGACACCGACCGTAGCGAACTACACACCCGAACCTGCATTAACATAAGTCGAAACCTACATCTACGAAACCATCGAGCCGAGTCTACCAGCGACGAACCTGCATCAACGACAATCAACGAACGAAGTCATCGAGCCGAATCTACCAGCCACAAACCTCCGTCAACGACAATCAACGAACCTGCATCAACGACAATCAACGAACGAAGTCATCGAGCCGAGTCTACCAGCGACAAACCTGCATCAACGACAATCGACGAACGAAGTTATCGAGCCGAGTCTACCAGCAACGAACCTGCATCAACGACAATCAACGAACGAAGTCATCGAGCCGCATCTACCAATGAGAAACCTGTATCAACGATAATTAACGAACGAAGTCATCGAGCCGAGTCTACCAGCAACGAACCTCCGTCAACGACAATCAACGAACGAAGTCATCGAGCCGAGTCTACCAGCAACGAACCTGCATCAACGACAATCAACGAACGAAGTCATCGAGCCGAGTCTACCAGCGACAAACCTGCATCAACGACAATCGACGAACGAAGTCATCGAGCCGAGTCTACCAGCAACGAACCTGCATCAACGACAATCAACGAACGAAGTCATCGAGCCGCATCTACCAGTGAGAAACCTGCATCAACGATAATCAACGAACGAAGTCATCGAGCCGCGTCTACCAGCAACGAACCTGCATCAACGACACTCAGCGAACGAAGTCATCGAGCCGATCCTACCAGAAACAAACCTGCGTCAACTTAACGAACAAAGTAATTGAGCCGAGCCTACCAGCAACGAACCTGCGTCAACTCAACGAACAAAGTCATTGAGCCGAGCCTACCAGAAACGAACCTGCATCAACGATACACAACGAAGTTATTTTGAGCTATTTTCATTATTCATATTATTTATATTTTTATTCAATAAAGTAAGATCTTAGTATAAAACCCCGTAAATAAAGCTCTTTTTATAACTTAAGGTTCGTGGATCCGTAAGTGGACCCTGGACGTGGCTAAGCTACCTCAGCCGGCGACAAAACTACGTTATAATGTATATGTATTTAAGTAAACGTCCTGTAGTAAGTAAAATAATCAGTTGAGAAGAAATACTAACTTATTATTTTATTTATTTTGCAAGTGACTACAAATTGGTTTAAATCTCATGCAGATATCAACCAAACATATTGAATAGAAGCACACGTAAGAAATAAATAAAAGCAAAATAAGTAAATGAAAAGAAAATAAAAAAATCAAAAGAAGCATGCCATGAAATCAAATGCCACATGTTTGTGTTGAAAAAAAAACTAAATAATTTCAATACTTAATATGTATAATATTTTCTATGAGCGGTTCGTATGTATGGATATATTTATGTACATATATATGTATGTACGAATTTTTTATTTTTAGTGAATATAATAATAATAAATATTTATATAGACATATATGTGACAGCGCATAGAGAAAGAGACCTAAGGTTAAAAAAATAAATTTTCACTTTTTTTGATGTGGACAACATCTGAGCATCGAATGAGACCGATCCCATGCCCCAAAAGTGTTCCCTCCCAGAGATATGCGCGTTTTATGAAATTGAAGTCGACGATTCTAAGGTTATGTGAAAAAATGTTCGTACTAACAGAGTGATATTCACGATTTAAAAGAATTATAAATGAGTATTTATTATAATTCACAATTAATAATTTCAGAAAATAAACCTGGATTCGAAAAAACGCGAGCAAAATTGATATCAAACTCATGGAAACAGCGCGCTAGGTAGAAAACAGTAAAAACCAACTACACAAAACAAGAGGTAGGGACGACCTACGCGCGTTTTCAAGGTTGCCCAACATTTTTCTGACGTCATGAGATGTGTCGCTTTCAAATGAGACCAATACCAACACGCTCAGTGATGGTACACCAAAGATACACGTATTTAAATCTTTAAAATGGCTCTCCTGAACAAACCCGGTTTTTACCCTTAGATCCCTTTCTATTTTGCGCGTCACATATGTATTTATGAATATATACATATATGTATATATATAATATAAATATACATACATATATCTTTTTTTACTATAATATTAATTAACTACAAATTGGTTGAAAAATAAGTAGTTAGTAGTCAATTTAAAAGTCATGCAGAGATGGCCAGTTAACATGCCTATGTTGCAATAGTGAGTCGGCGACAAGGAAAAAAGTCACTTAATCAACCAGATGTGGTTATTAAAAAACCAGTTTGAAGTTACTTACAAAAGGGTTTGAGTTCCTATAGGGCATACATACGTACATATTTATACGCGTACATGCGTATAAAACTATTTATGTACGGATGTGCATATATAAATAATTTAACAAAAAGACATATGTACATATTTATATTAATATATAATTATACTCCTCGTTTAAGGAAAAATTCGTTTCATCTTTTTCCTCTGGCCATGAAACGGCTTCAATAAAACAATTTGATTTTTTAGGCGTTTCATCTGAATTAATTTTCACATGAACATGGTTCAGTATGTTACATTGTGAACAACATAAGTCTTTTCTTTTTAGAACGTATTTTATATGAATTTAACAATTTGATGTATTGAAAATAGTTATTAGCGCTAAAAATTATTTCTTCCTCGCATTTGAACATTGTAATGCAAATATTGACAGTTTTAGAAATGGATTATTAGTTGAATTTCTATAATTATAAACTTCAATCCAAAATTGTATTAGCCTTAAATTTCTGATACTTCGTCCAATTTCTGCAATTTAACCATTCCAGCAAAAATTTCTGTTTTATAAGCCAGCTAAAAGCAATACATTTAGCTTCCAAAAAGCAATGCGTTTTTTGCCTTACTAAATCCTTTCACAGATGTAATAAAGTATTTATAGTTTTTGTGTACTCAGATGCAAAAGTTACTGGTTTACATTTTTTTTTACTTTTTTCTCCTTTGTTAGAGAGCCCGCCTTACGTTAGTGCTTTTCAGAAGCATTTTTTGAAGCTTTCGTTATCAAGAAAACAATAGACTGCTTCATTCAGTTATTAGTGCTTCCAAACCAGAATTCTGTTGCTGGGATTATTGTAATTGAATAATTTCATAACGTGTATGGTATGATCTGTAATATTTAGAAATATGTTCTTTTTTTCTCACTGTGAAAGAGAAAGTTTTTTTCCTCTGTATTTCACCCAGCTGAATTAACACTCTGGAAAGGAAACTTTGCGTGTCTAAAAGGGGTGCAATAAGATAATTTTTGAAAAGTGGAAAATTCTTACTATATTCTTATGAATAGAAAAAAAAATGAACAAATAACATCAAAGTTAGTTGTAAATATTCTGACAACAACACATAGTTGAACGGAACAGCCAGCCGTTTTCGAAGGCCACTAAACCTTCCTCATCAGCGTTTTTCTGTGTTTTGGTCCACTGTGTGTGGTGTCAGTCGATGTAGATGTTAAACCCCTGCGCAAATGGATTTATACTTAAGAAGTACATATAATCTAGCTAAGCATGAACACTTACTCGACCAATACTAAAAAACTATGTACATGTTTTTGAGAACAACAAAATGAGAGAATAATTATTGGTTGCTACTCGACTGTGTGTGTGTAACAGCCATCCCTAAACACGGGTGGCAAGCGTTTTTTAGCTGTCAAAAGTTATCATGTCCATACATTTTGTATGGAGCATACCGAAATACCGCGGCGGCAACGCGACGGCAACGCTTTGCTATTGGAAAATCCGATTTTGACAACGCGTTTTACAATGAAGTTAGTTGCAAAAGAAAACAATTGCCTTCTGTTTGCCATCATCAGAGTTACATGTGAATATTTATCTTATTTTCGAAGTTTTTCGGGATGTTAAAAATACTAAAACATTTCTTTGATAAAAATAAGATTTTTAAGAATATGCTATTTAATACTTTTAGTTTATTATTTAATGTCCTTTTGACTAAAGTACTGACACATTTTCTTCTTTCCTTCATTAAAAGTATGAATTATGTGCATACATATATATATTTATCTTATAGTGTTTTCACACTGACTTGGTTTTAATGTTAAAACCAACTGTTAAAACCTGGTTTTACCATACAAATTGTTTTTGTTAAATCCAACTTAAAACCATTTCTGAATTGGTTTTATTTTGGTTTTATGAAATGAAACCCTGTTTTCGCTGTGGTAAATTCAGTGCTGCCAAGTTAAAATGACCGGTAGCAGCTGATAATGTTTATGCCAGTGAATAACAAGAGATGGCGCTTGAAAGATTTTCAACTTAAACATGTATGCAGCAGCAACAATAAGTTAAAAATTATAGAAAAATAAGAGCTTTTTGGAAGGAAAACAACAAAAATATTTTCATTGACTTCTGGAAAGTGAAAATAAACGACATGACAAATCGATCCACGGATGAAAAAGTTGTATTTTGTGATTTATTTGTGCATTTTTTATATAAAATAACTTGATTTCCAAGCACTTCTTCACTTTGTATTACTAGTTCCATAATTTTAAAATATTAATTTACAAAATATAAAATAATTTCCATTTTAGAGCGCATTGTAAAGTTTCTTAGTTTTTCATACAAACAAAAACAGTTGTACAGTTTGTCAAATAAGTGTTATAAAAAGCAGAAAAAAATACAACAACAAACACACGCATTTCTGCACGAGATTTATTTTATTTTGAGCAAAGTTATTAGACAGTCTGTGAATTAAAACCTGAATTTAACAAACTTGCAGTGTGAATGCAAAATCAGCTGTTTATGGTTTTAACGTTAAAACCAGGTTTTAACTTGCAGTGTGAAAACACTATTATACATGTTCTATTCAGTAAATATTTTGTGTTATTTACCTTTACGTTTGTTCCCTACAAGAAATGAATGACTAGTTTCACAAACAAAATTTTTTCATTAACACATTTGCAACAATTTTACATTGAATTCAATAGTGACAGTCAATTGACTAGTCTTTGGATCGGAAGTAATGATGGATTTATTAATTAATTATAGTTGCTCTACTCTAGCATATATGTTAGAGTGGGTCATCTTATATACATATGTATGCCAAAACTTTTATGACTCGAATTTTATTTAAAAAAATCATTGTGTCTGTGAAAATTAAAATTTATAGGTATTAAGAAAGATAAGTAAAAACAATAGTGAATAAAAGAAATGTACAAAATTTAATCTATATTTTCTTTTAAAAGAAAGATGTGTGGACAATGAAAAGCTGTGAAGAGGGCTAGATACCGCCTAGGTTATTCTATTTTTGCTTATTTCTGTCTTTAATTTTAAATATTTTATTTACTTGAATAGTTTGAATTGACTTTTTAAAATAAACAAAAATCAATTAAAATAATAAAAATTATATTTATTGTCAGTATATGGGGGATATATTAGTCAATTATGATCAGTCGAATTAATATTAATATTATAATTGATTAGTAGAAAGCACTGGAGTGAGCAGTTCAACTATATGTTATATTCATTAGTTAGAGAGAGATGCAATATCACACGTACACAAAAGTTTACATCACACTTTTCATTTTGTCTTTAATAATGTGATAGAAACTTTGTTATACGCAATGATGAATATAACCTACATGACTTCCGGTCAAATGACCGGTCAATTGACTGATATTATTCTTGTAGGGTTTAGTTCATTTGAAACAAAATTAATTTTTCCTGAATTTAAATTCTGTAAATGCAATGCATATTAATAAATTTTTAGTAAAATCACAAAAGATTATTAATGAGAAAAAAAATTTTTTTGTCCGACTTGAAGGTTTTTGAGAAAACACAAGCACGTTTTCCAAATTTACTAAATAACTAATTTTTTCAAACTTTAATTATTTTATTTTAATTTGAATAACAAAATCACAAACAACAATGTCGTCTGTCCAGGTGTTAAAATAATCAGGATTGTTTTATTTATTGGTTTGATAACCCTGTTTTATCTTTTTGACATAACGTTGCCGCTTTTGTTTAGGTATGACATTTCAGCGTTAAAGCTCGGCGGAAAAAAACGTTCCGCTTTCCGCCCTTGCTTAGGATGGCTGTTAGGTACTTGTTCGTTTTTCGCTCTGACTTGAACATTCATAAAGCGAACATGGCAAGTACCATGCGACAGCCAAACTTCACTAGGTACTTGCAGTACTAGGTGAAGTTTGGCAAAAAAAATATTGTTACATGCATTCAATCGCTATTTAACCGCAGATTGTGATGCAAACCAAAAATGGATATAAATGAGGTAAGTTTACGATTTTAGTTATTTAAAAAAGTTTGTTATTTATTAAAATTGATATAAAGATTAGTTTAAGTGCATATATGTATAAAAATATTTTTTTTATTCAAATGTAATCAACTAAATATCTGGACCAAAGAAATATACATATGTACATGATGAAATAAACAGGTGGCATTACTACGCCAGATGACAGTTTTTTTGTTCTACATTATTTGTCTAATCTTATGTCAAAAGTTTTGTTTATGTTTACATTTTATGTCCACGTTTGTTAATAAGAAAATTTTTGTGGAAACAGTATATCGGTTCGTGAAAGTTTTATGTGTTTAAAATTAATTGTATTGCGAAAAGAAAATATTAACAAAGTTTATGCTCACGTTTGTTAATATCGTTTCGTGAAAGTTTGATGTGTTTTAAATATATTGTTTTATAAAGAGAAAATAATTATAAAGTGAAAATGCGTTACTGCATTTTATGTCGTAAACAAGCGGTACCCGGGAATGGCACATTTTTTAATGCTCCTAGTGACCCAATAAAAAGAAGCGAATGGGCTAAGTTGTGTAAAAGGGAGTTCAATACAAGTACCCGTATTTGTAGTGATCACTTTTCCAAAAGCGACATTGTCACGTTGGGAAGTCGGTACATGTTGTTACCCAAAGCCATGCCTATATTGCCACAGCAAGAGGAAACAGTGTTCACCAGTACCAAGCTCCCAGACAACTCAGGATACCAAACGAACACTCATACCCAATTGGTGTCAAATGAGACATCGCTAAACCATTTGCAATTTTTTACGTATGAAGAACTGACGACCACTGCAGCTTCAAAATGTCCGGACCCACAATTCAAGGCAAAAGAGTCTCAAACTGAGTAAGTGACACTAAACAATAATCTAAGGTATGTACCCACATATACATATGTATGTATTTATGTATAGTAAGATTATGAACGTCTGAATATAGAATTTTTTTAAACTTTGGTAAGATACATATATTTTATAGTCTTCAACTTTTACAAATTGTCCAGGGAAAAGAATTCCAAACTGATACTGAATAATAATATTATGTATGTATATATATATATATATGAATTTAGGTATTCTAAGACTTGACAATCGTCTAACAACAGCATGTTTTTAAAATTTTATTTGGTAAGTTATAATTAACTGGTAAGTTATATTTTATAGTCCGTCAATTTTTGATACGGTGATGAAGGAATATAAAGAAAAAATTCGACAATTGGAGGCGGAAAATAAAGATTTGAAGTGCCAGCTTCTTCAAGCCAATTTGGCTATAAATTCGATGAAGAAGATTTTTACGGATGGGCAAATTCGGTCTTTAATGTCACCAGGAAATATTAAATGGAGGTGGAATGATATTTCTAGCGCCGTTTGTTTGCACGCATCTGGGCCGAGGGCATATAACCATCTTTACAAGAAGGGGTTTCCTCTGCCTCATGTCACAACATTACAGCGTTGGTGTCGCAATGTTGATGTATCGCAAGGCATATTGAAAAAGACAATAGAATTCATGGCAAAAGACATAGATATGTCTTTGCAGCAAAAGCTTTGCGTGTTGGCGTTCGACGAAATGAAGGTTGAGGAAACCTATGAATATGACTCGCTGGAAGATGTCGCCAGGAAACCAGCTAAATATGTTCAAGTAATGGCGCGTGGCTTGAAGGAATCATGGAAGCATCCTATATTTTATGACTTTGATTGCCAAATGAATGTAAAAATATTGAAAGAAATAATTGAAAGACTACACTGTTCTGGTTATCCTGTAGTTGCGATCGTATGTGATATGGGTCCGACTAATTGTAAGTTATGGAGAGAGATGGGCGTGACACCAGGTAAGTTAAAAATTTAGATATTGCACATTTTTATTTTTTACAGACGGACTACTTTCAAAATCGGTAATATTGAGATTAATTTGATTTAACTACGCTGGACTTAATTTCACGTAATTTAATTAATTAATACTATATATAAAAGTTAATAAGATCGTAAATAATTATTGGAAATCAACGTAAACTTTATTAATCGTTTGTAAGTAAAGTTTTTGTTTTGCGACCTAAATATCAATTCCAAACACAAGACTATTTTAGGTATTATTTCAACTTTTACGGGCATATTCATAAAAATAATTTCTTTTTGTAAACTAGAACTATTTTTTATGCATAAGGCCTTCGATATTTTTTGGAAAATAACACCATTTTATTTCATATATTTCTGAAGAAAAACCTTGGTTTTCCAACCCTACAAACGTGGAGGAAAAGTGTTTGTTTTTATGGACGCGCCCCACCTTCTGAAATTAATTCGCAATCATTTTTTGGATACCGGATTAATTTTTGAAGAAAATCTGCTGAGTACATTTCCTATATGGGAATTAATAAGACATACGTCAAAGTCCGACATGTCTATAACTTACAAATTGGGCGAAGATCACCTTACTGTTAAAGGTCCTGGTAAGTAAAGACTATCTTTAGTTATATACATACTAAATAAAATAAAAATTTCACAATATGTGTATACAATTAAAGGAAGACAAAAGGTCAAATTAGCAGCTCAACTTTTTTCGAATACCACAGCAAAAGCACTCACATGGTGTCACTCACGTGGCATGGATATTTGTCAAGCTCCAAAAACTGCCGAATTTGTCGGGCTAGTGAACGACTGGTTCAACGTACTAAATTCAAAGATGAATACGTTTAATTACCCTGGCAAGGTACTTTCTGATTTTATTAATATATACATGCATACGTATTCCATAAACAAAATGTCAAATACATGTTTTTATCCCATAAGGAACCCTTTGGACGAAAATATAAAGAGCAAACAGACATACTAAACCGCATCACAGACTTTATGTCTAAAAACATAGTACCCGGAAAAAAGGCATTATAACCACAAATAATGCACTGGATATGCTTCACAAATATGTAGCAAAGTATGGGATACGCTATTTGGTGACCAGTCGTCTAAACCAGGATGTGCTGGAGCACTTGTTTGGTGCAATACGGAGTAAAGGAGGGTTACATGACCATCCTTCTCCAATGCAATTTAAATATAGGCTCAGAAAATATATTTTAGGTAAGTTTGACAACGATTGATATAATAATAATGTATATTGTGTAGCAAGAAATACTGAGTATTTAAAAGGGCATGGGAACGTTGAAAATGACGAAACTGCCTGGTTAAATACTAGTGATGTCAACATGTCTTTTGCTGATCATTCCCGTATTTTCTCTGAAGCTCTCGATGAAGACATTATATCTGAAGATGGCTTGCGTGAAAGCGAGATCGTAGAACAAAGGATGCTTTGGAATATATAGCTGGCTATATAATTCGGAAGCTTAAACTAGTAGGATACGAATGTCAAGAAAATGAAGCTTCCCATACCTACGTTGACCACGTATCGAAAGGGTTCCTAAAAAAGCCAGCAAACGTATTTGTTGAGAAAATCAAGGAGCTCGAGGACATATTTTATAAAGAGAACGGGTCCAACATATCCCACTCTTTCAATATAAATAAAAGATTGGTCGAGAAAAGCTCGAGAGTTTATTTGCCTTTGGACGTTAAAAAGTTTTTTTTTAAATGTCGAATTTATTTCCGCATAAAGGTTTTAAATAAACGACTGAAACTGCAAAAGTGTAAGCAGCGTATTTTGGGAAATAAGAAGCTACTAAAAGTTAAATTATAAAGTGGTAAGTATACAAAAAAAAATTTTTTTGATAAAAACTATAAAATTTGTTTAAATATTGTTTTAGCCTTAAAATATTTTAAAACCATCCCTCCTTGAGTCAAAAGGTAAGCCAAAGGAAAAGAAAACCATTGAAGGAAAACGTACAGCTTTAACTATTTTTTTTTACTTATTTCAAACATTTATTGTGTTTTTAATTTACATTTGAAGTTTTTTTTATTTTTATTAAAACTAGGATCGGCTGGTGGTCTTAATTAGACCACTTGGCTTTATTTATAATAAACATGCATGCATGACAAAAACAAAACAAATTTGTTTTTATAGCAATTTTAAAACGCTTTTTTTTATCACTTTTATGTTTTATCACTTTTATGTTTGAAAAATATTTGTATTGTGCATATCTACACAAAAATACCTCTTAAACAATATATGTTTCGCCAATATTGGTGGACGGTAAGATACTTAAAAGTGTACGACAAAAAATTTATGAGGTATTTATATGTATATATATAAGATCTCAATTTTTGAAGAAATAAAAAATGAAAAATACATTATGTCTGCAATAAAACAAAAAAAAGTATTTGCACATATCGCTCATTTAATCAAAGAATTTACACACAACTTAATGGAGAAAGAAATTTCATTTTTCTTTCAAGAGCTGAGTAAATAAAATATTTGTATGCGATTTTTACACAACATAAATAACGATCTGAGGATTAATTAAAAAATAAATTTTTATTGAGTTATGACGTTCTTTGAGTAAATGGGCGATATGTACGTACATATTATATTATTTCAGTTGAAAACCACTTTATTAAAAACTAAAAATGAATTTGTTATAATTTGTCAATGCCTTACAGGATTACCTTGGGAGGTATAAAATTTGCAAAAGTTAATGTATCAGTTAAAAACAGAGCTCGCAATAATTGGAACCTCTTGTGCTTGTTGCCAGAAAAAAAACACTCGTCCACTAACACGATGCCACGCTGTCGCGAAAAAACCCTCAAAATTCGTTCTTCTTTGGCTTGCTCTTCGCTCAACCAACGACCGTTTTTGTTCGATCGGTCGGCCCATGTGTTCACTCGAGACCCTTTATTTCGTAAAATATCGCAAACGGTCTTTTGAGCATGTATGTGTGTTTCGAGTGTTGATAGGTAAACATTTACATACATGAAGATTAATTTTGTTTTTGTTGTGCACATATCTGTCTTATATACATATTACAATTACATTTCGTTAACAAATAGTTTGATTTACAGATATTTTTATTGTTGTTTATTACTATATTCTCCCTTCCTCTTTAACACGAATGAAAGAACACGATTGAAACGAAAAAGAGGGTTGCTGTTCAGACACTGAGTGATTCCGTCTCATTTTTTTAGGTCTTTTGAGTGAGAAGACCGCACAAAGAAATTTGGTTGAGCATATTTTGCGAGCTCTGGTTAAAAAGTTAATGTATCATGTAAAGGTAATGTATCATTGGTCTCAAGTAGAAAGGACCTAACTCAAATAATTCTAACTTTACAGTAGAAAGTAAAAACATATGTATAAGAAAGTGCATATTTTTTAAATCGTACCTGATTTGTACACTATTACAATAAATTTCTGTGATGGGAATTTTTGCGAAATTCGTTGGAATTACTGAAAAAGTAAGTTTCGTAAAAAATACGAGTTAGGGCCTTTCTACTTGAGACCATCGGTGAGATCATATATAATAATACTATCACTTACTTCCACTTAACATTTTCTCAAGAACACGTTCAAAATTCAGTTTTTTTTTATACTCAAACAAAAAATAAATTTCGCTTTGTTACCAATCTTATGATGAAGATTAAATTGCATTCTTCTTTTTATACCTGCGCTTAAATCCCCATTATTTGAAATATGTATATTTTTTATTTGTTTTGGTTGGCAAGATATTTGCATGAATGCTAAAATCAACTTCTTGCTGGTCTAATGCTAATTTGTTTGTTTCATCGAAATTGCACAAAAACCTTAACCATTTTTTAAATATGCATTTTAGATTAACTATGAGTAATAGAAGGCAGGCTTGGCTCTTTGTTGCAATGACTGACCATTTGAGTTATGTTTTTGTTTTTTTAAGATTTTTAGGGTTACATTTTTTGTCGATTTATATTTTGTTGGCGTTTTAATTGTTGGTGTTCTCAATTTAACGTTCTTGGCGTTTTATTGTATAGTAAATTATATATATAGAAAATTATTGGTATTATTATTATTATAAGTTGTTTACCCAACTTCCTGGGTATTTTGATTAGAGACAATGGCAAGTTTTCATTATCCTTTTGGGCTCTCATATGACAATTGCCGTGTTTGAACTCTTGCTCCAACCAACGTATAACATTACGAGCATTTTGGCTACGCTTTTTTAACTCATCTAACTCATTAAATACTATAAATAAATTATTGATATCACAGAAACATTATGTATTCATAATCTAAAATTTAATATATACATAAATAACAACAACCATACCAGCATTCGGTATAAGAACGATGAACTTTTTGCTTTTAACCAAGTTTTTAACAATTCCATTATATTCGGTTAACGCTTTGGCATCGACGACAACAAATGAAGTCATTATCATGTTCAAAGGATTTTTACGCAACTATATATATAAGGATGTTTTTTAATAGTTAGTTTAAACTATGTAGTTTTTTTTAATTTTTACCTCCTCTTCCAACGTTTCCACTTCGTTTTTCAGCCAAAGTCTGCCCATTATTTCACATTTCTTCGACATGGCTTCCGAGCGTTCTTCATCAGCCCCACTACTTGATTGTATTTTTTTTCGCAAATTGCACTGTTTGTCGTTGTAGAAGCGGAAGTACCTCCACCAGCTGTTGCCCCATTACTACTAAATTTTTCGGTATTACGATTGCGTAGGTAGCCTTTACGTGGCATACGTTTGCACTCTTCGACTGTGTCCTTTTCCTCATTGCTGGTATAACTTTTCCGTACTATGCCATTTTTACGATCGGAATAACGGCGAGTTCTTCCTTCGGCACGTTTGCTAGCTGCATTTTTAGCAGTACGCCTTTCGCGTCGCCTAGATGATGACTTTTTCTCTTCGCGTTTCTTTTTAATATTTTCTGTGAAACGTCTAGCCTTAACACAAAAGCGATAATTGAACTTCTTTTGCTTGCAGATAAAGAAACCGAAATCGACCATTTTAAAAATGCACAAAATGCACTCTTCCCGCGTAGTAACTTTCTCACGAATCGTAGTTTCCCAGTCCAGAGTTATTTGAGTACTTTGGAATATATCAAAACTTTTGAAAACAAAATCTTCCGACAGAGGTACATTAACACGAACATCAAACAGATCTCCAAGAGTTTGGCGGACGTTCGGTGTTATAAGAAATTCGCGCTCAAAATAAACCTTACGTGTGAAAATGTCAATATTACAATAATTTAATAACTTCATGATTTTATGGATAAACTCGGGATTAGAGTGAAAGCAGCCAAAGAGTATTTCATGATTTATACGTAACAAATCGAATAGAATCTTCAATGCACTTATAGTAGGTTCGTTCTGTGAAAAGTCCACAATAATATTTGGATTGATCTTTGTATATTTATTGCGGTAAACCATTTTTTTGGGTGGCTCTTCGTTGAACGGTTAGAAATCTTCATTTGATTTTTGCATATTTGTTTGTTGTACCTTTTGGGAAGATTCTTTGTCACAACTAGTAAAATTTAAAACTGCATTATTTGTGTGAAGTTGAAGAATTTCAAAACTTTTCAATAATTCTTCCGTATCATTTTCTTGAGAATTGCAATTCGGGACTTGAGTTTGCAATAGTTTTTCTTGGTCTTCGGGATATATAATGTTCTCTTCTTCAATAACGATATCATCATTGTTAGAGAAGTTTGGCCCAGCAGTGCACAAATTAGACTCAACACTTTCCTTTGAGCCATGATGTGACGAGTTGCGAAAATTGTTATGCTTATGTTTGCTTTCAATTTGAAGGTTACGTTCTTGACCTGTTTCCCCTGGTTCCGCTACTTCAATGTCACTAAAATCTGTGTCAAAATTCGAACTCAAATCAGTGTAGTCTTCATGTAGAAAATTCTGTGTACATATCGGATTCTGCATCATAACAAGAACTATCATCCGATTGGGCAATCTTACGCCGCCGGCACCGAAACTTCGTTCCTTTCTTCTTACTTTTATCATCATCCAAGCACATTTTTTCTAAACATCTCTTCTAGGATGGCTGCTCTCCAGGTTTGACCACAATGCTTTCATAAGGCCATGACATTATCAATGTGCCCTTTACGTATTTCATGAAATACACCACGCGATTAACGAATAGTATCCTCTTCATTTAATGAATTGTATTATTATTTATTCATTTTTATGAATTTTATTTCATAAAACATTATTTCACCACCACTACAACGCGTCACTTTGGTTTTTGCTTATATTAATTTATGACATAAGCAAAGACATTACACAAACAAAAATTCCCTTTGTTGTTGTAATCGTACATTTGTTGCCCTAGTAATGCCACCTGTTTATTTCATCATGCATATGTACATAACATACATACATACATACATACATATGTATGTATGTATATATTTACGGCTTTATGCTCCTTATAAGAACAACATGAATTAATATACACTTACATAAATAAAGACCACTTTCCTACTGAAGATTCAAGAGTTGTATAATTTCCATTCAAACTACATCCTTAAATGTGATAAAAGATTTGTATTATATATATATGTATATATATATGTATTTCCTGGGATTGCCGATTATTTCCTTTAACTGTTCTCCGGCACTTATGTATTAAAGTCCTGCACAAGACTATTTATAAGACCTTTCAAGACATGCGACATTTTTTTAACGCTTTACTACAGCGAAATATTCTAAAACAAACGCTAAAAAACACTGTTGGCAAGACAAAGAACTCAAAAAAAATATTGCCAACAGTGTTGTTTAGCGTTTATTTTAGAATATTTCGCTGTAGTAAAGCGTTTGAAAAATGTCGCATGTCTTGTTATACCTCTTGTGGATGTAAAGGCCAAACTTTTAAACGGAGAATACATCACTTTTAATAAAACTGGAAAAAGTAAAGTGTGGGAGGTTTTCGCTGGCATTTTAAATGAAAACGGAGTAGAAGTAGAAACTTGGGTAACATGTAAGAAATGCAAAAATTTATTTAAACTAAATAAGAAAAGTACCACAAATCTGCTTAAACATAAGTGCTATGTCCTGTTTGCTTAAAAAAAAATTTGTGCATCACCAGTAGAAGTGGACGAAAAAACGAAAAAGAAAAGTGTGTGTATTGTAACAGAATGGGCTGTTGAAAACTGTCGGTCATTCAAAATGATCGAGGACTCAGGACTAAAAAAATTTGCTCGTTACTGATTTCTGTTGGTGCACAATATGGTGGAAATGTTAAATTAGAATCTATATTACCCCATTCAACAACATTATCCAGAAATGTCGGAAAGTTATATGAAAAATATTTTAACGAATTAAAGATGGAACTGGTTGACATCAAACTTAATGGATACGGGGTCACAACTGACATGTGGACAGATAACTACTTGAAGAAGTCATATTTGGCTGTAACTATTCATTATGTAAAGGAAGGACAGTTGAAAAGTAGATTACTTGCTATGAAATGCATGGAAGGAGAAAGATCGACCGGTAAGAAAATTGAGAAGCATTAAATTTCGATGTGCTAGTATATGTAATGTTAAAACACATGATACGATGTTAAAACACATGCTACGACTGCTTAAGTTGAAAGTAGAAAATACGAATTAATATTGTGTTCTAGTATCCGTATAAGGTACCGTATACTTTTTGAACTTCTCAAACAAAAATAATGGGTTATTCAGTCAAATTTTAAGTAGTTAAGACTGGGGAGTATATATTTTTTTTTGCATTCTAGTAAGCGAAGTTTTTAGTTGAGTACTTTCATTTCAAAATTCATTATAACTCCAAAAATTAGACACAATAATTAAAATATGTCTGTAATGTGTACAGGTGAAAATGTTAAATTGAAACTTAGCAAAACTTTGGAAGACTTTGGTTGTGAATTAAGCAACAAAGCAATAATCGTTACTGATAGAGGCTCTAACATGACCAGTGCATTCCGTTCATTCAATCACATATTCTGTATAAACCATTTGCTAAACAATACAGTGGAAAAATCTATTAGAGGAACTCAAGATATCGCAGAGCTGTGCGATAAATGCATAAAACTTGTTAAATATTTTAAAAAGTCCGGTATTATTTGAAAGTTACAGTCTACAGTTACAGTCTTGAAAAGTTTTTCCCCTACACGCTGGAATACTTTTTTCTATTTGCTGCGATCAGTAGAAACAAACTGGGTTGATATAAATTTCATTCTTCAAGAGAAAAATGAGATGGGTAGAATTAATAATATTAATTTTAGTTTTATTACTGCAATCTTAAAAGTTTTGAGTTATTTTGAAGAAACATCAAAAAAATTGGAGGCTGAAAATTACCCAACGTTGTATTGGGTATATATAAGTAGTTGTGGATTCCCATTCCGGGGACAATTAAAATTTTAAAATTTTAAAATTTTAATTACCCAAATTTTAAAATTCTTGGAAATTTGTGAAATTTGATACCCTACGAGGGTGGGTCAATAAGTCCGTCCAACTTTTTGTTTACATAAGGAATTTTTTGTTTACATAAGGGGTTTTGTTTGTTTAATACATACGAGGGTGGATCAATAAGTCCAGTTTTTTATGACCGTGGGAATTTGTATGTGTGTATGTTTGTGGGGTGGATTAAGGGGTTTCATAAGATTAATATTTCATAAGTATATATGCCGACGGGAAAATCATGCAATGATTTTTCCTAATACTAAAGGGTGTGAAATTGTAAAAATTAATTTTTCCTAATGCCTACGGGTATGCATTAATATTTTTCCTAATGCCTACGGCAATTCATGATTATTATATTTTCCTAATGCCTACGGCAATATATGATAATTTTTCCTAATGCCTACGGCAATACATGATTTTCCTAAGGCCTACGGCAATACATGATTTTCCTAAGGCCTACGGCAATACATGATTTTCCTAATGCCTACGGCAATGCATGAATATTTTTCCTAATGCCGACGGCAAAACATAATTATTTTTTTCTAATACCAAAGGGAAAATTGCCAGTGTTGCCAGACTGTATGTATGTATGTGTGTATATGTATGTATGTATGTATGTGTGTGTGTATATGTATGTATGTATGTGTATGTATGTATGTATGTATGTGTGTATATGTATGTATGTATGTATGTATGTATGTGTATGTATGTATGTATGTATTATGTATGTATGTATGTATGTATGTAGGTGTATGTATGTATGTGTATGTATGTATGTGTATGTATGTATGTGTATGTATGTATGTATGTGTGCATGTATGAATGTGTGATCGTGGGTACTTGTGCGTGGAATATTTTGTAGAATACATATATATTTTGCAACGTAATCATTTTCTTTGTCTACGATTATTTTAAAGCAGCAAACTAAGTACAGTCAGCAGCAGAGAAACAAAAAGTAAAATTTATGAATGCTGCAAGGATACTGCTTCTAATTTTAGTATAAATACGCCAACATTTCTAACCAACACATCAGTACGTTATTGTATTTACAAGAAGTGTCATCAGCAATTGTGTTAAAGTGAAATAATAATAAAATAATTAAAAATGAGTTCATCAGGTTATCAGTGTAATACATGTAATAAGGTATACAAATACCAAAAGTCCTTTTTGGAGCATGTTAAAAACCATAGTGTACAGAATCAAGTGGTCGTAAGCCGGGGCATAAATCCAGAGCTACCGCAGACATCTCTTCAAAATCACCAAAATCCATCATCATCATTTATTCATCAACAATATCCTTCTCTTCAGTATCCTCAATATCAGTTACCATTAAATTTTCAACAATACGGTATGCCATGGAATAATCAGTTTTTGGGATACAATTATAATCCCAATGTGATGCAATGGCAGCCTCTTAATTATCATCAACAAGAGTACCAGCATCAACAACAAGATCATCAACATCAAGCTCAACAACAACAACAACAAGCTCAACAACAGGGTGTGGGTATCCTTGGAGGTAATTTATTCGACGATGCTATGGACATAAGCTTACCGGAAAGTGATGGAGAAGTAGAAGAAAGAAGAGAAAAAAACTCTGCCAACTCCAATGAATACTTCGCATGCTAGAACAGATGAAGTAGAAGCGAATGTGCGAAATTATAAAATATCTAAAGCATTCAAAAACCATATTGCCACTTATGCAATTTTAAACAAAAAAGACCAACTTCTGTTGGAAGAATTTGTTGAAGAAAATAAAAATGTTTTTATGGAGCGACTTCAAGTGAATTTAAGTAAACATTCAATAATTAAATTTCATGTGAGTATTGTGGCGGAGTATATCAAAATTGTTGGAGAAGAATTGGAGTTGTGCATAATATCACATGTAGCCAAAATGAGTTTGCTGACGAGGGCAGATAGCATTGAAGAATTATTCCGGAAGCAGGTTGAGGAGATTTCAACCAAAATGTCCGAATTTGAAGAGCGAGATTCTGGTTGGACTTTGTCACGCATAGTCCGAGCAGAGACCAACATCAACAAATCTTCGCTCGTCAAAGGATCGAACTGGATATCCACACCTCAAAAATTAGCAAGAAAATTTGCTTGCATCAACATTGAAAATAATGATGACTACTGTTTCAAGTGGTGCCTAATTGCTGCCGTTGATACCACGACATACGATCGGCCAAAACGTTGCAGTTCTTATAATATTCAAGACATTGCTGCAGAGACGATTGTTACGCGAAATGGTGTAGCGTTAAATTTCAAAAATTTACGCTTCCCATTAGGATTAAACAAAATCAAAGAGTTCGAGGTGAACAATCCAGCAATAAGTGTTAATGTATTTGGCTATGATGAGGGGGCCAATCAGATTATTGGTCCTTATTATGTCACCAAAGACGAGAAAATTAACCATGTAAACTTGTTGCTTTTGGAAAATGGTGAAGTTCATCACTACATTTTGATAAAGAACATATCAAAGTAAGTTAAAAAATTATAGTACACTTTAATTTAATGATACATATACTTGTTTTATATATTTTATAATAGATACATTTTACTTATAAACTTTTATTTTACTTTTTATTATTCACAGACTTTTGCCGAATCAGATTACCACCGATGGACATAAGCTTCACTTCTGCAATAGCTGTCTCCAGTATACTCATACGGAGACCATCATGAGTACACATAAGGAGGAATGTGGAAAGATCGTCACAACTATGCCATCAGGTCCGGATGCCATTCTTAGTTTTAAGGGACATCAAAGAAAAATGGATGTCCCTTTTGTTGTTTACGCGGACTTCGAATGCATCTTAGAGGATGTAAGTGATAGTGTAAGTAGTAAAACAAATTTAATAAAAAGGCACACACCTTGTGCCTTTAGTTATTTTATTAAGTGTATGCATAGTAATAATTTAGATAAGTTTAGGATATATACGGGGGAAGATGCTTTAAAAAAATATGTAGCATATTTAATTAAGGATTGCGAAGAAATATATAACAACCACTTAGTTAACAATAGACAAATGGATACTTTATCCCCTTCGGATACTTATAATTTTTATAGTGCGGTGAATTGCCATATTTGCCAAAAATTTTTAGGCAAAGATCGTGTTAGAGATCACTGCCACATTAGTGGTAAATTTAGAGGTGCAGCCCACAACAACTGTAATTTAAATTACCAAATTCCCAAATTTATACCAGTTTACTCCCACAATTATTCAAATTATGACTCACATCTTTTCATTAAAGAATTAGGTGAAATTTCATTGCAACTGAAAGTACTCCCTCTCAATAAGGAACTTTATATATCCCTCTCCCAATTCACAGAAATGAGTGATGGCCATAAGCTTGAAATAAGATTTCTTGATACTATACGCTTTATGGCTGAGAGTTTGGAATCATTAGCCTGCAATTTGTCGGATAATGATTTCAGCACTATAAGGTCCTTATTTCAGTCAGAAAAAGAATTTCAGCTTATTAAGAAAAAAGGTATTTTCCCGTATGAGTACCTAAATTCATTCGAAAAATTAGATGAATGCCAGCTGCCTTCACGCAGTGATTTTTTTAATAAGTTGAATAATAAAGAGTGTTCTTTAGAGGAATACTCACATGCTGTAGAGGTATGGAATACTTTTGGTTGTGAAACAATGAAAGATTACATGGAACTTTACTTAAAAACAGACGTCCTCTTACTGACAGATATTTTCGAGAACTTTAGAAAAGTTTGTAAGGGTATTTATGAGCTCGATCCTTGTCAGTATTATACAGCACCTGGCCTTTCCTGGGATGCAATGCTCAAATATACAAAAATTGAATTAGAATTATTGACAGACATAGACATGTACAATTTTATGAAAAAAGGTATACGTGGGGGAATAGTACAGTGTAGTCAAAGATATTCGAAAGCAAATAATAAATATTTGCAAGATTTCGACAAAGAAAAGCCCTCAGAATTTCTCGTCTATTTAGACGCTAACAATTTGTATGGATGGGCGATGTCGGAATATCTTCCTCATGGTGGGTTCAGATGGTTATCACAAGACGAGTTGAATCTGGATCCAAACAGCATAGCTGATAATGGAACAGACGGTTATATATATGAGGTCACGTTGGATTATCCCTCTCATTTACACGACTTGCATAATGATCTTCCTTTTTGCGCTGAAAATAAGAAACCTATGCAAGCGAAGTATAGCAAGTTGATAACCGATTTCTCTACAAAGCAATCATATGTGATACACTTTAGAGTTCTCAAACAGTGCTTAGGATATGGCTTAGTTTTAAAGAAAACTTATCGTATTCTAGCATTTAAACAATCTCCATGGTTAAAAGGCTATATTGACCTAAATACCAGACATAGAGCCACTGCTAAAAATGCTTTTGAAAAAAATTTTTTCAAACTGCTTAATAATGCAGTGTATGGTAAGACCATGGAAAATGTGGATAAGAGGAGAGATGTTAAAATTGTTAATAATTGGGAGAGAACGAATCGGAATCATTTGGGTGCCCAAGATTGGATATCAAAACCAAATTTTCATAGTTTATCTATATTTTCCGAAGATCTTGTAGCAATCGAAATGACTAGAGTCAAAACCTGCTACAATAAACCAATTTACTTAGGATTTTGTGTACTCGAGCTGTCAAAATGGAAAATGTATAATTTCCATTACGGGTACATGCAACCTAAGTTTAAGACAAACCTCTCATTAAACTATATGGACACGGACTCTTTTATATATTCAATAAAGACTGACGACTTTTACGCTGACATAAAAAATGACATTCATGAACAATTTGATACATCGGACTATCCTACAGACAATATTTATAATTTCCCAATAGTAAATAAAAAAGTAATTGGTATGATGAAGGATGAAAATTGCGGTAAGATAATGACAGAGTTTGTTGGGCTGCGCTCAAAAATGTATTCATTTAGCGTAGAAAACCAAGATGATATTAAAAAATCGAAGGGGGTAAAGAGAGCCATATTAGATAAATATAGTTTAGCTACATATAAGAATTGCCTATTTAATAAGATTAATGTATATGATAGTATGTTAACATTTAAATCTAAGCTACATCAATTATATACTAGCGAATTAAATAAGGTAGTATTAAGCTATGGAGATGATAAGAGAAAAATTAGATCAAATAATATAAACACTTATGCATGGTATCATTTTCGTATTAAGGAAACTAACCCTGAATACGAACTTGACATGTTGCTAGATGAGATTGCTAAAATGCAAGAAAATCTTAGTTAATTAGTTAAGAAAAAATATTGCATATAAAATCCTATTTATTAAGAAAAAATATTGTATTTGTATCCTATTTATTAAGAAAAATTGTTGTATATAAAATCTTGGTTAATAAGAAAAAATATTGTATATAAAATCTTATTTATTAAGAAAAATTATTGTAAATAAACTATTGAAAAAAGAATGGAAAATGTGAATGGTTTTTTTATTTCTTTATTGGCTTTACTTCGTTGGATCAAAAACATTTTGTTTTTGCTTATTTACAAATTTTTATTTTCCTGTCGCTTAAACATGCACAGTCTTGTTTTCAGGTCACTTAAACATGCACAGTCTTGTTTTCTTTGAGAGGTTCTGCACAAGAGAAATTGAATTTCACAATATGAAATTCCATTAGATATTTTCATAAAGAGAAATAATTTAGATACTCGGATAAATCCTCATATTTTTCACTACATACAAGTTTCTGTTATTTTATATTCGAACAGATGATTCCTAGTTTTCCTTTAGAAAAAAATAATACAAATAAAGAAATATTTTTATAATTCAATTTTATTTTATTTTATTATTTATACAATTTAATTTCGTTTTTATTTTATTATTTATACAATTCAATTTCATTTTTATTTAATTTATTTATAATGATGGAAACATTTCGTAATAGCCAATTATTAGATGTTCTAGTATATTTTTTCTTAAAAAATATATGGTACATCTGCAAGTATCAGGTCCCTCCTCACACTCAGGATGATACCAAGGACAGCTGGGGAAGTGTCCTTCAGTGTTGTCTTCATCTTCCATGACACCATATTCTTCATTCTCATCCAGCATATTTTGGAAACATTTTATCATCTCCCAATGATCAAAAAGCCTGAAGCTTTCAAAATCTGTTATAAATTGATTAAGAGTACGTCTAATTTGGCTCATTTTATTTGCTGATGAATGAATGATGATGAATGTTGGAAGGTTCCTTTAAGACTAATTTGTTCTGTAAATTTTTAAAATATCTATATGTTCTTTAAAATATCTATACTATCATCTCTATGTCATATTTCTTTTTAGCACTCTATCTCTCTCTAACCCTTTTCTCTCTATTCCATATTTCTTTTTTACTACTCTATCTCTCTCTAACCGTTTTCTTTCTATAACTATCTCTTTCTGTCTATCACTATCCCCCACTTATTCACTATTTCACCACAATTATTTTCGATTAGCCTTTTTGAAGTCATCATCGCTACTTTTAAGATCATTTCCAGTTAAACATTCAGAGTGACAAGAAGTATCTAAATAAAAAATAAAAAAATGGACTCCACAACAAATCTAATTGCAAAATTTAATGCTCTAAATAACAAAACTTTAATACACGTAAAGGAGCTTGATTCTTCAACGAAATATACTATTAGAAATGTGGTACGTGTAACAACTAAATATGGACCAACCCTAAAAGTTGAAATGAATAAACACATAATGTTCCTACCTAAGCGATATAATATTTTAACCGATGAGGATATCAAAGATCTCTCGAGTGGATCATATTGCCTAAGTAGAGAAGGTGAAGAAAATCTAATTGTCGAGAGTGAGCTGAGTGAATTTCTAATTCAAAATTCCCAATTTCCTGTTTGGCAATAATATATTAATTATGTATTTTAAATTATGAATAAAAAGACATTAAAGAGTTTTGTAAAATATAAATGTTTGTATTTTATTTAATATTTTCAGTTATTTCATAAAGAAATTTAAGACATAAATGACCACAGGTAAATGTATTAAAATTCTGATGCTGATTATAGTTGTATTTTATATTTGCACCAAGATATTTGACTACTTCCCAAGGAGGTTGTAAGTTTCCAAAGCTGTCGAAATATTCTTTTTCATTGTTGTTTTTATAGTATGCTACCAAATGTGTACCAGGTCCTGTTGATACATCTAAGTGATTATTCCACATTCAATTTTCTTTGTTCGTTTTGGTAGAGTATTCAACATGAAAACTCCTCTAAAATATGGAATTTTTATAGAGAAACGGTTTAAGTCCACATCAGATAGTGGTCTGTCTGTTGGGCAGCATCTTTAAGAGTTTTTTGATTCCTCTTTGTGAACTAAACCATAACCTTTTTTATATGGTTTTAAGTAAAGTCCTTTTCCAACTGCTATAGATTCCATCGCTTTATTATGTCTAGTTGCTTCATCAAGTTGATTTTTTGCATTCTTTGTTGCATTTACAGCTTTAGCTATGGCAGCACCTCCAGTTGTTAGACTACCAATTGCACCCAGAGCAGTTAAAATCGGTATTAGAGGTAAAAAACCACCGATTTTTGGAACACGTATTATACGTGGTACTACAATTTGAGACTTTCTTCCTTTTAATGATTTGTTGATAGTTTTTCGTGCAATTTTAATAGCTGAGTTAATATCTAATGGTTTTTCCTTCTTTAGTATTTTAGTTGCAGCTCTAATTGATGTTCTAAACAGTTTTTTATCATTTGGCGTGTTCTTTTTATCATTTTTCTTTTTCTCCGCACCCATACCAAATTTAGTTTTGGCTTTCATTGCGTTAGTAACCATATATGCAAATGATTTTTCTGCAAGACTACTGTCTTTTGATAAAACTCGATTCCAAGCTGAATTTTCAAGTATTTTATCAGCTTTATGTCTAGTACTTAAATCCTTATTTTTTGAATACGCAATATCGTGATTTTTACAAGCAGAGTCCAATAAATTAATACCCTTGTCACCTCGATTTAAACGTTTTTGTAGTTTTGTTCCAGGTCCACAGTACTGATACCCCGGAAGATGAAGCTCAACAGGTAGAGAGTTTATTATTTTATCTACTATACCTCCTCCAACGAAGGTGTTTTTATGACTAAACGTTTTCTGATATCGTATAACCATATTATCTAATTTTTTCTATAATAAGAGGTAACATTTATAAAATATATTTAGTTACAAAAATGCAGTTAGTGAAACAACATAAAAATATTTTAGTTCGTAATATTGACGATTCAGTCAACATCAGTTCAAAAATAAAGCATAGCCCCCTCTTACCAAATTCTATTCGTGCTCTAATAGTTGGACCATCAAATTGTGGAAAGACTAATGTTATGATTGGCTTACTAGAAAGTCCTAATGGACTCAAGTTTGAAAACATCTATTTATACTCAAAATCTCTATATCAACCCAAATATGAATACCTGAAGAAACTAATTTCATATATATAATGGGATATTATACATTTACAGATAATGAATCAGTTATTCCACCTGACGAAGCTAAAACTAATTCAATTATGATATTTGATGATGTTGCATGTGAAAAGCAGAATAATATACGTACATATTTTTGTATGGGGCGACATAGGGATGTCGATTCATTCTACTTGTGTCAAACTTATACTAGAATTCCCAAGCATTTAATAAGAGACAATGCCAATGTTATTATAATGTTTAAACAAGATGAGACAAATATGAAGCATGTTTATAGAGATCATGTTGGTGGCGATATGAGTTATGATAAGTTTCATGAAATTTGTCGAGAGTGTTGGAAGGATAAATATGGATTTTTGGTGATTAGCAAAGATAATGAATTAAATGATGGACGCTACAGAAAGCAATTTGACTATTTCATAACTATATAAACTACTCTTCATAAACATTTACTTTAGTTATTAATCTAACTTTAAGCTTGATACATCTATTTGCTATAACCTCATCTGATACCTGATAAGCTGATCTGAAAACCAGACTAGCTACCTAATAACCTGATTTGATACCTGAAAAGCTGATCTAAAAACCAGATCAGGTCCTGAAAAGCTGATCTGAAAACCAGACCAGGTCCTGAAAAGCTGATCTGAAAACCAGATCAGGTCCTAAAAAGCTGATCTGAAAACCAGATCAGGTCCTGAAAAGCTGATCTGAAAACCAGACCAGGTCCTGGAAAGCTGATCTGAAAACCAGACCAGGTCCTGAAAAGGTGATCTGAAAACCAGATCAGGTCCTGAAAAGCTGATCTGAAAACCAGACCAGGTCCTGAAAAGCTGATCTGAAAACCAGACCAGGTCCTGAAAAGCTGATCTGAAAACCAGACCAGGTCCTGAAAAGCTGATCTGAAAACCAGACCAGGTCCTAAAAAGCTGATCTAATAGCTGATACCTTTTATTTATTAAACATGGATGAGAAAATTTTAAAACAGTTGATGTTGACAAGAAATGTCTTGAAGAAAAAGCTTCGTAGTATAAAAACTGGTGAAATAGATACACGTGAACAACTAAGAGATACATTTAAACCTATAACAGAACCACTGAAAGAATTCATAAATAGTTCTAAAAAAATTAAAAGAATTCCCATTAAAGAAGAAAATAAAATGAAGACAGAATTTGAAAATAATACAAGTTTAAAGCCTGAAAAACCATCACTCAAGATAGAGACAAGTACACCAAAGAAACTAGCAGAAGGAACAATATTTGATAATACCATCTTATTTAATGAAACTAATACTAAAAATGATGATGACGATGAAGATGATTTTTACTCACAAACTTCCAATACAGAAGATACTTATACTGATTTATCAGTATTGGAAGGAAGAAATGAATTAGATACAAACTATGGTCCACATAAAGATTTTAATAATGAATGGAAATTTGGTGATAGTAAACTTACACTTAATGAAGATAAAATACATGTTGGTGGTCAAATATAGGCTCTAACACCAGGACTATTTTCTCTAATGTTTCATAAAATACCAAAAAATTATGATAAATTTGAACTCGAAATCTATAAAAAGATTTTAATTACTACTAATGCATATAGAAGAGACTATAAACCTGATGGTCAAATTAAGGGGACTAGAGAATATAAATATAAACATATTATTAAGAAATTTATTGACGAGAAAAACCAAAAGAATTTAAGTGAATCAACAGGATCTAAGCCAAAAGGTAGCTACTTAGGTGATGGAATGATGGAATTTAACATTCATAAGCCCAACTATATATACTGGGATGATCCAAATGAGCTAGTAGATCGACTTCGACTACTGCTCGCATCACAAGGTGCAGGTCATAATAATCACAATAACGAGATTATATCAATTATTGAAGAACTACGTGAAGCTAATATAATACATTAACTTTAATAAAGTATATAAAGCATGTCTGTTGATAAATTTGGACATTATTTAAACGATACTAGCAACATAGTTTCTTTGAAAAATGCACCTAAACTGCTGGGGTTCTTTGTGGATACGAACAACAACATTGATGTCCAAAACAAAAGGATCAAAAATGTTGCAAAAGCTGTGGAGGAAAACGATGTTATCAATAAATTGTTTCTGCAAACTCAAATCGAAAAACTAGAAGAGAAATTATTAGCATACTTTAAGAGAGACAGTACTATAATTCAAGAAAATATTCAAATACAAATTGAGGATCTACATCGCGAAACAAAATTAGATATAGAAGAAAATTATAAAATTGAAAAAGATATTCTAAAAATTAAAACATCCTTTGAAGAGCAAATTGAACAGCTTAATGAGAAAATTTATAGATTAGAAAATTACATGTTTGTATCAATAGCTGAAAGTGCTTCAACTAGATCACAACACTCTCCAAAAAATCTCTAAAAACAACTTAATGTCTTCAAAAAGAAATTTAGTAAACGAACTCCATAAGCAAGCACGAAAACATTTTGTGCGTCGCAGAGTTGTAATGAAAGGAATAGATGATCTTTGGCAAGCTGATTTAGTTGAAATGGGGAACTATTCTAAAGAAAATAGAAATTATCGATTTTTGCTGACTATAATTGACACATTCTCAAAATTTGCATGGGCAGTACCGCTAAAAACAAAAACTGCACTTGAAACAACCAACGCAATGGAAAATATTTTTGAATTGGGGCGAATACCAAAAAACATACAAACAGATGATGGTAAAGAATTTTTCAACAAAAACTTTGAAAAATTAATGCATAAATACAGCATTAATCACTACTCAACATATAGCATTATGAAAGCATCAATAGTAGAACGATTTAATAGAACACTGAAAGGAATGATGTGGAAAGAATATAGCTAAATTATGGTTCTTATAAGTGGATTGATATATACAAAGATTTACTTAATACCTACAATAGAAAAGTTCATCGTACCATTAAAATGCCTCCAATTAAAGTCAACTCAACAAATGAGGAAAAGCTGCTAAATACAGTATACAGTCATATGAAAATGTATAAAATGTCAAAATTTAATGTAGGAGATCATGTACGCATAAGCAAATATAAGCATACATTTGAAAAAGGTTATACTCCAAATTGGACTACAGAAATTTTCACAATTACAAGAGTTCAAAATACAAATCCTGCAACATACATATTAGAAGACTATCTTGGTAATCCTATTAAAGAAGGATTCTATACTGACGAACTTTCAAAAACCAGATTTCCAAATACATATCTAGTTGAAAAGGTGCTTAAAATTAAAGGGAAGGAGGTATATGTTAAATGGCTGGGATTTTCCAATCAACATAATTCATGGATAAGTAAAGATGAAATATTATAGATGGAAGAAAAACTAAATCAACAACAACATCATAGCAAAACAATAATAGCATTAATATTAAGAAACTAATGTTAATTTTAAAATAAGAAAATGAAATAAATATGTAAATTATGCTTATAAACCATACTGTCTACTAAACTTTATTTAATTGCAATCAGTCTGTTATAATGTCAATAGCACTTACTCTGAGCTCTAACTCATCAGAATTATCTGCTAGTTACTTTCCTCCTATTGAATTACATGGTACATATGAGTGTGCTCTGACTGATTTTCATTCATACAACAGTATTCCAAATGTAGACACCTACAACAATATGTTTCATATAGGAGAACATACAATAGAAATACCAATTGGATCTTACGAATTAAATGATATAGTTGATTTTATAGAAGATCAATACAAACTACTCTGTCCAGCAAATAAGATTTTTATTGAAGCCAATAACAATACAATGCAAGTTAAAGTTAATAGTTCCAAGGATACTGTATATTTTAATAAAGATAATACAATTGGAAAACTTTTAGGATTCAAAAGCAAAATCCTAACACCAAACAAATATTATTATTCAGATCTTCCAGTTAATATTTTTAAAGTAAATCTCTTGCGAGTTGAAAGTAGTATCGCTATTAACACATATATGAATAACTCCAAATCGCATACACTTCATGAATTTCCGATTAATGTGCCTCCAGGCTATAAAATAGATGAGGTTCCAAGAAATCTCATCTATTTACCTGTGAACACCAGAGAGATAAGTTCACTAGCGCTGCGCGTAGTTGATCAACACGGTGATTTAATTAATTTCCGAGAGGAAATTACAATACGAATACATTTAAGGCCAACTAAATAATGCTAATATACAACACAAATACATTGAAAAATATAGCAGCAAGAACAACATCAACATTAAAGCGACCAGTACAACAAAAAGCATTAACAACATCAAATAAAAATTTTCTAAAGTCCTTGAATTTTAAATTGAAGACAAAATGAGTTCAATAATAGATGTCTTAGATAAGCCCTTGTCTGATGAGAATATAATCAAAAAGGACTATCATACATATGTACCATACTTACAATCTTACAACAATAATGATGAAATTAGAATTTCAATACAAAATCAAGATTTGTACGTGCTACCCAGTGAAAGCTACATTTATGTAGAAGGTTTTGTTGCTGATGATAATAACTCTAAGTCTACTTCATCTTCAGACAACTTTATATTAAAAAACAACTTTGTGGCATATCTGTTTGATGAAATTCGCTATGAGCTCAATGGAATTGAAATTGATCATACAAGATATTTAGGAGCCACAAGCACCATAAAAAATTTGGTTTCTATGTCACCAACAGACAGCAACGTTATGCAAAATGCTGGATGGAACAAAATTGACGATGTCACTCTTGTAAATGGTTTTTTCAATTTCTATGTACCTCTAAAAATGCTTCTAGGATTCGCTGAAGACTACAACAAAGTTATACTAAATGGAAAACATGAATTGATACTCTTGCGCAATAAGAACGATGAAGATCTTGTACGCTCGAGTGTTTCTACTAAAAAAGCTAAACTTACAATTTCACTAATCTCATGGAGAATCCCACATGTACAATTATCCGACTTTAGCAAATTGAATATGATTAAAATTATTAACAATGGTGCTTCTATACCTATGGCATTTCGCAGTTGGGATTGTCATGTCAATCCACAATTAAATATGGGGACTAGCCATATTTGGAATGTTAAACTGGCTGCAAATAGAGAACGCCCTCGTTTTGTATTGATTGCTTTTCAACAAGAAAATAAGTTTGTTCATTGTGATTTGACTAATTTAAAAGTACATTTAAATTCAGTCTCATATCCATATGATGACCTTAACATAAAGTTCAAAAATGAACGATATGCAATTCTATATGACATGTATCTAAGATTTCAACAAAGCTACTATATGAAAGAATCTCAACCGCTTCTAACTGCACCAGAGTTTAAGACAAAAGCTCCTATTATTGTAGTAGATGTCAGTCATCAGAATGAATCACTCAATAATGGACCGATTGATATAAAAATAGAATTTGAAACAGCAACTAATATTGCAGCAAAAACATCAGCTTACTGTATTCTTATTCATGATCGTATAATAGAATATGTACCCATCAAAGGACAAGTTCGAAAAGTCTTATAAATTGAGTAATATGGAAAACAACATAATTTTCATAGACGTACAAGGTTTCAAAAGTAATTCAAATGATTTCATCGCAAAAGAAGTAGCAATTGTTTTCAACAATTACGAATATAACAATTTCATTATAAAACCCCCATTTGATATCAAATGCTTATCAATAGAAAAGCAAAGAGAAGCAAAGTGGCTAACAAAAAACTATCATCACCTAAGCTGGACTGCTGGATCAGTTTCATTTCAAAGCGTTTGCAATTTTATAAAAGCCAACGCAAGATGTTCTAAAATTTATGTAAAAGGTGAAGAAAAAAGACGCTGGCTGGAAAAAATTTTATGCCGAAAAATTTTTAACGTTGAGGATATAGGCTGCATCAACTTTAAACAAATGGAAATCAAGTATACCGAATATTTTTATTGTAATTATCATAAATTTGGTGTTTGCGCACTAAAAAATGCTATTTTACTAACAAAAGAAATGTCTTGCTTTAATTAAACTTTTTTACTTTTTAAAATATAAATGTATGTATTATTATAAAATTTTATAAAATTTTAAACAATAAATGTATAAAAAACAAAATAATATACAAGTGTTTTCTTATTTCAAATAAAAACTACATAAAGGAAAGAGAAGGAAGTGGGGACGAGGAGAAATTAACTTTTTTGCTTACTTGCAAATTCTTGGTTTTTGTTTCTCTGCTGCTGACTGTACTTAGTTTGTTGCTTTAAAATAATCGTAGACAAAGAAAATGATTACGTTGCAAAATATGTATTCTACAAAATATTCCACGCACAAGTACCCACTATCGCACATTCATACATGCACACATACATACATACATACACATACATACATACACATACATACATACACCTACATACATACCCACTATCGCACATTCATACATGCACACATACATACATACATACACATACATACATACACATACATACATACACCTACATACATACAAACATACATACATACACATACATACATACATACATACATACATACATACATACATACATACATACACATACATACACATACATACATACATACATACATATTTCTTAAACAAATACACAAAATATTAAATTACCAACGACAATAAAGCTGGACCCCCCCACACACAAGTATGGGTGTTCACATACATGTGAACACAAGTATGGGTGTTCACATACATGTGAACACAAGTATGGGTGTTCACATACATGTGAACACATAAATAAAATATTTAAATAAATTAATTTAATTTATTTAATTATTTTATTTATAAACAATTTATTCGAGTGAGGAAATCACACATACACATGATTCATATGAGAATCGTCTAATAGTCATCAAATCTATTTTCTATGATATTACTGATATAGTATTACGATAACAAATTTTTACAGTCTGGCAACACTGGCAATTTTCTCTTTGGTATTAGAAAATAATAATCATGTATTGCCGTCGGCATTTGAAAAAATTAATAATCATGTTTTGCCGTCGGCATTAGGAAAATCATGTATTGCCGTAGGCCTTAGGAAAATCATGTATTGCCGTAGGCCTTAGGAAAATCATGTATTGCCGTAGGCAATAGGAAAAATTATCATATATTGCCGTAGGCATTAGGAAAATATAATAATCATGAATTGCCGTAGGCATTAGGAAAAATATTAATGCATACCCGTAGGCATTAGGAAAAATTAATTTTTACAATTTCACACCCTTTAGTATTAGGAAAAATCATTGCATGATTTTCCCGTCGGCATATATACTTATGAAATATTAATCTTATGAAACCCCTTAATCCACCCCACAAACATACACACATACAAATTCCCACGGTCATAAAAAACTGGACTTATTGATCCACCCTCGTATGTATTAAACAAACAAAACCCCTTATGTAAACAAAAAATTCCTTATGTAAACAAAAAGTTGGACGGACTTATTGACCCACCCTCGTAGGGTATCAAATTTCACAAATTTCCAAGAATTTTAAAATTTGGGTAATAAAAATTTTAAAATTTTAATTGTCCCCGGAATGGGAATCCACAACTACTTATATATATATATCCATCGACTGAAAAAAATTTGTACAATCAACGAAAATGACATCAATATCATTAAGGCTTTCAAGCAGAAATTAACTCACTTTTTAAATGAAATAGTTATAACAAACTTAAATATTAATCATAAAATTGCAATATTCCTCTTTCCACCCACAAATAAACTTAAGCAATTCACAGATAAAAATCAGATAAAAGATGAATGTAAAATGTTATTGAAAAGCTATGTAGAAAATATAAATGAAGAGGATGCCGATATACCATCCACATCTAAATTGTCATATTTCAACTCAGAACTTCTCACAGACTTTTTACAAGAACCGACAGCATTCAATTCGGTTGATAAAACAGAACAAGAACTTCGCCCTTATGAGAATACGGATGTCACATTCCATGATGATTTCGATGTTTTGAAGTGGTGGAACTATCACAAAGCAGAGTTTCCATTTCTGTTCAAATTAAGTTGTAAAGTACTAGCCACTCCAGCAAGTAGTGCCGCGTCGGAACGAACATTCTCAATGGCGAGAAATGTAATTTCAGAAAAAAAATCTGCCATTGGGACGAATTCAGTTGCAGTAAACAAAATAATGTTCCTGCATTATAATATGAAAAAATCAAATATTTATGAAGAAGTTGAAAAAATTACCGATTAAATAACTGATTATTAACAAGCAGGGACCGAAAGTAATAATTATTATTGAATTTTTAAATAATAAAAACTTTTTTGTGAGCAGAATTAATAGTTATTTCCTGATATATAAATAAATTTCTTATTTCTACATTAACTGCCTGGCTCACGATGTCGACAAGAAATTTTCCTTCGACAATTTTTTATATAAATAATGTCCGTAATTTCTACAAGTAGATAACTATTGGTGCCTAGATGTCTATCGTGTAAGTTGAATTTTATAAGGCAAACTCGTCGGTAAAAACCTTAGGTAAATTACCTGTGTGTAGAAATTACGGGCATAAGCTAAAGAAAATTTATTGTCGACATCGTGAGCCAGGCAATTAATGTAGAAATAAGAAATTTATTTATATATCAGGAAATAACTATTAATTCTGCTCACAAAAAAAATTTGTATATACACATGTATGTACATTTCAGTCAGAACACTTATTTTATCACTTTTATTATATGGGTATCAAATTAAAGAAATTTTCTAGAAGAATGCAATGGACAAGTGCCGTATTCGTTTAAAGGGCGAACATCTATGTACATTCATCACTTTTATGATATGGGTATCAAATAAAAGGGAATTTCGAGAAGATAGCCAAAAATGAAATGGCAAAAAATAAATAAAAATTGAGTAGGAAAAGTTTTTCAATTTTCTATGATTGTAGTTTGGTAATTCTCCATAATATATGGAGAGTTCTGCTATAAGCAATGAGGTTTTGCTTAGCTTAGCTGAATGGAAAGGCTGTACGAATTATCGCCCCAAGTGCAAATCACCAGAACAAAAATGTGGAATTACCGAATAATTGTTGTAAAAAAATTAATCAACCTTTTTTGTCATTGCATTTTTGGTAATCTTTTCGAAAATTCCCTTCATTTGATACCCATATCATAAAATTGATAACTGTACATAGATGTTCGCCCTTTAGGCGAATACGTCCTTTTCCCCATTGCATTTTTCACAGAAAAAACTAATTTTCCATTTCAAACACAAAATTCTCTGAATCAAATATCAATTTTTTCAATTTAGGTCCTACAAAGAAATTTGTAAATTCAAATACAAAATTTTGTAATAATTTGTTTGAAAAATAAGTTAGTTGAGTAAAAAAAACAAGCCACGACGTTTTTCGGCTTCTTGTCCGAGTTCACACGTATACAACACGAGCATTTAAAGAAAACAACAACATCAGCACATGTCCACGTTGAGTCAATGAACAAGCAAGGAAAACACCAACACAAGCAAATGAAATTAAATGATACAGTTTTTTATATAAAACAAAATTGAAACAAATAATTTACTGGAACAGTAAAAATATTTACCGAAACTAAATTTTATTTCAAAACACACGTTTGTTTGAAATTTTTTGGGAATAATTTTTTCTGTGTTTGGCTATCTTTTTGAAAATCCCTTTCATTTGATACCGATATCATAAAAACGATCAAAAAAGTGATTCCAACCGTTTTGGTGTCCACCATATTGTTATCGTCAGCGGAATGTGCACAGGTTGATATAATCGTAGCAGCTATAAATACCTACATACATACATTTATGTATATGTATATCAGGGCGGGTCGATTTGTATGGAGGCAAAAAATCGCTGAAATTACAAGGAAAATCGTATTCTAGGGATCAAAATAAGAAACTTTGCCGAGGGAACCATACCTCTAAAATGTATTTTTATGTCCCGACTTTTGATCCTAAGTGTCAAATTTTCTTGAAGGGTAAAATTTTTAAAAATCTCACTTTGACCCAATTAGAGTTCCTCAATCCTGGTGGTGTGCCACTGGCATAGGTGGGTCGGCCCTCCAAAATTAGTGGTGTTCGGTCATACATTTTGACTCGATTGAGGAACTCTAAAAGTCCGGACATCAAAATACATTTTAGAGGTATGGTTCCCTCGGCAAAGTTTCTTGTTTTGATCCCTAGAATACGATTTTCCTTGTAATTTGTGCGGTTTTTAAATCGACACGCCCTAATGTACATACATGTATATATACAAATTTATTTCATACATTTAATGTAGAAATAAGAGGTTAATTTTTATTTCTGCTCGAACAAATACAAATCGGGAAATAGCTTTTATTTCTGCTCGAAACAAAATTAAAATCTGATTAAAAACATATTTCTGCCCAAAAAAATAAAAATCAGTTTCTGATTTTCAATTTTTGATTTTTATTTTTGCTCGAAAAAATAAATATCAGAAAATAACAATTATTTGTGCTGAAAAAAAAATTAACTAGTATCTTTTGACTTTTATTACAAAATGCATAACAGTTACGGTCCGTGTCAACAAATATATGCGCTACTTATACCTAATTTTTTATGAAAAGTCTATATTTGTTTTAAAAACATACATATGTACATACATATTTTTATTTTATTTTTAACTTTAAGTATCTACTTTTATCAAATTTTCTTATATAATCTTTCGAACTTTTTTTAATTGAACTATGTTTTGGATATTTTTTAGTTCGATATTTCGTATTTTAGTATTAATTTTTAGTTCTATATTTCGTTAACCTTCGGCTAACTTCTTCAGGATATTTATTATTTTTTATTTTTTTGATATTGAATTTTTTCTTTTAAATAATATTTCTTAATTTTTGTTTTTCGATGTTTAATTTTTTCTTTAAAACAAATACCCTGAAGAAATTAACCGAAACGTCAATTGTAATGTAGAATGTGCCAATTGTAATTCAGAAAAAGAAAAAATTTTATTTAAATATGAATTTATTTTAGTTTTAATACAGCAAAAAAAATCCTTAAACTTTTTTCCTCCCACTTGCTTCTTTTCCAATGATTACTGTTGTGCAGATAGGACAAGGTCTATCTACAACAGTGGTGTATGTTCGTATATAGTTTTTAGTCATACAATTTTTATGAAGTATTTCATAATATATATTATTTTCTGAATTACAATTGATAAATTAAAATTACATCTGACACTTTCTAAATTTCAAATTGACAAATTTAAATTATTATTAACGCTTTCTAAATTACAACTGTAAAATGTGCAGAAATAAGGATTACGTAGTAAATATATACATATGTTTTTCATGGTTTGCGTATTTCGACTTTCACTAGGACATTTTGGTCCTGTTTGGCGTATTTCGACTTCGAGTACGACATTTTGGTTTTAGATTAAACAAAACATGTGATGTTCCTTATTCTATTAAATATGGCAACCAAGATAAGGAGGATTATCATATTATCTTTTGTTAAATACTTATATGAATAAATATATCTAGAAAATATATATAGAAAAATATATCTGCTTTTTTAATTAAAATTAATTCTTATCGATATGCGTGAATACTGCTCCACGACCTGCTGAAGTGTTTTATTTTTAATTTGCATTTCACTTTTTGGTAATTAGTACGATGTATGTAATTTACTTCGTAAATAATATACAAACTTGTATATTATTATACATATCGATGGATTAATATAAGAAAGGCGGAACTCGAATTTTCGATATTTTATAGGAGAAGCAAAAAACTGAAGAAAAACGAAAGCATTTCGAAAAACATTGAGATACAACCTTTTTATATTAAGCCATCGATATGAATGTTGTATGCAGAATTGCTGTAAGCATTTACTATTTCACAATAACCAAAGAAAATTTAGTTTTGTACAATTTCATTTATAACAAAAACAATTAAAATTTTAAATACAACCAAAATTAAAATTTGGTTGTTATTTCAAATGTAAATGATCTGTGTTAATTGCGAACTTAAGATATTTACGGCCTAACTCATAAAAAATATGTCAGTTTTATAAAAGGATTGTAAATAAAATTTCCGTTGAAAATTTAGATTATTAACCTCTTATAAAACAGAATTTTTTTTTTTATGAATTAGGCAGTTGATATAAAAATTAAATATTAAATTGATTTTATTTTACATAGGCCCAATTCATACGAGGATTTAAAAATCTTGTTTTATTTAAAATTCTCTTTAAAAGTTGCTTCCAAAAACATTGTTCATTCATACGATGATTTTTTCCATGTTTCTAGGTTTGATTTTTTTTGCCTTCAAAAATGGTATCAGTGTTGCCAGTAGATTTTAAAAAATCCATTTCCCCTACATGTTAAAAAAATTTTCCCATACGAAAATCTACAAATTTCATTAATTTTAATTTAAAAAAAGATTAATTAAAAACATTTAAGTCCTCATTTTGACACACATATGTAGTTCTTGTGTATTAAATTATTTAAAGTGACTACTTCTGCGTTCGAAATTAATGCATACTTCTCTACAGATTTTCAGAAATTATCTTATATATAATACAAATTTAACATAAAGCTGCATTTGAGATTTCTCCATTAATGGAGTTTATTAAGATTTAAGATAGATAGATGCAAGTGTAATTTCTTTAATTATTCAATCATTGTTTAATTGATGCCCATATTCTATTTCCTGAGGTGCCTGCTATTAGATAAAAGTCTGTGTAATTTCGAGCAAAAACAAATTTTGAAACGGTTTCCCAGCAAAAAAGTTTGCTTACTAGAATGCAAAAAAGTATATGTACTCTTCAGTCGTAAGTACATGCAATTTGTCTGAATAACCCATTATTTTTTTTTGAGAAGTTCAAAAAGTATGCCTACAAATATCCAAAAGTTAATAGATTACTGATTGCCTAAAAGTATTCAAAATTTAATGGGTTATTTTGTGGATTACTTTTTGCCTAAAATTTTTCAAAAATAATTTTTTGCTAATAAAAATAAATAGAATTTTGCTAAAAATTTTTCTCTATATAAACTTCATTGTTAACTGGAAAGTACTACAATAAGTACTTTCACGTAATGATATAAATAAGTTCCACTCATTACTTTGTAAGCCATTAAAAGTGTGCTACCCATTACAAAATCTTGAAAAATGTTTGCTGGGTTATGAGCAAAAATATATTTTAATTATAATTCTTTTTTTATTTATATACCAAAAATGCAATCTGAGTATAAAAAATACCTACGTTTTGTCAAAGTATTATTAATACTTATAAATAAAGAAACGTTTTGGCTAAAATAAAATATTTGTCCGATATTCCCTATAGTCCTATATTAGCGACAAAATAACCTACAGGTAACACTGTTTTCTATTATAAAAAGCTGTTGAAGCATTGAATGAAAAAATAAAATAAAGCAACATACCAAAAATTAAAATATGTGTAAAGAAAATTTGAAAAAAAAACTCGGAAAACGGAAAATGTGATTTTTTTCTACCCCCTTTGCTTTTATATACCGTTCGCCAACAAACTACAAAAATCGTGTTTCAAAAAATCATTGAAAAATCAACGTGTGAATTAGCCCATAGGTATAAAATAAAAAGTCATTATTTTAAACGCATCGCATTTTTTAATAGTTGAATGCCTATACACGTACACACGAATGTAAATGCCATCACCAGCATTATTATTTTCATTTCAACCTTTCTGTATATTGAACTAAAATACTTGAAGTACCACATGAAGTGAACATAATTTTTGAGGTACTTCTTTTTGGTAGCCTACATTTTTCTATGTTAATTTTTTTCGGTACTTACTCGTATTTAATCTACGGCTACTGCTTGTTGGTATTTGCCAAACAAACAATCTCTTCACTTCACTGCTTGTGCTCTGAGAGGGAGAACAAATATGTACTATACTCGACAGCGAGTTTCACATATGAACAAAAATGTTACTCGTTGCAGACGTTTAGTAGATGTCTGCCTTATATACGAAACTTTATTGCAAATGGAATATGTGAATTGGTTTGATTCATTGCATTTCAATTTGCTCATGTGTTTTGTAATGAAGGTTTCAAAATTAGCATCTTCTATATATATATATACAACAGTCTTACCATTGTCGTTTGTTCTTTACTAACTATGCACATGTTTGTTAATTTGCTTATTTTTGTTCTACTTAAGACAAACTTTTTTGGTTTGTTACTATTAAGTATATTTTTATTTAATTTTTGCCACAAGCCAATGACTATTAATTTTAGTTAATTTAATTATTATTTTTCGAACTGTATTTGTTTCTATATTCTTATGAATAGAATAGGCTACTGTTCTTAACGCTTTTTAAGCCAAATTACATGTGATAATTATTAATGAACAAATAACATCAAAGTTAGTTAGTGGAAAATTCTTATTTGTGTGTTTTTATAAAGCCACCAGACTATTACAAAATAATAATTAGTGGATTTAAAAAAAATTAAAAATTCCTGACTGTTATGAATTAAAAAGCACTAAATCTAATGCGAAAAGCACTAAATTGGCACGCTGCACACGAAGCACGAATGCGTAGTGTAAACAGCAAGATTCACAAACATGATTCTGAGAGCGAAGCAGGTGATTTAACTCGTCGTCTAAACATAGCATAAAAAGAGATTTGATTTCTGTTTTTTTAATTGCATGTATCATTTAATTATGGTTATGTATACATAGTATATGTAAGTATGTATGTATACTATGTGGCTGTGTTTTAATGGATTTTTTATGACGTTTAGATAATGTTCTTTGAATCGTAATAAAACTACTTACATCTAGAATGCAGACGATTATGTCATCCGTTTGGTATAATCTAGTTTATTTAATAAACCGAAACCAATAAGGAGTTGTGATATTTTATTTATTACAAGTATATGGTTTTATCAAATTTTCAGAAAATTTCTTTATATTATCCGGCCCACGTACTTCTTTTTCTAAAAGCGGAAGTTTAGTTATATGAAAATCTTCATATAAATCAGCGATTTGGTCCAAGTACTTCTCTTGGATCTAAAATAAAGATCATTGAAATACATGTTTTGCAACAAAGATTTATATATGATTCGTGTTACGTAAATAAAAATCTTAGTTTACCTTGTACCTAGAAGCGCACATTCCGCAAGGCTTTTGACCCTTTTGCATAAATAGTAATTGATTTACAATTATATTATGGGTATCGATGCGACATTTGGTCAATTCCTGCACTAAACGCTCGGTTTCATACAATGACAAAAACTCAGCAATACAAACACAAACAAATGTAGTTTCATCCTGTAAATTAATTTTAAGCTATTTCTTGTTGAAAGCAGATTATCTTCTTTACTTACTGGATCGCGAAATTGTTCATTAACTTGTCGAATGATTTTTAACATTTCGTCAAGTTTTTGTGTCAAGGAGTCTGCATTAACGGGCATGCCAACAAGATTTCCAAATTGTGTAATAAAAGGAGTAATTTTAAGTTTAAGGCGTAATAATTTTCCAAGACCTTTTTCAACAACTTGAGGGAATGATAACAGACGAAGTGTATGTCCTGTAGGCGCCGTGTCAAAAATTACAACGGAAAAATTCATTGATTTTACAAGCCTGCAAAATATATTTGAAAAATAAGTAATATGAAATACCTCAATCAAAAATACTGGAAACATAAACCTACTTCATAACTTCGGCGTAGCTCATTGCCTCATCTATTCCTGGTAAGGCTCCCACAACTTCATGTAAAACTCCTTTACTTAATCGCAATGCTTCATTGTCACCCTCGAAGTATTCGTCAGGAAGTTCGTTAAGTCCAGCATTAGGATCAATTTCCATAGCAAATAAATTCGCAAACCCAGTAACCTGAAAAGTAATTATATAAATTGATGGTTATTCGGGAAAACGGGTCGAAGTGAAACTTTACATTAAAACAAAAACAAAGTTTAAAAAATTGTTTTTGTTTCCCATAGAATTCTAAAATAAAATAAACGTGAGAATTTCAATACGTTGCTCTCTTTTTTAAAAACGGTAAATTTTGTATGATAAACAAATACAAATTTTTAACATTTTTGAAGTTTTGTTTTTGTCTTACATGCCACTGGCATAGGTGGGTCGGCCCTCCAAAATTAGTGGGGGTCGGTCATACATTTTAACTCGATTGAGGAACTCTAAATGCGTCACAGTAGGATTTTTCAAAATTTGACACTTCGGATTAAAAGTCGGGACATCAAAATACATTTTAGAGGTATGGTTCCTTCAGCAGTTTCTTATTTTGATCCCTAAAAATAAGATTTTCCTTGTAATTGGAGCGATTTTTAAATCGAATCGCCCTAATATATATGTATACGTATTTATGTATATGTACATGTGCATATTTATATTAATACTAGCGGAGCCGGCGAACTTCGCCTCGCCCCAATTTTAAGCCTTCAGACAAACTTTAGAGTAATAATACGACACAAATATTTAAATTTTCATTGTGATTTATTTGAATAAGTAGAGAGCGATTTGATGAACAATATTTTTCGATTTGTTTTCCGGTTTAAAAACAAATAACGAAGACGGTTTCTCAACACGCGAACATGCAACGTACAGCTGACCGTGCGAAAAACAGGGAAATTCGAGATTAATCCCACAGACTTCTAGTGATTGGTCTTGCGATTTATTGATTGTCATCGTAAATGCCAATCGAACGGGGAAATGAATCCGTTTGAATTGGAATGGAAGGTCAGTTGGAATAATGGGAATTCGTGCGATAAGGACTTCCTCTCCTTTGAATTTGCCCTTGATGATTGTCGCCTGAATCACATTGTTCATTAGCTTTTTGACGGACAACCGCGTACCGTTGCACAATTTTGGAGGATTGAGATTCCGCAATATGATTATGATCGATCCCACCTTCAGCTGTAAGTTATGCGGCGGAGTTCCTGGTACATCAAGCGAGTTCAAAAATTCCTTCGGGTAGTTGGTCGCTTCACTTTAGTAGGTCACGCAGTCAACAGATTTGTACGTATGAAGTTGTCCTGCGATTTGACTTTGAGTTTAAGGTATCGACGTCCTTAGTCTTCGCTGCTAGTATTGCTCGTTCACCAAACCAATCAAGTTTTTCGAAATTTTGTGCAATGCCAGGGAATACTTTGCTGATTAGTTCCTGCTTGGATGATGTGAATTCACAAAAATTTTCAGGGAACGATATCAATTCAGTCGAAACATCAACAGAATTTGGCTGTTGCCAAGCTCCAGCAGTTGTCTCGAGAATTCAGCAGCCGATGGGTCATTCTGCAACGCGACTCTCATGTTTGTGGTCAATTGCAACTTCTGGACATGCCGCCACAAAGACTACGATTTCAGGCACGCGTTAAGTTCAGCCGCAGCAGAAGATTTGGAGAGCACTATCAAAGCCCCACCAATCGTCTTAAATCACCTCGTAAATCCTTCGTTGTTCGGTCAACTGCCTCCAAAGCTCGTATATGTGCCATCGTGCTTTCATCCCAAATGATGATTTTTCATTCGCGCATCAATTTTCCTGTCGGCGAATTCTTGGTTATTGGGCACGTTGGCTTGTCAACTGTGAGAAGATTCATCGGCAGCTGCAAAGCGGAATGTGCAGTTCGACCGCCTTCCAACAACATGGCAGCAGTTCCAGAATTTGTGATCTTGACCGAATTGTTGCCAGAATGGACGAAATGACGAATGTCTTGCCTCCCACCGGGAGCATCGAAAAATTAAATGCCGCCCGTTCCATCGTCAACAACCTTCGTCAGCGAATCGTGCACGTTCTTCTGCTCGGCATATAATCGAGCTGAAAACGTTTTTATCACAATGTTTTCCACAATTATCATCAAATATTGTGATGAAAAACAGGCCCAATAAATAAAAAAACTTAGGGAAATAAAAAATTAAGTTTTTTCACATTTTTCCGCAATCTTCCGTGCTTTACGCTAAGAATTTTCTATTTTTTCATTAAGGAATAATTCCACACAAAATTCTATACAAAAAATCTATTTTCGATTTTTTTGATAAATATTGCACTGAATTTTCAATTGATTGTAATACTTTTACGTGAATGCATTTTTTACGACTATCCGGAATCAGTTTAACAATACACAAAACTCGTATAAATTGCAGCAAGAAAAATAGCACATTTACTGAAGAAAATTACAATGCCAAAATGCCACCTGTCAGATTGCGCAAAGTCTAAGTCAACGTATAACGCCATCTATCGGATTTTGGCTGAGAAATTTCTATTTTTTCATTTAGAAAGGCATTAAGGAATAATTGCACACAAAATTTTATACAAAAAATCCGCAATTTTCCATGTTTTACACCAAGAACTTTCTATTTTTCATTTGGAAAGCCATTACGGAATAATTTCACACAAAATTTCATACAAAAACTCGATTTTCGATTTTTCAAATTTTCCTACTTTTTCGGAGGGATTTTCCAAAATTTTCTTCCGTAAAAACCTTAATCCTCAAAAATACGAACAACTGACATAAAATTTTACAGTAATCGGCCCCAGCCGTTCTCATTTTATGAATTACTGTACATTTTTTACACCATTTTTATATATCTAGATATAATTATACTCCTCGTTTAAGGAAAAAGGAGTTTCATGTTTTGTCTGTGGCCATAAAACTGTTTTAATAAGACAATTTGATTTTTTAAGCGTTTCATGGTACAGTATGTAATATTCTGAACAACACAAGTCTTTTCTTTTTAGACCGTATTTTATATAAATTTAACAATTTGATGTATTGTGTGACGACCAAAGTCACTAGTTCGCTTTGGCCCACAACTTCTAGATAAGTGGTTGGTTTATCTTATTATTTTTATTATTCATTTTCTAAAAATTGTTAACCATAATTTTTAATATTATATTATTATTATTATTATCATGACATGTCTACTATTATACATAAGTGTATGAAAGTAAAATTTTGAATCTTTGTTTAAAATTAACGGAAATGTTAGAACAACATACAGGTATATTGCACAAATACACAACGCTGAGTATACTACCATGCATGATAAATATGCGATCGTCATCATATGGTAAAGCATATGGAGCAGTGTTGTATTTTGAGTTTTTTGATTTAGGGCCAAATTAACGATTTAAAAGGGCCAAAATACCTTTGATAGGGCCAAAAAAGTTTTTTAATGTACTTGACTATAATATTTTAATTTAAATAGCCGTCACACAAAATGTCCCGAATTAGTAAAGAATTCGTAAGGACTGGTCGACAAAATCTTCCGATTTCGGAACCGAAATATTACCGAAATCGTAACAATTTTTGTATGAAATGGTTGACACGACTTCTTAACGATATGTCGGTACGAATTCGTTACGATAAGTCGGTACGAATTCGTAACGACATGTAGGTACGATTTCTTTTTGCTTTTATAGCAGAGTACCGGTTCACCGTTATGTTGCTGCTATTGTCGAAATAATTTGCACATACTCACACTTTTTAATATTTGCTACAATCCTGTTTTATCAACATATACACATATTTATTAAAAAAAATTTTTCACAGACTTTTACTTATGTACTCAAAAATCAAAGTTTTAATGTTTAAAAAAAATTGTTCAGAAAAACTACCGAAATTTCTTAACGAGTTCGGTACGAAAAGTCTGAGTTCAGACAAACTACCCAAGTGTCTTAACGAATTCGGTACGACAAGTCTGACTTCAGAAAAAGTCGAAACATTTTGTTTGGGGGGTAAAAACAAAAGTATGTATTAATAATATAATACATGTGATTTATTTTGTTTAGATTAAAAACAGAAATTAGCGACATACATAAATCCAAATTTCTTAAAGTATTTTTTTGTTAAATTATAGTAACTACATATTACATATATGTATGTACATATGTATGTTGCTTAAAAAATTAAACTTTAGTTTAAAAACATTCTAAATGTAATTCTAATTTTATTATACATAATCTCTAAATTAATAGTTCAATAGTTCCTCAATTTACTCCTGTTTATAAGCATTTTTTGTGTTAAGTTTGAAAATATCTTCATCATAACAATTATTGGAATTAGATTTAATTAAATCTTTTATTTTTTATGTCCTGATTGACGATATCGAAAGAAAACTCTCGACTAAAAATTTATATTGAAAAAAGAGAATTTTCATATTTTATTGTTGATTTCAATATAAATTTTTAGCCGAAAAAAACATACTTTCCACACATGCTGAGGAATGGGGATAAAAAGAGTTGCTTGAATAATTCTGTATACATTTGTATGCAAAGGCTTACCTAAACGATTTTTAATGGTAGAAATCATTTTGCAAAATTTACTTCTACTTAAATCTCTGAGGTTTTTAAATTCTGGAACTTGCGATACTGCCCTATGTTCGTTATTTACTTGTTCTGTTTCTTTTTGAAACAGTTAAGTTAAGAACTCTATGTTCCACTAATTTTATTAAAGTAACAGAATCGCAAAAACGAAAATTGTAAATTAATATATAGAAAATGTGTGATAACTTCTAATCGACTATACCGATTTTCTTCAAGTATAGACTAGGAGATACGATAACGTCACTTTTTAAACCAAATTAAAATCAGTCAAGCTACGGCTTCAAAAACTTACAGATTCAACAGAATATATATAAAAAAGATGTGGTATTTTCTAAACGGCTGGACTAAATCAAAATCTGGTATGTAAGTGGACTCGTACATACAAACAGACACACACTACAAACTTATAACACCGTATTTATATACATTTACAAACATCTTTTAATATGTCATTGATTTCTTTTAAAAAATCATTTAAACACCCCATATAATCCCACTTTTTACTCGTAGCTTGCAGACGATTCTTTTTTTACTTTTAATAAAAGAAAAAGTAGAAAAGTTTGTTTCGCAAATTGTTAATGTTGCTGATATAGTTAAAATAGCATTAAAATCATACACAGTTTGTGTAATCCTTTCTTTGATGTTTCCAAATAATTTAAATCAATTTCTTATTCATAAAATTTTTTAGATCTGTTAATAAAAAATTATCAGTTACTTCAGAAATTTCATCTAATAGTGTTTTCACAGACTACTTTGTTGTGTGACGTGTGTTTGTTGTTGTATTTTTTCTGCTTTTTATAACACTTATTTGACAAACTGTACAACTGTTTTTGTTTGTATGAAAAACTAAGAAACTTTACAGTGCGCTCTAAAATGGAAATTATTTTATATTTTGTAAATTAATATTTTAAAATTATGGAACTAGTAATACAAAGTGAAGAAGTGCTTGGAAATAAAGTTATTGTATATAAAAAATGCACAAATAAATCGCAAAATACAACTTTTTTAGTGGTGGATCGATATGTCATATCGTTTATTTTCACTTTCCAGAGGTCAATGAAAATTCTTTTGTTGTTTTCCTTCCAAAGAACTCTTATTTTTCCATAATTTTTTACTTATTGTTGCTGCTGCATCCATTTTTAAGTTGAAAATCTTTCAAGCGACATCTGTTGCTATTCACTGGCATAAACATTATCAGCTGCTACCGGTCATTTTAACTTGGCAGCACTGAATTTACCACAGCGAAAACAGGGTTTCTTTTCATAAAACCAAAATAAAACCAATTCAGAAATGGTTTTAAGTTGGATTTAACAAAAACAATTTGTATGGTAAAACCAGGTTTTAACAGTTGGTTTTGACATTAAAACCAACTTTTATTAAAACCAAGTCAGTAGTTGTGGATTCCCACTCCGGGCGCCGATTAAAATTGTGAAATTTGAGTAATTAAAATTTGAAATTTGAGAATTTCAGTGTAAAATTTTAAAATTTGGGTAATTAAAATTTTAAAATTCTTGGAAATTTGTGAAATTTGATACCTTGCGTTTTCGGCGGCACGCTTTGATGTTTTTTTGTTTACATAAGGAGTTTTGTTTACATTAACTTTGTGTGAACGGGTGATTTTTTTTGGGGTGGCATTAATTGTGTGAATAGGTGATTTTTGTGGGGTGGATTAAGGGGTTTCATAAGATTAAGATTTCATAAGTATATATGCCGACGGGAAAATCATAAATATGATTTTTCCTTATACTAATGGGTGTGAAATTGTGAAAATTAATTTTTCCTAATGCCTACGGTAATATATGAATATTTTTGCTAATGCCTACGGCAATATATGAATATTTTTCCTAATGCCTACGGCAATATATGATAATTTTTCCTAATGCCTACGGCAATATATGAATATTTTTCCTAATGCCTACGGCAATATATGAATATTTTTCCTAATGCCTACGGCAATATATGAATATTTTTCCTAATGCCTACGGCAATGCATGAATATTTTTCCTAGTGCCGACGGCAATGCATGAATATTATTTTTTTCAAATGCCGACGGCAAAACATGATTATTATTTTTATCAAATGCCGACGGGAAAATGATTTGTCATAATTCCGACGGGAAAAACATAAAAGTTATTTCTAATGCTAATACAGGAGTTTAAGGCTGACCGTGATTTGGGGTGGGTGGGGTTGTTGTCGTAATACATAACCGAGGGACTTTTTGGATTTGTCTGTCTGTCTGTTGTGCGAGGCTGTGATTGGCCGGGAGAGCGTGGTGTAGTTGAGGTAGATGGATTGAGTGTATGAGGGTGTGATTGACAGGGTGCGGGGTGTAGTTGAGGTAGATCGACTGCGTGTATGAAGGTGTTGCTAGTCTGTGGGAATTCAAGGCTTATAGTTATTTGGGGTAGGTGAGGGTGTTGTTGTACGAGTAACATGTATCCATAGGAATTTGTGGATGTGTCTGTCCGGAGGAATTTAAGCGAGGCTGTTATTGGGAGGGGGTGTGGTTGAGGTTGATCGACTGCTTGTATGTATGTCTATATGTTTGTAGGAGCTTAAGGCTGATCGTGATTTAAGAGAGGTGAGGATGTTGTTGTAATATTTATACGTAGGAATCTGTATGTATGTATGTCTGTGAAAATTTAAGGCTGATCATGATTTAGGGTAGGTGAGGTTGGTGTAGTAATATGTCTGTGTGTATGTACATATGTTTGTAGGAGTTTAATGCTATTAGTGATTTGAGGATAGGTGAGGGTGTTGTCGTACGAGTGATATGTATGCGTGGGAATCTGTATGCATGTTCGTAGGAGTTTAAGGCTGATCGTGATTTGTGTTGTTGTCAGTGTTGTTTGTAGGAATGACCGTGAGAATTTTTGTATGTATATCTGTAGGAATTTAAGGTTGGCCGTGTTTTGTGAGGGGTGGTGTGTTGTTAAAATAATTTGAATTTTTCTTAGATGAAATCTGGTACATGTGTGTGTGTGTGCGTATGATTTTCTCACGCTAGTAGTTTTATGTACGTAGAAATAAATTGTATTCAATATCGAGATTTGGTTCTATAAAATGTTTTCATATATCTGATACATATATATATATAAGTATATTTTCATACTAATTGTCCAGCTTTAAAGTCTGCCTGTGAGAAATTTGTTTATATTACAGATTTTGTTTATTTAACTACGTCCGGCTTCTTTCGCTGAACTTCTTTTCATACGATCATGGGGATTTATAGTTTCTCTGTCCATAATTAGGTCGTTTAGCTTGGGCATGTGCTCTGACTGAATGGTTTGCGTTGTTCATATATTTTTATGATGTAGATATGTAAGTGTGATTGTCAAGATCTAATAAATACTTGAGTATTGATAAGAAATTTGATATTATGTGTACATACATATCTACAAATTGATTTTATGTATGTATGCGGTCTTTTGTTGATGTTGTAAATATTCGCCGGGTCTTTTATGTATAGATGTCAAATATCTTCACAGTTTTTTTATTTTGTTATTTGAAATTAAAAAACGTTGATTTAATTTTTATCTGTATTTACTTCAAAGTTTGTGAGGATTTTCTGTTTTAAGTAAAACTGAATTCCTTAAGATACATACTTTAGACTAATAGTAACTATAATAGAAATATTTCCTATAAAGTTGATGCAGCTCATTCGTAGAAATATTTTGATATAAATTTTTTCCAGCCGTAGGCTTTTTCCATCACCTTTTACATTTATTTTAGAACATCTTGCATTGCCTTTTATACATTTATAAACATTTTTAAATGAAACTGATCCAGCAGTCCAGCTTATGTAACGATAGTTTTTTTGTTAGTCAGCTTGCTTCTTTTTTTTATTTTATTTTTTTTTTTGCTGATAAACATTTAAAATCAAAAGGGAGTTTTATATTGAAATTATTATATTCTTAATTGTTGAAAACAATCGCTTCTTCTTTTCCGAAGAAATTATTTGAATTACTTTTGAAACCTTACACGACTATACAAATTATGTTATTTTTCATATTGCTTAATTTATAAGACTTTTAGAATTTGACCTTTGATAATGAATAAGAATACAGTAAGCTGATTTCTTTGCTTACTATTTCAAATTAAAATTTTATTCAATTGTCCCGCTATTGAATAAAAGGAGCTTTTATCTTAAACTCTGGTACAGGTAGAAACGCTTGAGATTCTTTCATATAATACCATTGCTGAAATCTTACGATACATATAATAACTACCTATGTAGAATTTCATTACGTTTATTTATAAATTTTATTTTAAGATCATCATCATATGGATATGAGACTGAACTTAAATGTACTTTTAAATTAGTTAATTTATATTGAAAAATTTTATTTTCTTTTTGACTAGCGATCAACAGAAAACGAAGTCGTTTTCTTACAATGTGGGTCTAACCTCTCTACTGGTCCTCTAGTATACAAAATGACTTTGTATGTCAGCATTTCTGTCTCCTCTTTGTTGGCGTTAGGGATAATTAAATTTTAAACTTTTTATTCTTCAAATTGTGTTACTTCATACTGATAATATGTTTAAGTACATTAATAATGTACGAGTATATGTTTATTTTATGACGGGTGAGCGCCTATGGCTTTTATTTGATGTTCTGGATGAAGTGATGTTTTTTCTCATTTTCTTAAAGTTTAGCGTATTGCGTATATATTTCTAATATATTTAAGTGAGCTTTTTGTATCTGTCAGACAGAGTGAACGTATCAGTTGGTCAGTCAGTCTCTCTTTTTATTTTATTAATTTTTTCTTCTAATGTGTCACTACTATTTTTTCAGATTTTACTACTTGAAATAGAAAATATTTATATAATTTTAAAAGTATTAATATATACATACATATAGGTAAATAACTGTATGTACGTAGAAATTAGTTCATATACAAAGAAATACATCTTTAATAATCAACTATCTAGAAAATCGATCTAAAATAACACATTTACCTCCATCATCAATTCACCATCAGTGTTTTCATAAAGTGTTAGAAATATTGGAATATCTATGTTTGGGAGAATTTTTACTTCAAGTGTTTCTATATAATCATTTCTCACTTAGAAAAGGTCCTCATCACCATCAAACAATTCATTCATGAGTGGAGTTGATCCAGATACAATTGCTGTCTACAAATTAATGATTAGAAAATAGCTTACTCATCACCTTCTAACAAGTTTAATATTTTGCTAGCATGCATGCTTTAGCATGCTTCTATCGATAGTGACGCGAGAGTCCGACATTTAGTGCTGTTTTAATTAAAAATCTATAATATTAGAGTTACGAATTCACTCTTTTGAATTTTTAACAAAGTAGATACATATCTATTTCATTTGCCACAAAGTCTTAAAATTTCTTTCCTTATAAAAGTATGACGTGAGGAATTTTTTTAAATTATACATGCTTCGGCATGCTTCCAATATTTTTTTCGGTAAATTTATTTCATATTCATACAGATACAGATACAAAGTAAGATCTGTTTACATTCAATTTTACAATTTATGCATGCTTCAGCATGATTCTAGTTGAAGTCTGTATTTATTTAGTAAGTTTGTTTGATACCCATTCATACACATGTACATTGTTAAAGATTGGATATCAAAGTACAATTTCCTTAGTTTATCTAGAAATGAACAGAGTGAATATCTATTATAATAACCATATTCACATTTTAAAATTTTGTGTGCTAGAGCTTTCGAAATGGAAAATGTACACCTTTTACTATAAAAAGTGATATGATGTGTTTCTGAATATTTTGAACTCTTAAGTTTTCACAATATTTCATACAGACCATCAAGTTTAGAGAATTGTAGTATATTAAGCTATTTATCTTCCCTGAGACCTAACATTCCTAATCAATCCTTCAAAAAACCAATACAAATTAGATTTTTCCTTTTTAATTTTATTTATATTTTCATTGAATTTCAACATTTTGTACCTCTTCAAATTACTGTATACTGTATTTTGCACCTTTTTCTCATTCGTTGAGTTAACTTTAATCGCAAATATTTTAATGATGAGATGAACTTTTCTATTGTAGGCATTAAGTAAATCTTTGTGTATATCAATCCACTTATATGAACCATTATAGCTAAATTCTTAACACATAATTCCTTTTAATGATCTATTTATTTAATCTACTATTGATGCTTTCATATTATGAAATTTTTAATCCTCTGTTTATGCATGAATTTTGCAGTGTTTATTAAAAATTCTTTACCAATATCTATTTGTATTTTTTTGTTTTGATACTCATATCATTGCAAAAATATTTTCCATTACCTTGGTTTTTTTTCGAGTGCAGCTTTTATTTTCAACGATACTCACCATATAAATTTTGAGAATGTGTCAGTTACAGTCAGCAAAAATCAATAATTTCTATTTTCTCTAGAATAGCTACCCACTTCACCTAAATCAGCTCCATAAAAGATCATCTATTCCATTCATTACATCACTACAATACACAAACAATTTTATAAATTTATTATGGATTACGTTTACTAAATTTTTTTTTAAGGACATTGAGTTGTTTTACAGTTTTTTGGAGAGTGTTGTGATCTACTTGATACATTTTCAGCTATTTATACTAAAATATAGTTAATTTTCCAATCTATAAATTTTATCGCTCAGATGTTCAATTTGTTTGTCAAAAGATGATTTAATTTTTAGAATGTCTTTTTCAATTTTATACCTATCTTCTATCGTTAATTTTATTTCACACTCCACTCCATTAATTTGCATTTGAATATATCCTTGAATTATATTAATGCCTTAAGCTTTATTATTAATTCATCCTTTAGTTTCTCGATTTGAGTTTCCAGAAACAATTTACTGATAACATTGCTCTCCGTGAATGATGATGATTCTCTATGTATACATTGGTAGAAATTATATATTTTATTTAGTTTTCAAAATCAAATTTGTCATAGTATTTTCACGTTTTATCAATCATTAAAGAAAATAAACCCACTTTTAAGCCTCATATTTGACCATCAACTTGTATTTTATCTTTATTCAGTTTTAGATTTCTATCACCAAATTTCCATTCATTATTGAAATCTTTAGGTGAGCCATAGTTTGTATCTAATTCATTTCTTCCTTCTAAGACTAATAAGTCAATATAAATATCTTCGGTGTTGGAAGGCTTTGGATAAAAATCATCTTCTTCATCATCATAATCATTCACAGTATTAGCATCATTAAATAAGATAGTATTATCAAATATTGATCCTTTTGAAAGTTTCTTTAACTTCTCTCTATCTTGACTGATGGTTTCTGAGACTGAAATAATTGTACTATTTTCAGATTATATATTGTTTTTACTTTGTTTTTTCTTGTGTATTCTGTCAATATTTTTAGAACTATTCATGAATTCTTTGAGAGGTTCTGTTATAGGATCAAATATATCTCTTAGTTCTTTACGTGTATCTATTTCACCAGTTTTTATACTACGAAGCTTTTTCTTCAAGACATTTCTTGTCAACACCAACTATTTTAAAATTTTCTCATCCATGTTTAATAATAGCAAATAAGAGGTATCAGCTTTTAGATCAGGTATAACCTATTAGATCAGGTATCAGCTATCAGATCAGCTTATCAGGAGCTGGTCTGGTTTTCAGATCAGCTTATCAAGAGCTGGTCTAGTTTTCAGATCAGCTTATCAGGAGCTGGTCTGGTTTTCAGATCAGCTCATCAGGACCTGATCTGGTTTTCAGATCATCTTATCAGGAGCTGGTCTGGTTTTCATATCAGCTTATCAGGACCTGATCTGGTTTTCAGATCAGCTTATCAGGACCTGATCTGGTTTTCAGATCAGCTTATCAGGACCTGATCTGGTTTTCAGATCAGCTTATCAGGACCTGATCTGATTTTCAGATCAGCTTATCAGGAGTTGGTCTGATTTTAAGATCAGCTTATCAGGACCTGGTCTGGTTTTCAGATCAGCATATCAGGAGTTGGTCTAGTTTTCAGATCAGGTTGGCAAACAGCTGATCTGTAAAACAGATCAGGTTATCAGGAGCTGTTCAGATTTTCAGATCACATTATCTGTTTCAAATTGGGTCATCAGTTAACAAGTAGCTGGACATTTTTAACATTTAGATGAATGAAGTTTAAGGCCAGATAAAATGCGAAAAACTATACTGTTATGTAGTCAAATTGTTTTCTATGACGATCATCACTTAATTCAGTATCTTTCCTTATAATCAAAATTCCATATTTTTAATTCCAACACGATTTATATTTTTCTCATATTACTTAAACATTCTAACTATATTATGATTATTTCCTATCAAATATTTGGTGAATCTAGTATAAGTTTGACATTAGTAGAATACATCAACCTTCTTATCTTACCCCATACAAAAATATCCTTCTCACAACATGGTTAAATACCATATTGGTATTACTTCTAGCTTTCTTAAAAGAAATAACAGATTCATTATCTCTAAATGTGTAATACTCATGTCTTTCATTAATGAAATAAATTTCTACAGGTATTTATATTTAGGTTGTTAGAGAGATTTTGAGTTTAAATATGAAGATGTTTTCAAGTTTTAGTCCATTAGAACTATCTAGCCAACCACTCATATTTTATTTATTTTTTTTTTATTTTTTTACCAAGTTAACAGACCAACTATTCTTGCACGAATAGAAATTGATAGAAGGGAACTATGATTTATTTTTGAGCTAACGTTTGATGACTCATCAAAATTTCATACCAAGGTATTTTTATGTTGTTTTGACTATGAGTATGGGTCAATATTTATGAAATATATTTCCTAAATATTGGCGCATGCACATAGTCAAAACAAAGTATGCTTTAAGTGTTTAAAACCAGTATTACCATAAAAATGGTGGTTTTAAACTCTTGAAATGTACTTTGTTTTGACTATGAGTAGGAACCATTATATCTTATTATAGGAAAAATAAAATAATATAGCCATATGATATCAGAAAATATTTTCCGATATCGTATAGCTACATTATTTTATTTTTTCTATAATAAGAGATAATATTTATGAAATACATTTCATAAATATTGGTACATACTCATAGTCAAACATTACTATAGAAATAATAAAATAGTATGGTCATATGACAACAGAAAACATGATTTCTGATATCATATAATCATACTATTTTTTCTATAATAAGAGATAATGAGCCATACTCATACTCAAAACAAAGGATATTTTGACTCTGAGTATGCTTCACTATTTATGAAATGCATTTAGTTACAAAATGGGGTTAGTAAAACAAAGTATATTTTAAGAGTTTAAAACCACCATTTTTATGGTAATACTGGTTTTTAAAGCATACTTTGTTTTGACTATGTGCATGCGCCAATATTTAGGAAAGATATTTCATAAATATTGACCCATACTCATAGTCAAAACAAAATTTTGATGAGTCATCAAACGTTAGCTCAAAAATAAATCATAGTTTCCTTCTATCAATTTCTATTCGTGCAAGAATAGTTGGTCTGTTAACTTGGTAAAAAAATAAAAAAAAAATAAATAAAATGTTATGAGTGGTTGGCTAGATAGTTCTAATGGACTAAAACTTGAAAACATCTTCATATTTAAACTCAAAATCTCTCTAACAACCTAAATATAAATACCTGTAGAAATTTATTTCATTAATGAAAGACATGAGTATTACACATTTAGAGATAATGAATCTGTTATTTCTTTTAAGAAAGCTAGAAGTAATACCAATATGGTATTTAACCATGTTGGGAGAAGCATATTTTTGTATGGGGTAAGATAAGAAGGTTGATGCATTCTACTAATGTCAAACTTATACTAGATTCACCAAATATTTGATAGGAAATAATCATAATATAGTTAGAATGTTTAAGTAATATGAGAAAAATATAAATCGTGTTGGAATTAAAAATATGGAATTTTGATTATAAGGAAAGATACTGAATTAAGTGATGATCGTCATAGAAAACAATTTGACTACATAACAGTATAGTTTTTCGCATTTTATCTGGCCTTAAACTTCATTCATCTAAATGTTAAAAATGTCCAGCTACTTGTTAACTGATGACCCAATTTGAAACAGATAATCTGATCTGAAAATCTGAACAGCTCCTGATAACCTGATCTGTTTTACAGATCAGCTGTTTGCCAACCTGATCTGAAAACTAGACCAACTCCTGATATGCTGATCTGAAAACCAGACCAGGTCCTGATAAGCTGATCTTAAAATCAGACCAACTCCTGATAAGCTGATCTGAAAATCAGATCAGGTCCTGATAAGCTGATCTGAAAACCAGATCAGGTCCTGATAAGCTGATCTGAAAACCAGACCAGCTCCTGATAAGCTGATATGAAAACCAGATCAGGTCCTGATGAGCTGATCTGAAAACCAGACCAGCTCCTGATAAGCTGATCTGAAAACCAGATCAGGTCCTGATGAGCTGATCTGAAAATCAGACCAACTCCTGATAAGCTGATCTGATAGCTGATACCTGATCTAATAGGTTATACCTGATCTAATAGCTGATACCTCTTATTTGCTATTATTAAACATGGATGAGAAAATTTTAAAATAGTTGGTGTTGACAAGAAATGTCTTGAAGAAAAAGCTTCGTAGTATAAAAACTGGTGACATAGATACACGTAAAGAACTAAGAGATATATTTGATCCTATAACAGAACCTCTCAAAGAATTCATGAATAGTTCTAAAAATATTGACAGAATACACAAGAAAAAACAAAGTAAAAACAATATAGAATCTGAAAATAGTACAATTATTTAAGTCTCAGAAACCATCAGTCAAGATAGAGAGAAGTTAAAGAAACTTTCAAAAGGATCAATATTTGATAATACTATCTTATTTAATGATGCTAATACTGTGAATGATTATGATGATGAAGAAGATGATTTTTATCCAAAGCCTTCCAACACCGAAGATACTTATATTGACTTATTAGTCTTAGAAGGAAGAAATGAATTAGATACAAACTATGGCTCACCTAAAGATTTCAATAATGAATGGAAATTTGGTGATAGAAATCTAAAACTGAATAAAGATAAAATACAAGTTGATGGTCAAATATGAGGCTTAAAAGTGGGTTTATTTTCTTTAATGATTGATTTTGAAAACTAAATAAAATATATAATTTCTACCAATGTATACATAGAGAATCATCATCATTCACTGACGGAGAACAATGTTATCAGTAAATTGTTTCTGGAAACTCAAATCGAGAAACTAAAGGATGAATTAATAATAAAGCTTAAGGCATTAATATAATTCAAGGATATATTCAAATGCAAATTAATGGAGTGGAGTGTGAAATAAAATTAACGATAGAAGATAGGTATAAAATTGAAAAAGACATTCTAAAAATTAAATCATCTTTTGACAAACAAATTGAACATCTGAGCGATAAAATTTATAGATTGGAAAATTAACTATATTTTAGTATAAATAGCTGAAAATGTATCAAGTAGATCACAACACTCTCCAAAAAACTGTAAAACAACTCAATGTCCTTAAAAAGAAATTTAGTAAACGTAATCCATAATAAATTTATAAAATTGTTTGTGTATTGTAGTGATGTAATGAATGGAATAGATGATCTTTTATGGAGCTGATTTAGGTGAAGTAGGTAGCTATTCTAGAGAAAATAGAAATTATTGATTTTTGCTGACTGTAACTGACACATTCTCAAAATTTATATGGTGAGTATCGTTGAAAATAAAAGCTGCACTCGAAAAAAACCAAGGTAATGGAAAATATTTTTGCAATGATATGAGTATCAAAACAAAATAATACAAATAGATATTGGTAAAGAATTTTTAATAAACACTGCAAAATTCATGCATAAACAGAGGATTAAAAATTTCATAATATGAAAGCATCAATAGTAGAATAAATAAATAGATCATTAAAATGAATTATGTGTTAAGAATTTAGCTATAATGGTTCATATAAGTGGATTGATATACACAAAGATTTACTTAATGCCTACAATAGAAAAGTTCATCTCATCATTAAAATATTTGCGATTAAAGTTAACTCAACGAATGAGAAAAAGGTGCAAAATACAGTATACAGTAATTTGAAGAGGTACAAAATGTTGAAATTCAATGAAAATATAAATAAAATTAAAAAGGAAAAATCTAATTTGTATTGGTTTTTTGAAGGATTGATTAGGAATGTTAGGTCTCAGGGAAGATAAATAGCTTAATATACTACAATTCTATAAAAAGTGATAATATGATGTGTTTCTGAATATTTTGAACTCTTAAGTTTTCACAATATTTCATACAGACCATCAAGTTTAGAGAATTGTAGTATATTAAGCTATTTATCTTATCTGAGACCTAACATTCCTAATCAATCCTTCAAAAAACCAATACAAATTAGATTTTTCCTTTTTAATTTTATTTATATTTTCATTGAATTTCAACATTTTGTACCTCTTCAAATTACTGTATACTGTATTTTGCACCTTTTTCTCATTCGTTGAGTTAACTTTAATCGCAAATATTTTAATGATGAGATGAACTTTTCTATTGTAGGCATTAAGTAAATCTTTGTGTATATCAATCCACTTATATGAACCATTATAGCTAAATTCTTAACACATAATTCCTTTTAATGATCTATTTATTTATTCTACTATTGATGCTTTCATATTATGAAATTTTTAATCCTCTTTTTATTTTTGTTTTGATACTCATATCAAAAATATTTTCCATTACCTTGGTTTTTTTTCGAGTGCAGCTTTTATTTTCAACGATACTCACCATATAAATTTTGAGAATGTGTCAGTTACAGTCAGCAAAAATCAATAATTTCTATTTTCTCTAGAATAGCTACCCACTTCACCTAAATCAGCTCCATAAAAGATCATCTATTCCATTCATTACATCACTACAATACACAAACAATTTTATAAATTTATTATGGATTACGTTTACTAAATTTCTTTTTAAGGACATTGAGTTGTTTTACAGTTTTTTGGAGAGTGTTGTGATCTACTTGATACATTTTCAGCTATTTATACTAAAATATAGTTAATTTTCCAATCTATAAATTTTATCGCTCAGATGTTCAATTTGTTTGTCAAAAGATGATTTAATTTTTAGAATGTCTTTTTCAATTTTATACCTATCTTCTATCGTTAATTTTATTTCACACTCCACTCCATTAATTTGCATTTGAATATATCCTTGAATTATATTAATGCCTTAAGCTTTATTATTAATTCATCCTTTAGTTTCTCGATTTGAGTTTCCAGAAACAATTTACTGATAACATTGCTCTCCGTCAGTGAATGATGATGATTCTCTATGTATACATTGGTAGAAATTATATATTTTACTTAGTTTTCAAAATCAAATTTGTCATAGTATTTTCACGTTTTATCAATCATTAAAGAAAATAAACCCACTTTTAAGCCTCATATTTGACCATCAACTTGTATTTTATCTTTATTCAGTTTTAGATTTCTATCACCAAATTTCCATTCATTATTGAAATCTTTAGGTGAGCCATAGTTTGTATCTAATTCATTTCTTCCTTCTAAGACTAATATAATAAGTCAATATAAATATCTTCGGTGTTGGAAGGCTTTGGATAAAAATCATCTTCTTCATCATCATAATCATTCACAGTATTAGCATCATTAAATAAGATAGTATTATCAAATATTGATCCTTTTGAAAGTTTCTTTAACTTCTCTCTATCTTGACTGATGGTTTCTGAGACTTAAATAATTGTACTATTTTCAGATTCTATATTGTTTTTACTTTGTTTTTTCTTGTGTATTCTGTCAATATTTTTAGAACTATTCATGAATTCTTTGAGAGGTTCTGTTATAGGATCAAATATATCTCTTAGTTCTTTACGTGTATCTATTTCACCAGTTTTTATACTACGAAGCTTTTTCTTCAAGACATTTCTTGTCAACACCAACTATTTTAAAATTTTCTCATCCATGTTTAATAATAGCAAATAAGAGGTATCAGCTTTTAGATCAGGTATAACCTATTAGATCAGGTATCAGCTATCAGATCAGCTTATCAGGAGCTGGTCTGGTTTTCAGATCAGCTTATCAAGAGCTGGTCTAGTTTTCAGATCAGCTTATCAGGAGCTGGTCTGGTTTTCAGATCAGCTCATCAGGACCTGATCTGGTTTTCAGATCAGCTTATCAGGAGCTGGTCTGGTTTTCATATCAGCTTATCAGGACCTGATCTGGTTTTCAGATCAGCTTATCAGGACCTGATCTGGTTTTCAGATCAGCTTATCAGGACCTGATCTGGTTTTCAGATCAGCTTATCAGGACCTGATCTGATTTTCAGATCAGCTTATCAGGAGTTGGTCTGATTTTAAGATCAGCTTATCAGGACCTGGTCTGGTTTTCAGATCAGCATATCAGGAGTTGGTCTAGTTTTCAGATCAGGTTGGCAAACAGCTGATCTGTAAAACAGATCAGGTTATCAGGAGCTGTTCAGATTTTCAGATCACATTATCTGTTTCAAATTGGGTCATCAGTTAACAAGTAGCTGGACATTTTTAACATTTAGATGAATGAAGTTTAAGGCCAGATAAAATGCGAAAAACTATACTGTTATGTAGTCAAATTGTTTTCTATGACGATCATCACTTAATTCAGTATCTTTCCTTATAATCAAAATTCCATATTTTTAATTCCAACACGATTTATATTTTTCTCATATTACTTAAACATTCTAACTATATTATGATTATTTCCTATCAAATATTTGGTGAATCTAGTATAAGTTTGACATTAGTAGAATGCATCAACCTTCTTATCTTACCCCATACAAAAATATACTTCTCACAACATGGTTAAATACCATATTGGTATTACTTCTAGCTTTCTTAAAAGAAATAACAGATTCATTATCTCTAAATGTGTAATACTCATGTCTTTCATTAATGAAATAAATTTCTACAGGTATTTATATTTAGGTTGTTAGAGAGATTTTGAGTTTAAATATGAAGATGTTTTCAAGTTTTAGTCCATTAGAACTATCTAGCCAACCACTCATATTTTATTTATTTTTTTTTTATTATTTTACCAAGTTAACAGACCAACTATTCTTGCAGGAATAGAAATTGATAGAAGGGAACTATGATTTATTTTTGAGCTAACGTTTGATGACTCATCAAAATTTCATACCAAGGTATTTTTATGTTGTTTTGACTATGAGTATGGGTCAATATTTATGAAATATCTTTCCTAAATATTGGCGCATGCACATAGTCAAAACAAAGTATGCTTTAAGTGTTTAAAACCAGTATTACCATAAAAATGGTGGTTTTAAACTCTTAAAATATACTTTGTTTTACTAACCCTATTTTGTAACTAAATGCATTTCATAAATAGTGAAGCATACTCAGAGTCAAAATATCCTTTGTTTTGAGTATGAGTATGGCTCATTATCTCTTATTATAGAAAAAATAGTATGATTATATGATATCAGAAATCATGTTTTCTGTTGTCATATGACCATACTATTTTATTATTTCTATAGTAATAGATAATATTTATAAAATGCATTTAGTTACAAAATGCGGTTAGTAAAACAACATAAATATACCTTGGTATGAAATTTTGATGATTCATCAATTTTTCGTACCATCCCATATTTAGGTTGTTTTACTAACCGCTTTTGTGTAACTAAATACATTTTATAAATATTATCTCTTATTATAAAAAAATAAAATAATACAGCTATTCGATTTCAGAAAATATTTTCTAAAATCGAATAGCTGTATTATTTTATTTTTTTATAATAACAGATAATGCTCCATACTCACAATCAAAACATCATAAAAATATAATTTGTTTTGAGTATGAGTATGCGTCAATATTTATGAAATGCATTTAGTTACAAAAAATGTGGTTAGTAAAACAAAGCATATGTTAACAGTTTAAAATAAGTATTTTATATGACAATACTGGTTTTAAACTCTTGAAATGTACTTTGTTTTGACTATGAGTAGGAACCATTATATCTTATTATAGGAAAAATAAAATAATATAGCCATATGATATCAGAAAATATTTTCCGATATCGTATAGCTACATTATTTTATTTTTTCTATAATAAGAGATAATATTTATGAAATACATTTCATAAATATTGGTACATACTCATAGTCAAACATTACTATAGAAATAATAAAATAGTATGGTCATATGACAACAGAAAACATGATTTCTGATATCATATAATCATACTAATTTTTCTATAATAAGAGATAATGAGCCATACTCATACTCAAAACAAAGGATATTTTGACTCTGAGTATGCTTCACTATTTATGAAATGCATTTAGTTACAAAATGGGGTTAGTAAAACAAAGTATATTTTAAGAGTTTAAAACCACCATTTTTATGGTAATACTGGTTTTTAAAGCATACTTTGTTTTGACTATGTGCATGCGCCAATATTTAGGAAAGATATTTCATAAATATTGACCCATACTCATAGTCAAAACAAAATTTTGATGAGTCATCAAACGTTAGCTCAAAAATAAATCATAGTTTCCTTCTATCAATTTCTATTCGTGCAAGAATAGTTGGTCTGTTAACTTGGTAAAAAAATAAAAAAAAAATAAATAAAATGTTATGAGTGGTTGGCTAGATAGTTCTAATGGACTAAAACTTGAAAACATCTTCATATTTAAACTCAAAATCTCTCTAACAACCTAAATATAAATACCTGTAGAAATTTATTTCATTAATGAAAGACATGAGTATTACACATTTAGAGATAATGAATCTGTTATTTCTTTTAAGAAAGCTAGAAGTAATACCAATATGGTATTTAACCATGTTGGGAGAAGCATATTTTTGTATGGGGTAAGATAAGAAGGTTGATGCATTCTACTAATGTCAAACTTATACTAGATTCACCAAATATTTGATAGGAAATAATCATAATATAGTTAGAATGTTTAAGTAATATGAGAAAAATATAAATCGTGTTGGAATTAAAAATATGGAATTTTGATTATAAGGAAAGATACTGAATTAAGTGATGATCGTCATAGAAAACAATTTGACTACATAACAGTATAGTTTTTCGCATTTTATCTGGCCTTAAACTTCATTCATCTAAATGTTAAAAATGTCCAGCTACTTGTTAACTGATGACCCAATTTGAAACAGATAATCTGATCTGAAAATCTGAACAGCTCCTGATAACCTGATCTGTTTTACAGATCAGCTGTTTGCCAACCTGATCTGAAAACTAGACCAACTCCTGATATGCTGATCTGAAAACCAGACCAGGTCCTGATAAGCTGATCTTAAAATCAGACCAACTCCTGATAAGCTGATCTGAAAATCAGATCAGGTCCTGATAAGCTGATCTGAAAACCAGATCAGGTCCTGATAAGCTGATCTGAAAACCAGACCAGCTCCTGATAAGCTGATATGAAAACCAGATCAGGTCCTGATGAGCTGATCTGAAAACCAGACCAGCTCCTGATAAGCTGATCTGAAAACCAGATCAGGTCCTGATGAGCTGATCTGAAAATCAGACCAACTCCTGATAAGCTGATCTGATAGCTGATACCTGATCTAATAGGTTATACCTGATCTAATAGCTGATACCTCTTATTTGCTATTATTAAACATGGATGAGAAAATTTTAAAATAGTTGGTGTTGACAAGAAATGTCTTGAAGAAAAAGCTTCGTAGTATAAAAACTGGTGAAATAGATACACGTAAAGATTTAAGAGATATATTTGATCCTATAACAGAACCTCTCAAAGAATTCATGAATAGTTCTAAAAATATTGACAGAATGCACAAGAAAAAACAAAGTAAAAACAATATAGAATCTGAAAATAGTACAATTATTTAAGTCTCAGAAACCATCAGTCAAGATAGAGAGAATTTAAAGAAACTTTCAAAAGGATCAATATTTGATAATACTATCTTATTTAATGATGCTAATACTGTGAATGATTATGATGATGAAGAAGATGATTTTTATCCAAAGCCTTCCAACACCGAAGATACTTATATTGACTTATTAGTCTTAGAAGGAAGAAATGAATTAGATACAAACTATGGCTCACCTAAAGATTTCAATAATGAATGGAAATTTGGTGATAGAAATCTAAAACTGAATAAAGATAAAATACAAGTTGATGGTCAAATATGAGGCTTAAAAGTGGGTTTATTTTCTTTAATGATTGATTTTGAAAACTAAATAAAATATATAATTTCTACCAATGTATACATAGAGAATCATCATCATGCACTGACGGAGAACAATGTTATCAGTAAATTGTTTCTGGAAACTCAAATCGAGAAACTAAAGGATGAATTAATAATAAAGCTTAAGGCATTAATATAATTCAAGGATATATTCAAATGCAAATTAATGGAGTGGAGTGTGAAATAAAATTAACGATAGAAGATAGGTATAAAATTGAAAAAGACATTCTAAAAATTAAATCATCTTTTGACAAACAAATTGAACATCTGAGCGATAAAATTTATAGATTGGAAAATTAACTATATTTTAGTATAAATAGCTGAAAATGTATCAAGTAGATCACAACACTCTCCAAAAAACTGTAAAACAACTCAATGTCCTTAAAAAGAAATTTAGTAAACGTAATCCATAATAAATTTATAAAATTGTTTGTGTATTGTAGTGATGTAATGAATGGAATAGATGATCTTTTATGGAGCTGATTTAGGTGAAGTGGGTAGCTATTCTAGAGAAAATAGAAATTATTGATTTTTGCTGACTGTAACTGACACATTCTCAAAATTTATATGGTGAGTATCGTTGAAAATAAAAGCTGCACTCGAAAAAAACCAAGGTAATGGAAAATATTTTTGCAATGATATGAGTATCAAAACAAAAAAATACAAATAGATATTGGTAAAGAATTTTTAATAAACACTGCAAAATTCATGCATAAACAGAGGATTAAAAATTTCATAATATGAAAGCATCAATAGTAGAATAAATAAATAGATCATTAAAAGGAATTATGTGTTAAAAATTTAGCTATAATGGTTCATATAAGTGGATTGATATACACAAAGATTTACTTAATGCCTACAATAGAAAAGTTCATCTCATCATTAAAATATTTGCGATTAAAGTTAACTCAACGAATGAGAAAAAGGTGCAAAATACAGTATACAGTAATTTGAAGAGGTACAAAATGTTGAAATTCAATGAAAATATAAATAAAATTAAAAAGGAAAAATCTAATTTGTATTGGTTTTTTGAAGGATTGATTAGGAATGTTAGGTCTCAGGGAAGATAAATAGCTTAATATACTACAATTCTCTAAACTTGATGGTCTGTATGAAATATTGTGAAAACTTAAGAGTTCAAAATATTCAGAAACACATCATATTATCACTTTTTATAGTAAAAGGTGTACATTTTCCATTTCGAAAGCTCTAGCACACAAAATTTTAAAATGTGAATATGGTTATTATAATAGATATTCACTCTGTTCATTTCTAGATAAACTAAGGAAATTGTACTTTGATATCCAATCTTTAACAATGTACATGTGTGTGAATGGGTATCAAACAAACTTACTAAATAAATACAGACTTCAACTAGAATTATGCTGAAGCATGCATAAATTGTAAAATTGAATGTAAACAGATCTTACTTTATATCTGTATCTGTATTAGTAGATGGGTAATGGTGGCCTGCGACATGTTTTGGGAATTAAAAACCGGGAAAAAATAAAAACGATGGCAACCCTGTTGCAAATGAGGGGATTTTGGGGATTTTTTTATGCTGAGATTTTCTTGGCTATGTGTGTGTGTGTGTGTCTGTGTGTGTGAGTTTGATTCTTTGTGGATGTGTATGTATATATACTTGTGTGTACAACTTTTGTTGTTATTGTAGAGAAGCGTGTGCTTACAGTGTATGGATGTATGTATGTTCGCGTGTGTGCGTGTTTGTGTGTGTGTGTGTGTATGAGTATGCGTTTTTGTGTTTACTTATATGTTTGATGGTGTCCAATACTTTTGTTGTAGTGGCAGACAATCATTATACCTAGTAGGAAATGTCGATGGTGAAAATGTGCTGACTAGCTTTTGACTAGTCACCAGTACTACTCTATAATTATTCCCCATACGAGTACAATACTTTGAAACCCTACTAATAAAAATAGTGACTACGTAGTTCTTATAGGGTCATGAGACATACCAACCAGACAGTTATTTACTGGTACATTTCTATAATTTACGTGCATACAAATGTATGTATATTGACAATTCCACCTCTCTCCTTTTATTATACTGGCGGATAGTAGAAAAATTATTATACCAAAGTTGTAACTAGAATTTTAGTGTTTACACAAAGACACTTGCTCCCAGTCTGACTGCAGGGTAGTTACAAGGGATCTGTGTATTTGTGTGTATGTAGTGATTGTTATTTGACAGTCTTTGGGTAGCTGTTTTGAGTTATCGTTGGTATGCTTATGTAGGGTTATTGTATTGCATTTATGTTTGCGATCTCTGGGGAAATAATCTAATAGCTACAGAGAGTGGCAACCATGTTGTGAATGGAAGTGGGTAGGGAATGTATTTGGTAATGTATGTATATGTTGTTGTATTAATGTATGTGATTGTATCTATTTTTACTTTGAAGAATATCATAGCTTATGTGTATTGTTTGGCCTGCGAGAGTTTTTCATACATATTTACAAATGAATGTGTATTTTTTTTTTTTTTTTGGGTTATTGACGTTGCTATTCTTATGGAGATAGAAAATATTGTGTTGGCATAGGTTTTATATGTACAAGTGAATTTCAGATGTTAAATGTTTTGAATCCAATCAGGTTGATAAGCAGATTTTTTGAATATGGGTAATGATATTTTTATTTCAGTATATTACACTTTAATGTAACAATTATAGGAAATAGCTTTTGGAGACATACCCCAAAACTTATAGAAGCATCTACTTTTACGTGTCCCGATTTTTCTCGTACCTTTGTATTACAAACTGATGCTAGCGATTTTATTCTGGGTGTTGCTGTGTATATGAATTTCATCATATATCGTAATACCAATAGAGAATTGTGGGAAATATCTATGTGTGTGTATGTGTGTATGTGTGTATGTGTGTGTGAATTTCATCGAATTTCGTAATACCAATAGAGAATTGTGGAAATGTGTATGTGTGTGTGTGTGTGTGTGTGAATTTCATCATATGTCGTAATAAATTAGATTTGATAACTACTACGCGATTCTCATATAAAGTATATAAGTAGAAGAAATAATGTAGATTGTCATCAGTCTGCTTTGATATCTCAACAAGTGACAACCTATTTTCGCAACCAAAATTTCTAAAGTGTTTAAAATCCAAAAACTATAAAAGTGCTAGTACTAATTAAATAAATTGTTTATAACTAAAATAAATTGTTTATAAATAAAATAATTAAATAAATTGTTTATAAATAAAATAATTAAATTAACTAATAAACAAAAATATATAAAATGAATAATAAAAGTTGTGCAATCTGCAATAAAGTCTTTATGACTCAAACAAAACTAAGTCAGCATATGGAAACGCACTCATATGGAACTAGTAAGCTTGATATTCCAAAAAAATATTGTGAGGATTGTGATGAGATGATCCCATCAAATGGTTACATGGCTCATGTCAGAACCACAAAACATAAAAACAGTTGTCACCTAGAACAGATTGGAGATCTTCTCACTAAAAGAGCGAGCAACTTCAATGGGAGGATCGAGACATATATCCTCCTCAACAAAAATGAGGGTGTTATGTTTCCGGAGCAGTTTCTGAAATCTGCCAAGAGCTCTATACTACAACAGCTAATTGAATGTAGTAGAATACATACTACATTTAAATTTAATATGGAGCTCACATGCGATTATATGAAGACGGTGAATGATGTGATGAATGTTTCCCAACTTGTACATATTTCGAAAATGATGTTGGTGACTTTGACTGATGACATAGAGGATATGTACAAGCAACAGGCCGAAGAGCTAAGAGCTAAAATGGAAGAATATCAAGAGAGGGATAGCGGATGGACCTTGATTTCAATAAATTCCCTTGAAGTTAATATAAACAAGGCGTCCATAATAAGAGGATCGAGCTTTATCCCTCTCCCAAAAAATATTGCAGCAAAACATGCATGCATAAATGTCGAAAACAATGATGTTTATTGCTTTAAATGGTGTATCATTGCGGCTTTGTACACAAATAGTACTTTAGATCGAAGACAACAGAAAAACTGTAGAAATTACAATATTGCAAACATTTCTGCTGAGAATATTAATATAGGGGCAGTTGTATTAAATTTTGAAGGCCTAGAGTTTCCACTCCCATTGAAGCAGATTAAACAATTTGAACGTCAAAATAATATGAGCATCAACGTATTTGGTCACAATGGAACATCGCTTATAGGACCATACTACATAACAAAAGGAGAACAAAATGTTCATATTAATCTGTTATTGCTCCAGTCCGATGAAAACTTCCACTATGTGCTCATCACGGATATATCAAAGTAAGTTTCATTTGTGCATTTAAGTGAAATATGTTTTCATATCTATTTAAAAAGTTACTTCTTATTGGTATATTTATTTATTTCTTATTTTAATTTCCTCTTTTCCTTAGACTCCTTCGTTCCAGCATAACATCTCACGTAAATAAGATACATATTTGTAACACCTGCCTATTTTATACACATGATGATTATGTGTATAATCACCACAAAAATGTTTGTGGGAAAAAAGTCATCAGAATGCCCGAAGATGAATCTATCATCAAGTTTCAAAACTACTACAAACAGTTAGATGTACCATTTGTAATCTACGCAGACTTCGAGTCTATTTTAGAAAAAGTAGATGATCCTGTAAGTAAAAGCACTACAAATGTACAGAAACATCATGCGTGTGCATTCGCCTATTTTATTAATTGTAGCTTTAAGAGAGAAAATAATTTATATAGAAATTATTTTGGTGAAGATTCAGCGAACATATTTATCAAAAAAATAGTTGAAGATTGTACAGATATTTATCTAAATTATTTACTTAAAGTTAAGAAAATGTTCATGACCCCAATAGAAATAGCTCAATATAATAATGCACAAAATTGTCATATATGTAAGAAAATATTAAATAATGATAAAGTTAGAGATCATTGTCATCTTACGGGTAATTATCGTGGGGCAGCTCATAGCGACTGTAATTTGAATTATAAAACACCTCATTTTATACCGGTTATCTTGCATAATCTTTCTGCATATGATATACACTTATTTTTCAAAGAACTTTCTACTATAAAAAATACTACAATAAAAGTGATTCCCCAGAACGCAGAGCGTTATATTTCTCTGTCAATTTTCATCAGATTAGATGGAAAACATGGATTCGAAATAAGATTTATAGACTCGTTTAGATTTATGGCTTCGAGTTTAGATACGCTGGCGAAAAATCTTGATAGCAATGATTTTAATACTATTCGATCATGTTTCGCTGATGAAGCTCATTTCAACCTGATTAGAAGAAAGGGTGTATTTCCGTACTCTTACATGGATTCCATGACTAAGTTTAAGGAAATTCAACTCCCTAGTAGAGAAGAGTTCTTCAATATTCTAACGAATGAAGAATGTGATGTAGTCGAGTATGAACATGCTCAAAAAATATGGAGAGAGTTTAACTGTAAAACCCTCCTTGACTATACTGAACTCTATTTAAAGACAGATGTTCTTCTTTTAACCGACGTGTTTGAAAATTTTAGGAAAATTTGTAAAGATATATACGATTTGGACCCCTGCCAATATTATACAGCACCAGGCTTATCTTGGGATGCAATGTTGAAAACCACAGAAGTTTCACTCGAACTGTTCACTGATTCCGAAATGTATATGTTTATCCAAAACGGAATAAGAGGTGGACTAGTTCAATGCTCGCAAAGATATTCGAAGGCGAATAATAAGTATTTAGAAGATTTCGATGTATCAAAACCATCAGAATTTCTTGTATATTTAGACGCTAACAATTTGTATGGTTGGGCGATGTCGGAATATCTTCCTTGCGGTGAATTTGAGTGGGTATGTGATACTGATTTTGATGTTAAAAAAATTTCTGATACTGCAGAGTACGGGTACATTTTGGAAGTGGATATAGATTATCCCGATTCAGAGCATGATCTACATAATGATTTGCCATTTTGTCCTCAAAATAAGCCCGTGGGGGGATCCAAAATCAAAAAATTAGTTGCAGACTTACACTCAAAAACAAATTACACCATACACTATAGAGTTTTAAAACAAGCCATTTCAAATGGCCTCATCTTAAAACAAATCCATAGAATACTCAGATTTAAGCAATCCCCTTGGCTTAAAAAATATATTGACTTAAACACATTTCATAGGACAAAAGCTAAAAATAAATTTGAAAAAGATTTCTTTAAACTTTTAAACAATGCTGTTTACGGGAAGACAATGGAAAACATTGAAAAACGTAGGGACATTAGAATTACTTCATCTTGGGAAACAACAAACAGGAATCATTTGGGGCTCAGAGCATTAATTGCGAAACCAAATTTTATACAGTTAACAAAATTTTCTGACGATATGTATGCGGTAGAGTTAGAAAAAATGTTGGTTTCACGGTACTGGAGTTATCCAAGTGGAGAATGTATGACTTCCATTATGGCTTCATGAAGCCTAAATTTGGAGAGAACATTTCTCTCAACTATATGGATACTGACTCATTTATTTATTCAATTAAAACTGATGATTTTTACGATGACATCCGTAATGATATTAGTTTGAATTTTGATACGTCAGAATATCCTATAGATAACCAATTTCGTTTACCGCTACTCAATAAGAAGGTTTTGGGAATGATGAAAGATGAAAACAATGGGGATATAATGACAGAGTTTGTTGGTTTAAGAGCAAAAATGTATGATCTGTCGACTCTTCGCTCGGAAGCTGTTAAAAAATCTAAAGGGGTCAAAAAGTCTGTAATTAAAAAGTTGTCCATTAATGATTACAAAAGTTGCTTATTTGAATCCAAAATTATCTCGGATGAAATGTTTTTGTTTAGATCTAAAACACATCAACTATATACCCAAAAACTACATAAAATAGCACTTAGCTTTTCTGATGATAAGAGAAATATAATGAAAGATAAAATTAAAACGCGTGCTTGGGGACATTACATAGACCGAAACAATGAAACAATGGATGTAGAATAGAATGCTTCCTACTAAATTGCATGTAAGATGACAAAGACAATTTAATTTTGTACTAATTGTATTTATTTATTAATGTATTTCTTTAATTATTTATTATTTACTTATTTGATTATTATTTAATTTATTTATTTATTATTTCTTTAATTATTTATTAATTTATTTATTATTTACTTATTTGTTTATTAATTAATTTATGTATTTAGTATTTATTTATTTGTTTATTAATTTATTTCTTTATTTATTTATTAATTTATTTATTGATTATGTATTTGTTTATGAATTTATCTATTAATTTTAGTATTTTATTCACACAAAAACATGTAAAAATTGAATGGCTTAAAACCTACACCTAAATTATTTGTAAATTAAAATCAAAGATTCGATTAATGATCTTTTTTCTTTTTATATCTATATATTTTTATTTATACATAGAGTTAAATTTGTATTAGTACTAAGATTTTTAAGAAAAATTTTAAATAAAATATTGAAAAAATATTAAAATATGTAAATGGTTTTTTATTTCAGCTTAAATTTACTAAGTATAAATTGTAACTACAAATGTCTACATTTTTATATTTTGTTTCTCTATTGGCTTTACTTCGCTAGATCAAAAATTTTTCTTTTTTGTTTTCATATCACTTAAACATACACAGTCTTGTTATCTTTGAGAGGTCCTACACAAGAGGAATTGAATTTCACAATATTATAAAATTCCATTAAATTTCATTAGATATTTTCTTGTCAACACCTTTTAAAATTCCATTAAATTTCATTAGATATTTTCTTGTCAACACCTTTTAAAATTTTCTCATCCATGTTTAATAAATAAAAGGTATTAGCTATTAGATAAAATATCAGCTATTAGATCAGGTATCAGCTATCAGATCAGCTTTTCAGGACCTGGTCTGGTTTTCAGATCAGCTTATCAGGACCTGGTCTGGTTTTCAGATCAGCCTATCAGGACCTGGTCTGGTTTTCAGATCAGCTTATGAGGACCTGGTCTGGTTTTAAGATCAGCTTTTCAGGACCTGGTCTGGCTTTCAGATCAGTTTATCAGGAGCTGGTCTGCTTTTGAGATCAGCTTATCAGGAGCTGGTCTGGTTTTCAGATCAGCCTATCAGGACCTGGTCTGGTTTTCAGATCAGCTTATCAGGACCTGGTCTGGTTTTGAGATCAGGTTATCAGGTATCAAATCAGGTTATTAGGTAGCTGGTCTGGTTTTCAGATCAGCTTATCTGATTCAGATTGAGTTATCAGTTTACAAGTAGCTAGTCATTTATAACATTTATATGAATGAAGTTTCAGGGCAGATGAAATAACTAAAGTCAATCCTTTATGAGCAGTAATTTATATAGTTATGAAATAGTCAAATTGTTTTCTAAAACGAACATCATTTAATTTATCATCAAAAATCCATATTTATCCTTCCAACACTATACAAATTTCTTGAAACTTTTCAAAATTCATATTACTGACAACATGATCCCTATAGACGAGCTTAATATTTTTCTTATATTGCTTAAACATTATAATAACATTTGCATTGTCTCTTGTTAAATGCTTACAGCCGTATTCATAAAAATTTTAAACAGCATTTTGAATGTTGTTTAAGCAAAATTCGTTAAATTTTAGCTTAAAAACATTTTTTTAATTTAAACTTTGTTTAATTCACCAAATCCTAAAAATTAACTGCATCCCATACTTAAAATAATTTTGAGTTGACGTCGTTGTAATTTTGCTTCATGTTTATTTGCATTTTTAACTTTGCCTAGATGTATGTATGTATGTATGCATGTATGTATGTATTTATGTATGTATTAGGAATTATACTAGAAGTTTGGCACAAGTAGAATGAGTCATCATTCTTCTGTCGCCCCATACAAAAATATACACGTACATACATATGTATGTATATTATTCTGCTTTGCACATGCAGCATCAGCAAATATCATACTTGAAATTCTTTAAGCTTTATTACGAGAAAAAATAAATGTATAATATACTATTCTTTTAATTATGAAATTAACTTCTTCAGATATTCATATTTGACTTGATATAGATAATTTTAGTATAAATATATGTTTTAAACTTGAGATAGTAGTAGTGAACTGCGGGTCTGGGGACAATTAAAATTTTAAAATTTTAATTACCCAAATTTTAAAATTCTTGGAAATTTGTGAGATTTGATACCTACGAGGGTGGTTCAAGAAGTCCGTCCATTTTTTTTTGTTTACATTAACTTTTTTTTGTTTTTTCTTTTCTTTAATAAATTTTATGTGAAAATGATTTTTCGTAAGGTGGACGGGAAAAACGTTGAAAATAAATGTTTTTGTAATGCCGACGAGAAAATGATGAAAATGATTTTTCCTAATGCCAACGGAAAATCATGAAATTGATTTTTCATAATGTGGACGGGAAAACGTGAAATAAAAAAATATTTTTAATAATGCCGACGGGAAAAACGAGAAAATAAATTGTTTCTAAGGCCGACGAAAAATTTGTATATGTCAGTCTGTCTATGGGAATTCGAGTCTGTCAGGGAATTGGGGGGTTTGTAATAATTTGTGGGGTACTTTGTCGGAAGTATGGGTAATTAAACTTTAAGACTTTAATCTACTATGATCTGTTGTCTTCATTTTCCACTAGGTTTGATTCGCTGAGGAAGAAGGGTTTGGCCACAGTGGCCATTTCCCTCCTAGAACTCAAAAATAATATTTTTCACTAAGTCATATTTTTTCCAAGTTTTCTAAAAATTTCACAAATACAATTCAGATATACTGCAAATGCAGTTTAATAGTATGATCTGTTGTCTTCATTTTCCACTAGGTTTGATTCGCTGAGGAAGAAGGGTTTGGCCACAGTGGCCATCTCCCTCCTAGAACTCAAAAATAATATTTTTCACTAAGTCATATTTTTTCCAAGTTTTCTAAAAAATTTCACAAATACAATTCAGATATACTGCAAATGCAGTTTAATAGTATGATCTGTTGTCTTCATTTTCCACTAGGTTTGATTTGCTGAGGAAGAAGGGTTTGGCCACAGTGGCCATTTCCGTCGTAGAACTCAAAAATAATATTTTTCACTAAGTCATATTTTTTCCAAGTTTTCTAAAAAATTTCACAAATACAATTCAGATATACTGCAAATGCAGTTTAATAGTATGATCTGTTGTCTTAATTTTCCACTAGGTTTGATTCGCTGAGGAAGAAGGGTTTGGCCACAGTGCCCATTTCCCTCCTAGAACTCAAAAATAATATTTTTCACAAAGTCATATTTTTTTTCAAGTTTTCTAAAAAATTTCAGAAATACAATTCAGATATACTGCAACTACAGTTTAATAGTATGATTTGTTGTCTTCATTTTCCACTAGGATTGATTTGCTGAGCAAGAAGGTTTTGGACACAGTGGCCATTTCCCTCCTAGAACTCAAAAATAATATTTTTCACTAAGTCATATTTTTTCCAAGTTTTCTAAAAAATTTCACAAATACAATTCAGATATACTGCAAATGCAGTTTAATAGTATGATCTGTTGTCTTCATTTTCCACTAGGTTTGATTCGCTGAGGAAGAAGGGTTTGGCCACAGTGGCCATCTCCCTCCTAGAACTCAAAAATAATATTTTTCACTAAGTCATATTTTTTCCAAGTTTTCTAAAAAATTTCACAAATACAATTCAAAATACACTGCAAATGCAGTTTAATAGTATGATTTGTTGTCTTCATTTACCAGGAGGTTTGATTCGCTGAGGAAGAAGGGTTTGGCCACAGTGAACGTTTTTATGAAGAAACCCCTTAATTTCAGTACAAAATGCGAGCAAAAAAAAAATATCGCATGCGATATTTTTTAAAAATGAATTTAACTCGATGAATTTATCTTCACACACATGGATTTATACAAATCTCTGGGCCCTTGTTTCGTAGCAGCTGGCGACTATAATGCTAAACATACGTTCTCGGGTTCGCGTCTTATTACACCCAGAGATCGAGCGTTGTTCAATGCAATTTCCAAAATGGGATTGGGTGTCATTTCGAGTGGAGAGCCCACTTATTGGCCTACTGACATACATAAAATTCCGGATGTTATAGATTTTGGCGTCATGAAAAATATCTCTAGGGATTTAATTCAAATTGAAGCTTCTCTAGTTCTCTTGTCCGATCACTCTCCCACGATGCTTACAATTTGTAGTCCATTAAGAAGTGACTTACCTCACCCATATGCGAATTTGATAAATCGTGTTAATTGGCTGGGATTTAAAAAATATCTTAGTAGTCATTGCACGGAAAATATTACGCTAAGAACACCTGATGATATTGAATCTAACATTGCCACCCTTAATGAAAATATTAAACAGGCTGCTGAACATGCCACTACCTCCCATCCGCAGACTAGGGTAAATAGAATTTATTCAACAGATATTGAACGTCTCGTAAGCGAAAAAAGAAGAGCTAGAATAGAATGGCAACAGCACAGATCACCCACCTTAAAATCAGATTTAAAGAGTGTACTAAACGACTCCAAGAGTTGCTTGCATTTGAAAAAACTGCAACTCTTAAAAATTATTTGGAAAATCTTGATGTCACACCAGCATCTAATTACTCTTTGTGGCGCGCTGCTAGAAAGCTTAATTTTTAATGCTATTTTACGACTGGAGTATTATCCAAACAGCTGGAAGCTTGCCAAGGTTAAAATGATTCCAAAGCCGGGCAAAGATCTTACCAAAGCTGAGTCATATAGGCCAATAAGTTTACTGTCAACAATGTCAAAGCTCTTTGAAAAGTTACTCATGATAAAATTGTCCCCAATTCTAACTGATAATGAGTGCATACCAGATCATCAATTTGGATTTAGAAGTCAGCATAGCACAATTGAACAAACTCATAGATTGGTTCAACTTATAAGAAAAACTTTTGAAGAAAAAAAGTATTGCTCTGCGCTGTTCATTGACGTTTCTCAGGCATTTGATAAAGTGTGGCATGAAGGCCTAATTTTAAAATTAAAGACTTACCTACCAATAAACATTCTAAATCTGCTGGAAAGTTACATTATTGCCCGGAAGTTCACTGTTGTGGAAGGAGACTTTATGAGTACGCCTGAAATAATCTCATCAGGTGTGCCACAGGGGAGTATACTGAGGCCAGTTTTATATTTGATTTATACTTCTGATATGCCTTTGAGCAGCAATATCTATACATCTACGTTTGCCGATGATACAGCCTGCCTTAGTATGCACGAAAACCCTCACGAGGCTTCCCGATATCTTCAGCAACATATTACTCAGCTAGAACTATGGTTAAACATGTGGAGAATAAAGGTAGACGAACAGAAGTGTGCTCAGGTAACATTTACCTTAAGAAAAGACACTTGTTCCCTCGATACAATCAATAATAAAATTGTTCCTCAAAACTTACATGTGAAATACCTTGGTATACATCTTGATCGAAGGCTCACATGGAAATACCACATTGACTCTAAGCTAACGCAAATGAAACTTAAACTAACTCAGATACATTGGCTGGTTGGTAGAAATTCAACCCTCACCCTAGATTGTAAACTTTTAATATACAAGTCGCTCTTAAAACCTATATGGTGCTACGGAATTCAGCTATGGGGTACTGCTTCAGCTTCTAATGTCGAGAGAATCCAACGAGGGCAAAACACAATTTTACGGTTAATAACATCGGCTCCATGGTATATAAAAAAATTCAAATATACATCGTGACTTAAATATGCCACTAGTGACTGAAGAAATTGCAAAAAAACGCTGGCAAATATTTAACAAAACTTGAGTCACATCCTAATCCGCTTGCCCGTAATATTTTGAAATTTACTGGACACATCCGCCTAAAAAAGAGGGATACAAGGGCTCTTATTCACAGCACTCCAGATGGGACTTCCTGAAAATACTTTTATTTTTTATATTTTTTCCTTTTGATTATCACTACTTATGTATTATATATAACTATTACTAAGCTTATGTCCGACACTTGTCGGGCCTAATTATATTTTTATATTTAAGATTTGAATACTTATTGTTAGTTCATATATGAAGATACAATAAATAAAAATCATGTATTAAAAAAAAAAAATTCGTTCCCAAGATATAGACATCAGCGCCTATGCCTTCCAACATTTTTTACCCGTCTGTAAAGACTGCACTACCCTCATACAGCCTATCGGAATTGACCCAATGGTCCCTATCCGGAATTACCATTAAGGGTGTCTTACCAAAATCGATCTCAGCGACATTATAGTCCGTAAACCCTGGGGTTACGGATTCCTGATCACCAAAACCGATCCTATTTAAAATCGATTTGTGACCTGATATTCCTGTCCTCACCAAACCGGTTTCTACGAGTCTAAGGAGACTTCTAGTCGCCGTCCCCACCACAAAGTCCTCTATAGGAAGTAGATGAAGAATGACGTCCAAGGCAGCCTGAGGTGTGCTCCTCTGAGCACCTGTGATGCCCATCGAGGCACATCTCTGAACCTTAGCTAGCAATCTCCTGTGACTTTCCTTCTTCAATGCCTTCCACCATACCACACAACCATAGGAAATAACCGGCCTGACAACCGATGTGTAAATCCAATTTACTACCTTCGGTTGCAGACCCCACTTCCTTCCTATGGAGTTCCTGCATGCGTAGTAGGCATTGAGCCCTTTCCTTAGCCTTTCCTGCGTGTTCATTTTCCAAGAAAGCTTGCTATCTAGGTAAACACCCAGGTATTTAGCCCCTCTGCTAGTCTCAGCTCCACCTCCCCCCCATCCTGAATAATACAAAACTTTCTACTTTGTATCTCCTGGTAAAGATGACTAGCTCAGTTTTCTCTGGGTTGACTCCTAGTCCTTTACTGCTAGCCCAGGAGGACAGATCGCCCAACGCCGACTGCATGATCTCACTGATAATGGGAAGAAACTTTCCCGTTACCAGTAAGACCACGTCATCCGCATATGCAACTATCTTCCGTCCGCTCCTATCAAAACGTCTAAGAATTGCGTTCATCGCCAACAACCACAATAGAGGTGACAAAACTCCTGCCTGTGGTGTACCTCTTGTAACTAATCTCCTCAGGCTTTCTCTTCCCATACCTGAGTTGATGATTCTGGTTTTAAGCATGATAATTATCCACTCCACTAGAAATCCCTGAACCCTAAGAGTTTCCAGTGACTCCCTAATAGCCTCTATACTTATGTTGTTAAAGGCTCCCTCAATATCCAAGAATGCAGCCAGTGTGTATTCCTTGTGCTGCAGTCCTTTCTCTATAACACCAACCACGTCATGGAGCGCACTCTCAACAGATCTGCCTTTACGATAGGCATGTTGAGCGTCACATATAATGTGGATGTCAATTGTGTTCCTTAGATGCAAATCAATCAGTCGTTCTAATGTTTTCAAAAGAAACGACGAAAGACTGATTGGCCTGAAATCCTTCGGCTTTGAGTGGCTTGCCTTACCCGCTTTGGGTATAAAGATGACCCTAACCTCTCTCCACCCTTTCGGTATAAACCTCCTGCTTAAGCATATCTTAAATATATGCACCAGAAACAGTTGTACGCGCTCTGGGACGTTCTGCAACATGGCCGGAAAAATACCATCTGGGCCCCGTGATTTATACGGTTCAAATGTATTTATTGCCCATATTGCTTTTTCCAACGTCATTATTTCGTCCACTGCTCCTTCTAATCCCGGTTCCGACCAGTAGTTAAAGTTAACCTCCGTCATTGTCTCTTCCCCTACTTCCCTACAGCCAGGAAAGTGAGTGTCCATCAAAACAGAAAGTGTCTCAGAGCTGGATTCCGTCCATGTGCCATCCAATCTTTGAATATACCCAGGAGCCCTATGGTCCTTTGACAATACTCGCCGAAACCTCGATAACTCATTAACGGAATCAATCTTCTCACAGTATTTCCTCCATGAGGCCCTCTTCGCCCTTTTGAGATCACCCTTGCACTTATTATACAATACCTTATTATTGTCCCAGTCATACTCGGTCAGCTCCCGCACACCAGCCCCCGATGGATCAACAGCATCATAGGGCATATAGACTGATGCAAGCACAATTTCCTGCTTACCCCTGGCTACTCCATTAACGACTGTAAGGTCTCCGTTACTGAAAGAATTAAATAAAGTTAATCCTTGCCCATCCCTTGCTAAAATGCAAGTTCTTACCCTATCATCTGTGACAGGGACATACAATGTGTAGCCTGTGACTCCTAAGCCGCAAACCCTATTTTTATTAATCCAGGGTTCTTGGATAAGAGCCACCTGTTGAGGTGTTACTAGCTCAGCCGAGGCTGCCTCACTGTGGTGCAGGTTTATCTGCACCACCCGCAGCCTTCTTGAGATCATCTGACTTAGTAAATCTAAATCTGAAAGTCCCCAATCCGAACCTCACAACACCCCCCCACAACTGTAGTCTCTTTAGAGACTCCTGATCTACGGCAAACCTAAGATCTTTACCCGCGTTCTCTCTGCAATCCATTGAAGACAAAGGCTTCCATTGGTTTGTCCTGAGAGGCGAGTTCTGCGCTTCCAGTACCGACAGTATGGTTTCCATCGATCTAACGGGTGGTGGAAACCACGCTGTCACCACTGCCCGGAGAGGCAGATCTGAGGCTAAAATTACCCACAGCTTCGCCTCCGGGCGAAGGTTGCCACACTTGTCAACGACGGTTTATAGTGACGACGGCATATTTATAGTGAGCATGTTGTCAGTAATATGAATTTCGAAAAGTTTCAAGATATTTGTAGAGTGCTGATAGCGTAAATATGGATTTCTGATAATATGCAAACATACTGATTTAAACGATGATTTTCGTAAAAACAATTTGACTACATAAAAGTTTCCCTTTTTATATTTCATTTGCCCTTAAACTTCATACATGTAAATGTCATAAATGGCCAGAGGAGTCCTCGCTGAACCTTCTTAGTGAACAGACGTCTTAGCGCTTTTTTTTATTGTACACAATATTCATGGTACATAATATTCGTAATACAACTAAAATTTAAATATACGAAGAATAAGATTTCCGGAAAAGAGTAACAAAATTCGACAAAATTTAAACAAGTTTTTAAACGTACCCGCTAAAAAGTGCGAAAGGTCCGCATATTGTGTTGAAGGGCATAGATTCCTATGTTCATCCTGAAGAAGTAAAAGATGCACTTATCATATAAGGATTTGAGGTAAAAATTTTTACTAACATAATCAATAGGGAGAAGATCCTCCAGCCTCTATTTCGCGTTGAAATAGACGAGCTTAATATTTTTCTTATATTGCTTAAACATTATAATAACATTTGCATTGTCTCTTGTTAAATGCTTACAACCGTATTCATAAAAATTTTAAACAGCATTTTGAATGTTGTTTAAGCAAAATTCGTTAAATTTTAGCTTAAAAACGTTTTTTTAATTTAAACTTTGTTTAATTCACCAAATCCTAAAAATTAACTGCATCCCATACTTAAAATAATTTTGAGTTGACGTCGTTGTAATTTTGCTTCATGTTTATTTGCATTTTTAACTTTGCCTAGATGTATGTATGTATGTATGCATGTATGTATGTATTTATGTATGTATTAGGAATTATACTAGAAGTTTGGCACAAGTAGAATGAGTCATCATTCTTCTGTCGCCCCATACAAAAATATACACGTACATACATATGTATGTATATTATTCTGCTTTGCACATGCAGCATCAGCAAATATCATACTTGAAATTCTTTAAGCTTTATTACGAGAAAAAATAAATGTATAATATACTATTCTTTTAATTATGAAATTAACTTCTTCAGATATTCATATTTGACTTGATATAGATAATTTTAGTATAAATATATGTTTTTAAACTTGAGATAGTAGTAGTGAACTGCGGGTCTGGGGACAATTAAAATTTTAAAATTTTAATTACCCAAATTTTAAAATTCTTGGAAATTTGTGAGATTTGATACCTACGAGGGTGGTTCAAGAAGTCCGTCCATTTTTTTTGTTTACATTAACTTTTTTTTGTTTTTTCTTTTCTTTAATAAATGTTAAAAATGTCCAGCTACTTGTTAACTGATGACCCAATTTGAAACAGATAATCTGATCTGAAAATCTGAACAGCTCCTGATAACCTGATCTGTTTTACAGATCAGCTGTTTGCCAACCTGATCTGAAAACTAGACCAACTCCTGATATGCTGATCTGAAAACCAGACCAGGTCCTGATAAGCTGATCTTAAAATCAGACCAACTCCTGATAAGCTGATCTCAAAAGCAGACCAGCTCCTGATAAACTGATCTGAAAGCCAGACCAGGTCCTGAAAAGCTGATCTGAAAACCAGATCAGGTCCTGATAAGCTGATCTGAAAACCAGACCAGGTGCTGATAAGCTGATCTGAAAACCAGACCAGGTCCTGAAAAGCTGATCTGAAAACCAGACCAGGTCCTGAAAAGCTGATCTCAAAACCAGATCAGGTCCTGATAAGCTGATCTGATAGCTGATACCTGATCTAATAGCGTATTTGCTATTATTGAACATGGATGAGAAAATTTTAAAACAGTTGGTGTTGACAAGAAAATATCTAATGAAATTTAATGGAATTTTATAATATTGTGAAATTCAATTCCTCTTGTGTAGGACCTCTCAAAGATAACAAGACTGTGTATGTTTAAGTGATATGAAAACAAAAAAGAAAAATTTTTGATCTAGCGAAGTAAAGCCAATAGAGAAACAAAATATAAAAATGTAGACATTTGTAGTTACAATTTATACTTAGTAAATTTAAGCTGAAATAAAAAACCATTTACATATTTTAATATTTTTTCAATATTTTATTTAAAATTTTTCTTAAAAATCTTAGTACTAATACAAATTTAACTCTATGTATAAATAAAAATATATAGATATAAAAAGAAAAAAGATCATTAATCGAATCTTTGATTTTAATTTACAAATAATTTAGGTGTAGGTTTTAAGCCATTCAATTTTTACATGTTTTTGTGTGAATAAAATACTAAAATTAATAGATAAATTCATAAACAAATACATAATCAATAAATAAATTAATAAATAAATAAAGAAATAAATTAATAAACAAATAAATAAATACTAAATACATAAATTAATTAATAAACAAATAAGTAAATAATAAATAAATTAATAAATAATTAAAGAAATAATAAATAAATAAATTAAATAATAATCAAATAAGTAAATAATAAATAATTAAAGAAATACATTAATAAATAAATACAATTAGTACAAAATTAAATTGTCTTTGTCATCTTACATGCAATTTAGTAGGAAGCATTCTATTCTACATCCATTGTTTCATTGTTTCGGTCTATGTAATGTCCCCAAGCACGCGTTTTAATTTTATCTTTCATTATATTTCTCTTATCATCAGAAAAGCTAAGTGCTATTTTATGTAGTTTTTGGGTATATAGTTGATGTGTTTTAGATCTAAACAAAAACATTTCATCCGAGATAATTTTGGATTCAAATAAGCAACTTTTGTAATCATTAATGGACAACTTTTTAATTACAGACTTTTTGACCCCTTTAGATTTTTTAACAGCTTCCGAGCGAAGAGTCGACAGATCATACATTTTTGCTCTTAAACCAACAAACTCTGTCATTATATCCCCATTGTTTTCATCTTTCATCATTCCCAAAACCTTCTTATTGAGTAGCGGTAAACGAAATTGGTTATCTATAGGATATTCTGACGTATCAAAATTCAAACTAATATCATTACGGATGTCATCGTAAAAATCATCAGTTTTAATTGAATAAATAAATGAGTCAGTATCCATATAGTTGAGAGAAATGTTCTCTCCAAATTTAGGCTTCATGAAGCCATAATGGAAGTCATACATTCTCCACTTGGATAACTCCAGTACCGTGAAACCAACATTTTTTCTAACTCTACCGCATACATATCGTCAGAAAATTTTGTTAACTGTATAAAATTTGGTTTCGCAATTAATGCTCTGAGCCCCAAATGATTCCTGTTTGTTGTTTCCCAAGATGAAGTAATTCTAATGTCCCTACGTTTTTCAATGTTTTCCATTGTCTTCCCGTAAACAGCATTGTTTAAAAGTTTAAAGAAATCTTTTTCAAATTTATTTTTAGCTTTTGTCCTATGAAATGTGTTTAAGTCAATATATTTTTTAAGCCAAGGGGATTGCTTAAATCTGAGTATTCTATGGATTTGTTTTAAGATGAGGCCATTTGAAATGGCTTGTTTTAAAACTCTATAGTGTATGGTGTAATTTGTTTTTGAGTGTAAGTCTGCAACTAATTTTTTGATTTTGGATCCCCCCACGGGCTTATTTTGAGGACAAAATGGCAAATCATTATGTAGATCATGCTCTGAATCGGGATAATCTATATCCACTTCCAAAATGTACCCGTACTCTGCAGTATCAGAAATTTTTTTAACATCAAAATCAGTATCACATACCCACTCAAATTCACCGCAAGGAAGATATTCCGACATCGCCCAACCATACAAATTGTTAGCGTCTAAATATACAAGAAATTCTGATGGTTTTGATACATCGAAATCTTCTAAATACTTATTATTCGCCTTCGAATATCTTTGCGAGCATTGAACTAGTCCACCTCTTATTCCGTTTTGGATAAACATATACATTTCGGAATCAGTGAACAGTTCGAGTGAAACTTCTGTGGTTTTCAACATTGCATCCCAAGATAAGCCTGGTGCTGTATAATATTGGCAGGGGTCCAAATCGTATATATCTTTACAAATTTTCCTAAAATTTTCAAACACGTCGGTTAAAAGAAGAACATCTGTCTTTAAATAGAGTTCAGTATAGTCAAGGAGGGTTTTACAGTTAAACTCTCTCCATATTTTTTGAGCATGTTCATACTCGACTACATCACATTCTTCATTCGTTAGAATATTGAAGAACTCTTCTCTACTAGGGAGTTGAATTTCCTTAAACTTAGTCATGGAATCCATGTAAGAGTACGGAAATATACCCTTTCTTCTAATCAGGTTGAAATGAGCTTCATCAGCGAAACATGATCGAATAGTATTAAAATCATTGCTATCAAGATTTTTCGCCAGCGTATCTAAACTCGAAGCCATAAATCTAAACGACTCTATAAATCTTATTTCGAATCCATGTTTTCCATCTAATCTGATGAAAATTGACAGAGAAATATAACGCTCTGCGTTCTGGGGAATCACTTTTATTGTAGTATTTTTTATAGTAGAAAGTTCATTGAAAAATAAGTGTATATCATATGCAGAAAGATTATGCAAGATAACCGGTATAAAATGAGGTGTTTTATAATTCAAATTACAGTCGCTATGAGCTGCCCCACGATAATTACCCGTAAGATGACAATGATCTCTAACTTTATCATTATTTAATATTTTCTTACATATATGACAATTTTATGCATTATTATATTTAGTTATTTCTATTGGGGTCATGAACATTTTCTTAACTTTAAGTAAATAATTTAGATAAATATCTGTACAATCTTCAACTATTTTTTTGATCAGTTCTCGTTGTACCTTCATAGTGAACAGACGTATTAGCGGATTTTTTTTTACATACATAATAAAAAAAATCATACAAAAAAATATTTGTAGTACATAATATTCGTTGTACATTAACTTTGATAAATAAGCTTTTTTTGCTTTGCTAATATTTTTTTACATAGACAGTAATAACTAAAACAAAAATAAAACAAAAACAACCGTAAACAAAATAACTCAAAGTGCCCTTGAGGAATACACTAACAAAGTGCCCTTGAGGAATACTCTATATGAGTACCTCAAAAACAAATAATTGTGAAGTGAGTGATAACGGCAGAAATGCCTATCTTACTGTGAGCTCTGATGATCTTAATGATAACAATAAAAAATCTGATGATATACTTACTGTGAGTTCTGATGCTCTTAATATAAACAAAATAAATAAAAAACCTGATGACAGACTTTTTCTAACGGCTAAGCCAATTTTTCGTCAGCGATCAACTTCGCTTTGTCCAATGTCAACTAGTGATTTGTTAACATTACAGTTGCCTACTACTTCGTCATTTAAATCAGCGATATCATCCGATTCAGGCTCGTGTTCATCACTTACCCAAATTGTCAATATAAATAAGAGTAGCCCAAAACCCAAGGTCCAAGTCGGAATGGACCGATATATAATGGTGGGAAAGCGCGGGCGAAGCCCAAATTCTAATAAAATTGCATCTGCTTCAAAGGTATCTAGGGATAACAGCGCATCCTCCACTAATCGTTTTCAAATATTGCAAGATGACAACGACACACCTGATATATCTGAGAAAAAAACCTCCAAGCCGCCACCAATATATTTGAGAGAAAAAAATTCAAACGCTCTTATTAAGAAATTAATTTCGGTCATTGGTGAGAAAAAATTTCACATTGTTCCAATAAAACGTGGCAATATCGATGAAACGAAAATTCAAATTTATGACGAAACAGATTTCCGTAAAATGGTTTCTGAATTTGAAAAAAATAAAACAAGTTTCTACACATACCAGCTTAAGAGTGCTAAAGGCCTGCAGATCGTATTGAAGGGCATAGATTCTTATGTTGTTCCCGAAGAAATAAAAGACGCACTCGTCCTCCAGGGATTCAAGGTAAAAAATGTTTCAAATATAATAAATAGGGAGAAGATCCCCCAGCCTCTATTTCGCGTTGAACTTGAGCCGAATGATATAAAATTGAGAAAAAATGAGACGCACCCAATTTATAATTTAAAATATCTTTTATACCGAAAAATAACAGTTGAAGAACCACACAAGCGTTCTGGACCCGTACAGTGCCATAATTGTCAAGAATATGGCCACACAAAAACTTACTGCAAATTACCTACAGTTTGTGTTATTTGCGGTGAATTGCACGGTACTGCTAGTTGCAATAAACCGAAAGATCAAAGTAACAAAAAATGCAGTAATTGTGGAGAAAATCACACTGCTAACTACAGAGGTTGTCGTGTATATTCTTTCGTTAAAAAGACAATGGGGCAAAAACCTAAAGTAGCTCCAGCACAAACAGTAAACACTTACTCCGCCACTCTTGCCCAAGTGAGCCAACCAGTTAATTCACGTGTATCGTATGCCGATGCTGCAAAAACAAGCTCTATTCCCACACAAAATGTTTCACGGCCAAATACTTCAATAAATACAAACTCAGGCTTTAATTTTAATCGCCTTGAAGCTACTATTGAAAATCTGGTGCAAACTATAAACAATTTTACAACAAGTATGACTAGCATGATGCAAGAAATGCTGCGAATGCAGAATACTCTGCTTCAAGCAATACTTAATAAGCCATGAACACGTTAACAATATGTTTCTGGAACGCAAACGGCATTCGCCAACATAAAAATGAACTTGAGCACTTCCTCACGGAAAAAAATATTGATATAATGTTGGTCTCTGAGACTCATTTGACTTCGAGAAGCCTTTTTAAAATTTATGGCTACACCTTATATGATTCAAAGGACCCGAGAGGAAGAGCATGCGGTGGATCAGCAATTTTAATAAAGTCAAGACTCAAGCATTATATTATTGACAACATTTGCGAAGAACATTTACAAGCAACGAATATTTGTATCGAAAATTTTTGCACTAATTTTGTCATATCATCAATTTACTCCCCTCCTAGGTTCGCAATTACTGAGGACCAATACGAGAATTTCTACAAATCCCTTGGCCCTTGCTTCGTAGCAGCTGGCGACTACAATGCAAAACATACGTTCTGGGGTTCGCGTCTTATTACACCTAGAGGTCGGGCATTGTTCAACACAATTTCAAAAATGGGCTTGGACGTCATTTCGAGTGGGGAGCCCACTTACTGGCCTACGGACATACAAAAAATTCCGGATGTTATAGATTTTGGAGTCATGAAAAATATTTCTAGGGAATTAGTTCATGTTGAAGCGTCTCAAGATCTTTCCTCCGATCACTCTCCCACGATCGTTACAATTTGTAGCCCACTAAGTAGTGACTTACCTCACCCGTATGTGAAGACGATCAACCGTGTTAATTGGCTGGGGTTCAGAAAATATCTCAGTACTCATTGTACGGAAAACATTATACTAAGAACATCCGAAGATATTGAATTTAACATTGGCAATCTTATCAAAAATATAAAACAGGCTGCTGAACATGCGACTACCTCCTACCCGCAGACTGGATTTAATAGAATTTATTCTACGGATATTGAACGTCTTGTAAGTGAAAAAAGAAGAGCTAGAAGGGAATGGCAACAGCACAGATCACCACAACATAAAATCAGATTTAAAGAGTGCACTAAACGACTCCAAGACTTGCTTGCATTTGAAAAAACTGCATCTTTTAAAAACTATCTGGAAGGTCTTGATGCCACACCAGCATCTAATTACTCCTTGTGGCGCGCTGCTAGAAAGCTTAAAACACCTGTTGCGTTTAAACCACCTCTGCGTACATCTACAGGGGGTTGGGCAAGAAGCGATAATGAAAAAGGTAAACTATTTGCTGAGCATTTAAAATCAGTATTTACCCCTAACTCGTGTACTGGTGTTATTGATTTGCCGAATGTAGTGGCGCTACCCCCTCGACCCATAAAATTTAGAACGTGTGATGTACAAAAAGTAATTGCTGAACTTAACCCGAAGAAAGCTCCGGGTATTGATGGAATTAGTAACCAGATGCTAATAAAGTTGCCTCGTATTGCAATTAGAATCCTATTATTTATTTTTAACGCCATTTTACGACTGGAGTATTTTCCAAATAGCTGGAAGCTTGCCAAAGTTAAAATGATTCCAAAGCCGGGCAAAGACCTTACCAAGGCTGAGTCATACAGGCCAATAAGTCTGCTATCAACAATGTCAAAACTTTTCGAAAAACTGCTCATGACAAAATTGTCCCCAATTCTAGTTAGTAATGGGTGCATACCGGACCATCAATTTGGTTTTAGAAGTCAGCATAGCACCATCGAACAAACTCATAGATTGGTTCAATTTATAAGAAGAACATTTGAAGAAAAGAAGTATTGTTCTGCGCTGTTTATCGACGTTTCTCAGGCATTTGATAAAGTGTGGCATGAAGGTCTTATTTTAAAATTGAAATCATATTTACCAATAAATTTTCTGAAGCTATTAGAAAGTTATATTACTACCCGGAAGTTTACGGTTGTGGAAGGAGACTTCATGAGTGTGCCCGAATCTATATCATCCGGTGTGCCACAGGGGAGCATACTGGGGCCAGTCTTGTATTTGATTTACACTTGTGATATGCCTTTGAGCAGCAATATTCATACATCTACGTTTGCCGATGATACAGCCTGCCTTAGTATGCACGAAAACCCTCACGAGGCTTCCCGATATCTACAAGAACATATTACACAACTGGAACTATGGTTAAATTTATGGAGAATCAAAGTAAACGAGCAAAAGTGTGTCCAGGTAACATTTACCCTGCGAAGAGATACTTGTTCCCCTATTCGAATCAACAATCAAGTTGTTCTTCAACATTCACACGTAAAATACCTTGGTATACACCTTGATCGACGGCTTACATGGAAGCCCCATATTGACTCAAAGCTAACACAAATGAAACTGAAATTAACTCAGCTACATTGGCTGATTGGTAGAAATTCTTCACTCAGTCTAGATTGTAAACTTTTAATATACAAGACGATTTTGAAACCAATATGGTGCTACGGAATACAGTTATGGGGCACTGCTTCAGCTTCTAATGTCGAGAGAATCCAACGAAGGCAAAACAAAATTTTACGCTTAATAACATTGGCTCCATGGTATATAAAAAATTCAAATATACATCGTGATTTAAATATGCCACTAGTGACTGAAGAAATTGCAAAATACGCTGGCAAATATTTAACAAAACTCGAGTCACATCCTAATCCGCTTGCCCGTAATATTTTGAACTTTACTGGACACATCCGCCTAAAAAAGAGGGACACATGGGCTCTTATTCATAGCACTCCAGATGGGACTTCTTGAAAATACTTTATTTTTTTCCTTTTGACTATCACTACTTATGTATTATATATAACTATTACTAAGCTTATGTCCGACACTGGTCGGGCCTAATTATATTTTTAGATTTAAGATTTGAATACTTATTGTTAGTTCATATATGAAGATACAATAAATAAAAAATCATGCATTCAAAAAAAAAAAAAAAAGTTTTTTTTGATAAATATGTTCGCTGAATCTTCACCAAAATAATTTCTATATAAATTATTTTCTCTCTTAAAGCTACAATTAATAAAATAGGCGAATGCACACGCATGATGTTTCTGTACATTTGTAGTGCTTTTACTTACAGGATCATCTACTTTTTCTAAAATAGACTCGAAGTCTGCGTAGATTACAAATGGTACATCTAACTGTTTGTAGTAGTTTTGAAACTTGATGATAGATTCATCTTCGGGCATTCTGATGACTTTTTTCCCACAAACATTTTTGTGGTGATTATACACATAATCATCATGTGTATAAAATAGGCAGGTGTTACAAATATGTATCTTATTTACGTGAGATGTTATGCTGGAACGAAGGAGTCTAAGGAAAAGAGGAAATTAAAATAAGAAATAAATAAATATACCAATAAGAAGTAACTTTTTAAATAGATATGAAAACATATTTCACTTAAATGCACAAATGAAACTTACTTTGATATATCCGTGATGAGCACATAGTGGAAGTTTTCATCGGACTGGAGCAATAACAGATTAATATGAACATTTTGTTCTCCTTTTGTTATGTAGTATGGTCCTATAAGCGATGTTCCATTGTGACCAAATACGTTGATGCTCATATTATTTTGACGTTCAAATTGTTTAATCTGCTTCAATGGGAGTGGAAACTCTAGGCCTTCAAAATTTAATACAACTGCCCCTATATTAATATTCTCAGCAGAAATGTTTGCAATATTGTAATTTCTACAGTTTTTCTGTTGTCTTCGATCTAAAGTACTATTTGTGTACAAGGCCGCAATGATACACCATTTAAAGCAATAAACATCATTGTTTTCGACATTTATGCATGCATGTTTTGCTGCAATATTTTTTGGGAGAGGGATAAAGCTCGATCCTCTTATTATGGACGCCTTGTTTATATTAACTTCAAGGGAATTTATTGAAATCAAGGTCCATCCGCTATCCCTCTCTTGAAATTCTTCCATTTTAGCTCTTAGCTCTTCGGCCTGTTGCTTGTACATATCCTCTTTGTCATCAGTCAAAGTCACCAACATCATTTTCGAAATATGTACAAGTTGGGAAACATTCATCACATCATTCACCGTCTTCATATAATCGCATGTGAGCTCCATATTAAATTTAAATGTAGTATGTATTCTACTACATTCAATTAGCTGTTGTAGTATAGAGCTCTTGGCAGATTTCAGAAACTGCTCCGGAAACATAACACCCTCATTTTTGTTGAGGAGGATATATGTCTCGATCCTCCCATTGAAGTTGCTCGCTCTTTTAGTGAGAAGATCTCCAATCTGTTCTAGGTGACAACTGTTTTTATGTTTTGTGGTTCTGACATGAGCCATGTAACCATTTGATGGGATCATCTCATCACAATCCTCACAATATTTTTTTGGAATATCAAGCTTACTAGTTCCATATGAGTGCGTTTCCATATGCTGACTTAGTTTTGTTTGAGTCATAAAGACTTTATTGCAGATTGCACAACTTTTATTATTCATTTTATATATTTTTGTTTATTAGTTAATTTAATTATTTTATTTATAAACAATTTATTTAATTATTTTATTTATAAACAATTTATTTTAGTTATAAACAATTTATTTAATTAGTACTAGCACTTTTATAGTTTTTGGATTTTAAACACTTTAGAAATTTTGGTTGCGAAAATAGGTTGTCACTTGTTGAGATATCAAAGCAGACTGATGACAATCTACATTATTTCTTCTACTTATATACTTTATATGAGAATCGCGTAGTAGTTATCAAATCTAATTTATTACGACATATGATGAAATTCACACACACACACACACACACACACATACACATTTCCACAATTCTCTATTGGTATTACGAAATTCGATGAAATTCACACACACATACACACACACACACACACACACACATAGATATTTCCCACAATTCTCTATTGGTATTACGATATATGATGAAATTCATATACACAGCAACACCCAGAATAAAATCGCTAGCATCAGTTTGTAATACAAAGGTACGAGAAAAATCGGGACACGTAAAAGTAGATGCTTCTATAAGTTTTGGGGTATGTCTCCAAAAGCTATTTCCTATAATTGTTACATTAAAGTGTAATATACTGAAATAAAAATATCATTACCCATATTCAAAAAATCTGCTTATCAACCTGATTGGATTCAAAAAATTTAACATCTGAAATTCACTTGTACATATAAAACCTATGCCAACACAATATTTTCTATCTCCATAAGAATAGCAACGTCAATAACCCAAAAAAAAAAAAAAAAATACACATTCATTTGTAAATATGTATGAAAAACTCTCGCAGGCCAAACAATACACATAAGCAATGATATTCTTCAAAGTAAAAATAGATACAATCACATACATTAATACAACAACATATACATACATTACCAAATACATTCCCTACCCACTTCCATTCACAACATGGTTGCCACTCTCTGTAGCTATTAGATTATTTCCCCAGAGATCGCAAACATAAATGCAATACAATAACCCTACATAAGCATACCAACGATAACTCAAAACAGCTACCCAAAGACTGTCAAATAACAATCACTACATACACACAAATACACAGATCCCTTGTAACTACCCTGCAGTCAGACTGGGAGCAAGTGTCTTTGTGTAAACACTAAAATTCTAGTTACAACTTTGGTATAATAATTTTTCTACTATCCGCCAGTATAAAAGAAGGAGAGAGGTGGAATTGTCAATATACATACATTTGTATGCACGTAAATTATAGAAATGTACCAGTAAATAACTGTCTGGTTAGTATGTCTCATGACCCTATAAGAACTACGTAGTCACTATTTTTATTAGTAGGGTTTCAAAGTATTGTACTCGTATGGGGAATAATTATAGAGTAGTACTGGTGACTAGTCAAAAGCTAGTCAGCACATTTTCACCATCGACATTTCCTACTGGGTATAATGATTGTCTGCCACTACAACAAAAGTATTGGACACCATCAAACATACAAGTAAACACAAAACCGCATACTCATACACACACACACACACACAAACACGCACACACGCGAACATACATACATCCATACACTGTAAGCACACGCTTCTCTACAATAACAACAAAAGCTGTACACACAAGTATACATACATACACATCCACAAAGAATCAAACTCACACACACAGACACACACACACACACATAGCCAAGAAAATCTCAGCATAAAAAAAATCCCCAAAATCCCCTCATTTGCAACAGGGTTACCATCGTTTTTATTTTTTCCCGGTTTTTAATTCCCAAAACATGTCGCAGGCCACCATTACCCATCTACTTGTATTAAATGAAATAAATTTACCGAAAAAAATATTGGAAGCATGCCGAAGCATGTATAATTTAAAAAAATTCCTCACGTCATACTTTTATAAGGAAAGAAGTTTTAAGACTTTGTGGCAAATGAAATAGATATGTATCTACTTTGTTAAAAATTCAAAAGAGTGAATTCGTAACTCTAATATTATAGATTTTTAATTAAAACAGCACTAAATGTCGGACTCTCGCGTCACTATCGATAGAAGCATGCTAAAGCATGCATGCTAGCAAAATATTAAAATTGTTAGAAGGTGATGAGAAAGCTATTTTCTAATCATTAATTTGTAGACAGCAATTGTATCTGGATCAACTCCACTCATGAATGAATTGTATACAGGTATAATTGATGGTGATGAGGACCTTTTCTAAGTGAGAAATGATTACATCTGAATGCGATACAACGCAGTATACGTTAACCACAATAACGTCAAGGGGTCAAACACTAAATCTTATATAGAAACACTTGAAGTAAAAATTCTCCCAAACATAGATATTCCAATATTTCTAACACTTTATGAAAACTCTGCTGGTGAATTGATGATGGAGGTAAATGTGTTATTTTAGATCGATTTTCTAGATAGTTGATTATTAAAGATGTATTTCTTTGTATATGAACTAATTTCTACGTACATACATATATTTACCTATATGTATGTATATATTAATACTTTTAAAATTATATAAATATTTTCTATTTCAAGTAGTAAAATCTGAAAAAATAGTAGTGACACATTAGAAGAAAAAATTAATAAAATAAAAAGAGAGACTGGCTGACCAACTGATACGTTCATTCTGTCTGACAGATACAAAAAGCTCACTTAAATATATTAGAAATATATACGCAATACGCTAAACTTTAATAAAATGAGAAAAACATCACTTCATCCAGAACATCAAATAAAAGCCATAGGCGCTCACCCGTCATAAAATAAACATATACTCGTACATTATTAATGTACTTAAAGTTATTATCAGTATGAAGTAACACAATTTGAAGAAAAAAAAGTTTAACATTTAATTATTCCTAACGCTGACAAAGAGGAGACAGAAATGCTGACATACAAAGTCATATTGTATACTAGAGGACCAGTTGAGAGGTTAGACCGAAATTGTAAGAAAACGACTTCGTTTTCTGTTGTTCGCTATTCAAGAAGAAAATAAGATTGTTCATTATGAATTAACTAATTTAAAAGTACATTTAAGTTCAGTCTCATATCCATATGATGATAATCCTAACATAAAACTTAAAAATAAACGTAATGCAACTCTATATAGTTATTATATGTACATATCTAAGATGCCAGCAAAGGTAGTATATGAAAGAATCTCATGCGTTTCTACCTGTACCAGAGTTTAAGATAAAAGCTCCTTTTATTCAATAGCGGGGCAATTGAATAAAATTTTAATTTGAAATAGTAAGCAAAGAAATCAGCTTCCTGTATTCTTATTCATGATCGTATAATAGAATATATACCCATCAAAGGACAAGTTCGAAAAGTCTTATAAATTGAGTAATATGGAAAACAACATAATTTTTATAGACGTACAAGGTTTCAAAAGTAATTCAAATAAATTTATTTCAACAATTACGAATATAATAACTTCATTAGAAAACTCAATACTCAATAAAAAAATAAAAAAAGAAGCAAGCTGGCTAACAAAAAACTATCGTTACATAAGCTGGACTGCTGGATCAGTTTCATTTATAAATGTTTATAAATGTATAAAAGGCAATGCAAGATGTTCTAAAATAAATGTAAAAGGTGATGGAAAAAGCCTACGGCTGGAAAAAATTTATATCAAAATATTTCTACGAATGAGCTGCATCAACTTTATAGGAAATATTTCTATTATAGTTACTATTAGTCTAAAGTATGTATCTTAAGGAATTCAGTTTTACTTAAAACAGAAAATCCTCACAAACTTTGAAGTAAATACAGATAAAAATTAAATCAACGTTTTTTAATTTCAAATAACAAAATAAAAAAACTGTGAAGATATTTGACATCTATACATAAAAGACCCGGCGAATATTTACAACATCAACAAAAGACCGCATACATACATAAAATCAATTTGTAGATATGTATGTACACATAATATCAAATTTCTTATCAATACTCAAGTATTTATTAGATCTTGACAATCACACTTACATATCTACATCATAAAAATATATGAACAACGCAAACCATTCAGTCAGAGCACATGCCCAAGAGTAGTAGGGAATTGCCAAAGCTGCGGCAATTAAACTTTTGAAATTTTAAAATTTTAATTACCCAAATTTTAAAATTCTTGGAAATTTGTGAAATTTGATACCCTACGAGGGTGGGTCAATAAGTCCGTCCAACTTTTTGTTTACATAAGGAATTTTTTGTTTACATAAGGAGTTTTTTTGTTTACATTAACTTTGTGTGAACGGGTGATTTTTTTTGAGGTGGCATTAATTATGTGAATAGGTGATTTTTGGGGGGGTGGATTAAGGGGTTTCATAAGATTAATATTTCATAAGTATATATGCCGACGGGAAAATCATGCAATGATTTTTCCTAATACTAATGGGTGTGAAATAGTGAAAATTAATTTTTCCTAATGCCTACGGCAATACATGATTATTTTTTCCTAATGCCTACGGCAATATATGAATATTTTTCTTAATGCCTACGGCAATACATGATTTTCCTAATGCCTACGGCAATATATGAATATTTTTCCTAATGCCTACGGCAATATATGAATATTTTTCCTAATGCCTACGGCAATATATGAATATTTTTCCTAATGCCTACGGCAATATATGAATATTTTTCCTAATGCCTACGGCAATATATGAATATTTTTCCTAATGCCTACGGCAATATATGAATTTTTTTTCAAATGCCTACGGCAAAACATGATTGTTATTTTTTCCAAATGCCGACGGCAAAACATGATTATTATATTTTCCAAATGCCGACGGCAAAACATGATTATTATTTTCTAATACCAAAGGGAAAATTGCCAGTGTTGCCAGACTGTAGAAATTTGTTATCGTAATACTATATCAGTAATATCAGAGAAAATATTTATTTATGTGTTCACATGTATGTGAACACCCATACTTGTGTTCACATGTATGTGAACACCCATACTTGTGTGTGGGGGGTCCAGCTTGATAGTCGCGGGTAATTTAATATTTTGTGTATTTGTTTAAGAAATATGTATGTATGTATGTATGTGTATATGTATGTATGTATGTGTATGTATGTATGTGTGCATGTATGTGTGCATGTATGAATGTGTGATCGTGGGTATTTGTGCGTGGAATATTTTGTAGAATACATATATATTTTGCAAGGTAGTCATTTTCTTTGTCTACGATTATTTTAAAGCAGCAAACTAAGTACAGTCAGCAGCAGAGAAACAAAAAGTAAAATTTTTGAATGCTGCAAGGATACTGCTTCTAATTTTAGTATAAATACGCCAACATTTCTAACCAACACATCAGTACGTTATTGTATTTACAAGAAGTGTCATCAGCAATTGTGTTAAAGTGAAATAATAATAAAATAATTAAAAATGAGTTCATCAGGTTATCAGTGTAATACATGTAATAAGGTATACAAATACCAAAAGTCCTTTTTGGAGCATGTTAAAAACCATAGTGTACAGAATCAAGTGGTCGTAAGCCGGGGCATAAATCAAGAGCTACCGCAGACATCTTTTCAAAATCATCAAAATTCATCATCATCATTCATTCATCAACAATATCCTTCTCTTCAGTATCCTCAATATCAGTTACCATTAAATTTTCAACAATACGGTATGCCATGGAATAATCAGTTTTTGGGATACAATTATAATCCCAATGTGATGCAATGGCAGCCTCTTAATTATCATCAACAAGAGTACCAGCATCAACCACAAGATCATCAAAATCAAGCTCAACAACAACAAGCTCAACAACAGGGTGTGGGTATCCTTGGAGGTAATTTATTCGACGATGCTATGGACATAAGCTTACCGGAAAGTGATGGAGAAGTAGAAGAAAGAAGAGAAGAAACTCTGCCAACTCCAAGGAATACTTCGCATGCTAGAACAGATGAAGTAGAAGAATTGCGATATTATAAAATATCTAAAGCATTCAAAAACCATATTGCCACTTATGCAATTTTAAACAAAAAAGACCAACTTCTGTTGGAAGAATTTGTTAAAGAAAATAAAAATGTTTTTATGGAGAGACTTCAAGTGAATTTAAGTAAGCATGCAATAATTAAATTTCATCTGAGTATTGTGGCAGAATATATCAAAATTGTTGGAGAAGAATTGGAGTTGTGCATAATATCACATGTAGCCAAAATGAGTTTGCTGACGAAGGCAGATAGCATTGAAGAATTATTCCGGAAACAGGTTGCGGAGATTTCAACCAAAATGTCCGAATTTGAAGAGCGAGATTCTGGTTGGACTTTGTCACGCATAGTCCGAGCAGAAATTAACATCAACAAATCTTCGCTCGTCAAAGGATCGAACTGGATATCCACACCTGAAAAATTAGAAAGAAAAAAAGCTTGCATCAACATTGAAAATAATGATGACTACTGCTTCAAGTGGTGCCTAATCGCTGCCATGGATACAACCAAATATAATGATACAAGACGCTGCAGTTCTTATAATATTCAGGACATTGCTGCAGAGACGATTGTTACGCGAAATGGTGTAGCGTTAAATTTCAAAAATTTACGCTTCCCATTAGGATTAAACAAAATAAAAGAGTTTGAGGTGAACAATCCAGCAATAAGTATTAACGTATTCGGCTATGATGAGGGAGCCAATCAGATTATTGGTCCTTATTATGTCACCAAGGACGAAAAAATTAGCCATGTAAACTTGTTGCTTTTGGAAAATGGTGAAGTTCATCACTACATTTTGATAAAGAACATATCAAAGTAAGTTAAAAAATTATACTACACTTTAATTTAATGATACATATACTTCTTTTATATATTTTATAATATATACGTTTTACTTATAAACTTTTATTTTACTTTTTATTATTTACAGACTTTTACGGAATCAGCTAACACAGAATGGACACAAACTACACTTCTGCAATAGCTGTCTCCAATATACTCATACGGACACCATCATGAATACTCATAAGGAGGAATGTGGGAAGATAGTCACAACTATGCCATCAGGTGAGGATGCCATTCTTAGTTTTAAGGGACATCAACGAAAAATGGATGTCCCTTTTGTTATTTACGCGGACTTTGAATGCGTATTAGAGGATATAAGTAATAGTGTAAGTAGTAAAACAAATTTAATAAAAAAGCACACACCTTGTGCCTTTAGTTATTTTATTAAGTGTATGCATAGTAATAATTTAGATACGCTTAGAATATATACGGGGGAAGATGCCTCCAAAAAATTTGTAGAATATTTAATTAAGGATTGTGAAGATATATATAATAACTATTTAGTTAACAATAGACAAATGGATACTTTATCCCCTTCAGATACTTATAATTTTTATAGTGCGGTGAATTGCCATATTTGCCAAAAATTTCTAGGCAAAGATCGTGTTAGAGATCACTGCCACATTAGTGGCAAATTTAGAGGCGCAGCCCACAATAAATGTAATTTAAATTACCAAATTCCCAAATTTATACCAGTTTACTTCCACAATTATTCAAATTATGACTCACATCTTTTCATTAAAGAATTAGGTGAAATTTCATTGCAACTGAAAGTACTCCCTCTCAATAAGGAACTTTATATATCCCTCTCCCAATTCACAGAAATGAGTGATGGCCATAAGCTTGAAATAAGATTTCTTGATACTATACGCTTTATGGCTGAGAGTTTGGAATCATTAGCCTGCAATTTGTCGGATAATGATTTCAGCACTATAAGGTCCTTATTTCAATCAGAAAAAGAATTTGAGCTTATTAAGAAAAAAGGTATTTTCCCATATGAGTACCTAAATTCATTCGAAAAATTAGATGAATGCCAGCTGCCTTCACGCAGTGATTTTTTTAATAAGTTGAATAATAAAGAGTGTTCTTTAGAGGAATACTCACATGCTGTAGAGGTATGGAATACTTTTGGTTGTGAAACAATGAAAGATTACATGGAACTTTACTTAAAAACAGACGTCCTCTTACTGACAGATATTTTCGAGAACTTTAGAAAAGTTTGTAAGGGTATTTATGAGCTCGATCCTTGCCAGTATTATACAGCACCTGGCCTTTCCTGGGATGCAATGCTCAAATATACAAAAATTGAATTAGAATTATTGACAGACATAGACATGTACAATTTTATGAAAAAAGGTATACGTGGGGGGATAGTACAGTGTAGTCAAAGATATTCAAAAGCAAATAATAAATATTTGCAAGATTTCGATAAGGAAAAGCCCTCAGAATTTCTCGTCTATTTAGACGCTAACAATTTGTATGGATGGGCGATGTCGGAATATCTTCCTCATGGTGGGTTCAGATGGTTATCACAAGACGAGTTGAATCTGGATCCAAACAGCATAGCTGATAATGGAACAGACGGTTATGTATATGAGGTTACGTTGGATTATCCCTCTCATTTACACGACTTGCATAATGATCTTCCTTTTTGCGCTGAAAATAAGAAACCTATGCAAGCGAAGTATAGCAAGTTGATAACCGATTTCTCTACAAAGCAATCATATGTGATACACTTTAGAGTTCTCAAACAGTGCTTAGAATATGGCTTAGTTTTAAAGAAAACTCATCGTATTCTAGCATTTAAACAATCTCCATGGTTAAAAGGCTATATTGACCTAAATACCAGACATAGAGCCACTGCTAAAAATGCTTTTGAAAAAAATTTTTTCAAACTACTTAATAATGCAGTGTATGGTAAAACCATGGAAAATGTGGATAAGAGGAGAGATGTTAAAATTGTTAATAGTTGGGAGAGAACGAATCGGAATCATTTGGGTGCCCAAGATTGGATATCAAAACCAAATTTTCATAGTTTATCTATATTTTCTGAAGATCTTGTAGCAATCGAAATGACTAGAGTCAAAACCTGCTACAATAAACCAATTTACTTAGGATTTTGTGTACTCGAGCTGTCAAAATGGAAAATGTATAATTTCCATTACGGGTACATGCAACCTAAGTTTAAGACAAACCTCTCATTAAACTATATGGATACTGACTCTTTTATATATTCAATAAAGACTGACGACTTTTACGCTGACATAAAAAATGACATTCATGAACAATTTGACACATCGGACTATCCTACAGACAATATTTATAATTTCCCAATAGTAAATAAAAAAGTAATTGGTATGATGAAGGATGAAAATTGCGGTAAGATAATGACAGAGTTTGTTGGGCTGCGCTCAAAAATGTATTCATTTAGCGTAGAAAACCAAGATGATATTAAAAAATCGAAGGGGGTAAAGAGAGCCATATTAGATAAATATAGTTTAGCTACATATAAGAATTGCCTATTTAATAAGATTAATGTGTATGATAGTATGTTAACATTTAAATCTAAACTACATCAATTATATACTAGTGAACTAAATAAGGTAGTATTAAGCTATGGAGATGATAAGAGAAAAATTAGATCAAATAATATAAACACTTATGCATGGTATCATTTTCGTATTAAGGAAACTAACCCTGAATACGAACTTGACATGTTGCTAGATGAGATTGCTAAAATGCAAGAAAATCTTAGTTAATTAGTTAATTTTTAAATTGTATATAAAATCCTATTTATTAAGAAAAAATATTGTATTTGTATCCTATTTATTAAGAAAAATTGTTGTATATAAAATCCTATTTATTAAGAAAAAATATTGTATTTATATCCTATTTAATCAGAAAAATTGATGTATATAAAATCTTATTTAATAAGAAAAATTATTTTATTGTTGTTAAAATGAATGTAAAAAAAGCCTAAGAAATATTATTGTATTTAAATCCTATTTATTAAGAAAAGTTATTGTAAATAAACTATTGAAAAAAGAATGGAAAATGTGAATGGTTTTTTTATTTCTTTATTGGCTTTACTTCGTTGGATCAAAAAAAATTTGTGTTTTTGCTTATTTGCAAATTCTTGTTTTCATGTCGCTTAAACATGCACAGTCTTGTTTTCAGGTTACTTAAACATGCACAGTCTTGTTTTCTTTGAGAGGTTCTGCACAAGAGAAATTGAATTTCACAATATTATGAAATTCAATTAGATATTTTCATAAAGAGAAATAATTTAGATAATCGGATAAAATCCTCATATTTTTTCACTACATACAAGTTTCTGTTATTTTATATTCGAACAGATGATTCCTAGTTTTCCTTTAGAAAAAAATAATACAAATCAAGGAATATTTTTATAATTCAATTTAATTTTATTTTATTATTTATACAATTTTATTTCATTTTTATTTAATTTATTTATAATGATGGAAACATTTCGTAATAGCCAATTATTAGATGTTCTAGTATATTTTTTCTTAAAAAATATATGGTACATCTGCAAGTATCAGGTCCCTCCTCACACTCAGGATGATACCAAGGACAGCTTGGGAAGTGTCCTTCAGTGTTGTCTTCATCTTCCATGACACCATATTCTTCGTTCTCATCCAGCATATTTTGGAAACATTTTATCATCTCCCAATGATCAAAAAGCCTGAAGCTTTCAAAATCTCTTATAAATTGGTTAAGAGTACGTCTAATTTGACTCATTTTATTTGCTGATGAATGAATGATGATGAATGTTGGAAGGTTCCTTTAAGACTAATTTGTTCTATAAATTTTTAAAATATCTATATGTTCTTTAAAATATCTATACTATCATCTCTATGTCATATTTCTTTTTAGCAGTCTATCTCTCTCTAACCCTTTTCTCTCTATTCCATATTTCTTTTTTACTACTCTATCTCTCTCAAACCGTTTTCTCTCTATAACTATCTCTTTCTGTCTATCACTATCCCCCACTTATTTACTATTTCACCACAATTATTTTCGATTAGCCTTTTTGAAGTCATCATCGCTACTTTTAAGATTATTTCCAGTTAAACATTCAGAGTGACAAGAAGTATCTAAATAAAATATAAAAAATAAAAAAATGGACTCCACAACAAATCTAATTGCAAAATTTAATGCTCTAAATAACAAAACTTTAATCCACGTAAAGGAGCTTGATTCTTCAACGAAATATACAATTCGAAATGTGTTACGTGTAACAACTAAATATGGACCAACCCTAAAAGTTGAAATGAATAAACACATAATGTTCCTGCCCAAACGATATAATATTTTAACTGATGACGATATCAAAGATCTCTCAAGCGGATCATATTGCCTAAGTAGAGAAGGTGAAGAAAACCTAATTGTCGAGAGTGAGCTGAGTGAATTTCTAATTCAAAATTCCCAATTTCCTGTTTGGCAATAATATATTAATTATGTATTTTAAATTATGAATAAAAAGACATTAAAGAGTTTGATGTAAAATATAAATTTTTGTGTTTTATTTAATATTTTCAGTTATTTCATAAAGAAATTTAAGACATAAATGTCCACAGGTAAATGTATTGAAATTCTGATGCTGATTATAGTTGTATTTTATATTTGCACCAAGATATTTGACTACTTCCCAAGGAGGTTGTAAGTTTCCAAAGCTGTCGAAATATTCTTTTTCATTGTTGTTTTTATAGTATGCTACCCAATGTGTACCAGGTCCTGTTGATACATCTAAGTTGATTATTCCACATTCAATTTTCTTTGTTCGTTTTGGTAGAGTATTCAACATGAAAACTCCTCTAAAATATGGAATTTTTATAGAGAAACGGTTTAGGTCCACATCAGATAGTGGTCTGTTGGGCAGCATCTTTAAGAGTTTTTTGATTCCTCTTTGTGAACTAAACCATAACCTTTTTTATATGGTTTTAAGTAAAGTCCTTTTCCCACTGCTATAGATTCCATCGCTTTATTATGTCTAGTTGCTTCATCAAGTTGAATTTTTGCATTCTTTGTTGCATTTACAGCTTTAGCTATGGCAGCACCACCAGTTGTTAGACTACCAATTGCACCCAGAGCAGTTAAAATCGGTATTAGAGGTAAAAAACCACCGATTTTTGGAACACGTATTACACGTGGAACTACAATTTGAGACTTTCTTCCTTTTAATGATTTGTTAATAGTTTTTCGTGCAATTTTAATAGCTGAGTTAATATCTAATGGTTTTTCCTTCTTTAGTATTTTTGTTGCAGCTCTAATTGATGTTCTAAATAGTTTTTTATCATTTGGCTTGTTCTTTTTAGCATTTTTCTTTTTCTCCACACCCATACCAAATTTAGTTTTGGTTTTCATTGCGTTAGTAACCATATATGCAAATGATTTTTCTGCAAGACTACTGTCTTTTGCTAAAACTCGATTCCAAGCTGAATTTTCAAGTATTTTATCAGCTTTATGTCTAGTACTTATATCCTTATTTTTTGAATACGCAATATCGTGATTTTTACAAGCAGAGTCCAATAAATTAATACCTTTGTCACCTCGATTTAAACGTTTTTGTAGTTTTGTTCCAGGTCCACAGTACTGATACCCCGGAAGATGAAGCTCAACAGGTAGAGAGTTTATTATTTTATCTACTATACCTCCTCCAACGAAGGTGTTTTTATGACTAAACGTTTTCTGATATCGTATAACCATATTATCTAATTTTTTCTATAATAAGAGGTAACATTTATAAAATGTATTTAGTTACAAAAATGCAGTTAGTGAAACAACATAAAAATATTTTAGTTCGTAATATTGACGATTCAGTCAACATCACTTCAAAAATAAAGCATAGCCCCCTCTTACCAAATTCTATTCGTGCTCTAATAGTTGGACCATCCAATTGTGGAAAGACTAATGTTATGATTGGCTTACTAGAAAGTCCTAATGGACTCAAGTTTGAAAACATCTATTTATACTCAAAATCTCTATATCAACCCAAATATGAATACCTGAAGAAACTAATTTCACCAATTAAAGGAATGGGATATTATACATTTACAGATAATGAATCAGTTATTCCACCTGACGAAGCTAAAACTAATTCAATTATGATATTTGATGATGTTGCATGTGAAAAGCAGAATAATATACGTATGTACATATTTTTGTATGGGGCGACATAGGGATGTCGATTCATTCTACTTGTGTCAAACTTATACTAGAATTCCCAAGCATTTAATAAGAGACAATGCCAATGTTATTATAATGTTTAAACAAGATGAGACAAATATGAAGCATGTTTATAGAGATCATGTTGGTGGCGATATGAGTTATGAAAAGTTTCATGAAATTTGTCGAGAGTGTTGGAAGAATAAATATGGATTTTTGGTGATTAGCAAAGATAATGAATTAAATGATGGACGCTACCGGAAACAATTTGACTATTTCATAACTATATAAACTACTCTTCATAAACATTTACTTTAGTTATTAATCTAACTTTAAGCTTGATACATCTATTTGCTATAACCTCATCTGATACCTGATAAGCTGATCTGAAAACCAGACCAGCTACCTAATAACCTGATTTGATACCTGATAACCTGATCTGAAAACCAGACCAGGTTCTGAAAAGCTGATCTGAAAACCAGACCAGGTCCTGAAAAGCTGATCTGAAAACCAGACCAGGTCCTAAAAAGCTGATCTGAAAACCAGACCAGGTCCTAAAAAGCTGATCTGAAAACCAGACCAGGTCCTGAAAAGCTGATCTGAAAACCAGACCAGGTCCTGAAAAGCTGATCTGAAAACCAGACCAGGTCCTGAAAAGCTGATCTGAAAACCAGACCAGGTCCTAAAAAGCTGATCTGAAAACCAGACCAGGTGCTAATAAGCTGATCTAATAGCTGATACCTCATCTAATAGCTGATACCTTTTATTTATTAAACATGGATGAGAAAATTTTAAAACAGTTGGTGTTGACAAGAAATGTCTTGAAGAAAAAGCTTCGTAGTATAAAAACTGGTGAAATAGATACACGTGAACAACTAAGAGATACATTTAAACCTATAACAGAACCACTGAAAGAATTCATAAATAGTTCTAAAAAAATTAAAAGAATTCCCCTTAAAGAAGAAAATAAAATGAAGACAGAATTTGAAAATAATACAAGTTTAAAGTCTGAAAAACCATCACTCAAGTTAGAGACAAGTACACCAAAGAAACTAGCAGAAGGAACAATATCTGATAGTACCATATTATTTAACGAAACTAATACTAAAAATGATGATGATGATGATGAAGATGATTTTTACTCACAAACTTCCAATACAGAAGATACTTATACTGATTTATCAGTCTTGGAAGAAAGAAATGAATTAGATACAAACTATGGTCCACATAAAGATTTCAATAATGAATGGAAATTCGGTGATAGTAAACTTACACTTAGTGAACATAAAATACAAGTTGGTGGTCAAATATGGGCTCTAACACCAGGACTATTTTCTCTAATGTTTCATAAAATACCAAAAAATTATGATAAATTTGAACTCGAAATCTATAAAAAGATTTTAATTACTACTAATGCATATAGAAGAGACTATAAACCTGATGGTCAAATTAAGGGTACTAGAGGATATAAATATAAACATATTATTAAGAAATTTATTGACGAGAAAAACCAGGATAATTTACCCGAATCAACAGGATCTAAGCCAAAAGGTAGCTACTTAGGTGATGGAATGATGGAATTTAACATCCATAAGCCCAACTATATATACTGGGATGATCCAAATGAGCTAGTAGATCGACTTCGACTACTGCTCGCATCACAAGCTGCAGGTCATAATAATCACAATAACGAGATTATATCAATTATTGAAGAACTACGTGAAGCTAATATAATACATTAACTTTAATAAAGTATATAAAGCATGTCTGTTGATAAATTTGGACATTATTTAAACGATACTAGCAACATAGTTTCTTTGAAAAATGCACCTAAACTGCTGGGGTTCTTTGTGGATACGAACAACAACATTGATGTCCAAAACAAAAGGATCAAAAATGTTGCAAAAGCTGTGGAGGAAAACGATGTTATCAATAAATTGTTTCTGCAAACTCAAATCGAAAAACTAGAAGAGAAATTATTAGCATTCTTTAAGAGAGACAGTACTTTAATTCAAGAAAATATTCAAATACAAATTGAGGATCTACATCGCGAAACAAAATTAGATATAGAAGAAAATTATAAAATTGAAAAAGATATTCTAAAAATTAAAACATCCTTTGAAGAGCAAATTGAACAGCTTAATGAGAAAATTTATAGATTAGAAAATTACATGTTTGTATCAATAGCTGAAAGTGCTTCAACTAGATCACAACACTCTCCAAAAAATCTCTAAAAACAACTTAATGTCTTCAAAAAGAAATTTAGTAAACGAACTCCATAAGCAAGCACGAAAACATTTTGTGCGTCGCAGAGTTGTAATGAAAGGAATAGATGATCTTTGGCAAGCTGATTTAGTTGAAATGGGGAACTATTCTAAAGAAAATAGAAATTATCGATTTTTGCTGACTATAATTGACACATTCTCAAAATTTGCATGGGCAGTACCACTAAAAACAAAAACTGCACTTGAAACAACCAACGCAATGGAAAATATTTTTGAATTGGGGCGAATACCAAAAAAACATACAAACAGATGATGGTAAAGAATTTTTCAACAAAAACTTTGAAAAATTAATGCATAAATACAGCATTAATCACTACTCAACATATAGCATTATGAAAGCATCAATAGTAGAACGATTTAATAGAACACTGAAAGGAATGATGTGGAAAGAATTTAGCTATAATGGTTCTTATAAGTGGATTGATATATACAAAGATTTACTTAATACCTACAATAGAAAAGTTCATCGTACCATTAAAATGCCTCCAATTAAAGTCAACTCAACAAATGAGGAAAAGCTGCTAAATACAGTATACAGTCATATGAAAATGTATAAAATGTCAAAATTTAATGTAGGAGATCATGTACGCATAAGCAAATATAAGCATACATTTGAAAAAGGTTATACTCCAAATTGGACTACAGAAATTTTTACAATTACAAGAGTTCAAAATACAAATCCTGCAACATACATATTAGAAGACTATCTTGGTAATCCTATTAAAGGTGGATTCTATACTGACGAACTTTCAAAAACCAGATTTCCAAATACATATCTAGTTGAAAAGGTGCTTAAAATTAAAGGGAAGGAGGTATATGTTAAATGGCTGGGATTTTCTAATCAACACAATTCTTGGATAAGTAAAGATGAAATATTATAGATGAAAGAAAAACTAAATCAACAACAACATCATAGCAAAACAATAATAGCATTAATATTAAGAAACAAATGTTAATTTTAAAATAAGAAAATGAAATAAATATGTAAATTATGCTTATAAACCATACTGTCTACTAAACTTTATTTAATTGTAATCAGTCTGTTATAATGTCAATAACACTTACTCTGAGCTCTAACTCATCAGAATTATCTGCTAGTTACTTTCCTCCTATTGAATTACATGATGCATATGAGTGTGCTCTAACTGATTTTCATTCATACAACAGTATTCCAAATGTAGACACCTACAACAATATGTTTCATATAGGAGAATATACAATAGAAATACCAATTGGATCTTACGAACTAAATGATATAGTTGATTTTATAGAAGAGCAATACAAACTACTCTGTCCAGCAAATAAGATTTTTATTGAAGCTAATAACAATACAATGCAAGTTAAAGTTAATAGTTCCAAGGATACTGTATATTTTAATAAAGACAATACAATTGGAAAACTTTTAGGATTCAATAGCAAAATCCTAACACCAAACCAATATTATTATTCAGATCTTCCAGTTAATATTTTTAAAGTAAATCTCTTGCGAGTTGAAAGTAGTATCGCTATTAACACATATATGAATAGCTCCAAATCGCATACACTTCATGAATTTCCGATTAATGTGCCTCCAGGCTATAAAATAGATGAGGTTCCAAGAAATCTTATCTATTTACCTGTGAACACCAGAGAGATAAGTTCACTAGCGCTGCGCGTAGTTGATCAACACGGTGATTTAATTAATTTCCGAGGAGAGGAAATTACAATACGAATACATTTAAGGCCAACTAAATAATGCTAATATACAACACAAATACCTTAAAAAATATAGCAACAAGAACAACATCAACATTAAAGCGATCAGTACAACAGAAAGCATTAACAACATCAAATAAAAATTTTCTAAAGTCCTTGAATTTTAAATTGAAGACAAAATGAGTTCAATAATAGATGTCTTAGATAAGCCCTTGTCTGATGAGAATATAATCAAAAAGGACTATCATACATATGTACCATACTTACAATCTTACAACAATAATGATGAAATTAGAATTTCAATACAAAATCAAGATTTGTACGTGCTACCCAGTGAAAGCTACATTTATGTAGAAGGTTTTGTTGCTGATGATAATAACTCTAAATCTTCTTCATCATCGGACAACTTTATATTAAAAAACAACTTTGTGGCATATCTATTTGATGAAATTCGCTATGAGCTCAATGGAATTGAAATTGATCATACAAGATATTTAGGAGCCACAAGCACCATAAAAAATTTGGTTTCTATGTCACCAACAGAAAGCAACGTGATGCAAAATGCTGGATGGAACAAAATTGACGATGTCACTCTTGTAAATGGCTTTTTCAATTTCTATGTACCTCTAAAAATGCTTCTAGGATTCGCTGAAGACTACAACAAAGTTATACTAAATGGAAAACATGAATTGATACTCTTGCGCAATAAGAACGACGAAGATCTTGTACGCTCGAGTGTTTCTACTAAAAAAGCTAAACTTACAATTTCACTAATCTCATGGAGAATCCCACATGTTCAATTATGCGACTTTAGCAAATTGAATATGATTAAAATTATTAACAATGGTGCTTCTATACCTATGGCATTTCGCAGTTGGGATTGTCATGTCAATCCACAATTAAATATGGGAACTAGCCATATTTGGAATGTTAAACTAGCTGCAAATAGAGAACGCCCTCGTTTTGTATTGATTGCTTTTCAACAAGAAAATAAGTTTGTTCATTGTGATTTGACTAATTTAAAAGTACATTTAAATTCAGTCTCATATCCATATGATGATCTTAACATAAAGTTCAAAAATGAACGATATGCAATTCTATATGATATGTATCTAAGATTTCAACAAAGCTACTATATGAAAGAATCTCAACCGCTTCTAACTGCATCAGAGTTTAAGACAAAAGCTCCTATTATTGTAGTAGATGTCAGTCATCAGAATGAATCACTCAATAATGGACCGATTGATATAAAAATAGAATTTGAAACAGCAACTAATATTGGAGCAAAAACATCAGCTTACTGCATTCTTATTCATGATCGTATATTAGAATATGTACCTATCAAAGGACAAGTGCGAAAAGTCTTATGAATTGACTAATATGGAAAACAACATAATTTTCATAGACGTACAAGGTTTCAAAAATAATTCAAATGATTTCATCGCAAAAGAAGTAGCAATTGTTTTCAACAATTATGAATATAACAATTTCATTATAAAACCCCCATTTGATATCAAATGCTTATCAATAGAAAAGCAAAGAGAAGCAAAGTGGCTAACAAAAAACTATCATCACCTAAGCTGGACTGCTGGATCAGTTTCATTTCAAAGCGTTTGCAATTTTATAAAAGCCAACGCAAGATGTTCTAAAATTTATGTAAAAGGTGAAGAAAAAAGACGATGGTTGGAAAAAATTTTATGCCGAAAAATTTTTAACGTTGAGGATATAGGCTGCATCAACTTTAAACAAATGGAAATCAAGTATCCAGAATATTTTTATTGTAATTATCATAAATTTGGTGCTTGCGCACTAAAAAATGCTATTTTACTAACAAAAGAAATGTCTTGCTTTAATTAAACTTTTTCACTTTTTAAAATATGAATGTATGTATTATTATAAAATTTTATAAAATTTTAAACAATAAATGTATAAAAAATAAAATGAAATAAAATGTGTTTTCTTATTTCAAATAAAAACTACATAAAGGAAAGAGAAGGAAGTGGGGAGAAGGAGAAATTAACTTTTTTGCTTACTTGCAAATTCTTGGTTTTTGTTTCTCTGCTGTTGACTGTACTTAGTTTGCTGCTTTAAAATAATCGTAGACAAAGAAAATGATTACGTTGCAAAATATATATGTATTCTACAAAATATTCCACGCACAAATACCCACGATCACACATTCATACATGCACACATACATGCACACATACATACATACACATACATACATACACATACACATACATACATACATACATATTTCTTAAACAAATACACAAAATATTAAATTACCCGCGACTATCAAGCTGGACCCCCCACACACAAGTATGGGTGTTCACATACATGTGAACACAAGTATGGGTGTTCACATACATGTGAACACATAAATAAATATTTTCTCTGATATTACTGATATAGTATTACGATAACAAATTTCTACAGTCTGGCAACACTGGCAATTTTCCCTTTGGTATTAGAAAATAATAATCATGTTTTGCCGTCGGCATTTGGAAAATATAATAATCATGTTTTGCCGTCGGCATTTGGAAAAAATAACAATCATGTTTTGCCGTAGGCATTTGAAAAAAAATTCATATATTGCCGTAGGCATTAGGAAAAATATTCATATATTGCCGTAGGCATTAGGAAAAATATTCATATATTGCCGTAGGCATTAGGAAAAATATTCATATATTGCCGTAGGCATTAGGAAAAATATTCATATATTGCCGTAGGCATTAGGAAAAATATTCATATATTGCCGTAGGCATTAGGAAAATCATGTATTGCCGTAGGCATTAAGAAAAATATTCATATATTGCCGTAGGCATTAGGAAAAAATAATCATGTATTGCCGTAGGCATTAGGAAAAATTAATTTTCACTATTTCACACCCATTAGTATTAGGAAAAATCATTGCATGATTTTCCCGTCGGCATATATACTTATGAAATATTAATCTTATGAAACCCCTTAATCCACCCCCCCAAAAATCACCTATTCACATAATTAATGCCACCTCAAAAAAAATCACCCGTTCACACAAAGTTAATGTAAACAAAAAAACTCCTTATGTAAACAAAAAATTCCTTATGTAAACAAAAAGTTGGACGGACTTATTGACCCACCCTCGTAGGGTATCAAATTTCACAAATTTCCAAGAATTTTAAAATTTGGGTAATTAAAATTTTAAAATTTCAAAAGTTTAATTGCCGCAGCTTTGGCAATTCCCTACTACTCCCAAGCTAAACGACCTAATTATGGACAGAGAAACTATAAATCCCCATGATCGTATGAAAAGAAGTTCAGCGAAAGAAGCCGGACGTAGTTAAATAAACAAAATCTGTAATATAAACAAATTTCTCACAGGCAGACTTTAAAGCTGGACAATTAGTATGAAAATATACTTATATATATATATGTATCAGATATATAAAAACATTTTATAGAACCAAATCTCGATATTGAATACAATTTATTTCTACGTACATAAAACTACTAGCGTGAGAAAATCATACGCACACACTCACACATGTACCAGATTTCATCTAAGAAAAATTCAAATTATTTCAACAACACACCACCCCTCACAAAACACGGCCAACCTTAAATTCCTACAGATATACATACAAAAATTCTCACGGGCATTCCTACAAACAACACTGACAACAACACAAATCACGATCAGCCTTAAACTCCTACGAACATGCATACAGATTCCCACGCATACATATCACTCGTACGACAACACCCTCACCTATCCTCAAATCACTAATAGCATTAAACTCCTACAAACATATGTACATACACACAGACATATTACTACACCAACCTCACCTACCCTAAATCATGATCAGCCTTAAATTTTCACAGACATACATACATACAGATTCCTACGTATAAATATTACAACATCCTCACCTCTCTTAAATCACGATCAGCCTTAAGCTCCTACAAACATATAGACATACATACAAGCAGTCGATCAACCTCAACCACACCACCTCCCAATAACAGCCTCGCTTAAATTCCTCCGGACAGACACATCCACAAATTCCTATGGATAAATGTTACTCGTACAACAACACCCTCACCTACCCCAAATAACTATAAGCCTTGAATTCCCACAGACTAGCAACACCTTCATACACGCAGTCGATCTACCTCAACTACACCCCGCACCCTGTCAATCACACCCTCATACACTCAATCCATCTACCTCAACTACACCACGCTCTCCCGGCCAATCACAGCCTCGCACAACAGACAGACAGACAGACAAATCCATAAAGTCCCTCGGTTATGTATTACGACAACAACCCCACCCACCCCAAATCACGGTCAGCCTTAAACTCCTGTATTAGCATTAGAAATAACTTTTATGTTTTTCCCGTCGGAATTATGACAAATCATTTTCCCGTCGGCATTTGATAAAAATAATAATCATGTTTTGCCGTCGGCATTTGAAAAAAATAATATTCATGCATTGCCGTCGGCACTAGGAAAAATATTCATGCATTGCCGTAGGCATTAGGAAAAATATTCATATATTGCCGTAGGCATTAGGAAAAATATTCATATATTGCCGTAGGCATTAGGAAAAATATTCATATATTGCCGTAGGCATTAGGAAAAATTATCATATATTGCCGTAGGCATTAGGAAAAATATTCATATATTGCCGTAGGCATTAGCAAAAATATTCATATATTGCCGTAGGCATTAGGAAAAATTAATTTTCACAATTTCACACCCATTAGTATAAGGAAAAATCATATTTATGATTTTCCCGTCGGCATATATACTTATGAAATCCCACAAAAATCACCTATTCACACAATTAATGCCACCCCAAAAAAAATCACCCGTTCACACAAAGTTAATGTAAACAAAACTCCTTATGTAAACAAAAAAACATCAAAGCGTGCCGCCGAAAACGCAAGGTATCAAATTTCACAAATTTCCAAGAATTTTAAAATTTTAATTACCCAAATTTTAAAATTTTACACTGAAATTCTCAAATTTCAAATTTTAATTACCCAAATTTCACAATTTTAATCGGCGCCCGGAGTGGGAATCCACAACTACTGACTTGGTTTTAATAAAAGTTGGTTTTAATGTCAAAACCAACTGTTAAAACCTGGTTTTACCATACAAATTGTTTTTGTTAAATCCAACTTAAAACCATTTCTGAATTGGTTTTATTTTGGTTTTATGAAAAGAAACCCTGTTTTCGCTGTGGTAAATTCAGTGCTGCCAAGTTAAAATGACCGGTAGCAGCTGATAATGTTTATGCCAGTGAATAGCAACAGATGTCGCTTGAAAGATTTTCAACTTAAAAATGGATGCAGCAGCAACAATAAGTAAAAAATTATGGAAAAATAAGAGTTCTTTGGAAGGAAAACAACAAAAGAATTTTCATTGACCTCTGGAAAGTGAAAATAAACGATATGACATATCGATCCACCACTAAAAAAGTTGTATTTTGCGATTTATTTGTGCATTTTTTATATACAATAACTTTATTTCCAAGCACTTCTTCACTTTGTATTACTAGTTCCATAATTTTAAAATATTAATTTACAAAATATAAAATAATTTCCATTTTAGAGCGCATTGTAAAGTTTCTTAGTTTTTCATACAAACAAAAACAGTTGTACAGTTTGTCAAATAAGTGTTATAAAAAGCAGAAAAAATACAACAACAAACACACGTCACACAACAAAGTAGTCTGTGAAAACACTATTAGATGAAATTTCTGAAGTAACTGATAATTTTTTATTAACAGATCTAAAAAATTTTATGAATAAGAAATTGATTTAAATTATTTGGAAACATCAAAGAAAGGATTACACAAACTGTGTATGATTTTAATGCTATTTTAACTATATCAGCAACATTAACAATTTGCGAAACAAACTTTTCTACTTTTTCTTTTATTAAAAGTAAAAAAAGAATCGTCTGCAAGCTACGAGTAAAAAGTGGGATTATATGGGGTGTTTAAATGATTTTTTAAAAGAAATCAATGACATATTAAAAGATGTTTGTAAATGTATATAAATACGGTGTTATAAGTTTGTAGTGTGTGTCTGTTTGTATGTACGAGTCCACTTACATACCAGATTTTGATTTAGTCCAGCCGTTTAGAAAATACCACATCTTTTTTATATATATTCTGTTGAATCTGTAAGTTTTTGAAGCCGTAGCTTGACTGATTTTAATTTGGTTTAAAAAGTGACGTTATCGTATATCTCCTAGTCTATACTTGAAGAAAATCGGTATAGTCGATTAGAAGTTATCACACATTTTCTATATATTAATTTACAATTTTCGTTTTTGCGATTCTGTTACTTTAATAAAATTAGTGGAACATAGAGTTCTTAACTTGTGCTACAGCGTCACTTCATTGGAGGTTTTTACACTCTTTAATTTTTGTTATCAATATTTTATCTATTAACATTTCTAAGTCTGTTATTAGAACTATTTGTTTTTTTTTTGTGTTTCGTTTGTCAATAAAAAATTAAACTAATACACATGCGTGTCGCTTTTTGCAAACTTTTTTAAAATTATTCGAATACATTTTTTTATTCTTTGTTCGTTCGAATATTCGAACAAAACCTCATAATTATTCGTCTCTTCGAACAAAAAAAAAATCGTGAAATTTCATTCGAACAAATATAAAACGCGAATAATTAACAACACTAGTAGGTCATGTAATTAGATTCATGTATAATTTGTGTGCAATTCTACTTTGGGTTCTATTTTTATTTATTTTTGTTTTAATTTAAACCTCGTGGTTTAAGTTCTCGTGGTACCTTCATAGCGAACAGTCGAATAGCGGAATTTTACTTACTTACCAAACAAACAAAAATTACATATACAAAAAAAAAATACTAGTAGTACATATTATTCGTAATAGGTACATACATACTGTCTTTAATAAATAAGCTTTCTGCTTTGCTAATATTTTTTACATTGTAAAAATAACAAAAACAAAAAAACCGCAAAAAAAAACTTAAACAAGTGATATTGAGGAATACCTCAAAGTCAAACAAACAATCATAAATAACAAAAACAAAAAATACCGAAAATAAAAAAAAAACATAAACGAATAACCCTTGAGGAATTCTTTGTATGAATTCCTCAAATACAGAAAAACTTGAAGTGAGTTCTAACGGCAGAAATGCTTATTTTACTGTGAGTTCTGAAACTCTGAATGAAAAAAATATAAAAATAAATCTGATGAAAATCTTTTGTTAACGGCAACGCCAATTTTTCGTCAGCGATCAACTTCGCTTTGTCCAATGCCAAATAGTAATGATGCATTAACATTACAGTTGCCCAGTACTTCTTCATTTAAGTCAGTAATATCATCCCCTTCAGGCTCGTGTTTATCACTTAACAAAGTTATCACTACAGATAACAGCGGCTCGAAACTCAAGGTACAAAATGGAATGGACAGATACATTACAATTTTAAAGCGCGGGCGAAGCCCGAATTCTTCAAAAATCTCATCTGCTCCAAAAGTGTCTAGGGATAACAGCGCAGCCTCAACTAATCGCCAAAACCGCTTTAAAATTTTTCAAGATGACAACGACAAACCCGAGGTATCCTCGAACAAAACATCCAAGCCGCCACCAATCTATTTGAGACAAAAAAATTCAAATGCCCTTATTAAAAAATTAATTTCGGTCATTGGTGAGAATAAATTTCACATTGTTCCAATAAAACGTGGTAATATTGATGAAACGAAAATTCAAATTTATGAAGAAAAAGATTTTCGCACAATGGTTTCTGAACTTGAAAAAAGTAAAACAAATTTCTACACATATCAGCTCAAGAGTGCTAAAGGTATGCAGATTGTGTTGAAGGGCATAGATTCCTATGTTGCTCCCGAAGAAGTAAAAGATGCTCTCGTCCTCCAGGGCTTTAAAGTAAAAAATGTATCGAACATAATAAATAGGGAAAAGATCCCTCAACCTCTATTTCGCGTTGAACTTGAGCCAAATGATATAAAATTGAAAAAGAGTGAGACCCATCCAATATATAATTTAAGATATCTCTTATATCGAAAAATAACCGTTGAAGAACCACACAAGCGTTCAGGACCCGTACAGTGCCATAATTGTCAAGAATATGGCCATACTAAAACTTACTGCAAATTACCTACTGTTTGTGTCGTGTGCGGCGAGTTGCACGGCACTGCTAGTTGCAATAAACCGAAAGATCAAAGTAACAAAAAATGCAGTAATTGTGGAGAAAATCACACTGCTAACTACAGAGGTTGTCGTGTGTACTCTTTGGTAAAGAAGACTATGGTGCAAAAACCTAAATTAGCTCCAGCTCAATCAGCAAACGTTTACTCTGCCACTTTTCAGCAAATGAGCCAACCAGTTACTTCCCGTGTATCGTATGCAGATGCTGCTAAGGCTAGTTCTATTCCGACACAAAATGTTTCACCGCAAAATAATTCTACAAATACACACTCAAACTTTAATTATAATCGCCTTGAAGCCACTATTGAAAATCTTGTGCAAACTATAAACAATTTTACAACAAATATGACTACCATGATGCAAGAAATGTTGCGAATGCAGAATACTCTGCTTCAAGCAATACTTAATAAGCCATGAACACGTTAACAATATGTTTCTGGAACGCAAACGGCATTCGCCAACATAAAAATGAACTTGAGCACTTCCTCACGGAAAAAAATATTGATATAATGTTAGTATCTGAGACTCATTTGACTTCGAGAAGTCTTTTTAAAATTTATGGCTACACTATATATGATACAAAGGACCCTAGAGGAAGGGCTTGCGGTGGATCAGCAATTCTAATAAAGTCAAGACTCAAGCACTATGTTCTTGATAACATTTGTGAAGAATACCTACAAGCAACAAATATTGGCATTGAAAGTTTTTGTTCAAATTTCGTTATATCATCAATTTACTCCCCTCCCAGATTTTCAATCACTGAGAATCAATATGAGGATTTCTACAAATCTCTTGGACCTTGTTTTGTAGCAGCTGGAGACTACAATGCGAAACATACGTTCTCGGGTTCGCGCCTTGTTACACCCAGAGGTCGAGCATTGTTCAACACTATTTCAAAAATGGGCTTGGATGTCATTTCGAGTGGGGAGCCCACTTATTGGCCTACTGACATACAAAAAATTCCGGACGTTATAGATTTTGGCGTCATAAAAAATATCTCTAGGGATTTAATTCAAGTTCAAGCTTCTCTTGATCTCTCGTCCGATCACTCCCCGACGATCATCACAATTTGTAGCCCATTAAGAAGTAACTTACCTGACCCATATGTGAAGATGATCAATCGTGTAAATTGGCTGGGGTTCAAAAAATATCTCAGCAGTCATTGTACGGAAAACATTACGCTTAGAACACCCGATGATATTGAATCGAACATTGCCAATCTCAGCGAGAATATTAAACAGGCTGCTGAACATGCCACTATCTCCCATCCGCAGATTGGGTTTAATAAAATTTATTCTACAGACATTGAACGTCTCGTACGTGAAAAAAGAAGGGCTAGAAGGGAATGGCAACAGCACAGATCACCACAAAATAAAATCAGATTTAAAGAGTGCACTAAACGACTCCAAGAGTTGCTTGCATCTGAAAAAATTGCATCTCTTAAAAATTATCTGGAGGGTCTTGATGTTACACCGGCGTCTAATTACTCCTTGTGGCGCGCTGCCAGAAAGCTTAAAACACCCGTTGAGTATAAGCCACCTCTACGCACATCTACCGGAGGTTGGGCAAGAAGCGATACTGAAAAAGGTAAAATATTTGCTGAACACTTAAAATCCGTTTTTACGCCAAATATATGTACTGGTGTTGCTGATTTGCCGAATATAGTCGCTCTACCCCCTCAACACATAAAGTTTAAGACGCGTGATTTACAAAAATTAATTGCCGAACTCAACCCGAAGAAAGCTCCGGGTATTGATGGAATTAGTAATCAGATGCTGATGAACTTGCCTCGTATTGCAATGAGAAACCTGTTATTCATATTTAATGCTATCTTACGACTGGAGTATTATCCACACAACTGGAAACTTGCCAAGGTTAAAATGATTCCAAAGCCGGGCAAAGATATAACAAAGGCTGAGTCATATAGGCCAATAAGTCTACTATCTACTATCTACAATGTCAAAGCTTTTCGAAAAACTGCTCAAAACAAAATTGTCCCCAATTCTAATTAGTAGTGGGTGCATACCAGACCATCAATTTGGTTTTAGAAGTCAGCATAGCACCATTGAACAAACTCACAGATTAGTTCAATTTATAAGAAGAACTTTTGAGGGAAAAAAGTATTGTTCTGCGCTGTTTATTGACGTTTCCCAGGCATTTGATAAAGTGTGGCATGAAGGCCTTATTTTAAAATTGAAGACTTACTTACCAATAAACATTTTAAATCTTTTGGAAAGTTACATTATTTCCCGTAAGTTCACTGTTGCGGAAGGAGACTTTACAAGTAGGCCTGAAACAATTTCATCTGGTGTGCCACAGGGGAGTATACTGGGACCAGTTTTATATTTAATTTATACTTGTGATATGCCTGTGAGCAGTAGTATCCATACTTCCACATTTGCCGACGATACAGCCTGCCTTAGTATGCATGAAAACCCTGATGAGGCATCCCGCAAACTCCAGGAACACATTAGCCAGATGGAGCTTTGGTTAAACTTATGGAGAATCAAGGTAAATGAACAAAAGTGTGTTCAAGTAACATTTACTTTACGAAGAGATACTTGTTCCCCCATTCGGATTAACAATAAAGTTATTTCTCAACATTCACATGTGAAATATCTTGGTATACACCTTGATCGACGACTTACATGGAAACACCATATTGACTCTAAGTTAACTCAAATGAAACTTAAATTAACTCAGGTACATTGGCTGATTGGTCGAAATTCAACACTTAGCCTAGACTGTAAACTTTTAATATACAAGTCGCTTTTAAAGCCAATATGGTGCTACGGAATTCAACTATGGGGCACTGCTTCAGCTTCAAATGTAGAGAAAATTCAACGCAGGCAAAATAAAATTTTACGCATGATAACATCGGCTCCATGGTACATCAAAAATTCAAATATACATCGTGATTTGAATATGCCACTAGTGACTGAAGAAATTGCAAAATACGCTGGCAAATATTTAACAAAGCTCGAGTCACATCCTAATCCGCTTGCCCGTAATATTTTGAACTTTACTGGACACATCCGCCTAAAAAAGAGGGACACAATGGCTCTTATTCACAGCACTCCAGATGGGACTTCTTCTTACATATGTATTATATATAACTACTACTAAGCTTATGTCCGACATTGGTCGGGCCTAATTATATTTTTTAGATTTAAGATTTGAATACTTATTGTTAGTTCATATATGAAGATACAATAAATAAAAATTCATGCATTAAAAAAAAAAAAAAAAAAATTTAAACCTACATAAAAGATGTGTCAGTCGATAAGTGCCTATTCACATTATGCCTTTTTAGCCTGCCTTCTTTCGACAATTTTCTTTTAAACCCCCTACGAAAAGTCAAGCACATTTACATTAAGACTTTTTTCTTCATGACTTTTTGACGTTTGTATACACTCTTAGTGCTGAGAGTACGAAAAAACAAAGAGAAATGTCAAAAATCCCCTCGAATTTTCATTTCGTGCCTTTTGTTTTACTCCGCATGCTTCTCAACACCTCTAACCTACGAACTGAAAAAGCCTGCCTACACATGCAAGCAGAAAAGGCACAGTGTAAATTGCGTCTAATCGTAATTATTTCTTAAGTGCGGTCAGGCTTGTGTGTGTTGTTTGACGTTCGAGAGTTTTTCGTCTCGATCGCACTGGTTGACTGATCTGCCACGGATAACCGTATATTCTTGCGGTTCTTTTGCGGAATTTCGTTGACACCCAAGTCGGTACTTCCTGTGTGAAGTCATAGGTCGGGTATAGTCAGTCACAAAAACATTTTTAACCCATTCGATCCCACTGTACTCGCTTGAGTACATAAAAAACGCGAAGTTTGTGTTGTTATAACTCACATGTTGCAATTTTTTTTTTGAAGATTTTTCTGTTATACATATTAATTAACAGAGTGAAGAATTAATATATTGAAATAGTAAGCAAAAAAATGTAATAGAAACTTTGCAAATTCTTTTTTGCCAACCGTGTTTTTCGTTTTTGTATTTTTTTTTAATTTTGCTTTGCAATTTCACGTATATCTATTTTTCTTGTAATTAATTGGTGTCAAATTTAAATGAAAAATAAAGGAAACAGATCTATTGTTCAAAACTTGAGCAAATTAATTATTAAAAAATTATGGAAAGTGTTTTTGGATATGCATAAATATTGAAGCGAGGAGTACAATGGGAAAATGTATGTGCTACTTTTTTTGCAAAGTTTTCAGTTTTCTGTAATGGATGTAAAAACATTTTATGGTAAAAGATTTGAAAACATTGCAGATGCTACTGATTATGCTACAAATCAAAGTCGTACAAATTTTGATTTTACTATAATTTCTCCAAATAGTGACCGTGAAACAGATGAGAAGGAAATTGGTGAATTAAATTTCTTATGTGATAGTTTGCCACGGGATAATCCAAGTGAAGGGGAATTACTTTGCTGTAGCGAGAACGAAGATGACATCCCATTAGCAGATTTGAGAAAACGTGCAATAAAATGCATAAAATATGGATATGCCTAGGAACAACTTTTTTGAAACTTTGAAGTATAAAAAAATTGATAATTGTGCTGTGCAGCTAATTGTCACGCAGACGATAAAATACGCCTTTTAACATAACATGAATACTTTTCATTTCACCAAAGAAGAGCTGGAAGTGTTCATTGGAATTCTGCTGTATAGTGGTTATCAAACCATGCCAATGGAGCGTATGTACTTGCAATTAGACGAGGATACTAAGTTACCGTTTATTTTCAACAATATGTCGGATAGTCGTTTCAAGAAAATAAATTTTACATGTGTACATAAATCTGCGGATAACTCCCAACTCGATTTAAGTAGTAGAATGGCGAAAATTAGACTGCTTTCAAAACTTTTATGCTAAGAGTTTTGTCAAATATATGCGCGAAAATCTCCCAGTTGGCGATTCAATGGTCAAATACTTTCGACACCATTCCGCCAAACAATTTGTTAGAGGAAAACCGATTAGATTTCGTTTTACAAATTGAATGCTTGCCAAAATTTTCGGTTATTTACATCAGTTTGATAGGCATTGCCGAGCTAAAGCAGTACAGCGCCAATACCTACTATTAGGATAAGAGTAGTTCTTGATCACATAGAAAATATTTTTCACTATTCCATTCGTGCAATGGAACCAAGCCGTTGTACTACATTGTCCATAGCAACATCGGCAGGACACCTTTTTTAAAACGTATATACAATCAGTAGTGTAGTAATGGTGGCCTGAGTCCTGTTTTGGGAATTCAAAACCGGGAAAAAATAAAAACGATGGCAACCCTGTTACAAATGAGGGGATTTTGGGGATTTTTTTTGCTGAGATTTTCTTGACTATATATGTGTGTGTGTGTGAGTTGGATTTTATGTTTATGTATGTACACTTGTGTGTACAGCTTTTGTTGTTATTGTAGAGAAGCGTTGTGCTTACAGTGTATGGATGTATGTATGTATGTATATGTGTGTGTATGTATGAGTATGTGTTTTTGTATTTACTTGTGTGTCTACCGGTGTCCGATCCTTTTGTTGTAGTGGCAGACAATCATTATACCCAGTAGGAAATGTTGATGGTGAAAATATGATGACTAGCTTTTGACTAGCTTGTCACCAGTACTACTCTGTAATTATCCCCCACACAATACTTTTAAACCCTACTATTAAAAATACAATTCACTAGATAGTGACTACGTAGTTCTTATGGAGACATACTAACCAGACAGTAGTTACTGGTACATTTCTATAATTTACGTACATACAAATGTATGTATATTGACAATTCCGCCTCTCTCCTTCTTTTATACTGATGGATAGAAGAAAACTTATTATACCAAATTTTTAACTAGAATTTTAGTTTTGACACAAAGACACTTGCTCCCAGTCTGACTGCATGGTAGTGACAAGGGATCTGTGTATTTGTGTGCATGTAGTGATTGTTATTTGATAGACTTTGAGTTGCTGTTTTGAGTTATCGTTGGTATGCTTATGTAGGGTTATTGTATGTATGCATTTATGTTTGCGATCTCTGGGGAAATAATCTAATAGCTGCAGAGAGTGGCAACCCTGTTGTACATGGAAGCGGATAGGGAATGTATTTGGTAATGTATCTATATGTTGCTGTATTAATGTATGTGATCGTATCTATTTTTACTTTGAAGAATATCACTGCTTGTGAGTATTGTTTAGCTTTCGAGAGTTTCTCATACATATTTACAAATTAATGTGTATATGTTTTCTAGGCTATTGACGATGCTATTCTTATGGAGAAAGAATATATTGTGTTGGCATAGATTTTATATGTACAAGTGAATTTCAGATGTTAAATGTTGTGAATCCAATCAGGTTGATAAGCAGAGCTTTTGAATAGGGGTAATGATATTTTTATTTCAGTATATTACACTTTAATGTAATGATTATAGGAAGTAGCTTTTGGAGAAATACAGCAAAAATTTTTCTCGTACCTTTGTATTACAAACTGATGCTAGAGATTTTGTTCTGGGTCTTGCTCCGTATATGAATTTCACCATATATCGCAATACCAACAGAGAATTGTGGAAATGTGTATATATGTGTGTGTGTATGTGTGTGTGTGTGTGCATGTGTATGTGTGTGTGTATGAATTTTATCATATGTCGTAATAAATTAGATTTGATTACTACGCGATTCTCATTTAAAGTATATAAGTAGAAGAAATAATCTAGATTGTCATCAGTCTGCTTTGATATCTCAACAAGTGACAACCTATTTTCCCAACCAAAATTTCTAAAGTGCTTAAAATCCAAAAACTATAAAAGTGCTAGAACTAATTACTGTTTGTTAAACAAGTTTATAGCGTATAAAAAATAATTAAATAAATTGTTTATAACTAAAATAAATTGTTTATAAATAAAATAATTAAATAAATTATTTATAAATAAAATAATTATATTAATTAATAAACAAAAATATATAAAATGAATACTAAAAGTTGTGCAATCTGCAATAAAGTCTTTATGACTCAAACAAAACTAAATCAGCATATAGAAACGCACTCATATGGAACTAGTAAGCTGGAACTTCAAAACAAATATTGTGAAGATTGTGATTAGATGATCCCATCAAATGGTTGCCACCAAGAACAGATTGGAGATTTTCTCATTAAAAGAGCGAACAACTTCAATGGGAGGATCGAGACATATATCCTCCTCAACAAAAATGAGGGTGTTATGTTTCCGGAGCAGTTTCTGAAATCTGCCAAGAGCTCTATACTACAAGAGCTAATTGAATGTAGTAGGATACATACTACATTTAAATTTAATATGGAGCTCACATGCGATTATATGAAGACGGTGAATGATGAGATGAATAATCCCAACTAGTACATATTTCGAAAATGATGTTGGTGACTTTGTCTGATGACATAGAGGATATGTACAAGAAACAGGCCGAGGAGCTAAGAGCTAAAATGGGAGAATTTTAAGAGAGGGATAGCGGATGGACCTTGATTTCAATAAATTCCCTTGAAGTTAATATAAACAAGGCGTCCATAATAAGAGGATCGAGCTTTATCCCTCTCCCAAAAAATATTGCAGCAAAACATGCATACATAAATATCGAAAACTCTGATGTTTATTGCTGTAAATGGTGCCTCATTGCGGTTTTGAATATAAATAGCGGTCTGAGTCCTAAACAGCGGAAAACTGTAGAAATTACAATATAACAAACATTTCTGCTGAGAATATTAATATAGGGGCAGTTGTATTAAATTTTGAAGGCCTAGAGTTTCCACTCCCATTGAAGCAGATTAAACAATTCGAACGTCAAAATCATATGAGCATCAACGTATTTGGTCACAATGGAACATCGCTTATAGGATCATACTACATAACAAAAGGAGAACAACATGTTCATATTAATCTATTATTGCTCCAGTCCGATGAAAACTTCCACTATGTGCTCATCACGGATATATCAAAGTAAGTTTAAATTGTGCATTTATGCAAAATGTGTTTTCATCTCTATTTAAAAAGTTACTTCTTACTGTTATATTTATTTATTTTTATTGGTATTTTCTATATTTTTTTCACACTTCTTCGTTCCAACATGACATCACACAAAAGGAAGATCCATATTTGCAACACCTGCCTATTTTATACACATGATGATTATGTGTATAATCACCATAAAAATGTTTGTGGGAAAAAAGCTATCATAATGCCCGAAGATGAATCTATCATCAAGTTTGAAAACTACTACAAGCAGTTAGATGTACCATTTGTAATCTACGCAGACTTCGAGTCTATTTTGGAAAAAGTTGATGATCCTGTAAGTAAAAGCACTACAAATGTACAGAAACATCATGCTTGTGCATTCGGTTATTTTATTAATTGTAGCTTTAAGAGAGAAAATAATTTATATAGACACTATTTTGGTGATGATTCGGCGAATACATATATTTATCAAAAAAATAGTTGAAGATTGTACAGATATTTATCTAAATTATTTACTTAAAGTTAAGAAAATGTTCATGACCCCAATAGAAATAGCTCAATATAATAATGCACAAAATTGTCATATATGTAAGAAAATGTTAAATAACGATAAAGTTAGAGATCATTGTCATCTTACTGGTAATTATCGTGGGGCAGCTCATAGCGACTGTAATTTGAATTATAAAACACCTCATTTTATACCGGTTATCTTGCATAATCTTTCTGCATACGATATGCACTTATTTTTTAAAGAACTTTCTACTATAAAAAATTCCACAATAAAAGTGATTCCCCAGAACACAGAGCGTTATATTTCTCTTTCAATTTTCATCAGTTTAGATGCAAAACATGGATTTCAAATAAAATTTACAGACTCGTTTAGATTTATGGCTTCAAGTTTAGATACCTTAGCGAAAAATCTTGATAGCAATGATTTTAATACTATTCGATCATGTTTCGTTGATGAAGCTCATTTCAACCTGATTAGAAGAAAGGGTGTATTTCCGTACTCTTACATGAATTCCATGACTAAGTTTAAGGAAATTAGACTCCCTAATAGAGAAGGATTCTTCAATATTCTAACGAATGAACAATGTGATGTAGTCGAGTATGAACATGCTCAAAAAATATGGAGAGAATTTAACTGTAAAACCCTCCTTAACTATTCTATAAGAATACGAATATAGACACAAATACATAAGAAACAAATTCATAAGAATATAGAAACAAATACCGTTCGAAAAATAATTAAATTAACTAAAATTAATAGTCATTGGCTTGTGGCAAAAATTAAATAAAAATATACTTTATAGTAACAAACCAAAAAAGTTTGTCTTAAGTAGAACAAAAATAAGCAAATTAACAAACATGTGCATAGTTAGTAAAGAACAACCACAATGGTAAGACTGTTGTAAATATTGAGATGGTAACTTTGAGCCTTCATTACAAAACACATGAGCAAATTGAAATGCAATAATCAAACCAATTCACATATTCCATTTGCAATAAAGTTTCGTATATAAGGCAGACATCTACATCAACTTACACCACACACAGTGGAATAAAACACAGAAGAACGCTGATGAGGAAGGTTTAGTGGCCTTCGAAAGCGGCTGGCTGTTCCGTTCAACTATGTGTTGTTGTCAGAATATTTAAAACTAACTTTGATGTTATTTGTTCATTAATAATTATCATATGTAATTTGGCTTAAAAAGCGTTACGAACATTAGTCTGTTCTATTCATAAGAATATAGAAACAAATACAGTTCGAAAAATAATTAAATTAACTAAAATTAATAGTCATTGGCTTGTGGCAAAAATTAAATAAAAATATACTTAATAGTAACAAACCAAAAAAGTTTGTCTTAAGTAGAACAAAAATAAGCAAATTAACAAACATGTGCATATTTAGTAAAGAACAAACGACAATGGTAAGACTGTTGTAAATATAGTTTCGTATATAAGGCAGACATCTACATTAACTGACACCACACACAGTGGAATAAAACACAGAAGAACGCTGATGAGGAAGGTTTAGTGGCCTTCGAAAACGGCTGGCTGTTCCGTTCAACTATGTGTTGTTGTCAGAATATTTACAACTAACTTTGATGTTATTTGTTCATTAATAATTATCACATGTAATTTGGCTTAAAAAGCGTGACGAACATTAGCCTGTTCTATTCATAAGAATATAGAAACAAATACAGTTCGAAAAATAATTAAATTAACTAAAATTAATATTCATTGGCTTGTGGCAAAAATTAAATAAAAATATACTTAATAGTAACAAACCAAAAAAGTTTGTCTTAAGTAGAACAAAAATAAGCAAATTAACAAACATGTGCATATTTAGTAAAGAACAAACGACAATGGTAAGACTGTTGTAAATATAGTTTCGTATATAAGGCAGACATCTACATCAACTGACACCACACACAGTGGAATAAAACACAGAAGAACGCTGATGAGGAAGGTTTAGTGGCCTTCGAAAACGGCTGGCTGTTCCGTTCAACTATGTGTTGTTGTCAGAATATTTACAACTAACTTTGATGTTATTTGTTCATTAATAATTATCACATGTAATTTGGCTTAAAAAGCGTTACGAACATTAGCCTGTTCTATTTATAAGAATATAGAAACAAATCCAGTTCGAAAAATAATTAAATTAACTAAAAAGAGTTATATTAATATAACATGTTATATTAGAGGAGCATTTTTTCTAGATTTCCTTATGTGAATGTCATTTAAAGCACAAAAAGTTGTATTTTAAATGTTTGAGAAATTTTAAAAATATCATTACTTCAAAATATATGATTTTTGCGACAAGAAATGTCAAAGGTGTCATCGTGTCCAATGCCTATCACAATAAGGGAGCACTTATTTTGATCCTAAAAGATTTTAAAATCAGGTGTTTTTCCCCATTACAAATTTCTTGGTAACTTTAAAAATTATGATGTTTTCAACAAAAAACCACTGTGCATAGTGCTTCCACAAAGCTATGGCCAATAATGATACTAATTTTTATTAAAAAAGCTTTCTTACCTTAAAAGTTATGATGTTTGTAATAAAAACAGTCAAAAGCAGACACTGTGCACAGTGCCGCGCCTAACCTATGACCGTGCAAATCATGTATATTAAAGCTAAAGGAGTTTCCTTTCAAATGCTTTTTAAAATTTTTTAATATCTTTATCAGTTCAAAAGTTTTTGAAAAAGTGATTTTTGCAACGAAAAAAGTCAAAAGGCCCCACTGTGCGGCGCTGGAAAAGACAATAATGGGAAATAAATGGAAACGTTTTGAAATATTTGAAGAGAATTTGACATCATCATATTGTAATGTATATAGTCTTTCTTCGAAGTTTTTAAAGGGGGGCTTTATAAAAAGAATAAATCCTACCCGTGATTTGCCGGCGCTAATTAACGCCACTGGCTGAATATTTAAATAAGATAGCAAATGAATGCTTTATGAAAAATAAATTTCTATGAGCAGTTGAATGCTCTAATAGAATATAAGTAAGTAATGCAGCCGATTTTAGGCTTGACTTATAATTAATTTTTATTTCCAAAATTGATTGCTTATATACTAAAATAACGGTATTAAATATTAATACTAATTCCATTCCTTATAACTAAACAACAACAATTCCTTAACAAATATTCCTTAACTACAAAACTACAATAATTAAATTAATATAATTTACAGTAGTGAACATTAATATAAAGTTTATTCTTCCAGTATTTTAAGTAGTATGTTAAGACTTGGTAGATACTCTACACCCTAACCCTCTAGAAAAAAATTCACAAATTTTTTTTTTTTTGTATATATGCTTATTACCTTATTACAAAAATCTTTTCAAGTTATTGTTGTGGTATTCTTTAACTGTGTTCCCTAAGTCTAGGATAGTATTTACTCCTTTGGTTTTTATTACTTTATAAGGACCATGGTATGGGGGTTGATTTTTTTTTCTATTAAAATTTTTAACTAGAACCATGTCGCCTACATTCAAATTTAGTGGATTCATGTTTTTATTTTGTTCTACTCGTTTTAACTTTGCTAGTTCTATTAGTTCTTTTGCCTTTCTTAAGGAAAACTGTAATCTTGCTTTTAATTCATTATTATATTTATCCATATTGTAGACGGGTTTATCATCTAACCATTTATCATTTGGTAAGTTTGGCAATTTTCCAAATATTAACTCGTATGGAGTGTAGTTGGTATCTATATGAGGAGTTGCGTTGTACGCGAAACAGAAATAAGGGATCCAATATTCCCATTCATCTTGTTTGCAGAAGTTCAAGAGAAATTCATTAAGTACCCTATGATTCCTTTCTATAGCACCCATAGTTTCATGGTGGTACGGTGTGCTAAAGACCTGTTTTATTTCTAAAAGTTTGCATACTTCGGACATTAACTCGTTCACAAATTCGGTACCGTTGTCCGATTTGAGGATTTTTGAAATGACCGTATTTTAAAATTAAGTTTTCCACTAGAGCTTTTGCAATTGTTTTAGCTTCCTTTGTCTCAATAGGGCATGCTATGACGTACTTCGTTAAATCACACTGCATGGTTAATGTGTATCTGTATTTACCCGAATATCGAAGTGGTCCTACTGTGTCTATTGACACGACTTCAAAACTTGTATCTGGTGTATCTGTTATTGTTAGTTTTTCTTTCGTATGTCTTGTTTGTTTGTTAATCTTGCATTCTTTGCAATTTAGTATGTATTTTTTTTTATCATTTTACTCATATTCTTCCATATATATCTTTGCTTGAGTTTTAATGTTGTTTTCCTGACACCTAGATGTCCTCCTAAAGTTGAGTTGTGGTACTCAGCGATAATCATGTTCTGTAAATTTTTGTCAATTATTCTTTCTGGTTCTCTGTAAATTAAAATTTTTAAGTTTTCCCCATTCTTTCTTTTTAATGTATTAAACATATCTTTAAATTCTTTATTATTAACTATTTCAAATATGTTGTCGTTGTCTTTTAACGCGAGTTCTTCTATTCCTAAGGATAGCGATTTCGATAGCAGCTTCTCCAAAGACATCTGTGTGATAATCACCACTTCTAACAACTATCTCTACATCATTTACTATAATTTCAGGTATTTTTAGTTTACTTTCAATTTCGAATCTGAGTTGCTTCATATTTTTTATATCCGAGATTGATGTGCACTCCCATATGAAAAGTTGATCAGTCTTTTTATTAGAGATGCTGTCCTCGTGCTTGTTTTCATTCTGTATATTTAAGTTCTTTCTCATATTTCGTGTTTTTGCTAATATTTTCTTTGATTTTTGCTCTTCTTCTGTAGGAATTAATGCTTTTAGGGTGTCCGTATTTATAACTATTCTGGACAATGCGTCTGCATTTGTGTTTACTTTGCCCTTTTTGTATGATATTTCGAAGTCATAGTCACTTAAATCCAATCTGATTCGAGTCATCTTGGATGATGGGTTCTTATGTGAGAACAGTGACACTAATGGTCTATGGTCTATTACTACTAAAAATTTCCTACCATAAAGATATGGTCTGAAAAAATTTATGCCCCAATGAATTGCTAGTAGTTCTTTCTCTATGATTGGTTTGTTCAGGTCATGTTTGGATAAAGTTTTGCTGGCATAAGATATCGGTAAGTCTGTTCCAATATTGCCTTGTGACAGTACTGCTCCAAGTGCGAAATTAGAGGCATCTGTCGTTAATATAAAGGGTTTTTTAAAATCAGGGTATTGTAGGATGGGTGGTTTTATTAATTTTGATTTTAATGTTTCGAATGAATTTTGACAATTTTCGTCCCACTCAAAAGTTTTATTTTTCTTTAACAGTAAATTTAAATTTCTCGCTATTTTTGCAAAGTCAGGTACGAATCGCCTGTAATAATTGCAAAATGCTATGAAACGTCTAACGTCATCAGCATTTTTTGGTACGGGATAGTTTTCTATTACACTATGTTTGGTAGGATCGGTACAAATACCTTTGTCAGTGATTAAATGACCTAAATACACTACTTCAGATTTTAGAAAGCAGCATTTATTTGTATTTAATTTTAAATTATATTGTCTCAGTTTTTGAAATACTTTCGATAAGTTATCATGATGGTGTTGCACACTGCAACCAAATACAATAATATCGTCTACATATAAAAATGCTTCGGCGCTTAAACCACTTAGGGCTATCGTTAGCATCCTTTGGAAGCTATTAGAGGATATTTTTAATCCAAATGGTAGACGAGTATATTGGAAATGACAATTTCTTGTTGAAAATGCAGTCAATGGCCTTGAATCTTTATCTAAATCAATTTGGTGAAATGAACTGGTCATATCTAGTGTGGAGAAGTATTTAGCTCTTCCTAACTTATCAAGTACATCTTCGATTTTTGTAAGTGGAAACTTGTCGTTCACTATCTTTTCATTTAATTTTCGAAAATCGACTACTAGTCGCCATTTTTTTGTATCATTTACTGATTTTTTTGGTATTACTAATAATGGTGAGTTATAGGGACTGACTGAAGGTTCAATAATATCATCTTTTAACAGTTTGTCTATTTGTTCATTTATTTCATTCATTTGGGATTCCGGTAATCTATATGGTTTTATGTACACTGGCGTTGCGTCGGTTGTTTGAATTTGCTGTGTGTAAAAATTATTCACTGACAACTTTTCGTTATCGAGATGAAAAATATCACTGTACTCTGTAATTATGTTGATTAAAGATTGCCTGGCTGTTTGGTCTATAGACTCAATATTTAGGTCTTTTAGTATTTTCTGCACTCTCTCTTTGTTGTTCATTTGAACGCTACTGCGGTAATCGTATATATAGTAATTTGACAATTGTTTTGTCTCTAATTTTAATTCATCTAATGTTATATCTTTATCAGTTGTGTTTAATACTTTTACATGTTGTATGCCGACAGCTGGTATTATACTGTTTCCTACGTAGACTCCTGAAGATATTTCTTTGTTTAGAACGATACTTTCTTCATTTGTCACTATATTAACTGGTACAATAGCCTCAGATCGTGCTGGTATAAAAATTTTTGTGTTGTAAATACGTTTGGGTGTAATTGGTAAAATAAACTCTTCATTTGATATACGGAATGCTATTGTGTACGTTTCAAAATCAATTTTACACATATATTTCTCTAATATATCCCTTCCTATTATTCCATCGGTATTGATTGGGAAATCATCTTTGACTATATGGAATTGATGATTTATAAATTTATTTTCAAATTTTAGGCTCAAATTTGCTGTACCAATACTTTCTATTGTATCTAATGTGATACCACTTAGTAAAGATATACAATCCCTATTTATATTTTCTATATCTCCTAATTTACTAATGGAGATATCAGCTCCTGTATCTATTAAAAATTTTAGGTCTCTTCTCGTGGTCCTACATGTTATTGTCACTGAATTGTCAGTGGTAGTTGAAAGTTTGAATATTTTTCGGCCTTCTGGATAACAATTTTTGTTGTCCGGCGCTTTTAGTTTCCCTGATTTCGACCTTGATTATATCCTCTGTGAGAATTGTTTCTGTTTACATTGTAATTGTTATTAATGTTACTATTATTATTATTTCCGTATCTATTGTTGTTATGAAATCTATTATGATCTCTATTGTGGTTGTGATTATTGTTGTTATTATTATTGTGGATTCTATTGTGGTTGTTGGTATTTGTATGGTTGTTGTAGGTATTTGAGTTGTGGAAATTGCGTTCGTCCGTAAAATTTCTAGTGTTTCTTTGTCCGTGGAAATTTCTATTGTCTCTTTGTGAATTGTAATTATTTCTGTTTTCCCTTCTCCAAATTCTGAAAATACTACTGTTGCTATTTTGCAAGTTTCTTTCTATTGTCAGACATTTTTCTGCCGCTTCATTTAGCGTCTTTGGACTACATGCCACTAGCGTGCTTTGGTACTCTACGTTTACTCCTTTCATGAATACGTTGAGAGCCATGCTCTCGCTCATTTTAAAAATTGCATTTTTTGCTTTTTGTGCAGGATTTGCTAATGCCTTTATCTCAAAATTGCTTAACTGTTCAGATAGCAGTGCAACTTTTTCTCTATACGTCGTTATGTTCAGATTTCCTTGCCTAATTGTTCCAAATTCGGTTAAAACTTGTTGCAAAGTTCTAGGATTAGGGTAAGCTTCGGTTAATAATTTCTTCAAATCTTCAAATGTAGTTGGTCTGTTTGAACGCCCTATAACACTTCGAACATGTGATGCAAGTTTGAAATTGTAGACATACTTAACGAAAATCTCTCTATCTTCTACTCGCAAAATATCATGGAGTAATTCGGTTTGCACTATAAAATCTTCCAACACCTCATATGAACCTTTGAAAATTTGTAGGTTTTTGCCTACTATCGATATATCGAAATGTTCCATACTTTTTAAATTGTTAGTTTCTTCATTAGTTTGTTCGTGTATTTTCGTTTCTCTAATACTTAATTCTTCTATCTGGTGTAATAATCTTTTATATAAATTATCGAATTCGAGTATAAGCGACTTTTCTTCTTTTTCAATTAATTCCTTATAAATATTATCAACTTTTTTTTTTTCTTATATGCCTTAATCGTTTTAATTTTTCTGTTTTGAATTCAGAGGAGTAAGCTCTATCTTTACTTTTCTTTAGATTTTTTTCTAATTTTTCTAATTCACTTTTATATTCTATTAATTTTTCCATAAAAATTAATATTATTTGATTATTAATTTATAAAAAAAATTTATATGTTTAATTCATTTACAAAATAATAATATTGGAAAAAAAATTACTTAATGGTAACACTGAAATTTCATATGTTCTAAATTAATTAATTTTTTTTTCACCCTGTGAATTTTTTTTTTTTTAGTTTTTTTATGGCAATACTAAGCAGCTGGACTGACATTTCTTTTTGTTTCTATTTCTTTTATTAAGTCAGTGCTTCTTCAGATTTTTGATTTTTTATTTTAATTTAGTTAATTTTTTTTTTATTATTTATTTTTATTAATATAATTTTAGTATTGTATGTGTGTGAAATATGTAAAATAAAATTTAGAAATTTATTTTGTGCGGTGTTCGGCCATCTCGCTCTCCAATTTATCGATTTGCGACCAAATTTCTGTCGCTCGTTGCCAGGATGGTGGAGGGTCTGCCTCAGCTACGGCTCGCAAGGCAGCTAGCTTCCTTCGAATTCTTACGATTTTTCGGCCTCTTCGATGCCTCGGCCCGATAATTTTTGGTATCGTGGTAAGTTTTTCGTCTTTTTTTCTTTGCTGTCTTCTGCGGTATTCTTCTATAGTTAGAGGTTTTGGTCTTGCACTTGTTTGTGTTGCAGTGTATGTAGGAGCGTCTAATATTCTGCCTGCAGGTTTATATTCCTCCGTAGGTATATTCTTGTCTGCGATTTTGTTTGGCAGGATCGCCATGTAATGTATATAGTCTTTCTTCGAAGTTTTTAAAGGGGGGCTTTATAAAAAGAATAAATCCTACCCGTGATTTGCCGGCGCTAATTAACGCCACTGGCTGAATATTTAAATAAGATAGCAAATGAATGCTTTATGAAAAATAAATTTCTATGAGCAGTTGAATGCTCTAATAGAATATAAGTAAGTAATGCAGCCGATTTTAGGCTTGACTTATAATTAATTTTTATTTCCAAAATTGATTGCTTATATACTAAAATAACGGTATTAAATATTAATACTAATTCCATTCCTTATAACTAAACAACAACAATTCCTTAACAAATATTCCTTAACTCTAAAACTACTATAATTAAATTAATATAATTTACAGTAGTGAACATTAATATAAAGTTTATTCTTCCAGTATTTTAAGTAGTATGTTAAGACTTGGTAGATACTCTACAATATAAAATATTTTTTTTGCATTAATATTTCACACATGAAATTTGTTTTATATAACTAAGCAGCATAGCTGTAACCGGGTGTCCTAAGATACCTCTCTTCTTCTTTTTATGTCGGTATGGCAATATCAAATAACATTGACATTTTTCAATCGATTAAGTTAAAGGTTCAATCAGACGTGCCATAATACTCGTATAATGCCACAATCATAACCATTGCCATAACCATAAATATATTTGGTTCACCTATTAGTGCTGCCATAATCGCAAACAGCTGTTTTTGTTTTCATTTGTTTATTTCATTTTAGAAAGCTCCATCCCAGCATAACTTAATTATGCCTAAACTTCTTACATAATTATTCAATCTTTTCGATCTTTTTCAGTATTTGGTTTTGCCATTTAACTCAACAAATATAAAATTTCGTAGGCATAATTAAATGTTGTAGGCAACTTTTATGGCCTACTGACCCTTTCATGGATTTCATCCATATGTTTATTAATTTGTGCAGACAAGTCAAGCCGTTTTATTTATTAATTTTTTTTTCCAGAACTATGTCTTTTAAACACATGTTGCATTAATGTATTTTTTTTTTTGTAAACACAAAAAAGCAATTTCCAAATAAACTTATAAGGGGTATTCCATGTATAACCACTTGTAATTCGTTAATGAAGTATGAAAGATATGAAACAAAATATTAAATTTAGAAAAACTAAAGCTTTTTTAAAAAAAATTAAACCGACTTCAAAAATAAGCACTAAAAAGCTACAAATAATATAGATCTAGTTAAATAAAAGATTTTTATATATGTTACCTACAGTGCCGTTTGAAGTTGGTGCCAGCAACATTGGTAACTAAGCACATACATATGTATGTATGTATGAGCCGCAGAAACACTGCGTTTTCTAAATCAGCTCCTCATAAAACTAATTTCGCTGTACAACAGCAAGATACACAATACTTATTATCATACTTAGCGAAGCTCCGCCCACAAAAATCAAAAATTTTTGATTTTCATACTACAAAGCAGGGTAGGTAAATGCGCACTCTTTTGCTCTTTTGCTCATTGCGTACTGTTGTCTTGCGCCTTAAAATGTAGAGCATGCGCAAAGAGCGGAGTACAAAAAAAGCGCAACCACTGTTTGCGCTTTGCGTTTGCTCCTCACATGTAGGAGCAAACTCTTTGAGCAAGTAGCAACGATGTTACTCTTTTGCGCTTTTGCTCCGCGTATTGCGTACATTGAGTGGCGCATTACGCTTGCTCTTTTTGACATTAACAGTGGTTACTTTGGGTTAAATTAAATAATACAAAGTATTAAAATAAATAATATCGATTTTCTCGCCATTAAATTTTTTGTATTTACATATGTATGTACATATTAATGTATGTACATGTACATATATTATATATATTATATACATATATTATATACATACATATCTGTGGCAATAAATAATAATGGCCTAAGTCTTATTTCCTCGAGAACCGTAAGAGCTAAGGACCTGAAATTTGGAAAGAGTGTGTAGACCCTTGGCCGCTACAACAACAAATACTTGAGAGTTGGAAATTAAAGGGTGTTCCAAAACGAGCAACGAAAAATGTTAAAGTCCCATGTTATATACATACAATTGTATGTATATACACTTGAAATTTGTAAGGTTAGTGTATTTTTATACAGACTACAACAATTAACACTAAAATTTCAAAAAATTAAAATAAAGGGTGTTCCATCAGTTTATGCAATTTTGACTATGTAATTTTGACAACTTGCTCTATCTTGGAAACCGTAAGAGCTAAGGACCTGAAATTTGGAAAGAGTGTGTAGACCCTTGGCCGCTACAACAACAAATACATGAGAGTTGGAAATTAAAGGGTGTGCCAAAACGAGCAACGAAAAATGTTAAAATCCCATGTAATATACATACAATTGTATGTATACGCACTAGAAATTTGTAAAGTTAGTGTATTTTTATACAGACTACAACAATTAACACTAAATTTTAGAAAATTTTAATTAGAGGGTGTTCCATCAGCTAATGCAATTTTGACTATGCAATTTTGACAACTTGCTGTATCTTGGAAACCGTAAGAGCAAAACTCTTGAAATTTTCAAAAACGGTAAAACTAAAAAAACAAAAAATTATAAAATCACCAAACCGAAAAAAATCGCCAAAAACAAAAAAAAAATCGCCAAAACGAAAAAAAAGCACCAAATTAAAAAAAAAAATTCTAAATCGAAAATAAATCGCCAAAATTAAAAAATCGCCAAAATTAAAAAATCACCAAAATTAAAAAATCGCCAAAACAAAAAAAATCGCCAAAATTAAAAAAATTACCAAAACAAAAAAATCGCCAAAACAAAAAAAATCGCCAAAATTAAAAAATCGCCAAAATTAAAAAATCGCCAAAATTAAAAAAATCGCCAAAATTAAAAAAATCATCAAAATTAAAAAATCGCCAAAATTAAAAAATCGTCAAAATAAAAAAATCGCCAAAATTAAAAAAATCGCCAAAATTAAAAAAATCGCCAAAATTAAAAAATCGTCAAAATAAAAAAATCGCCAAAATTAAAAAATCGCCAAAATTAAAAAAATCGCCAAAATTAAAAAAATCATCAAAATTAAAAAATCGTCAAAATAAAAAAATCGCCAAAATTAAAAAAATCACCAAAATTAAAAAAATCGCCAAAATTAAAAAATCGTCAAAATAAAAAAATCGCCAAAATTAAAAAATCGCCAAAATTAAAAAATAGCCAAAATTAAAAAAATCGCCAAAATGAAAAAAGCACTAAATTAAAAAAAATTTCTTAATCGAAAAGAAATCGGGAAAAAACGGAAAAATCGCCAAAATTAAAAAATCGCCAAAATTAAAAAATCTCCAAAATAGAAAAATGTTCAAAACCGAATGTACGGAACCCTTCGTGCGCGAGTCAAAGTCGCACTTTACTGAGTTTGTTTCTAAAATTAAAACAATTTACGACCCTTTTCACAATGTATGGTTAAGAGTTAACGTGAACTTTAACTCACAGTTCTTCATACAAAACTTGCACTTAAAGTCTCTGTTATCTTTAAACCACAAATTGTACAAAGGTACGTTAAAGTTGTTTTATTTTTGTATATTTTTATTAAAAAAACAAAACAAGATAATTACATAAAAAATAAATAATTTAGTTCAATAAAACGATACCGGTACATATGTAAGTATGTTTAAGAGAAGGATAGTAAGTCATTGATAGTTGAACTGCTTAACTTAGAGCGCCATTTTGTTAGAATTAAAGAAAGTGCACTGAATGCTCTTTCAACTGAAACTTGCGTAGCTGGAACTGCGAGAACAACTTCTGCAATATTTTTAAGGTCTTCGTCAAAATTTGTATTTTTCCAATATATTAATACGTTTGTTTCGAACGGAACTCTTTTGCAGTTTCCTAAGTCAATTAATTTTTGCTTAATAGATACAGTTTCTTGCTGTGATGAGCAATCTAGCTGATTAACACGTTGCTCGAGCTTGGAATATGATGAACTTGTATTGGGTGATTCCAAAGTTACTGTTTCTGCAGAGTTATTCAGAATGTATTGCTGGTTAGGCTCCTTGAATTTCTTCGTAAGCTCATAAGTCTTTATTAAATGTTTCTGCAAGAAGAAATAAATTCAGTAAAGTGCGACTTTGACTCGCGCACGAAGGGTTCCGTACGTTGGGCTTTGAGCATTTTTTAATACAGTGTTTTTTACGTTTTTTCAGCTGAAATAGTGTTTTTTTTATTATTTTTCTCTTTTTTCTCGTTTTAACGATTTTTTAAATTTTGGCGATTTTTTTTAATTTTGGCGATTTTTTTTTTAATTTTGACAAATTTTTTCATTTTGGCGATTTTTTTTTCATTTTGGCGGTTTTTTTCATTTTGGCGATTTTTTTTTCATTTTGGCGATTTTTTCATTTAGGCGATTTTTTTTCATTTTGGCGATTTTTTCATTTTGGCGATTTTTTCGGTTTTTCGCGATTTATTTTCGATTTAGAAATTTTTTTTAATTTGGTGCTTTTTTTTGTTTTGGCGATTTTTTTTTGGATTTTGGCGATTTTTTTCGGTCTGGCGATTTTATAATTTTGAGATTTTTTAGTTTTACCGATTTTGAAAATTTCAAGAATTTTGCTCTTACGGTTTCCAAGATACAGCAAGTTGTCAAAATTGCATAGTCAAAATTGCATTAGCTGATGGAACACCCTCTAATTAAAATTTTCTAAAATTTAGTGTTAATTGTTGTAGTCTGTATAAAAATACACTAACTTTACAAATTTCAAGTGTATATACATACAATTGTATGTATATTACATGGGATTTTAACATTTTTCGTTGCTCGTTTTGGCACACCCTTTAATTTCCAACTCTCATGTATTTGTTGTTGTAGCGGCCAAGGGTCTACACACTCTTTCCAAATTTCAGGTCTCTAGCTCTTACGCTTCTCGAGAAAATACTAATATAGTTTTAGACATACATAGTTAATTTTACATAACACAAAAAGTTTTCCAACCCTGGAAACGTTTTTTAATTTTTTTATTTTTTAAAATTTGAAATACCAGTTTTAGTCGTACTGAAGTGTAAAATAAGTTTATTTAACAAAAAAAAAAAACAAAAAATTTGTGTTATCTAGTTACTTTTATATGGCAAAATAAAGTTTAAGATTTCCAGCTCTGCAATCGTCTGCTCGATTTTGCTGAGTTTCAATACCAATCTAGTTTGTATTTTCTGACACACCAGTCCAAGAACGAAGTCTCTAACTTTACTGGGAGCTTCGGAAAACCGATTTCACGTACAGACAGACGGACATCGCTTATTCGTCTTCCCTATCCATAAGGATCCAGAATATATATACTTTATTCGCTTATTGATATTATAGAAATTACAAACGGAATGACAAACCTATATATACCCTTGTACCATTTTTTGTTAAAGGGTATAAAAAGGTCCAATTAAAGAACTTGAAATCAGTCGATTTTTCAGATAATTTAAAAACCCTAATAAAATAAATACTACATTACTACTACATCAATTAAAACTAAAAATAAAAATTATTAAGGTTTTTACAAAATGTCATCCATTTACATTTTCTTATTTTATCATAATAATCATTACAACGCAACATAATCTTTTAAAAGAAAATATGTATTTTGTACCACAGTAAAGGAGCAATGCGCATTTTTTGCTCATTGCAGCTCTTTTACACATTGCGCAAACAACAGGAGCGGAGCATGCAAAGAGCCAACCATGGTACTGCTCTTCTTGCTCCGATTTTGTAATGCGCAGCGTCGACATAGTGGCGCAGAGCAAGAGCAATAACATTGACACTCCGCTCTTTGCGTAAAAGCGCCAAAAGAGCTGAAAAGAGCGGAGCTGCTCCGCGTATTTTCTTACCCTGCTACAAAGTATACTTTATAAGTACGACAGCATGATACACGTTACCAATTTCATACTTGTACGATTTGTAGTATCGTGTATACTCGCCATAACACACGAATCGGTCTCTTACTGACCGCATGATACGAACAGAATCGTTCGTTGCTCAGCTACTGAGGGCAGAGACCTGCGCCGAAGGATTTTCATCGGCGGCGGCGGCTGGCATGAAAATCATCGGCGGCGGCTCAAATTCGGCTGTCAGCCGACAAATATATCGGCTAGCCGCTTTTTGCACGGCTCTTACAAAAAGACGGCTAAGCCGGCTTAAATCCAGATATTAAAATTTACTTACGGTATAGTTAGTTTTTGATTATTTAGAAATTTTAATTAAAAATATGTATATGTATATATGTTGATAAATGGCATAAATAGGGAAAGTAAACACCAAATGAAATAATTGGGAGTGAATGGAGTAACCCAGTTCTATTATCGTTTATAATTTGGCCGTTACTTTTGTATTGTCTCTAAAATTTGGAAATATGAAAAGCATTTTCTTTTACATTGACATCAAAGCTAGTTTATACAAAGACAAAGACACAAAACAGTATTAAATTTGAAATTCCTTTCATTCAGCTTAAGCGGTTGCTCTATACTGTCTCAAATAAAAATAAACAAATAAAAACTTTAATCAAGATTAGTTTCTAGCTCAATTAAATTTAAATATGTATCACATAAATAAAAACTGTTAAATAATTAGGTTTGTTTTATTATAAATGTTTATTATTAGAAGTAGACGATATATGTACATATAATAACAATAATTATGACGATTGAAAAAGGATTTAGAAAATATATTATTTGTTAGAAACATATTTTGACAATCGCCAATACAAACATTTCCAAACTTACATCTCGTGTAATCTCACTGTAATGCGGCCCCTACACGTTGCAACTGGTAGTAAAATTGTGTTGCATATATGTATTTATAATAAAATTTTATTGGAGAAAAAAGATGAAAATAAGTATTATAAAATCATGTTTTTTCATACTTATTGTTTCCTGCGCAAAATGTTCCTTACAAAACGTTTGAATGAAAATGTCAAACAAAAGAAAAAATCGCCATCACACGCACCAATTTGATAGCTAAGTTGTTCGACAGTTGAATGCAAATAAAAAATTTTTGATTTTTTATTCAACAGATGACCAACCGTTGGTCAATCAGACCTCTGACGTAACAATTGATTATACAACTTAATCAAATTGTACAACAAGTCGAAACGTATAGGAGACGCATAAAGGCCATAACTCACTATCCTACACAATCTAAAAAATCGCACGACTTTGTATGACAGTAGTGTATCACTGCCTTAATATATACAGTTAAAAATAATGTAAACAAAACTATAAAGTTATTGCGAATTTGCGAACTGAAAAACATTTACAATATAATAAAAAAGTGCCGACATATTTTACCCACAATGAAAACGCACTATAACATAGTGTCCACACCTGATGAATTTATATCATGATGAATGTCAAATTGATATCATGATGAAAATTCATCACGTATAGACTCAATTTATTAATATTATAGCAGCCTTATGATATAATCATCAGAGCTCACGGCCTGATAAATTCATTTTGATATCAAATTTAATTTCAAAGACGGTGGGCCTGGTTCACGATATCGACAAGTAGAACGTTGTCGCATACTTACATTGGAAACAACAACAAAGTTTTAGAATTTGTTTTTGTTTTGAATGTAAGTGTGCGACAAGTCGAACGCAGTCGATATCGTGAATCAGGCCCGGTATTTTTAAAATACTTGTTTGATTCATCATGATATAAAATCATCAAATTAGAAAATCGTCTTCATATTTTTAAATAGGATAACAACACATTCATACATATGTATTTATATGTACTTACATACTGTCACAAAATTGTTACCAAATTGTGATAGTTAATTATTTAATGTTTCTGTATGTCCAATACCACAAAACGTGTCCTATAGCTTATAACATAAGCATTTACAGAAAAAATTTTGTGCTGCAGTAATGTGTGTAAAACTAAACTAAAGCTTGTTCGTGTAACTGCTGCGTAAATTAAATGTAGCAAAAGCAAAAGAATAAACAAAAATTGTGAGTGAATTTTAATCAATGTTCATTATAGCCGAACTATATGTGTCCCAACATTTTTTACAACATTTCATTTTATTTTCTTTCCCATATAAAAACTTATTTAAAGTAAATTCAGCATAAAAAAGTCAAACTAAAAAAATATTAAAAAAATCGGCGGCTAATTTTAATCGTCTGACTTAAATCGGCGGCTAATTTTAAGCCGATCCTTAGCCGAAAAATTAACGGCGGCTGCCAAAAATCATCGGCGGCGCGGCTGGAGCAAAGTGTTTGCAAAAAAGACCTTTATTATACCCTTTACCAAAAATGGAAAAGGGTATATATAGGTTTGTCCAGATTTTTGTAATTTCTACAATATTCATTTGCGGCCAAATAAAGTTAGTTATTATGGATCCTTATGACTAGGAGATAAAAAAAGACATGTCCGTCTGTCCGTCTGTCTGTACGGATTTTGTATGGGAAGCTTGAAATGCGTTTTTTGAAGCTCCCAAGCAAGTTAGAGAGCTCGGAGTTGGACTAAAATGACCGCGCTTGTCTTAGCACAATTCCTTATATAAATCAGCAAAAACTAATAATCGGTTCTCCCGAAGTTCTATATACATATATACATAGTTTTATCACACGTTTTGAAAATTGGATGAAAAAATTACCGTGCATAGAACCAAGAATAATCAAATTTTTAATTAGCCCCACTAGCTACTCGGCTACCGAGGCTTGCTTACTTTTAGTATTTATTTGCTGTAGTTAAACATTTTCTCTAAAATGCTTTATTTCATATTAAACCACTTTTTGTCAGCTCTGCATAGACATTGTTCTTTTTAATTTTTTTTTATACAATGATAATTTTGCTTGGCACATTCTTATTCCTGGAAATGCAAACGAATGTGTTTGCATAGAATTTGTAGTGTTATGAAAAAAAAACTATAGGTATGCTATAAGCATTCGTACATACATATATACATACATAGTTATGCATAAATATACGCTTCCATAAGAGTTTTTGTATTCTGTGTTTAATTGAACAACTACAACAATATGCTACCAATTGTATTGAAAGAATAATATTCAGTTTTTTGTTGTAAAAACTGAGAATTATTTTATATACATATGTAGCTACATAAGAATGTATGCATATACTTATAAAGTTTTGTATTAAAGAATGCACGTGTTCATGATATATGTACATATGTAAATATAAAAATGTAGGTGTGTACATGCTTATGTAGATATGTATATAGATTCAAATGCAAAAGTAAATAGAAATTCGTTTGCAATGTTCTTATGTACATACATACATACCATTTAGTAGGTATTATTTAAATATGTAAATATGTATGCGTTTGATAAATACCATGGATTTGTTATATGTATGTAAATATGTACATATGTACATACATATGTATTTCAAAGTGGACAGGATTGTTTGAGTTCGATTTGGTTTCTTAATACATTTAGTAAGAAAATACAAGAGATTTATCGAAGTGGCGTGGATCAATGGTAAGCAATCGGCCTGTGCAAATTCGCAGGCCGAGTTCGAACAATGAGTTTAATCAAATTTAGTTTTTTCAAAATATTTTTGAAAAAAAAAATCAATCAGGGACCAAAGAAATAAGCAAATACATACATACATACATACAAGGAAACAAGAACAACGTCGTGGACAACCATTTTAGTTGTTCTTAACTAGATTTTTCTAAACGCCATGATATTAACATTTTAATTTTTATTTTTTAAGCAGAAATAGTTGTTATCATAAGGCTGCTATATGAACAAAATATATTTCAATTTTCACATACCCACATACGAGTACATATGTACATAAGTATGTGCAAAAACATTTTGCACACTAAAGGCTATGTCAGATAAAACTTTTGCTTCGCGTTGCGGTGAAGATTCGCTTTGACATTTAAGGAGAAGTGTACATGTTTATATGAAACATGTCACATAAAGTACTTTTAACGCAAAGCGAAGCGAAAAGTAAGGCAACTCTTAACTTTTTGCGTGCTTTGACAATCAGTTGGTATACTTTTCTTAATTTGTTTGACCAAACTCGGATGTAAATATTATACTTTTGGTAAATTTACATAAAAAACGGAATAGTGGCATCAGAGTAATCGATTTGTGCTGTATTTTATGCATTAAACAAAGCAGTAAAACAAAAAGTGAGTGTAGTCAAAGTTTTCATTGTGACATACACATTTTGCGTCACTCTTTTTTCCCAAAGTCAGAAACGCCACGCAAAGCGTTAAATTTGTATCTGACACACCCTTAATTCACAGCGACATATTGCATTTGCTTTTAAAATGACTGTGTTCGATATACATACATACATATGTACGTAGGAACTTTTTTATTTCCAGTACATATGTAAATACTTAATACAGTCGAACTTCCATAACTCGAATCACCATCATCCCAAAAAAAAACTTCGACTTACGAAGACTTCGAGTTACAGAATTGTATGTGATTGGTTCTTTCAACGCTATTGCCAACCAAACTAGTTCGAGTTAGAGAAGTTTGAGTTATGGAAGTTCGACTGTACCTATAAGTTTTGTAAAAGTTGAAATAGCACATACATACAGTGAACAAAGAAAAAACTTGTACTTGTTCTAATCAAAATATCTCTGTTGCTTTGTAAATTTTTAAGATAAAACCAAAAGCAGTTTCAAGACAAATTAATAAGCTTTCTATAGAAATCTTTAATTTTATTAAGAAATTTATTTTAATACTAAAAAAATAACTTAACATAAAATAACACTATTTTCAAGAGCCAAAAAAAAAACTTGTACACTAACTCTTCTTTCAGGAAGGAGCTATGAAATAAGGAATACACTAAAAATTAGTACTAAATGTGGCCACGTCTAGCATCTAATAGATTATTTTCATAGAATGAACTGGGTTTTTGGCAATTTTGGGAGCTATATGGTCCAATATGCCCTGGAGAGCACTTTTGAGTTAATTTTTACACATAATCTACAGCTCGCGTAATTTTTTGTTCACATACGCCCACAGAATTTCATTTGTACTAAGGCCAAGGATCTAGGGAGGATGTGCCTGCAATTTTTTTCCATTGAATGGAAGCCATTCTCTTATTATTGAAGACGAAAGTTTCGGGTATTTAACTCTAACTAATCAATAGTCTCCACTTACATTTAATTTGGCAGCTAACTGTGCTAAATTATCTCTTATTATTTTTAAATAATTCATTTTATTTATTGTACGTTCCATAAAAACCGGATTTCATACACCACTCGATCCCATTGGGCCCCATACCATCATATTACACCCCCCATGCTTCACCGTGTTATTCAGGTTATTATCGTTAAAGCTGGAACTTTTCTTTGCCACGCAAAGAAAGATTATATTAATCACTATGATGACTTTTGGGACACTGCTGAATCCAAATTTAATATATTTGGATGTTATCGTTGTAGATTTTTGTGGCGAAGAGGAATTCCAGCATTAGTTATAAAAACCTGAATAACACGGTGAAGCATGGGGGGTGTAATATTATGGTATGGGTCCCAATGGGATCGAGTGGTGTATGAAATCCGGTTTTTATGGAACGTACAATAAATAAAATGAATTATTTAAAAATAATAAGAGATAATTTAGCACAGTTAGCTGCCAAATTAAATGTAAGTGGAGACTATTGATTAGTTAGAGTTAAATACCCGAAACTTTCGTCTTCAATAATAAGAGAATGGCTTCCATTCAATGGAAAAAAATTGCAGGCACATCCTCCCTAGATCCTTAGTACAAATGAAATTCTGTGGGCGTATGTGAACAAAAAATTACGCGAGCTGTAGATTATGTGTAAAAATTAACTCAAAAGTGCTCTCCAGGGCATATTGGACCATATAGCTCCCAAAATTGCCAAAAACCCAGTTCATTCTATGAAAATAATCTATTAGATGCTAGACGTGGCCACATTTAGTACTAATTTTTAGTGTATTCCTTATTTCATAGCTCCTTCCTGAAAGAAGAGTTAGTGTACAAGTTTTTTTTGGCTCTTGAAAATAGTGTTATTTTATGTTAAGTTATTTTTTTAGTATTAAAATAAATTTCTTAATAAAATTAAAGATTTCTATAGAAAGCTTATTAATTTGTCTTGAAACTGCTTTTGGTTTTATCTTAAAATCTTACAAAGCAACAGAGATATTTTGATTAGAAGAGCGGAGCGTTTGCTGTACAAGTTTTTTCTTTGTTCACTGTATGTATAGCTTGTTAAATTATGTACATATGTATATTAACCCATTAGTTCATACGGTCCCTTTAAAGGGACGTTGGACTTTTTCCACTTTGCATCTATATGTTTAAATAAAAATTTGAATCAAGTAGGCTTTGGCTTTTGTTAACATGTGCTTTATTATACAAACATGCATTCAGTGGAAATAATTTGTGTTGTGTGGTTGATTTTGTACAAGCAATGGAAAACGTTAGAAATAAAAATGTCAAAACGCGTGGAAGGTAAGTAAAATTCAAACAAAAGCTATATTTTGTTATTAAATTTAGTTTTTTGAGCGAATATTTATTGAAAAGTGTTTAAATTTTAATATAATTCATTAAAAAGTAAAAAAATTATTTGGGAATTTATGCAATATGGAATAGTTTCCAAGGTCCCTTATAAGGGACATTATGCTCGCTGAAAAGAATTCATGCATATTTTCTTACAGACTTACAGTAGCGGAAATATTAGAAGAATTAGAAGCAATCGATGGAGATTTACAAGATGTTGATATTTATGCGATTCCTCCCATAGATGGAAATGAGACGGACCAAGATTCTGATTTAAGTGATGACGATCATGAAGGAAATCTCAATCATCTTGGGCCAAAATTGCTAAACACAGAATGTGAAATTAATCATGTAGCAAATCGTGATAAGGTATATGACGAATGGGATGAAAACGACTATGAACCACTTTCAAAGTATGCTAGGACCAGTGCTGGAAATTCTAATCGTGCATCTAAGACAAACTGGTTCAAACTAGACCCATGTTATGAAATTGAAACCAAGTGCGAGACACAGGCTCCCAGCATAGATGTTCAATCCGCCAAAACTCCATTGCAGTTTTTCCAATTATTTTTTTCTGATGACATGCTATCTCATTGCGTTGAACATACTTGTTTATATGCTCTCCAAAAAAATGTTGACTTGAATGTGACTTTGGATGAAATAAAAGTATTCATTGGAGGTATTTTGATGTCAGGATATGCAAAATATCCCAACAAACGTCTTTACTGGTCTGACAAAAAAGATACTCCGAAGCTACTATCAAACAGCATGCGTCTCAACAGATTCGAAAAAATTTTAAATAATTTTCACTTGAATGACAACTCAAAACCTCAGAGCAATGACCGCCTTTTCAAACTTCGACCAATAATTGATCATCTAAATGAAGCATTTCTTAAATATGGCATACTAGATGAAAATCTTTCCATTGATGAAAGTATGATTCCTTATGGCAAACACTACGCAAAGCAATATATTCGCGGTAAACCAATCAGATTTGGATTTAAAAACTGGGCTCTGAATACAAGTAATGGATATATGCTTCAGTTTGACATATATATGGGGAAAAAGGCAGACGTCGTGTCCCACGGGTTTGGTGTAGGTGGCGATAAGGTTGTAGATTTAATCACAAAAGCAAATATACCAAGAAATAAAGGATTCAAAGTAAGATAATAAATATTCTGAACTCTTAACTACTAAATCTAATCCCAGTAAAAAAAGACACTCCAAAAAAGTCATGAAAATGTAGAGTTTGCGATCTGGAAGTAGTGCAAATTTCGATCCGATCTAATGATTTTTACATGGAGTTGTCATTGCAAGAAGTTCTCTTTTTCGCCGCCTGGTCACCAAATTGGAAGCGATTTTAAGAAAAATGTAATTTTTTGTGTTCTATGATAATATTTTTCATCTAGGAAAAATGGCTAATAGTTACCTATTTTAACAATTAGTTTCTTTTTATAGGAATTTAAACGCGAAACAGTAATTTAATGTAAATTTAAGCAAAAAACTTTAAAATTTTAGACCAAAATTAGTTCACAAGTTTCTTAAAAAAAAATCGATTTTTTAAAAATTCTGGTGAGTAATTTCTAAAACTAGAGAGGAATTACAAGGTTTTGTATGACTAAAATAAACTTCTACTTGGTTTTCTGCTAACTATTGGCAAATTAAAAATATCGATTTTTTGGAAGCAATGAAAATGTACTTCCTTTAGAATGACTTCCAATTTTTTTTACTGGGAATGTATATAATTTTTTCAAGATTTTCTTTGATAATTATTTTACATCTGTAAATTTACTACGTTATTTGTCGAACATGAGTTTCTGTGCAACTGGCACAATAAAAGATGGTCGCACAGAGAAATGCCCAATCCGATCCAGTAGAGTGGTATTGGGGGCGGACGACATGTTTTGGGAATTCAAAACCGGGAAAAATCAAAAAGGATGGCAACCCTGATACAAATGAGGGGATTTTGGGGATTTTCATGCTGAGATTTTCTTGGCTATGTGTGTGTGTGTGTGTGACTTTGATTCTTTGTTTATTGTATGTATACTTGTGTGTACAGCTTCTGTTGTTTTTGTAGAGAAGCGTTGTGCTTACAGTGTATGGATGTATGTATGTATATGCGCGTGTGTGTGTGAGTGTGTGTGTGTGTTTGTGTGTGTATGAGTATGCGTTTTTGTATTTACTTGTATGTTTGATGGTGTCCAATACTTTTGTTGTAGTGGCAGACAATGATTATACCCAGTAGGAAATGTCTATGGTGAAAATGTGCTGACTAGCTTTTGACTAGTCACCACTACTACTCTATAATTATTCCCCCATACGAGTACAATACTTTGAAACCCTACTAATAAAAATAGAATTCACTAGATAGTGACTACGTAGTTCTTATGGGGTCATGAGACATACTAACCAGACAGTTAGTTACCGATACATTTCTATAATTTACGTACATACAAATGTATGTATATTGAAAAGTTATTGCCAATTCCACCTCTCTTCTTCTTTTATACTGGCGGATAGTAGAAAAATTATTATACCAAAGTTGGAACTAGAATTTTAGTGTTGACACAAAGACACTTGCTCCCAGTCTGACTGCAGGGTAGTTACAAGGGATCTGTGTATTTGTGTGTATGTAGTGATTGTTATTTGACAGTCTTTGGGTAGCTGTTTTGAGTTATCGTTGGTATGCTTATGTAGGGTTATTGTATTGCATTTATGTTTGCGATCTCTGGGGAAATAATCTAATAGCTACAGAGAGTGGCAACCATGTTGTGAATGGAAGTGGGTAGGGAATGTATTTGGTAATGTATGTATATGTTGTTGTATTAATGTATGTGATTGTATCTATTTTTACTTTGAAGAATATCATTGCTTATGTGTATTGTTTGGCCTGCGAGAGTTTTTCATACATATTTACAAATGAATGTGTATTTTTTTTTTTGGGTTATTGACGTTGCTATTCTTATGGAGATAGAAAATATTGTGTTGGCATAGGTTTTATATGTACAAGTGAATTTCAGATGTTAAATGTTTTGAATCCAATCAGGTTGATAAGCAGATTTTTTGAATATGGGTAATGATATTTTTATTTCAGTATATTACACTTTAATGTAACAATTATAGGAAATAGCTTTTGGAGACATACCCCAAAACTTATAGAAGCATCTACTTTTACGTGTCCCGATTTTTCTCGTACCTTTGTATTACAAACTGATGCTAGCGATTTTATTCTGATTGTTGCTGTGTATATGAATTTCATCATATATCGTAATACCAATAGAGAATTGTGGAAATATGTATGTGTGTGTGTGTGTGTATGTGTGTGTGTGTGTGTGTGTGTGTGTGAATTTCATCATATATCGTAATACCAATAGAGAATTATGGAAATGTATGTGTGTGTGTGTGTGTGTGTATGTGTATGTATGAATTTCATCATATGTCGTAATAAATTAGAATTGATGACTACTACGCGATTCTCATATAAAGTATATAAGTAGAAGAAATAATGTAGATTGGCATCAGTCTGCTTTGATATCTCAACAAGTGACAACCTATTTTCCCAACCAAAATTTCTAAAGTGTTTAAAATCCAAAAACTTTAAGTGCTAGAACTAATTACTGTTTGTTAATCAAGTTTCTAGTGTATAAAAAATAATTAAATAAATTGTTTATAACTAAAATAAATTGTTAATAAATAAAATAATTAAATAAATTATTTATAAATAAAATAATTATATTAATTAATAAACAAATATATAAAATGAATACTAAAAGTTGTGCAATCTGCAATAAAGTCTTTATGACTCAAACAAAACTAAATCAGCATATGGAAACGCACTCATATGGAACTAGTAAGCTTGATCTTCAAAAAAATATTGTGAGGATTGTAATGAGATGATCCCATCACATGGTTACATGGCGCATGTCAGGACCAAAAAACATAAAAACAGTTGCCACATAGAACAGATTGGAGATTTTCTCATTAAAAGAGCAAGCAACTTCAATGGGAGGATCGAGACATATATCCTCCTCAACAAAAATGAGGGTGTTATGTTTCCGGAGCAGTTTCTGAAATCTGCCAAGAGCTCTATACTACCACAGCTAATTGAATGTAGTAGGAGACATACTACATTTAAATTTAATATGGAACTCACATGCGATTATATGAAGACGGTGAATGATGAAATGAATGTTTCCCAACTGGTACATATTTCAAAAATGATGTTGGTGACTTTGTCTGATGACATAGAGGATATGTACAAGAAACAGACCGAGGAGATACGAGGTAAAATGGAAGAATTTCAAGAGAGGGATAGCGGATGGACCTTGATTTCAATAAATTCCCTTGAAGTTAATATAAACAAGGCGTCCATAATAAGAGGATCGAGCTTTATCCCTCTACCAAAAAATATTGCAGTGAAATGCGCATGCATAAATGTCGAGAACAATGATATTTATTGCTTTAAATGGTGTATCATTGCGGCTTTGAACACAAATAGCACTTTAGATCCAAGACAACAGAAAAACTATAGAAATTACAATATAACAAACATTTCTGCTGAGAATATTAATATAGGGGCAGTTGTATTAAATTTTGAAGGCCTAGAGTTTCCACTCCCATTGAAGCAGATTAAACAATTCGAAAGTCAAAATAATATGAGCATCAACGTATTTGGTCACAATGGATCATCGCTTATAGGACCATACTACATAACAAAAGGAGAACATGTTCATATTAATCTGTTATTGCTCCAGTCCGATGAAAACTTCCACTATGTGCTCATCACGGATATATCAAAGTAAGTTTAATTTGAGCATTTATGCAAAATATGTTTTCATCTCTATTTAAATAATTACTTCTTACTGTTATATTTATTTATTTCTTATTGGTATTTTCTATATTTTCTTCAGACTTCTTCGTTCCAACATAACATCGCACAAAAGTAAGATACATATTTGCAACACCTGCTTATTTTATACACATGATGATTATGTGTATAATCACCACAAAAATGTTTGTGGGAAAAAAGTCATCAGAATGCCCGAAGATGAAACTATCATCAAGTTTCAAAACTACTACAAACAGTTAGATGTACCATTTGTAATCTATGCAGACTTCGAGTCTATTTTGGAAAAGGTTGATGATCCCGTAAGTAAAAGCACTACAAATGTACAGAAACATCATGCTTGTGCATTCGCTTATTTTATTAATTGTAGCTTTAAGATAGAAAATAATTTATATAGACACTATTTTGGTGAAGATTCGGCGAACATATTTATCAAAAAAATAGTTGAAGATTTTAAAGATATTTATCTAAATTATTTACTTAAAGTTAAGAAAATGTTCATGACTCCAATAGAAATAGATCAATATAATAATGCACAAAATTGTCATATATGTAAGAAAATGTTAAATAATGATAAAGTTAGAGATCATTGTCATCTTACGGGTAATTATCGTGGGGCAGCTCATAGCGACTGTAATTTGAATTATAAAACACCTCATTTTATACCGGTTATCTTACATAACCTTTCTGCATACGATATGCACTTATTTTTCAAAGAACTTTCTACTATAAAATATGCCACAATAAAAGTGATTCCCCAGAACACAGAGCGTTATATTTCTCTTTCAATTTTCATCAGATTAGATGAAAAACATGGATTCGAAATAAGATTTATAGACTCGTTTAGATTTATGGCTTCGAGTTTAGATACGTTAGCGAAAAATCTTGATAGCAATGATTTTAATACTATTCGATCATATTTCGTTGATGAAGCTCATTTCAACCTGATCAGAAGAAAGGGTATATTTCCGTACTCTTACATGGATTCCATGACTAAGTTTAAGGAAATTAAACTCCCTAGTAGAGAAGAGTTCTTCAATATTCTAACGAATGAAGAATGTGATGTAGTCGAGTATGAACATGCTCAAAAAATATGGAGAGAGTTTAACTGTAAAACCCTCCTTGACTATACTGAACTCTATTTAAAGACAGATGTTCTTCTTTTAACCTAAAATTCTAGTTCCAACTTTGGTATAATAATTTTTCTACTATCCGCCAGTATAAAAGAAGGAGAGAGGTGGAATTGGCAATAACTTTTCAATATACATACATTTGTATGTACGTAAATTATAGAAATGTATCGGTAACTAACTGTCTGGTTAGTATGTCTCATGACCCCATAAGAACTACGTAGTCACTATCTAGTGAATTCTATTTTTATTAGTAGGGTTTCAAAGTATTGTACTCGTATGGGGGAATAATTATAGAGTAGTAGTGGTGACTAGTCAAAAGCTAGTCAGCACATTTTCACCATCGACATTTCCTACTGGGTATAATGATTGTCTGCCACTACAACAAAAGTATTGGACACCATCAAACATACAAGTAAATACAAAAACGCATACTCATACACACACAAACACACACACACACTCACACACACTCACACACACACGCGCATATACATACATACATCCATACACTGTAAGCACAACGCTTCTCTACAAAAACAACAGAAGCTGTACACACAAGTATACATACAATAAACAAAGAATCAAAGTCACACACACACACATAGCCAAGAAAATCTCAGCATGAAAATCCCCAAAATCCCCTCATTTGTATCAGGGTTGCCATCCTTTTTGATTTTTTCCGGTTTTGAATTCCCAAAACATGTCGTCCGCCCCCATTACCACTCTACTCGTTCCATTGCCGAAATGAAAAAGGAATCAAGAGGATCAACGGATTATCGTTTTTCCAGCAACGGGAACATATTGCTAATGAGATGGAAAGATAATAATGTCGTCACCATCGGTACGAATTTCGACAACAACGAAATGGGAACATGCAGACGTTATGTCAGAGGAGAAGGTGCAATACATTTAGTCCAGCCAAAAGTTATCCAACTTTATAATAAAGGCATGGGTGGGGTGGATAAGATGGATCAGTTGGTGGCCGCATATCGATCACGAATCAGACAGCGTAAGTGGTGGTGGCCAATATTTTCATATTTATTGGACGCATCTGTAGTAAATAGATGGCTGCTTATGCGAAAACTTTATCCATATGATCCAAGTTGTGCCAGTTTACTTCAAATTTCGACGATATACAGCTATATCTTTGTTGGAAACATTTGGAGTGCCCACTTTGAGAGGTTCAAACCGAATAAATGTTTATGCAGATGTAAGATACGATGGAAAAGATCACATTGTAGATTACTTTAAAACGGATAAGCGATGTGCAAACTGTGGCAAAAAGTCCAATTTTATTTGTCTAAAATGCAATAAAGGCCTTCACCCGAAAGAATGTTTCAAAACATATCACTCTCAAACTGCCCATGCAACATAAAGTCCCTTAAAAGGGACACCTTCTAAAACTTACGTTTACCGTTATTTTTTAATAAAAACCTTAAAAACTAATTTAGTTGTCTCATTTAATACCAAAAGTATAATAAAAAAGTTTAAAACATTTCTGGGGAGCTTTATGCACTAATGGGTTAATAAGTATGTATGTAGCCAGCAAGAAATAAATGAACGCGTTTAAATGAAATACTGTTTCATGCTTGAGCATTTGTTTCTTCTGAATATCATCGCAAATTGTAAATACAGTGGAGGCTCGAAAAAGTTAAGTCATAGAAAAGATAAGTATATGGAAAAGTTAAGCAGCTTTTATTCAAAAAGTTAAGTAATTCTGAACTTTTCTGAGACAATTTTTTATATATAGTTTTTTTCTCTTTCTAAGATGATCTCAACTTTTGTATGTAAATCCTCAATACATATTTATATATATAGTGAGTCATATACGCCTGTATACATGCACAAATAAAACCGTTACCGTTATATATATATTTCTTTTGTGAATTTTATATGCATAATGTAGTAGCTCTCATCAGTTGGTTGTAAAAGAAATTAGTCGTAGAATTTGTTTTGTTCTGATTGATGTTAGCAGCAGGGAAGCAAAAAAGGTTGTCAGTCGGTGAAAAATGCAAGATTTTAAAAAAATTAGATGAAGGCGTTCTTGCTAATCTATTGGCTAAGGTTTTTCACGTATCTGAAGCTGCAAACAGTAATTAATATGTATGTATACAAGTATATATGTACATATAATTCTAATTGAAAATTAAAAAATAAATAAACAATGTACAAATACACATATAACCTCTTGAATTTTTCATACTACGGAAAAGTTAAGATTTCGGAAAAGTTCATCACCCCCAAAACAAACTACTTAACTTTTTTGAGCTTCCACTTCACGCATGCGATATTACTGGGTAATATGTATGTATATTGAAATAAATACCCAGCAAAAAGGGGATGTAAAAACGGAAGTAAATTATCATCACATTGCTACATTTTCATATAACAAGTTTTATTTCCAATATATAATAAGAGTACAGTAGTACAGTGGTAGAGACTGTGCTTTGAAATTGAGAAAAGCGTGGTTCGTGTCCTGCGACAAAAACTTTATTTATTTTTTTGTTTTGTATTTACGTCAAATATTTTCATAAAATAAGTTTTATCTCTAAAGAATAAAAAGAGTACAGTAGCTCAGTGGTAGAGAGTGTGCCTTGAGAGTGAGAACAGCGCGGTTCGTATCCTGCGACGAAAATGTTTATTTATTTTTTTGTATTGTATTTACGTGACACGATCGGATAGGGAACTGACAAGGGTTTCAATTCATTAATTTTAAGGGATATCAAAGTATTTAAATTCTCGCACAAACACATGATCTCCAATGACAAGCTAATGTAAAAATCATGTATCATAGTTCATATAAATCGAACCAATGCGTCATCACTTGAACCCATGATTCAACACATGATTTATCTTTTTTTTTTTTGCTGGGTGGGTAATATATTGAAATAATATCCAACGAAAAAGACATGCAAAAACGGAATTAAATTATCATATTGATACATTTTCATAAAACAAATTTTATCTCTAACTATTAATAAGAATTAATACTAGAGCTGTGTCGTTCATGAACGAACGAGTACAATTGAACGAATCAGTGAAATGAACGAAGTGAGCCGGTCACTTTACTGAGCTGTTTTGGCTCAGCAGTACTGATAAAAAGTACAATCACAAAACTGTGGTACAATTGAACGAAATGAACGACCGAGCACACTTGGCTCTTTCTTTTTGTTATGTTTGGCTTTTTCTTTGTTCATGTGAGATTAGTGGTCATATTCTTGTTTTCAGTTCTCGTTGTACCTTCATAGTGAACAGACGTAATAGCGGAATTTTTCTTACATACAAACTAAACAACAAAAAAAATCATACAAAAAATATTCGTAGTACATATTAACTTTGATAAATTAGCATTTTTTTGCTTTGATAATATTTTTACATATAGAAATAACAAAAACAAAAAAAAACCGTAAACAAAAAAACATACAAAGTAACCTTGAGGAATACTCTTTATGAGTACCCCAAAGGAAAAAAATAGTGAAGTGAGTTCTAACGGCAGAAATGCCTATTTTACTGTGAGTTTTGATGCTCATAATGATAACAATAAAAATAAAAAATCTGATAATAGACTTGCTGTGAGTTCAGAAGGTCTTAATAAAAATCAAAAATCTGATAGACTTTTTCTAACGGCAAAACCACAGTTTCGTCAGCGATCAACTTCGCTTTGTCCAATGCCAACTAGTGAATCGTTGACATTATTGCCTAGTACTTCTACATTTAACTCAGCGATATCATCCGCTTCGGGCTCGTGGTCATCACTTAAACAAGTTGTCACTGTAGATAACAGTAGTTCAAAACCAAAGGCACAAGTAGGAATGGACAGATATATAACTATTTTAAAGCGCGGGCGAAGCCCAAATTCTACTAAAATTGGATCCGCCCCAAAGATGTCTAGGGATAACAGCACATCTTCTATCAATCGTCAAAATCGTTTTTCTGTATTGCAAGACAAAAACGATAAGCCAGCTGCATCATCGCAAAAGTCTTTTAAGCCACCACCTATTTATCTGAGAGAAAAAAATTCTAACGCGCTTCTAAAAAATCTACTGTCGACCATTGGTGAAAATACTTTTCACATCATTCCAATTAAACGAGGCAATATTGATGAAACTAAAATCCAAATATATGATGAAAAAGATTTCCGAAAAATTGTTAGTGAGTTTGAAAAAAATAAAACAAATTTTTATACATATCAACTTAAGAGTGCTAAAGGCCTACAAATAGTATTAAAGGGCATAGATTCATATGTTGAGCCCGAAGAAGTAAAATGTGCACTTATCGAACAAGGATTTAAGGTAAAAAATGTTACCAATATAATCAATAGAGAGAAGATTCCCCAGCCTCTATTTCGTGTTGAACTGGAGCCAAATGATATACAGTTAAAAAAAAACGAGACGCACCCAATTTATAATCTAAAATACCTTTTACACCGAAAAATCACAGTTGAAGAGCCACGTAAGCGTTCAGGTCCCGTACAGTGCCATAATTGCCAAGAATATGGCCACACAAAAACTTACTGCAAATTACCTACAGTTTGTGTTATCTGCGGTGAATTGCATGGTACTGCTAACTGTACCAAGCCAAAAGTACAAGCAGAAAAAAAATGCAGTAATTGTGGAGGTAATCACACCGCTAACTACAGAGGATGCCGTGTATATTCTTTCGTTAAACAGGCTATGGGTCAAAAATCTAAATTAGCTCCAGTTCAATCAGCAAATGCTTACTCCGCCACTCTTCCTCAAACTAGCCAACTAGTAACTTCACGTGTATCGTATGCCGATGCTGCTAAGACTAGTTCTATTCCCACACAAAATGTTCCACCGCCAAGTAATTCAACGAATGCAAACTCTAGCTTTAACTTCAGTCGTCTTGAAGCTACTATTGAGAATCTGGTGCTAACTATAAACAACTTTACAACAAATATGACTAGCATGATGCAAGAAATGCTGCGAATGCAGAATACACTGCTTCAAGCATTAATCAACAAACCATGAACGCGTTAAAAATATGTTTCTGGAACGCAAACGGCATTCGCCAACATAAAAATGAACTTGAGCACTTCCTCACGGAAAAAAATATTGATATAATGTTGGTATCTGAGACTCACTTGACTTCGAGGAGCTGCTTTAAAATAAATGGTTACACTCTATATGATTCAAAGGACCCGAGAGGGAGAGCATGCGGTGGATCAGCAATTCTAATTAAGTCAAGACTCAAGCACTATATCCTTGAGAACGTTAGTGAAGAATATATGCAAGCTACGAATATTTTCGTAGAAAATTTTTGTGCGAATTTCGTGATATCATCAATTTACTCACCTCCCAGATTTTCAGTTACCGAAGATCAGTATGAGAAGTTCTACAAATCGCTTGGATCTTGTTTCGTGGCAGCTGGTGACTACAATGCAAAACATACGTACTGGGGCTCGCGTCTTGTTACACCTAGAGGTAGAGCGTTGTTTAATACAATTTCAAAAATGGGCTTAGATGTCATTTCGAGTGGGGAGCCTACTTATTGGCCTACTGACGTAAGAAAAATTCGAGATCTTATAGATTTTGGCGTCACGAAAAATATCCATAGGGACTTAATTCACGTAGATGGCTCTCTAGATCTGTCCTCCGATCACTCTCCCACAATAGTTACAATTTTCAACCCACTAAGGAGTGATTTAACTAACTCATATGCGAAAACGATTAATAAGGTCAACTGGCTAGGATTCAAAAAATATATTAGTAGTCACTGCGTAGAAAACATTCAGCTTAGATCACCTGATGATATTGAATTTAATCTTGCCAATCTTAACGAATATATTAAACAGGCTGCTGAACATGCCACTACTTCCTATCCGCAGACTGGCTTTAATAGAATTTATTCTACGGAAATTGAACGTCTTGTATGTGAAAAAAGGAGAGCTAGAAGAGAATGGCAACAACACCGATCACCCCTAAATAAAATCAGACTTAAAGAATGTACTAAACGACTCAAAGAGATAGCAGCTCGGAAAATACTGCATTACTGGAAAAGTATTTAGAAGGTCTGGATGTAACGTCAACATCTAATTACTCTTTATGGCGCGCTACTAGAAATCTTAAAAGACCCGTTGATCTCAAATCACCATTGCGTACTTCGACCGGAGGCTGGGCAAGAAGCGATAGTGAGAAAGGTAACTTATTTTCTGAGCATTTAAAATCTGTATTCACTCCCAATTCATGTACGGGTGCTGCCGGATTACCGAGTGTAGTATGTCTACCCCCTCGTCCCTTAAGGTTTAAGATCCGTGAACTACAAAAAATAGTTGCTGAACTCGACCCAAAGAAAGCTCCAGGTATTGATGGCATTAGTAACAAGATGCTGATTAACTTGCCTCATATTGCAATAAGAATCTTGCTATTTATTTTTAATGCAATTTTACGAATGCAGTATTTTCCACATAACTGGAAACTTGCCAAGATTAAAATGATTCCAAAGCCAGGCAAAGATCTTACCAAGGCTGAGTCATATAGGCCTATAAGCTTACTATCAACAATTTCAAAGCTTTTCGAAAAGCTGCTCATGACTAAATTGTCCACAACTTTAGCTGATAGTGGGTGCATCCCGGACCATCAATTTGGCTTTAGAAGTCAGCATAGCACTATTGAGCAAACGCATAGATTGGTTCAAGTTGTAAGGAGGACATTTGAAGAAAAAAAGTATTGTTCTGCCCTTTTTATTGATGTTTCTCAGGCATTTGATAAAGTATGGCACGAAGGCCTAGTTTTAAAATTGAAGACATACCTACCAATAAACATACAAAAGCTTTTGGAAAGTTATATTGTTGATAGGAAGTTTACCGTTGTGGAAGGAGACTTCATGAGTGTACCCGAGTCTATATCTTCTGGTGTGCCACAGGGTAGTATTCTGGGGCCAGTCTTGTATCTAATATATACTTGTGATATGCCTGTGAGCAATAACATACACACTTCTACATTTGCCGACGATACAGCCTGTTTGAGTATTCACAAAAACCCTGATGAGGCATCCCGCAATCTCCAAGCACACATTACCAAGCTTGAAATATGGTTGAATTTATGGAGAATAAAAGTAAATGAACAAAAGTGTGTTCATATAACGTTTACCCTAAGAAAAGATACCTGTTCCCCCATTCGAATCAACAATCAAAATATTCCTCAACATTCTCAATTGAAATACCTTGGAATACACCTTGATCGAAGGCTTACATGGAAATATCATATTGACTCTAAGTTAACCCAAATAAAACTTAAATTAACTCAAATATATTGGTTAATTGGCAGAAATTCAATACTCAGCCTAGACTGCAAACTTTTGATATACAAGTCGCTTTTGAAGCCAATATGGTGCTATGGAATTCAGCTATGGGGCACTGCTTCAGCTTCAAATATTGAGAAAATCCAACGAAGGCAAAACAAAATTTTACGTTTGATAACATCGGCTCCATGGTACATTAAAAATTCAAATATACATCGTGATTTAAATATGCCACTAGTGAGTGAAGAAATTGCAAAATACGCAGGCAAATATTTAACAAAACTCGAGTCACATCCTAATCCGCTTGCCCGTAATATTTTGAGCTTTACTGGACACATCCGCTTAAAAAAGAGGGACACAAGGGCCCTAATACTCAACACTCCAGATGGGACTGCTTAATACTTCTTTTTTTTCCTTTTTGATTATCACTACTTATGTATTATTTATAACTATCAATAAGTTTATGTCCGATACTGGTCGGGCCTAATAATTATATTTAGATTTAAGATTTGATTACTTATTGTTAGTTCATTTTTGAAGATACAATAAATAAATATACGAAAAAAAAAAAAAAAATTTACTTTTTACATACTTTTATTAACACTGTGGCAATTATGAAATTCAATTGCCATTCATATTTATTAAGCTTTTAGAACATATGTAGGTATTAATAGTTTTTTTTAACAAAATTAGTTTAGATATATAGAGTTTATTTTCATTGTCATTATTGTGTACAAGTATATGGCTATTTTGGCGATATGAATCTTTTTTCATTTCTTTACTTTCAATTCAAAACAAAATGCATTGTGCATGTTTCCCTTTTTATGTACCGAATGAACTGCTTGTTTGTTTTCACTTCGTTCTATTTCTTGAAAAGAGCGGATGAACGAAATGAACGAACTCGTTCTTTTTTAGAAAATGAACGAAAATGAGCGGTCACTTGAATGAACGATTTGGCACAGCTCTAATTAATACGTCAGTGGAGGAGAGTATGCCTTAACAGTCAGAAAAGCACTGTTCAGCCGAATGTCCATACCATCCGTTCTTTGCATATGCGTGGTATGCGTTTCTGTACATTCTCTCCGATTCTAAATTCAAGTTACATGCAATACGTCTTATGCGCAATTATTTTTGTTGTTTTAATGCAAAAAGAGAAAAAATTTAAATTCACCACACGAACATTTGTCTACAAAAGAGAGCACGATGCATGCGACGGATACAAAAGTAGAAAGTAAACCTACTTTATCCTTCCTATGCGTTCCTATACGTTCTTTGCGTTTTGCTCTGTAACTTGCCACATACAATTCCATTGATTCTACTTTTTGACACATGCATAAAACGCAACTACGCATTAAACGGATGGTGTGGACCTTCGGCTTTCGTATCCTGGCTGCGTCGGTATTTTTTTTTTACGTGAAAAACATAATCGTTTTTTTCAGTTTCGTAAGAATTGACATTGCACATACATACATACCCAGCAAATAATAAATGAACGCGTTCAAAATGAAATACTGTTTCATGCTTTCTTGAGCATTTGTTTCTTCGAATGCATTCTGAATTTCACTGCAAATCGTAAATAATGCTATAGTTTTTGAACTCATTAAAAACGGATGCAAAAACGGAATTAAATCATCACATTTTCATATAACCAGTTTTATCTCCAGTGAATGACAAGAGTACAGCAGCTCAGTGGTAGAAAGTGTGGCTTGAAGGTGAGAACAGCACGGTTTGTATCCTGCGATAAAAGTTTTTATTTATTTTTTTGTTTTGTATTTAAGCCGAAGGTCCACACCATCCGTTTAATGCGTAGTTGCGTTTTATGCATGTGTCAAAAAGTAGAATCAATGGAATTGTATGTGGCAAGTTACAGAACAAAACGCAAAGAACGTATAGACGCATAGGAAGGATAAAGTAGGTTTACTTTCTACTTTTGTATCCGTCGCATGCATCGTGCTCTCTTTTGTAGCCAAATGTTCGTGTGGTGAATTTAAATTTTTTCTCTTTTTGCATTACAACAACAAAAATAATTGCGCATAAGACGTATTGCATGTAACTTGAATTTAGAATCGGAGAGAATGTACAGAAACGCATACCACGCATATGCAAAGAACGGATGGTATGGACCTTCGGCTTAATGTACGTGACACATTTTCATAAAGTAAGTTTTATCGCCAAGAAATAAGCAGGGTGCAGTAGCTCAGTGGTAGAGAGTGTGCCTTGAGAGTGAGAAGAGCACGGTTCGTATTCTGCGACAAAAGTTTTTATTTATTTATTTTCTTTTGTATTGACAATCTAATGTAAAAATCATGCATGTTTCACCTAAATCGAACCAATGCGTCGTCACTTGAACCCATGATTCAACACATGATTTGTCATGTTTTTTTTTTGCTGGGTATATACATAGATATGTACATACCCAGCAAAAAAGACAAGCAAAAGAAATAGTTAATGCATGGCTTCTACTGAAAATTCAATTTAGTTCAGAAAGCATTATTTTAACCCCTGTGTTAAAATCATGCTTTCTGACTGTTCAAAATGTGTGGTTGAAGTCTACTGACGATTTGTTATAGCAACAATGAAATGCATATAGACATCGCTGAACCACCAGCAAATAAATTTAAAATTAAAATAAACTTACGACAATATGTCGAATAATAAATTTCTTAAAATTTAGAAAGAAATAAATTTGTACTCGTATTAAAACCAGAAAAATTTAAATAATTCCAGGGTTGGAAGTTGAAAAAAAATTGGCTAAAAAATAACCAAAAATATTTTTTTTTCAGTTAAAAATATTTTATATTTTAGGATGATCTTTACTCAAGCAAATTCTTTAGTCGAAAAAAAAACGGAGACCTATCACCTTGATAAATAAGCTTTACTAATATTTTTTTATATACCAAGAGACAACAAAAACAAAACAACCGCAAGTAAACACAAACAAAGTACCCTTGAGGAATACTCATATGAGTACCTCAAAGGAAAAAAATTGTGAAGTGAGTTCTAACGGCAGGAATGCCTATTTTACTGTGAGTTCTGAATTTCTTAATGAAAACATTAAAAACACAAAATCAAATGATAGCCTTTTTCTAACGGAAAATCCACTTTTTCGTCAGCGATCAACTTCGCTTTCTCCAATGCCAACTAGTGAATCGTTAACATTACAATTGCCTAGTACTTCTTCATTTAGGTCAGCGATATCATCCGCTTCGGACTCGCGTTCATCACTTAACCAAGCTATCAACACAGATAACAGTAGTTCAAAACCAAAGGTACAAGTAGGAATGGACAGATATATAACTGTTTTAAGGCGCGGGCGAGGCCCAAATTCTACTAAAATTGGATCTGCCCCAAAGATGTCTAGGGATAACAGCGCATCTTCTATCAATCGTCAAAATCGTCTTTCATTATTGCAAGACAAAAACGACAAGCCCGCTGCATCATCGCAAAAGTCTTTTAAGCCACCACATATTTATCTGAGAGAAAAAAATGTACATTAGGTATGGCGTTGTTTACGATTTTTCAATTTCGACTTGCAAGAACACCTCATTTTGTGAGGTTTCAAAAAAAAAATATTCGAGCCAAAAAATGGTGGCGGTCAGATGGGGGCAAAGGGCTCCGCATCGTGCTCAAAGATGAGGGTAAAAGAAAAAAAAAACTACAAAAAATCATATAACTTTCCCGGGGTCACCGCTACCAGGGTCAAATGTATGACGAGCACCCATTAATTTTCTCCGCCCAACATCTTTTTTAAACACACCGGCCACCTAGCTCCTCTTCTTAAGGGAGCTCCCATACAAAGGGGAAATTTTTATAAAATTTACTCGCAGGGCTCTAACTGCCCCTAGGGCGTACATATCGATGTCAGATGTATGACTGACCTCCTATATTTTTTCATTACAAAGATTTTTTCTGAACATGCTTATCGTCTATCTTCAACCATTAAGGTTGAAAAAATAGTTTTTTGAATAATTTTTTTAAGAAATCCGCTTTTTCCGCATTAATGTTGCCTCCTAAGGGGGTAAAATGTAAGACCGGCCCACAGTAATTTTTTATTTTCAACATTTCCTCCGAACATACCTATGCCCTATCTCGACTCATTAAGAGGGCTTCCATACAAAGGCGGAATTTGTACAAAATGTACTCGCAGGGCTCTAATTGTCCCTGGCGCGTTCCTATCGAAGTCAAATGTATGTCCGACCTCCAATATTTTTTCAACACAAAGATTTTCTGTCAACATACTTACATCTGTCTTCAACCATTAAGGTGGTCCCATACAAAAAAAAAAAAAGAATTCTTTGTCAAATAACTAATTTATTTTTGGCATGTGTTGGATACATTTTTTTATTTTGGGCAACGACTTGAAGTAAAAATATTTTTTCTTCTTCGTCGCAGCATAACGCACTACTATAATCTTCTATTAATTTTACGCCTCTTTCGGCAGCGTCGTTGACAACATGGAGTTTTTGCAATATCTTTAGCAACCCAGAGGCGACTACAAGGAATTTCTTGCAATGGTGTTACTGTTTCTAGGTGAAGGTATAAAAAAGTTTCACTTCGCACCACCAGGACCCATCAGTCATGCTCGTTGGATGGTGAAAGGGATATACTGCGTTAACATTTTCTTATTTCGAGAATATCTGGGTTTAACCAAGAATGAGGAGTCCGCGAGGTCAGTATATTCATCGTCCCACTTTATGTAAGAGCTTGGTTTAGTGCGACTAAGGCCATCGAAGCTCCAAGTAACGATTTGAGCTTTTTAAAGGCCATTGCTCATTATGATACAATTGATAACACAGTTTCGCAGCGTTTGGTGAAGAAATTGTGTGGACATCTCTGGTACCTTAGTGATGAACCTGTTGCTCTCGCATTACTTGACCAGAATGTTACCTGTGACATCAAAAGGAAAATGGCAAATGATATTAGTATTTTTGTAGAAGATAGAGAAAAATATGAGGAAGAGTTGTCCAACGAAGAGGTGGACGAATCATCAAACGAAGACACCGGCAAAAGACGACAAAAGGTAGTTCTCGCCTAGTCTTTGGGTTCACAGGTGTGAAGCGAATTACGTTAGCTCTCACAGAAGTACTACAAAAAGTAATGAAGGATTTGAGCCATTATGTAACACATGGGACAGCAAACTTTTTTCCACGCTTCGGATTACCAACAACTTTTTTAAATAGCGATCCAGAAACCAGGGAACAACGTGAAGACTATAAGCAAGCGCTAAAGATATTGCAAAAACTCCATGTTGTCAACGACGCTGCCGAAAGAGGCGTAAAATTAATAGAAGATTATAGCAGTGCGTTATGCCGAGACGAAGAAGTAAAAATATTTTTACTGCAAGTCGTTGCCCAAAATAAAAAAATTTATCCAACACATGTAGGGTTTGGGATTTCCCGGACTTTTGCACTTCCCGGGAAATGGGAATTAAAAAATCAAGTTCCCGGGAATTCCCGGGATTCCCGGGAAAAGCTAATTTTCTAAATTAAATACATTTATTAAATGAAAGTTGGTGAAATTTCGATTGTTTTATTAATGTAAGCATTCTCTTGAAATAAAAGTTAATAAAAAAGCAGTTCTAAGACAAATTTTTAAGAATTTTTAATTGAATTTAAGCAAATGGAATAAAGTTATTACACATCAAATAATCATATAAAAACCAATTGACGACTGTTACCACAATTAGTATACAATTTTCTAATAAGACCTACCTTCATTTTAATAAGAATTTGCCTTGCTTGTTTCTCATTCTTTTTGAAAAAGTTCCAGGCGGTTTCTTATCGTTAAGTACAAGCAGGTTACAGTACCATACTGCGCTGCGCCGAATTTTGAATACCCTGAGCCACAGTATGTCTAAGTGTCTTGCATTTTATTTCTCCTAAAATATTTTCTGCAGGGTTTCCATAATAGCGTCTACTTGTAATCAATTTAAGTTTCGTCAACTCAGAGTTCTTAGAGCTTAAAATTTTCACTACACTTTTCAAAATTTGTTCACTAATTCGGCGAATAATCACTTCAAGTTCGCTTAGCATCGAATTATTTACTTTAGGAAACGATTATATCATTGCAATCATTGATACTTATACAATTTATTCCACTTTTTTTAGGAGATATGGTATGACCTCAATTTAATGGAATTTTTATGAAATTTCAGACTAGATTTGAATAGCTCACATTTTTATTTTATATTAAAAAAACATGGACATTTTACTTCTTGTTTATCGGAGTCGAAAGAATTCTTTCTTTCTTACAGTTACATTTAAAACAAAAACTCAATTTAAATTTTAAGATTAAAAAATTTCCTTCGAACAAGATATATGTAAGTGTTTAAACAGACGATGAAAAACGTGTCAACGTTCGTGTAAATTTAGTCATACAATCATTCAAATGAACTTTTGTAATATATAAAAAAATAATAAGTTTTTATATTAAAGTAAAATTGGATTATAAATTCTATATATTTATGAAATAACATGCACTTTTAATTTCCCGGGGAAATCCCAAAAATTTCCCGGGAATATTAGACAGACATTTCCCGGGATTTCCCGCCCGGGAATTCCCGTTTCCCAAACCCTAAACACATGCCAAAAATAAATTAGTTATTTGGCAAAGAATTCTTTTTTTTTTGTATGGGCACCACCTTCTTAATGGTTGAAGATAGACGATAAGAATGCTGACAGAAAATATTTGTATTGAAAAGATATTGGAATTCAGTATACATTTGACTTCGATAGGAACGCGCCAGGGACAATTAGAGCCCTGCGAGTAAATTTTGTAAAAATTCCGCCTTTGTATGGGAGCCCCCTTAATGAGTCGAGATAGGATATAGGTATGTTCGGAGGAAATGTTGAAAATAAAAAATTACTGTGGGCCGGTCTTACATTTTTCCCCCTTAGGAGGCAACATAAATGCGGAAAAAGCGGATTTCTTAAAAAAATTATTCAAAAAACTATTTTTTTCTATGGGCACCACCTTAATGGTTGAAGATAGACGATAAGTATGTTCAGAAAAAATCTTTGTAATGAAAAAATATAGGTCAGTCATACATCTGACATCGATATGTACGCCCTAGGGGCAGTTAGAGCCCTGCGAGTAAATTTTATAAAAATTTCCCCTTTGTATGGGAGCCCCCTTAAGAAGAGGAGCTAGGTGGCCGGTGTGTTTAAAAAAGATGTTGGGCGGAGAAAATTAATGGGTGCTCGTCATACATTTGACCCTGGTAGCGGTGACCCCGGGAAAGTTATATGATTTTTTGTAGTTTTTTTTTGCTTTTACCCTCATCTTTGAGCACGATGCGGAGCCCTTTGCCCCCATCTGACCGCCACCATTTTTTGGCTCGAATATTTTTTTTTTGAAACCTCACAAAATGAGGGGTTCTTGCAAGTCGAAATTGAAAAATCGTAAACAACGCCATACCTAATGTACATATGTATATTGAAATAAATACCCAGCAAAAAGGGGATGTAAAAACGGAATTAAATTATCATCACATTGCTAAATTTTTATATATAAAGAGTTTTATTTCCAATACATAACAAGAGTACAGTAGTACATTGGTAGAGATTGTGCTTTGAGATTGAGAACAGCGTGGTTCGTATCCTTCGAAAAAAATTTTATTTATTTTTTGTTTTGTATTTACGTGAAATATTTTCATTAAATAAGTTTTATCTCTAAAGAATAACAAGAGTACAGTAGCTGAGTGGTAGAGAGTGTGCCTTGAGAGTGAGAACAGATCGGTTCGTATCCTGCGACAAAAATTTTTATTTATTTTTTTGTTTTGTATTTACGTGACACATTTTCATAAAGTAAGTTTTATCGCCAAGATATAAGTAGAGTACAGTAGCTCAGTGGTAGAGAGTGTGCCTTGAGAGTGAGGAGGGCACGGTTCGTATTCTGCGACAAAAGTTTTTATTTATTTATTTTTTTTGTATTGACAAGCTATTGTAAATATCATGCATGTTACACCTAAATCAAACCAATGCGTCATCACTTGAACCCATTATTCAACACATGATTTGTCATGTTTTTTTTGCTGAATATATACATAGATATGTACATACACAGCAAAAAAGACATGCAAAAGAAATAGTTAATGCATGGCTTCTACTGAAAATTCAATTTAGTTCAGAAAGCATTATTTTAATCCCTGTGTTAAAATCATGCTTTCTGACTGTTCAAAATGTGTGGTTGAAGTCTACTGACGATTTGTTACAGCAACAATGAAATGCATATAGACATCGCTGAACCACCAGCAAATAAATTTAAAATTAAAATAAACTTATGACGATATGTCGAATAATAAATTTCTTAAAATTTAGAAAGAAATAAATTTGTACTCGCATTAAAACCAGAAAAATTTAAATAATTCCAGGGTTGGAAGTTGAAAAAAAAATTGGCTAAAAAATAACCAAAAATATTTTTTTTTTCAGTTAAAAATATTTTGTATTTTAGGAAGATCTTTACTCAAGCAAATTCTTTAGTCGAAAAAAAACCGAGAGGTCACTTACTAAAAATTGCACTATCACAAAAAGTTATAAATTTTATCAGAAAACAAATATGTATGTATGTACTAATGTGTGTATCTGTATACTACATATATATACGTTGGTAAAGGGTATATAATATTCGACACAGCCGAATATAGCACTCTTACTTGTTTTTATTGTTGCGTTTGCTTTATGTTGTTGCCTTATAGATATTTCGTCACAGGCAAAGCATTAAAGAGGAAGGGAGAAGATAATAATAAATAACAATAAAAATATCTGTAAATCAAACTATTTGTCAACGAAGTGTAAATGTAAAATAAAAGACAGATATGTATGTGTACAATAAAAACAAAATTAATCTTCATGTATGTAAATGTTTACCTACCCTGAAGGAAATGTCGATGGTGAAAATGTACTGAGTCGCTTTTGACTTTGTCACCAGTACTACTCTCTAATTAATCCCCATACAATACTTTATGCTACAGACATTTAGCATGTGCTTGTCATTGAAAATCTACTAGTAACACTAAAACAATTGACTAGATAGTGACTGTTAAAGAACATACATACATACATTTACTTTCATAAATAAAATAAATAAAAAGACAACATAGTTTACAATCATACATACATACATTCATACACAACGAAATTTTCTGTTATTAACAAACATACAATCATACACAATTATAAGTTATTAACATTTAATTAATTGCTTACACATCATAAGGTTCATTAACCATTGCTAAGGAAATTTGCTTATTATTTAATTATTTAAATACAAGGTGCATTCACCTCATTTATAAATTAGGTCATGTTATTGTGTCTACTCAAACAATATTAATATTGCATATGTTATTATCTATAAGCTAAGCACTTTTATTAATTTTATAAATAATAAATAAATAATAAATAAAATAAAAGAAAGTCAAAATAAATCATATTTTTAAGTCGTTGTCAATAAGCATATCAAGAGTGTTTTATTACTGAACGGCTTCCTTCAAGTTACAAGTGCTTGTAAGGAATAACTATTTGGGAATTTAGTGCTAGTTCAGATTTATGTGTTTGAACTAATCAACACTAGCCCATTCACAAACATTTTGGTGACCCCGACGTGATCTATAACAGGATCAAAATTCAATCAATAACTACATATTATCACTAGGACACCACTAAGCATTTGGTAGTGCTTAGATTCTCCAATCAGTGAACAACATTTATTCAACTACAGCAAAAGTTAAACCAAGGCATCCTCTGGTCCCACAACAAGGCGAATATGGCGAGTCTACAAGCTCTCATGATCCAGCAGGAGGAAAGGGCAACTGAAATAGACAAGATTATTGCTAACATCAAGAAGGCCCCACAGGATCGAAGGAATCTAGAATTTTACAAAATCAAGTCCGATGAGTTAGCGAAACTTTGGAAAGACTTTGAGAAAACAGAGAATACCATTCGTAGAGATCAAACACTTCCTGACAATGATTCGTATATTGTGAGAAATTTGCACGGGTCTCTTGGAGAAAGGTATAGCACTGCTATGGAAAATATCGACGTTCAAATTAAGAAACTAACTGAGGGCACAAAGCCATTGCCAGCATTAAGAACTTCAGAAACTTTATTGAGCAACCAGAATACACCAGTTCAAGGACTAGCCAGACGAGTGACTGCCCGTATGATTGCCTTAACACGGCTATTACAAACGTTGACACCATTAGAGGAAGATCAACCGCCAGAGTTTTATACAATCAAGGCAGACACAATAAAAAATCTATGGAATCAAGTCCAAACCTTGTATGACGAGGTATGGCAACAGACCGAAGATCCTTCAACATTAGGATTAAATCAAGATGAATATAATGATTTGGAAGACTTGGTGCAACATACATTAATACAACTCGCAGTAAACACAAATAAACAAAAGGAGAGCGGTGTTAGCGAACGTAGCGTAGCATGTTCAACACAATTACGAGCAGAGCTATCATCACACAGTTCACTACCGCTTCCAAAAATTGTTATTCCCCACTTCAATGGAGACTATTTGAAGTGGATCCAATTTTCTGAACTATTTCAAGAAATGGTACACAAGCAACCGCTTCCAAGCGTACAGAAAATGTGATATCTCAAAACCAATTTGTCAGGGGAGGCTGGCAAACTGATAAGTCACTTAGCCTTATCAGAAGAAAACTACACCACAGCGTGGTCGCTACTTTATGAACGGTACAAAAACAAAAGAGTATTGGTAGCTACATTGATTGAAAAAATTCTGAATCAGCCCAAGGGAACATTATCTCCTGCATCAATAAGGGCTCTTCATGATACCACAAAGGAATGCTTGCTGGCATTGAACAATTTAAACATCGACACATCGTCATGGGATGCCATACTCATTCAATTATTGCTGAAAAAACTCGAAGAAACCATTTACGTTCGATTCATGCAATCACTACAAAGGCCAAAAGAAGTGCCTACAATTAGTGAATTATTGTCGTTTCTAGAGAGGCAATTCGAATCAATGGAATCGATTGGGCACAAAGAAAAATCAACCAATCATCAAACTACAAGCAAGGCTACAACTGCTGTAGCATCAGGAGAAGGTAGCACCAAATGTAAGCTGTGCAACAACAGTAACCATCGCATTCACCATTGTAAGCAATTCATTGCAATGACAGAACATGACCGACTAAAATGGGTACAACAACACGGATTATGTGTGAACTGTTTCAAGGCCAATCATTCAGCAAAAGCATGTCCTCATGGTAATTGCAAGAAATGTAATAATAAACACAACACGTTATTACACTTGCCACCAAAATCACAGCATATAGGTATCTCAAGTTCACCCCTTCAGTTAACTGACCAAAAACAACAAGAGACTAAAAGCAACGCAGTTGCAGTCTCTTCAGCCTCGACTGCATCTGAATCTAGGAACCAGAGCTACGTCATCTTAGCTACGGCAAGAGTCATCATCAAGGCCGCAAATGGCAATTCAAGTGAATTTAGAGCCATACTAGACTCAGGATCACAAGTCAACATTGTGAGTGAACGACTTATCAAAAAATTATCCCTTTCAACTACAGAAGCCCCATTATGTATTGATGGAGTTGGAAGAATCCAGAAAAAAGCTCATAAACGCATTAATGTGCAAATGTTATCCAAAGATCATAACGTCTCAACAAACTTGGAAGCCTTCGTGTTACCCAGCATCATTCCAGCGCAACCGAGTCATATTATCGATGTTTCATATTGGAAAATTCCAAAGGGCATTCATCTGGCGGACCCCAAGTTTAACATGCCAGAGAAAATTGATATTCTTCTTGGCGCTGAGTTCTACTTCAGCCTGATACAACCTGGCACGATAAAGTTAAGCGACAGTCTTCCAATACTTCAAAATACGTCACTTGGGTGGGTTGTAGGTGGATCAATCAAAGAGCACACCCCATCTTGCTCATCCTCGGCATTGACGTGCGCAGTATTTGGTAATGAAAGGTCATTAGAAGAATCAATAGAACAACTATGGAAACTCGATGAAGTAGAAACGAACGCGAAAATATTGTCTCCGGCAGAAAAATTGTGTGAAAATCATTTCAACCAACATATAAGGAATCGTTCTGATGGGCGCTTCATCGTCAGCTTACCATTTAAAGAGAATCCAACTGCACTAGGCCACTCACACCAATTGGCTTACAATAGATTCATTAGTTTGGAAAATCGGCTCCATAAGAACGAAAATATGAGACGTGAGTACATTAAGTTTATGAGAGAATATGAGGAATTGGGTCACATGGAAAAGGTTAATATACACAATATATCTAATCCAAGATATTTTATTCCACATCATTGCGTGCTAAAGCCCGAGAGTACATCAACAAAACTTAGAGTAGTGTTCGACGCGTCCGCTAAAACGTCAACAGGATACTCGTTAAATGACTTAATGTATACTGGCCCTACTGTACAAAGTGATTTATTTTCGATTCTACTTAGATTTCGCATGCCTAAATTCGTATTTACAACTGACATCGAGAAAATGTATCGTCAAATACTAATCAACCCAGCCGACCATCAGTATCAGTTGATCATTTGGAGAGAGGATCCTTCATCACCAATTAATTATTACAGGTTGAACACCGTCACCTACGGCACTAGAGCAGCTCCATACTTGGCCACAAGGTGCTTACAACGTATTGCAGAAGAAAATACAGCACGATACCCACTCGGCTCTCAGATGCTAAGAGACAACTTTTATGTGGATGATGGTCTCGGTGGCTCAGATAGTCTAAATTTGGCGATTGAGACTGAATGGCAACTACAAATGATACTTCAAGAACATGGCTCCATCCTGAAAAAATGGTGCTCAAATAATGAAAGGCTGCTGAAAAATATACCCCACAGTGACAGAGTAGTTGATTTAGATCTTGATGGCAACAGTAATAAACAATAAAAACTTTGGGTTTACATTGGGTGCCCCAAGATGATCAGTTTTGCATCAAACTAAAACTCAATGAACTTCACGTAATCTCAAAACGGACAGTTACATCAGAACTTGCAAAATTATTTGATCCTCTGGGTCTCCTTGCTCCTGTTGTTGTCAAAGCAAAAATCTTCATCCAACAATTGTGGCAGCATTCGTTAGATTGGGATGAACCATTACCTCATAATCTTCAAATGATTTTATTTGAAATGAAATTATTTGATCCTCTGGGTCTCCTTGCTCCTGTTGTTGTCAAGGCAAAAATCTTCATCCAACAATTGTGGCAGCATTCGTTAGATTGGGATGAACCATTACCTCATAATCTTCAAATGACCTGGGAAAGCTTCCGAAATGATTTGAAAACACTAGATGAGTTCAAAATTGCGAGACATATATTCTATGGTGGCATTCCAGTAAAAACACATTACCTCGATTAGAGCTATGTGCTGCGGTCATAGCTGCCCAACTCGCTCATCGAGTAAAAACGGATCTGTCCCTACAAAATCAATCTATGTTCCTGTGGACTGATTCCGAAATTGTTTTATCATGGATTAACTCACAATCATCTTCTTATAAAACGTTTGTGGCTAATAGAATTTCAACCATTCAGTCATTAACAATAGCAGACCAGTGGCGTCATGTAAAATCAAAAGATAATCCTGCTGACATTTTATCGCGAGGAGTGCAACCAGCCAATCTAACTAACAATGGATTGTGGTTTCAAGGACCAACGTTCCTTCATGGCAAGGAGGTAATATGGCCATCAAAATTCCCACATCAATTAACCAATACAGACGACATCGAAATGAAAAAGACAATTATAGCAGCCACAACAACATCAAGCACTGACTTCATTTATAGAATCAACCACAAAAATTCATTTCGAACCTTGCAAAGAATTATAGCATATGTCCTCAGATTCATAAAAAACAGTAGAATGTGTATTGCAAGTCGACCAACACATTCATCAATTACGCCAAAGGAGTTAGACGATTCCCTTCACATAATTGTTAAGGCAATACAGTCTTCAGAATTCGCAACAGAGATAACACAACTACTAAAGGCCGAGATAATTAACAAAAATAGCTCACTTAACAGCTTAACACCATTTTTGGATAAGGAAGACATACTTCGAGTAGGAGGGCGGCTAAAACATTCCAATTTAGATCCAGATATGAAACATCCAATAATACTACCATACAACGATCCTTTGGCAAGGCTCTTGTTCATTATGATACATGAAGACAATAAACATTGTGGACCGACTGCAATGCTGAATACAATAAGACAAAAATTTTGGCCAATTAAAGGGAAAATAACAGCTCGAGCCGTCATTCAAAAATGTGTAAGATGTACTAGAGCACGGCCACTGCTTTATCAACAAATAATGGGCAATCTACCCCAACCTAGAATCACACCTGCTCGACCATTTATTAATTCAGGCGTGGACTATTGTGGTCCATTCTGGATACATTACAAAGTGAGGGGCAAACGGCCAACGAAAGCTTACATAGCGTTATTTTGCTGCTTTGCCACAAAGGCAGTTCACTTAGAACTGGTGTCTGATCTATCAACAGAGTCATTCATTGGTGCCCTTAAAAGATTTATAGCTCGTCGTGGTCATTGTCAAAACATTTATTGTGACAACGCCACAAATTTTGTAGGAGCAAAGAACACTTTATCGGAAATATCTAAAGCAATACATGCTGATAAGGCACAAGAGGCAATAATATCTGCTTCAAGCTCTAAGGGGATACACTTTCATTTTATCCCACCAAGAGCTCCCCACTTTGGAGGCTTATGGGAGGCCGCCGTGAAGTCAGCAAAGCACCTTTTGATACGCAGTGTGTCAACCGAATCATTAACCCATGAAGAGTTGGAGACAATAATCATAGAAGTAGAAGCAATATTGAATTCACGTCCACTAACACCGCTCTCAAATGATCCGGACAATCTCGAAGCTTTAACTCCTGGCCATTTTCTGATTGGCGAAGCACTTACTGCTCAAGTAGATAGCAGAGCAGAAAATCTGAAGATTTCAGGCGTGTCTCACTGGAAGTTAGTTTCACAATTAAAACACAAATTTTGGAAAAAGTGGTCTACCGAATATTTAAACGAACTTCAACAACGCTACAAATGGAAAACTAAGGCCAGCAATCCCAAACCAGGGGATATGGTCATAATCAAAGAAGACAATCTACCTACAATGAAATGGCCACTAGGAAGAATTATCACTGTTTATGCTGGAGATGACGGCGCGGTGAGAGTGGCCGATGTAAAAACAGCAACAGGAATCTTCAAACGACCCATTCACAGATTGGCTCCACTGTGTCAAGAAGAGGAAAGTGAAACAGTGCTGGAACGACCGATGTCAAATAACCAGGAAAAGGATGTCATTCCACTAAAGAGGTTTAAGCCGACAATAAATTCCGTAGCACTCACTATAATCATATCCCTTCTTCTCCTTCCTATTGCTCTATGCAACAACTTAGTGATAAGGCAGTTCCAGGATGATCCAGGGTTGTATTTTGAGGGAATAGGTACCGCAAAATTAAATACAGCAGAATGGAAATTAATGGTGTACTATGACCTTACCCCGTTTTCAGCTGAACTTAATTCATTATCAGTGGGCTTGGAAACTTTGCAGCAACTGTGTCCTGCGATACAAAGATACCCAATGTGCAAGATTTTGGTGAATAACTTAAGGCAAATCAAAAATGAATTATATCAAGAGGATGAGTTAATCAGCCACGGACGTACAAAAAGGTCACCATTTAATATAGTCGGCAATATTGCCCGATCACTGTTTGGTGTTCTTGATTCGGAGTATGCAGAAGAAATGTCAAGGACTATTAACACAGCCAAAACAGAGCAGGACCACATTATAAAATTGTTAAGAAATCAAACATCAATAATTGATTCAACCATAAATGTTATCAAACAAGATGAAATAAACTCACAGCAGAAGATTACCGAGCTTCTAAAAATGGTTGATGAAAACAAGAATGAATTGTTTAAGGAAGCTTCACAAGCCAGTAACTTTCAAATCATTGGACTCCTCTCAACACATTTAACATTAGTAGCAATAAACCTACAAAAAATTGAGGCTGAAATCATAAATGTACTTGCCGACGTTCACAATGGAAAAATTAGTCCTCTTTTGTTATCCCCTCAGCAATTAAAAAAGGAAATGGCTACAATCAATCAGCCTGAACACCTTTTTAATCGAATAAACTTCTCAAGATCAAACAGTGGCAGAAGGCTCACTATATTTCACCACAGTAGCCTAACATCTGAATGGCAGTTCTTCATTAACGCTATCCGTCTTTGGAACAGCTTACCTTATAGCGTACAAACTGTAACCAATGCAACAACATTTAAAAGAAAAATAATGGAATTATATTCATATTAGCTTTAAAAACATTGTTCTCTTATTTTTTCCCAATTTGTTCAATTTTAATTCAATTTGATTTTTATTATTAGTTTATAAATTTTATTATTATTTATTTTTATTTTTAAATATTTTTAAATACTGGTATGTCCTCATGTAATTAAGTTCAATCATACATGTAGATTCTATGCTGTAATATAAGACTTTAAGTCTTGTGCATAGAATATCTAATAAATAAATAAATAAATAAATAAAATAAATAAATAAATCAAGATTCACCTTCCAGCAACTTACACGCTTCCAATAACAGAAGATAATTTGATGGATCTATATAAACTGATGAATGCTAAGGGTGCAGTAACAAGGAAAGAAGTGATTTTTGAAATTAAAATACCTCTAATTAATCAACAGATCTTTGAGTTATTTAAAATAATACCAGTTCCGACAGTCAAAAACAATACCTTAATTGCTATTACACCAGACATGTCATACTTTGCCATAGATGCACACAGAGATGAATATATTCCGTTTACGACAGATGATGTATCTAACTGTATCATGACAAAAAACAAAGAGTACATTTGCAAAAATAAGCAATCTAAGTTCAAAAGGAATTCTGAGGTTGATCTTTGTGAGATCAATATATTCAACAATCGATCCACAGCCAACTGCAACCTCAACAAGATCCCAGGTCCAGCAGCCTGGATTCAATTAAATCAACTAAACAAGTGGATTTTTGCTACTACTGTGGAAATTGAATCATCCATGGTATGTGGCAGGGAAACTACGCTGTTCATAATTAAAAACACTGGACTAATGGAAGTTGGTCCCGACTGCGTAATCAAAAACAATTTTGTAACAATACAAGGACATTTTGGTATTACAAATAGTGTCCATGCATCATATGTTAAATTAAAGCATATTGACTCAATAAGTAGGCCAGAAGAAATAGAAAGGATATTTAATACTACAAGCCATAATTTCAATACGCAATTAGACCAGCTAACAAACCTTCAAAAACAATTGAATGAGGCAAATCTAGAACATTTACCCGAAGTTATTAACTCTAATAGTCAACATCATCATGCAGTAAGCTACACCGCATTAATCCTATGCTTAATAACATTACTTATTTTGCTCATATGGAAAATACACAACAAACAAAGGCAAACCTACCAAAATGCACCGAGGCCCGCATGTCGATCAAGATCAGCAACCATAGATACTTCAAGAGTTTGACTCTGTCCCATCAACCAGTACAGCGTCCAGAACTTATTTGAACCGTGTTCAACGCGGCGGAGAATGTTAAAGAACATACATACATACATTTACTTTCATAAATAAAATAAATAAAAAGACAACATAGTTTACAATCATACATACATACATTCATACACAACGAAATTTTCTGTTATTAACAAACATACAATCATACACAATTATAAGTTATTAACATTTAATTAATTGCTTACACATCATAAGGTTCATTAACCATTGCTAAGGAAATTTGCTTATTATTTAATTATTTAAATACAAGGTGCATTCACCTCATTTATAAATTAGGTCATGTTATTGTGTCTACTCAAACAATATTAATATTGCATATGTTATTATCTATAAGCTAAGCACTTTTATTAATTTTAATTTTATATAAAAGAAAGTCAAAATAAATCATATTTTTAAGTCGTTGTCAATAAGCATATCAAGAGTGTTTTATTACTGAACGGCTTCCTTCAAGTTACAAGTGCTTGTAAGGAATAACTATTTGGGAATTTAGTGCTAGTTCAGATTTATGTGTTTGAACTAATCAACACTAGCCCATTCACAAACAGTGACTACATCTTATGGGAACACGGAGACATACCAACCAGACATTTAGTGGTACATTTCTATACCTTACGTACATACAAATATATGAATATTGACAAGTTGTTGCAAAATCCACCAGAAATACACCATATCTGTGTTCTCTCTTTATTTTATACTGACGAATAGAAGAGAAATTGTAGACAATGTAACTACTACTAGAGTTTTAGTGTTGACATAGAGGCATTTGGCCCCAGTCTGACTGCAGGGTATCCACACTCGCAACATACATACATGCTCAAAAGACCGTTTGCCAAACCTGCAGTCAGACTGGGGCCAAATGTCTCTATGTCAACACTAAAACTCTAGTAGTAGGTACATTGTCTACAATTTCTTTTCTATTCGTCAGTATAAAAGAAAGAGAGAAAACAAATGTGGTGTATTTCTGGTGGCTTTTGCAACAACTTGTCAATATTCATATAATTGTATGTACGTAATGTCTGGTTGGTATGTCTCCATGTTCCCATAAGAACTATGTAGTCACTATCTAGTCAATTGTTTTAGTGTTACTAGTAGATTTTCAATGACAAGCACATGCTAAATGTCTATAGCACAAAGTATTGTATGGGGATTAATTAGAGAGTAGCACTGGTGACAAAGTCAAAAGCGACTCAGTACATTTTCACCATCGACATTTCCTTCAGGGAAGATTTACGAAATAAAGGGTCTCGAGTGAACACATGAGCCGAGCGATCGCAAAAAACGGTCGTTGGTTGAGCGAAGAGCAAGCCAAAGAAGAACAAAGTTTGATGGTTTTTTCGCGACAGTGTCGCATCGTGTCATTGGACGAGTGTTTTTTTCTGACAACAAGCACGAAAGAGGCCAATTATTGCGAGCTCTGGTATAAATTCAATTGTTTCTTAAAATGTGTGCTCTATGTTGAATTATTTCTCACAAATGTTATAATTATTCTATTAAATGTATTAAAATTCCCCTCATTTTTTGCTTGGTTTGGTAGCATATTATACAGGTTCAATCCTTTGTAAAATAATGATCGCTGCATTGCGGTTGTTGAAACTCTCTGAAGTCTAAAGTTTTGTGAATTTCTAAGGCAGTAGGGTGTACTTCTTCAACATATTCTATTTGGTCACACAAGTATTGTGGTGCTTCGCCTATTTTTATTTTTCTAATAAATTTGAGTGTGTTCAATTGTATCCGTTGCTTTATATTTAACCATTTCAGTGTGTCGAGCATAAATTGGTTTGGCGTATATCTATTGCATTTTAAAATTGATCTCGTTGCTTTATTTTGCAATTTTTGCAGTCTTTCTATTTGTGCAGCATGTATATAAAATAGTGGAACCGAAATCGAAATGTGGTTTTATTATTATGTATATATTAAATGCAGTCATTATTGAGACTTTATTTCTTAAACGTTTAAAAAATCCTATTTTTTTTACCAATCTTTTTGCATATGTACTCAATATGTTCTTTAAATTTTAATTCCTTTTCTATTATAAGACCTAGATATTTTATTTGATTTACTTTTTCTATTACTGTATCATTGATTGTAATTACCAAATCACCATTCAGTTCTCGTTTAACCTTCGTAGTGAACAGACGTCATAGCGGATTTTTTTACATACTTACATACGAAACAAAAATATAAATAAAAAAAAACAACAAAATCAAAAATCATACAAAAAAAAAATATTCCTAATAAATATTCACCTTGATAAATAAGCTTATTTATCAAAAAAACAACCGCAAGTGAACACAAACAAAGTACCCTTGAGGAATACTCTATATGAGTACCTCAAAGGAAAAAAATTGTGAAGTGAGTTCTAACGGCAGGAATGCCTATTTTACTGTGAGTTCTGAAACTCTTAATGAAAACATTAAAAATAAAAAATCAAATGATAGCCTTTTTCTAACGGAAAATCCACTTTTTCGTCAGCGATCAACTTCGCTTTCTCCAATGCCAACTAGTGAATCGTTAACATTACAATTGTCTAGTACTTCTTCATTTAGGTCAGCGATATCATCCGCTTCGGGCTCGCGTTCATCACTTAACCAAGCTATCAACACATATAACAGTAGTTCAAAACCAAAGGTACAAGTAGGAATAGACAGATATATAACTGTTTTAAGGCGCGGGCGAGGCCCAAATTCTACTAAAATTGGATCTGCCCCAAAGATGTCTAGGGATAACAGCGCATCTTCTATCAATCGTCAAAATCGTCTTTCATTATTGCAAGACAAAAACGACAAGCCCGCTGCATCATCGCAAAAGTCTTTTAAGCCACCACCTATTTATCTGAGAGAGAAAAAATTCTAACGCGCTTCTAAAAAAACTACTGTCGACCATTGGTGAAAATACTTTTCACATCATTCCAATTAAACGAGGTAATATTGATGCAACTAAAATCCAAATATATGATGGAAAAGATTTCCGAAAAATTGTTAGTGAGTTTGAAAAAAATAAAACAAATTTTTACACTTACCAACTTAAGAGTGCTAAAGGCCTACAGATAGTATTAAAGGGCATAGATTCATATGTTGAGCCCGAAGAAGTAAAATGTGCACTTATCGACCAAGGATTTAAGGTAAAAAATGTTACCAATATAATCAATAGAGAGAAGATTCCCCAGCCTTTATTTCGTGTTGAACTGGAGCCGAATGATATACAGTTGAAACAAAAACGAGACGCACCCAATTTATAGTCTAAAATACCTCTTATACCGGAAAATCACAGTTGAAGAGCCACGTAAGCGTTCAGGTCCCGTACAGGCCCATAATTGCCAAGAATATGGCCACACAAAAACTTACTGCAAATTACCTACAGTTTGTGTTATTTGCGGTGAATTGCATGGTACTGCTAGCTGTACTAAGCCAAAAGATCAAACTGAAAAAAATGTAGTAATTGTGGAGTTAATCACACCTCTACCTATAGAGGATGCCCTGCATATTCTTTCGTTAAACAGGCTATGGATCAAAAACCTAAATTAGCTCCAGTTCATCAGCAAATGCTTACTCCGCCACTCTTCCTCAAACTAGCCAACTAGTTACTTCACGTGTATCGTATGCCGATGCTGCTAAGACTAGTTCTATTCCCACACAAAATGTTCCACCGCCAAATAAGTCAACGAATGCAAACTCTAGCTTTAACTTTCGTCGTCTTGAAGCTACTATTGAGAATATGGTGCTAACTATAAATAATTTTACAACAAATATGACTAGCATGATGCAAGAAATGCTGAGAATGCAGAATACTCTGCTTCAAGCATTAGTTAACAAGCCATGAACACGTTAAAACTATGTTTCTGGAACGCAAACGGCATTCGCCAACATAAAAATGAACTTGAGCACTTCCTCACGGAAAAAAATATTGATATGTTGGTTTCTCAGACTCATTTGACTTCAAGAAGTCTATTCAGAATTAACGGCTACACTTTATATGATTCAAAGGACCCAAGAGGAAGAGCTTGCGGGGGATCTGCAATTTTAATAAAGTCAAGACTCAAGCAATTTATTATTGACAACATTTGTGAAGAACATCTACAAGAAACGAATATTTGTGTCAAAAATTTTTGCACAAATTTTGTCATATCATCAATTTACTCCCCTCCTAGATTCGCAATTACTGAGGATCAATATGAGGATTTCTACAAATCTCTCGGCCCTTGTTTCGTAGCAGCTGGCGACTATAATGCTAAACATACGTTCTGGGGTTCGCGTCTTATTACACCCAGAGGTCGAGCATTGTTTAATACAATTTCCAAAATGGGCTTGAACGTTATTTCGAGTGGGGAGCTTAATTACTGGCCTACTGACATACATAAAGTTTCGGATGTAATAGATTTTGGCGTCATGAAAAATATTTCTAGGGAATTAATTCACGTAGAAGCTTCCCTAGATCTATCGTCCGATCACTCTCCCACGATCGTTACAATCTGTAGCCCACTGAGAAGTGCTCTACCTTACTCATGTGAAGATGGCCAGTCGTGTTAATTGGCTGCGAATCAAAAAATATCTTAGTAGTCATTGCACGGAAAACATTACACTAAGAACTCATGATGATGTTGAATTTAACATTGCCAATCTTAACGAAAATATTAAGCAGGCTGCTAAACATGCCACTACCTCCCATCCGCAGACTGGGTTTAATAGACTATATTCTACAGATATTGAACGTCTCGTATGTGAAAAAAGAGGAGTTAGAAGGGAATGGCAACAGCACAGATCACCCCAGAATAAAATTAGATTTAAAGAGTGCACTAAACGACTCCAAGATCTGCTTGCACATGAAACAACTGCATCTCTTAAAAACTATCTGGAAAATCTTGATGTCACACCAGCATCTAATTAAAATACGTATTTACCCCAAACACATGTACTGGTGTAATTGATTTGCCAAATGTAGTCGCTCTACCCCCTCAACAAATAAAGTTTAAGACGCGTGATGTGCAAAAATTGCTGAACTCAACCCGAAGAATGCTCCGGGTTTTGATGGAATTAGTAACCAGATGCTGACAAAGTTGCCTCGTATTGCAATCATAATACTGTTATTTACGACTGGAGTATTATCCACACAGCTGGAAGCTTGCCAAAGTTAAAATGATTTCAAAGCCGGGCAAAGATCTTACCAAGGCTGAGTCATTTGATAAAGTGTGGCATGAAGGCCTAATTTTAAAATTAAAAACATACCTGCCAATAAACGTTGTAAGTCTTTTGGAAAGTTACATTACTGCCCGGAAGTTCACTGTTGTGGAAGGAGACTTTATGAGCATGCCTGAAACTATCTCATCCGGTGTGCCACAGGAGAGTATACTGGGGCCAGTTTTGTCTTTGATTCATACTTGTGATATGCCTCTGAGCAGCAATATCCACACTTCCACATTTGCTGATGATACAGCCTGCCTTAGTATGCATGAAAATCCTTACAAGGCATCCCGATATCTTCAAGAACACATTACCCAGCTGGTAAACTTATGGAGAATTAAGGTAAACGAACAAAAGTGTGTTCAAGTAACATATAACCCATTCGGATTAACAATCAAGTTGTCCCTCAACATATTCATGTGAAATATCTTGGTATACACCTTGATCGACGGCTTACTTGGAAACACCACATTGACTCTAAGTTAACCCAAATGAAACGAAAATTAACTCAGGTACATTGGCTGATTGGTAGAAATTCAACCCTCAGTCTAGATTGCAAATTTTGATATACAAGTCACTTTTGAAACCTATATGGTGCTACGGAATTCAACTAGGGGCACTGCTTCAGCTTCAGCTTCGAGAGAATACAACGAAGGCAATATAAAATTTTGCGATTAATAACATCGGCTCCATGGTATATAAAAAACTCAAATATACATCGTGATTTAAACATGCCACTAGTGACTGAAGAAATCGCAAAATACGCACGCAAATATTTACACAAAACTCGAGTCACATCCTAATCCGCTTGCTCGTAATATCTTGAACTTTACTGGACACATCCGCTTAAAAAAGAGGGACACAAGGGCCCTAATACTCAGCACCCCAAATGATACTTCTTGAAAATAATTATTGTTCTTAATACGAAATCTATGTATTATTAATTACTATCACTAAGTTTATGTCCGATACTGGTCGGGCCTAATAATTATATTTAGATTTAAGATTTTAATACTTATTGTTAGTTCATATTTGAAGATACAATAAATAAATATATGTATGCATAAAAAAAATAAACAAGACAATTTCTAATGGGGAATAGAAGCTGTGGGCTTCTATCACTTTGCAAAAACCTAAAATGTCTACGGACATAGTCTGGACAGTCTGTGAGCATAACATTATAAAAGAAAATGAGTGATCTAATCTGTATGAAGCTTTTAAAACTACAGCCCAAAAAATCATTAACATACATTGAAACATGATCGTTAATTCCTAGTTGGTATATAAAGCGTATTATTCTGTTAAAGAGTAAGGCACACCTATTTAAATTTTCAGCGCTACAGTCAGAATATACCTCAATACAATATAATAGATTAGACATCAATAAGGAGTGGGCTATGCTCTTTCTAATATGTAATGGCAGGTATAAATTCATTGCAAATAGTATTCTTAAGGTGAAGTTTATTTTAGAAAATAGTCCACTAATGTGGTATCCGAAACTAAGAGTGTTGTCTAATAAAACACCAATACATTTCATTCGATCGACAAAATCAATAGGACGGCCATCGATCATGATAGACAGGTTAAACGTAGCACTAGACGGTTTAAAAATCATCGCTTTGGTCTTAGATGAATTTATACTAAGTTTGCTGTTACTCATCCAACGTGAAACATTGGACAAGTGTTAATATCATATTCGAAAACATCTATAAGCTGCGTATGACCCTTAAATAATAGTTGTATATCGTCGGCAAAAACGAAGGCTTCACTTTCTGGATTTTTTTCCTAATAGGTATAACTTTTGAAATTTTCCAATTCATGGGGAATTGAGAACTAGTGATTATATTGTTAAACAAAATTAAGAGTTGTTGATTTATGAGTGGAAAAATTAGCCTAACAAATTTGAGAGGCAGGTCATCATGGCCTGCCGCATTGGACTTAATTTTAGACAGTGCATTACATAAGTCTTCGAGTACAATGATTCGAAATGAGAAACGATTGCTAGGAAAGCTAATGTCAAAAGGATTAAAAGAATCAACAGTTCTACAGCTCAAAAATTCTGCATTCAGTGCATCGGGAGAGAGATTTTCTTCAGGTATTGTATCATACAGACCATTCTGCCGAAGTACTCTCCACATACCTTTGGTATCAAGGTTCTGGAAGATGTTACTGTGTGCTTTACGCTTCACATTGCGGATAACACATTTCGATTTGTTACGAGCTCTGCAGAAGCATCTCCAGTTTTCAGGTGTGTTATAGTGTATTTTTACCTTTTACTTTTTACCTGGAGGGTCCCTTGGGAATCGCAAGTATAAGTATTTTTATTAACAACAATTCTAGTTACTGTAGCTGTTTGCACACTTGCAGACTGTCCTTCTTTTATTTTTCTATCTGCTATTTATACAAAATATATATTTTTTCAATATTTTACTTACAATTAATTTTCTTATGCTTTTTTCAATATTTTACTTACAATTAATTTTCTTATGCTAACTAGACAATAACTTATTTCATAAGTATTACTTAGCTTTTGACCCAATTACAAAATATCGATATTGCACAATTTGCCAGCGCCAACAAAATAAGAAGTAACCGAGTCAATGAACTAGTTTCTGCTGCGTCAACCAATTAGTGCAATGTTTGAATACGAGGGTTGTTCAAGTATGATTCACAACATCCCTCCCCACTCGGCACAAGACTAATATAGTAATTGGATCAAATGCTTAAATCTTAATATAAGAAGTATAAATAAATGTTCCATTATATAAAAAATATATAAGTAATCTTAATATAAGAAGTATAAATAAATGTTCCATTATATAAAAAATATATAAGTAAGTGCCTCCGACTCCTAACATACCTCCCCTCTTGGCGGAAAGAAAATGCGCCGCATTTTCTGTTGATGTTTTGATTCTTGACATCTAAGTTAGGTTGACGTGGTTTTTGTTTATCCTTATGTGTTGAATTTTGTGGCACCGTTATGTATTCTGTGATTTTCTTCTTTATGCAGGGACGTAGTTGCTTGTGGTTTAAAAAAAACAAATCACAACCATCACAAACTAATGTCTTCGGCTGAGTAAGGGTGTATCCAGAAACCAGCATCGCCAATAAAGATGTTCTCACTTGAGCTGAGATGTGTTAATGGTCAAAGACTACGACTTGTGTAAAAGATGGCCAGTTCATATGTAAAATGACGGCCATCGCTATCACAACATGAACACCCATCGTGGATCGATTACAATATCTACACTTTTTAAAATTTTTGGTTAACAGTACGAAGAACTATCTCACAGTTTATTGGATTACAAATCCGCATGTAAGCTGTTAAGCTGTACTCAAACCGTGTATAGTATTGATGATAGCAACGGAACCAGTATCATCCCATTTAGGGTGGATGGATAGAGAAATGTCAATGCTGTATAGTTGATTTCAAAGGGTTGTAATCTATACAAAGATTTTTTTTTTTGTGTTGCTGGGCCTTGACTTCCCGGAATAATCTGATCGTGCAGATTATTGGGAGTCCTGTTGTGGCTATAATAATTCATCTCAATGTACTACACTCGTTAGATAAGAGTATTACTTGATGTTTCAGCTGCTGTTTTTCATGGTGTGTGTTGCAGGCTTTTGATTTAGAAATTCATCGGTTATGTTGTTATTGCTGAGGTAAAGTTATCGCTTCAGATATTACTTAACTTTTGGCTGCAAGAGACTATACGCCTTGTGTTGTTATATTTAGATGATGGTTGCAATTTCTCTTGTTGTTTTGATGTTGTTGTTACGTTTGTTGTCTTCACTGTATGCCAACCTTCTAGTTCTGGGGATTGTAGTTGAGCCGCGATTGCACTTATTTAGTTTAGTATTAGCATACAATAAAATTACTTATTTAGTATTAAAATTATTTGAAATATAACATTAATATATATATTGATAACACTGACTGCCAAGGGCATCGGCTAACAATAAAATTAATTTGTGTGTTTATGTTTCAAATATCAACAATTTATTTAGTGTTTATTATTTTTTTTTTTCTATACGTAATCATTATTTATATATTTCAATTTACTATTAATTTAATGCCAAAAACTAAAATTTCACTTTTAAAAGCTGTGCTTGAGTACTCGTTAATTGTGACAATTTGTGCGCTTGTTACGTTTAATTTCAATTGTGGACCAATTATTCCAAACTTACTTAATAATTGTTATTGGATGTGTACTCAAACACATATAGTATGACATAAATTTTTTCTTATACATATGTTTTATTCTTTTCTTAACCTATAATTTTAATAGCAAAATTTAAAAAGTTGAATATTATTATTTACTCATTTGTTTTTATTATTGGTTTTCTTTCTTTCAAATGTATGCTTAATTCGTATAAAACCAGTTAGTTATTTATATGATGTTATAACCCTTTTATAGCTCTACTTGTTATATTAATGTGTTTTTTATATACATATATATGTATATGTGTGTACTTACAAAGACAATTCTTACTAAAATTATAAATTTGAAAAACATTATAGTTTACAATACAAATTTATTTTTTGCTGCATTTGAAAACTTCAAGATTTTTATGGCAAATTAAATTTGAAATTTGAAATTTCAGTGTAAAATTTACTGACCTAGCCTAAGATTTTTCAACCTTGAAAACTCAAATTACTTAATAAAAATTACAATTAATTTGTTTTGAATAAATAAAAAAAATGCATTCACATATACATATGTATGCATGTACGTATCGTATTTATGTTATGCTTACGTAGCAAGCTTTTAATGTTTTGGTTTATTTTTGTATTTTTTTTTTAGTGCCCGTAATTTTGTTGTAGTTGCAAAATGATGTTCTACTTTTGAATATGACGAAAGACAACAATTTTTTTTTTTTATATTCTTTAACAAATAAAACAAAACACAAAAATTAAATTTAATTTCAAATATGAAGCCATGAAAGTTTAATGATCTCTATGAAAATTATTTAAACCTTTTTTTTTTTTGTAATAATGCAAGACAATCAGTGAATGAAAGTTTAATAGTATGCATTTAAATCATTGTGACCTCTTTTTCTGTAATATAAGACAATCATTAACGTATTACTAAACACTAACATACAACTTGTCTGTATATTTGTGATTTAAAAAAAAAATTAGTTTCATCTTCCTACAGTGTTTGCATTCCTCTTCCCTTGCTGTAAACCAGTGATCATGATTTTAGTTAATTAACATTGTATTTTCCTCCTTATTTCTCTTATATGCGCCTGAATATGTGTGATTTATATTTGAATTTTCTTCTTTCTTGTTATTTTCCTATAACGCCTTGTACTTCCATTTCGCTTTGAACATTTGGTTTCGAGCCAAAGTTCACTAAGGTTGGAAATGAAATAAAGGTCTTCCTTGGAGCTTGAATATCCTCCATATTTATTTATTTTCTTATCTTCTTCTCTTTTTCTTCTTATATGCGCCTGCATATGTGTGATTTATATTTTAATTTTCTTCTTTCTTGTTATGTTCTTATAACGCCTTGTACTTCCATTTCGCCTTGAACATTTGGTTTCGAGCCAAAGTTCACTAAGGTTGGAAATGGAATAAAAGGTCTTCCTTGGAGCTTGAATATCCTCCATATTTATTTATTTTCTTATCTTCTTCTCTTTTTCTTCTTATATGCGCCTGCATATGTATTTTTTGCAACTTTAAATTTCTGCTTTTCTTCATTATTATTGTTACATTGCCTTGCACTTCTATTTCGCCTTGAACATTTGGTTTCGAGCCAAAGTTCACTAAGGTTGGAAATAAAGTGATAGGTCTTCTTTTGAACTAGTTCTAAGCTATTCCTGAGTAGCTACTATCCTTAGTTCTTTTAGTTTTAGAGTTTTCATTTTCTTTTAGCATTTCTTTTTTATTATTTTCAGTTTGGAAGAGGTTGCTTGTTAATGTATTCTATATCTGTGGTTGTTTTGTGTTCTGTTTCATGTTTCATAACTTTTACTGTGTCTTGTCAAATGTCGTCCCTTTTGTTTTCTCCTTATTTTGGAATCTTGTGTTTTTCCATCTACATTCATGTCATCTTCCCGGCAGGTCTTTCTGCGGGTTTACGACTCTTAAGACACCTAAATAATTAACCTACACATGGTTTTACCAAATTGTTATGGTAAACCTTCTCGTAATTTCTAATTTTTTTAACTTAACATTTACAGGTGTAAAACTTCATAAGGTCCTAACCAAATGGGTGAAAATTTGTTCTTCCGTGCTTGGTTTTTCAGCCATTCTTGTTGTCCTACCTTGAATGTCCTTGTCTTTGTCCTCTTGTCGTAATGTTTCTTGGAGTTGGCCTTGGCTTGATCTTGATTTTGTTTTACTAGTTGATAGCTTCGTTGTATCTGGTATTTTAGGATCTTACTAAAATTATCTGCATTATATACTGGTGACGGTTTTTCTTTTAGGTTAGTAGGTACTTCAAACTCGAATCCATATAGGATTCTATTAGGTGTTTGTTTGGTAGACATATGCCTCGTATTATTGTGTACATGCATAGCATGATGTAACCATTCATCCCAATTAGTGCCATCCATCTTACCGAAACTTCTCAAATACTCTGCCAAAGGTCTATGAGTTCTTTCCAATGATTAAAGGCTTTTAATTCCGACCATACATGCACTTGAAGACTATCAACGTTGATGTTGTAGTCGTTTAATTGTAGTATTAGTTTGTCCGTTTGTTTTTGTGGACTGTCCATTTAATTAAATTTATACTTACCATCCTTACGACTTGACCAAACCCGGACGTTGTAGTGTTTCGTGGCACAAAAATTTATAAATACAAAAAAAAATTTTCCACAGTGCAAGGTTTAATTTTTAATCTGATTGAGAAATACACTTTTTTATTGTATTATTATTGTAATAAGGATCTATATGCGTCCACAAAGTCGACTGCACTTTCTTTTCACAGCCTCTAAGGCGAGCTATAAAAGCTGTACCAACAGAGACTTTCCAAGTCAGAAACAGACGAAATTACATGGAAGCAAAGATCAATTTTGCGGCCACTAAACCGACTGCACTTGCTTTTCCCTGCTTCTAAGGCGAGCTATAAAAGCTGTACCAAAAGAAACTTTCCAAGCAAGAAACAAGCGGAGTAATAGCATGCAAAGCTTTACCGGCTGCGCCAAAATATGTTATAGTGTATTTTTACCTTTTACTTTTTACCTGGAGGGTCCCTTGGGAATCGCAAGTATAAGTATTTTTATTAACAACAATTCTAGTTACTGTAGCTGTTTGCACACTTGCAGACTGTCCTTCTTTTATTTTTCTATCTGCTATTTATACAAAATATATATTTTTTCAATATTTTACTTACAATTAATTTTCTTATGCTTTTTTCAATATTTTACTTACAATTAATTTTCTTATGCTAACTAGACAATAACTTATTTCATAAGTATTACTTAGCTTTTGACCCAATTACAAAATATCGATATTGCACAATTTGCCAGCGCCAACAAAATAAGAAGTAACTGAGTCAATGAACTAGTTTCTGCTGCGTCAACCAATTAGTGCAATGTTTGAATACGAGGGTTGTTCAAGTATGATTCACAACAGGTGAAGGGTTTCGTAAATACTCCATGAAAGCAAGATCCCAACGCGAGAGGTGATATTTAATTAGCGGGGTGTTAAACCAATTATCACTAGACGGGGAGATCATGACCTTTCTAGTTGGTACTAGAGAGTGCAAATGACGTACACATGACATGAGAGATGACAGTTGAGAATTAACATCATGGTCAGTATAGAAGCTAGAAAAATAGTATTTTAGGAAATATTGTTGTAGTGAAGAGACGTTAATGTTGTTATAATCCTTGAATTCAATAAAGTGACTATTTGGCCTTGTAGCGTACGTAATGCTCATAAAGATGAAGGAGTGAGTGGTGGGAAATGTGCAAGACAAAAACGACAAGCCCGCTGCATCATCGCAAAAGTCTTTTAAGCCACCACCTATTTATCTGAGAGAGAAAAAATTCTAACGCGCTTCTAAAAAAACTACTGTCGACCATTGGTGAAAATACTTTTCACATCATTCCAATTAAACGAGGTAATATTGATGAAACTAAAATCCAAATATATGATAAAAAAGATTTCCGAAAAATTGTTAGTGAGTTTGAAAAAAATAAAACAAATTTTTACACTTACCAACTTAAGAGTGCTAAAGGCCTACAGATAGTATTAAAGGGCATAGATTCATATGTTGAGCCCGAAGAAGTAAAATGTGCACTTATCGACCAAGGATTTAAGGTAAAAAATGTTACCAATATAATCAATAGAGAGAAGATTCCCCAGCCTTTATTTCGTGTTGAACTGGAGCCGAATGATATACAGTTGAAACAAAAACGAGACGCACCCAATTTATAGTCTAAAATACTTCTTATACCGGAAAATCACAGTTGAAGAGCCACGTAAGCGTTCAGGTCCCGTACAGGCCCATAATTGCCAAGAATATGGCCACACAAAATTTTACTGCAAATTACCTACAGTTTGTGTTATTTGCGGTGAATTGCATGGTACTGCTAGCTGTACTAAGCCAAAAGATCAAGCTGAAAAAAATGTAGTAATTGTGGAGTTAATCACACCTTTACCTATAGAGGATGCCCTGCATATTCTTTCGTTAAACAGGCTATGGATCAAAAACCTAAATTAGCTCCAGTTCATCAGCAAATGCTTACTCCGCCACTCTTCCTCAAACTAGCCAACTAGTTACTTCACGTGTATCGTATGCCGATGCTGCTAAGACTAGTTCTATTCCCACACAAAATGTTCCACCGCCAAATAAGTCAACGAATGCAAACTCTAGCCTTAACTTTCGTCGTCTTGAAGCTACTATTGAGAATATGGTGCTAACTATAAATAATTTTACAACAAATATGACTAGCATGATGCAAGAAATGCTGAGAATGCAGAATACTCTGCTTCAAGCATTAGTTAACAAGCCATGAACACGTTAAAACTATGTTTCTGGAACGCAAACGGCATTCGCCAACATAAAAATGAACTTGAGCACTTCCTCACGGAAAAAAATATTGATATGTTGGTTTCTCAGACTCATTTGACTTCAAGAAGTCTATTCAGAATTAACGGCTACACTTTATATGATTCAAAGGACCCAAGAGGAAGAGCTTGCGGGGGATCTGCAATTTTAATAAAGTCAAGACTCAAGCAATTTATTATTGGCAACATTTGTGAAGAACATCTACAAGCAACGAATATTTGTGTCAAAAATTTTTGCACAAATTTTGTCATATCATCAATTTACTCCCCTCCTAGATTCGCAATTACTGAGGATCAATATGAGGATTTCTACAAATCTCTCGGCCCTTGTTTCGTAGCAGCTGGCGACTATAATGCTAAACATACGTTCTGGGGTTCGCGTCTTATTACACCCAGAGGTCGAGCATTGTTTAATACAATTTCCAAAATGGGCTTGAACGTTATTTCGAGTGGGGAGCTTAATTACTGGCCTACTGACATACATAAAGTTTCGGATGTAATAGATTTTGGCGTCATGAAAAATATTTCTGGGGAATTAATTCACGTAGAAGCTTCCCTAGATCTATCGTCCGATCACTCTCCCACGATCGTTACAATCTGTAGCCCACTGAGAAGTGCTCTACCTTACTCATGTGAAGATGGCCAGTCGTGTTAATTGGCTGCGAATCAAAAAATATCTTAGTAGTCATTGCACGGAAAACATTACACTAAGAACTCATGATGATGTTGAATTTAACATTGCCAATCTTAACGAAAATATTAAGCAGGCTGCTAAACATGCCACTACCTCCCATCCGCAGACTTTGTTTAATAGACTATATTCTACAGATATTGAACGTCTCGTATGTGAAAAAAGAGGAGTTAGAAGGGAATGGCAACAGCACAGATCACCCCAGAATAAAATTAGATTTAAAGAGTGCACTAAACGACTCCAAGATCTGCTTGCACATGAAACAACTGCATCTCTTAAAAACTATCTGGAAAATCTTGATGTCACACCAGCATCTAATTAAAATACGTATTTACCCCAAACACATGTACTGGTGTAATTGATTTGCCAAATGTAGTCGCTCTACCCCCTCAACAAATAAAGTTTAAGACGCGTGATGTGCAAAAACTAATTGCTGAACTCAACCCGAAGAATGCTCCGGGTTTTGATGGAATTAGTAACCAGATGCTGACAAAGTTGCCTCGTATTGCAATCATAATACTGTTATTTACGACTGGAGTATTATCCACACAGCTGGAAGCTTGCCAAAGTTAAAATGATTTCAAAGCCGGGCAAAGATCTTACCAAGGCTGAGTCATTTGATAAAGTGTGGCATGAAGGCCTAATTTTAAAATTAAAAACATACCTGCCAATAAACGTTGTAAGTCTTTTGGAAAGTTACATTACTGCCCGGAAGTTCACTGTTGTGGAAGGAGACTTTATGAGCATGCCTGAAACTATCTCATCCGGTGTGCCACAGGGGAGTATACTGGGGCCAGTTTTGTCTTTGATTCATACTTGTGATATGCCTCTGAGCAGCAATATCCACACTTCCACATTTGCTGATGATACAGCCTGCCTTAGTATGCATGAAAATCCTTACAAGGCATCCCGATATCTTCAAGAACACATTACCCAGCTGGTAAACTTATGGAGAATTAAGGTAAACGAACAAAAGTGTGTTCAAGTAACATATAAGAGATACTTGTTCACCCATTCGGATTAACAATCAAGTTGTCCCTCAACATATTCATGTGAAATATCTTGGTATACACCTTGATCGACGGCTTACTTGGAAACACCACATTGACTCTAAGTTAACCCAAATGATACGAAAATTAACTCAGGTACATTGGCTGATTGGTAGAAATTCAACCCTCAGTCTAGATTGCAAATTTTGATATACAAGTCACTTTTGAAACCTATATGGTGCTACGGAATTCAACTAGGGGCACTGCTTCAGCTTCAAATGTCGAGAGAATACAACGAAGGCAATATAAAATTTTGCGATTAATAACATCGGCTCCATGGTATATAAAAAACTCAAATATACATCGTGATTTAAACATGCCACTAGTGACTGAAGAAATCGCAAAATACGCACGCAAATATTTAACAAAACTCGAGTCACATCCTAATCCGCTTGCTCGTAATATCTTGAACTTTACTGGACACATCCGCTTAAAAAAGAGGGACACAAGGGCCCTAATACTCAGCACCCCAAATGATACTTCTTGAAAATAATTATTGTTCTTAATACGAAATCTATGTATTATTAATTACTATCACTAAGTTTATGTCCGATACTGGTCGGGCCTAATAATTATATTTAGATTTAAGATTTTAATACTTATTGTTAGTTCATATTTGAAGATACAATAAATAAATATATGTATGCATAAAAAAAATAAACAAGACAATTTCTAATGGGGAATAGAAGCTGTGGGCTTCTATCACTTTGCAAAAACCTAAAATGTCTACGGACATAGTCTGGACAGTCTGTGAGCATAACATTATAAAAGAAAATGAGTGATCTAATCTGTATGAAGCTTTTAAAACTACAGCCCAAAAAATCATTAACATACATTGAAACATGATCGTTAATTCCTAGTTGGTATATAAAGCGTATTATTCTGTTAAAGAGTAAGGCACACCTATTTAAATTTTCAGCGCTACAGCCAGAATATACCTCAATACAATATAATAGATTAGACATCAATAAGGAGTGGGCTATGCTCTTTCTAATATGTAATGGCAGGTATAAATTCATTGCAAATAGTATTCTGCACTAGACGGTTTAAAAATCATCGCTTTGGTCTTAGATGAATTTATACTAAGTTTGCTGTTACTCATCCAACGTGAAACATTGGACAAGTGTTAATATCATATTCGAAAACATCTATAAGCTGCGTATGACCCTTAAATAATAGTTGTATATCGTCGGCAAAAACGAAGGCTTCACTTTCTGGATTTTTTTCCTAATAGGTATAACTTTTGAAATTTTCCAATTCATGGGGAATTGAGAACTAGTGATTATATTGTTAAACAAAATTAAGAGTTGTTGATTTATGAGTGGAAAAATTAGCCTAACAAATTTGAGAGGCAGGTCATCATGGCCTGCCGCATTGGACTTAATTTTAGACAGTGCATTACATAAGTCTTCGAGTACAATGATTCGAAATGAGAAACGATTGCTAGGAAAGCTAATGTCAAAAGGATTAAAAGAATCAACAGTTCTACAGCTCGAAAATTCTGCATTCAGGACAAACCCAAACGCCGACATGTAGACAGTACAATATCAGAGTTCTCAATATTAAACAAATTAAGATTAAAGTCGCCCATAATTACAATGTCCTTGTATCTCAGCAGTAAATCACCTAACCGATTTTCCATAACATCAATATTACCACGGGGGAGGTATACAACACCTAAGAGCAACTTAAAGTTAAAATAGTTGATTTCTATGAATAGAGATTCGAAAACTCCAAAATCAGTCGATTTAAAGACTACCCTGCCTTTATATTTATTGGACACGTAAAAACCAACACCACCACCTCGTTGTCCAGTTTGATTGCCTTCATTTGAAGCTGAATTTTCCCTCCCTGGTCTATCGCATCTGTAAAAAGTATAGCCTGGCACGGAGACAGTACTAAAAGGTATGTGTGGTTTGAGCTACGTATCACTAACACCAACGACATCAAGTAGGCATCCATTTAAAATATTAGGTATTTCATCCAGTTTAGTAGACCTAGAAGACATGGCGAAACTCTGACAGTTGAAATGACCTATATTAAAAGCATTAGAACGATTATATAATCTAGAGCGCAAGTAATTGTTATCATGTGACACTGATCCAAAGTTTAAGCCAGATGACATAATAAAATATAAAAAGGAAAAGAGTATTTCTATATAAAAAATTTAAAATAAAATTAATAAAAAATTTAAGTATAAAAAAATTGTACATGAATAAAAAAATATATATAAATATTAGTAATTATATTTAAAAAAATAAAATAAAAGGAACTAGAGTAACCAGTTGGTTGTATCGTGAGCAAATTCCAAAAAAATCAGGAGATAGACAGCTGATGAATTAGAAGCATCAAAACAAATATTATACGGCAGCATCCGCGAATAGCGTCTCACACTCATAAATATCCTTCGAAACAGATGACCCATACATAAGATAAATTGTGACTTTTCGCTTGTCGGAATTGTACATTTTAAATTTTTTGATTTTCTTTTTCTTCAGCAGTTGTTTACACATGGAGTTCATTTTGGCGGCCATAGGTGCGTAGTGATCATTGAGAAAAACTCTAGAGTGAATATCACTATCAGAGATCTTCAGCAATACATAACACTCGCGAGTGTACTCGCTGTTTACTAATGATTTTTAGTCTCGAATACTTTTCAGCACTCGCTTTCATTGATTTGTTGTTTTATTCGCTCGTTATTTATACAGAGCGAGCTTCATGCATGAAAATATACACAATAACTTTTTAACTTGTACTTGTGTACAAGTACAAGAAGTAAGAACGCAGAAAAAAGTAACAACAATAGCACATCCACTCAGAGCAAAGTTTCGTGTTTTTTATATTTTCGTATTAGGTAACTTCTTTGTATTCAACTAACACTACTTTTTTGTTACGATCAGCTTGTGACAACAACATTTACCGCATATTCATTTGATATACATACATACATATATTTGTGTATTACATTCACTGCAGCCGTGGGTGCCAGATTCCATGATTTGTTGTAGGTTTGACGATTTTAGCCGTTTTGAGAATTTAGTTTAGTGCCTGTTTTATTACATATATATTTCAAGATTAAAGATGAAAGAAAAAAAACTTATGGTATAGGTACTTCTCACAAATTTAAACTTAAAAAAAAAACTTAGGAAAAAGTGATAAAACGATTTTCTTAAAGAAAAACACAATTCGCAGCCGACATTTACCGTTATTAAAGAGCATGACAAATTATGTGCACCTTCGTCATCACAGATTATGATTGTACAATTTGTTTGTATAAATTCTATGTCTACTGCACACAATAAAATACAAATAATAAAAATAACGGACTGCGCAGCGTTGCCATTGGTCAATATTTTTTTAAAAATATTTAAATGTAAATAAAATTGACATATGTATAAAAAATTGTGATTTTAACGTTACATAAAAATATGCTCCTTTTACTGCCAGTTTATAGAAACCACGTAGAAATTCTCGTGTGTCTATTTATATTGAAAACAAAAGCAAAGCACTCAAACTGGCGGTTAATATCATAAGGCGGTCGCATTCTTAATATATTTTAATTAAAATGTTCTATGAAAAAAATTTTTATAATTCCTTTTAAATGCATTTTATTTCATTATGAACTTAGCCCTACATATTTACCTATATATGTATACAATAATAGATTGTTTTCCCAAATCTTCTGGCAACGTGGCTTTAAGTATTAATACAATTGACGAATGCTGAGAGTAAATACTTATGAACTCTGAGAACTATAACTCTAGTTAATAATGTAAGTGAGTGTGTTCAAAACTCCTACACAAACATTTCTTGTGTTGTTTATCAGATGTACGAATACCATTGCCGAATGTTGAAAAAAATATTTAGGAAACAATACTAAACAGACAAAGTGTATAAACTGCATTATGATTGATACAGGCTCGTATGTTCACACACAAATTTTTACGAATATGACGAGCAGATACAAAAACAATATGCTGTATTAATTACACCGCAGCTCGTTTTTAAGCGAGTATCTTAAATCATAAAAACAGGTACACATTGCAGTTCTCTGATCACCATTGATTATATCGCTAAGCTTCAGTGTTCTTGTCTTGTGATATTTTGCCATTAAGGTGTCACGTATACGAACACATTTAAACTTGACCAAAACCGATTTACTTTTAAAACAAACGTGCTTGATATCGTTTACGTGTATTGCTATACCATAGATATTGCACAAGTTCACAACAACATATTCGAGAAACCATTAATCACAATATCGGTCCTGTTTGCTCTATGGTAAACAACATTGATTGCTTCATCTTGTTTTTTTATTTTTCTTTCCATTGTGGTATCCATTTGTAGAGCTTGTGTTTGGCAGCTTGCTAAGTCGTTTTCAATTTTTTCAAGTCTAGTTACAAACTCAGCACGAAGGTTGCATATCGATCTTTCGATCAGCTTTTCACTCTCCACCCGCTGCAACTCCAGCTGATTCGATATAGCATCGAGCTTGGCATGCAACTGGTTCATATGCAGAACTATGTCTTTGATGTTTGTAGGCAATTCCTGACACTTGTCGCATTTGAAAAAAATTCCAGTTTGCTTGGACATGGAAGCGCAAAAAACTTCAGACATGTCTGCACAGCGCAAGTGAAACCATTGAAGACACATGTCGCATTGTACACTACCTCCTTTTCCGTTATTATTACATGCATCAAAAGCAACTTTTTTGCCGGTCATTGTTGAAAAACAAAATTATATTATTATATGTAAAGCAAAACAAGAAAACCACAAATGGCGGCAAAAGTAAGTAACAAAAACAATACAATAGACAGCAGGCAGTAGCAGCAGCAGTGATAGAAAATCCAAGCGGTATAAAAATGTAAGGTGTAATTTCATAAAACTTCAGGATATACAATTTAATTATGGCGAATCAAGCACAAAAAATATTTATTCAGATTTAATTAAATTTAAATAATAAAAAATTCATCAACTGAGATACAAATAAATCTACTTAGCCATAGAGTTGCCAGATTTTTTTTTTATAAAATTAACAGTTTTGTTCTATATAAATGTGCATCTTTTTCGGAGACTAAAAATTTTATATAAAAACCAAACACAATTAATTTTAGACAAAACCCTTAATATCTCAAAACATGAAATTTCGACTTAAGCCATTATTATTTATTCACACTGATATGTAGTTTGAGAATTAAACAGAATAATATCTTGTAGTTGTATCAGTTACGAACTCACTTATCTAATGCGTTTGAAACAAGTATTAACAGTTAGGATTTCTTTTGATTTATTTTACTTTTAATTTTACTGCATATTTTAAATACATATGTAAGGTTTTATTGCGCATTTTTTATCCGCTTAACTTAGATTTTATAGTGTATGAAAATAACAGGCTGTATTGTAAATTTATGATCTTTGAAACTTTTATTACACCTTTTATTTTAAAAATAGTAACTATTTTATTAAGCTTGAGGTCTTTTAAATAAACATTGTTAATTTTAGTTATGTTTAATTATTATTCGAACTTCATTTGTTTCTATATTTATGATTTGAACAGGATAAAGTTCGTATCGCTTTGTAAGCCAAATTACATGTGGTAGTTATTAATGAATAAGATGAATCAAAACAATTCACATATTCCATTTGCAATGACGGGTGAGTATATTTTTTTTTTCATATATATATTTATTTATTGTATCTTCAAAAATTAACTAACAATAAGTAATCAAATCTTAAATCTAAATATAGTTATTAGGCCCGACCAGTATCGGACATAAACTTAGTGATAGTTATAAATAATACATAAGTAGTGATAATCAAAAAGAAAAAAAAAGAAGTATTTTTAAGCAGTCTCATCTGGAGTGTTGAGTATAAGAGCCCTTGTGTCCCTCTTTTTTAGCCGGATGTGTCCAGTAAAGCTCAAAATATTACGGGCAAGCGGATTAGGATGTGACTCGAGTTTTGTTAAATAGTGGCATATTTAAATCACGATGTATATTTGAATTTTTAATGTACCATGGAGCCGATGTTATCAAACGTAAAATTTTGTTTTGCCTTCGTGGGATTTTCTCAATATTTGAAGCTGAAGCAGTGCCCCATAGCTGAATTCCATAGCGCCATATTGGCTTCAAAAGCGACTTGTATATCAAGAGTTTGCAGTCTAGGCTGAGTGTTGAATTTCTGCCAATTAACCAATATATTTGAGTTAATTTAAGTTTCATTTGGGTTAACTTAGAGTCAATATGATATTTCCATGTAAGCCTTCGATCAAGGTGTATGCCAAGGTATTTCACTTGAGAATGTTGAGGAATATTTTGATTGTTGATTCGAATGGGGGAACAGGTATCTTTTCTTAGGGTAAACGTTATATGAACACACTTTTGCTCATTTACTTTAATTCTCCATAAGTTCAACCATATTTCAAGCTGAGTAATGTGTGCTTGGAGATTGCGGGATGCCTCATCAGGGTTTTTGTGAATACTCAAACAGGCTGTATCATCGGCAAATGTGGAAGTGTGGATGTTATTGCTCACTGGCATATCACAAGTATATATTAGATACAATACTGGCCCCAGAATACTACCCTGTGGCACACCAGAAGATATAGATTCGGGCACACTCATGAAGTCTCCTTCCACAACAGTAAACTTTCTATCCAAAAGCTTTTGTATGTTTATTGGTAGATATGTCTTCAATTTTAAAACTAGGCCTTCGTGCCATACTTTATCAAATGCCTGAGAAACATCAATAAAAAGGGCAGAACAATACTTTTTTCTTCAAATGTCCTCCTTACAACTTGAACCAATCTATGCGTTTGCTCAATAGTGCTATGCTGACTTCTAAAGCCAAATTGATAGTCCGGGATGCACCCACTATCAGCTAAAATGGAGGACAATTTAGTCATGAGCAGCTTTTCGAAAAGCTTTGAAATTGTTGAAAGTAAGCTTATAGGCCTATATTACTCAGCCTTGGTAAGATCTTTGCCTGCCTTTGGAATCATTTTAATCTTGGCAAGTTTCCAGTTATGTGGAAAATACTGCATTCGTAAAATTGCATTAAAAATAAATAGCAAGATTCTTATTGCAATATGAGGCAAGTTCATCAGAATCTTGTTACTAATGCCATCAATACCTGGAGCTTTCTTCGGGTCGAGTTCAGCAACTATTTTTTGTAATTCACGCATCTTAAACCTTAAGGGACGAGGGGGTAGAGATACTACACTCGGTAATCCGGCAGCACCCGTACATGAATTGGGAGTGAATACAGATTTTAAATGCTCAGAAAATAAGTTACCTTTCTCACTATCGCTTCTTGCCCAGCCTCCGGTCGAAGTACGCAGTGGTGATTTAAGATCAACGGGTCTTTTAAAATTTCTAGTAGCGCGCCATAAAGAGTAATTAGATGTTGACGTTACATCAAGACCTTCTAAATACTTTTCCAGTAATGCAGTCTTTTCCGACGAAAGCAGCTCTATGAGTCGTTTAGTACATTCTTTAAGTCTGACTTTATTTAGGGGTGATCTGTGTTGTTGCCATTCTCTTCTAGCTCACCTTTTTCATATACAAGACGTTCAATTTCCGTAGAATAAATTCTATTAAAGCCAGTCTGCGGATAGGAAGTAGTGGCATATTCAGCAGCCTGTTTAATATATTCGTTAAGATTGGCAATATTAAATTCAATATCATCAGGTGATCTTAGCTGAATGTTTTCTACGCCGTGACTACTAATATATTTTTTTAATCCTAGCCAGTTGACGCTATTAATCGTTTTCGCATATGAGTTAGTTAAATCACTCCTTAGTTGGTTGAAAATTGTAACTATTGTGGGAGAGTGATCGGAGGACAGATCTAGAGAGCCCTCTACGTGAATTAAGTCCCTATGGATATTTTTCGTGACGCCAAAATCTGTAACATCTGGAATTTTTCTTACGTCAGTAGGCCAGTAAGTAGGCTCCCCACTCGAAATGACATCTAAGCCCATTTTTGAAATTGTATTAAACAACGCTCTACCTCTAGGTGTAACAAGACGCGAGCCCCAGTACGTATGTTTTGCATTGTAGTCACCAGCTGCCACGAAACAAGATCCAAGCGATTTGTAGAACTTCTCATACTGATCTTCGGTAACTGAAAATCTGGGAGGTGAGTAAATTGATGATATCACGAAATTCGCACAAAAATTTTCTACGAAAATATTCGTAGCTTGCATATATTCTTCACTAACGTTCTCAAGGATATAGTGCTTGAGTCTTGACTTAATTAGAATTGCTGATCCACCGCATGCTCTCCCTCTCGGGTCCTTTGAATCATATACGGCCCTATGTATAAGCAAAAATTGGCATGAAGTTAGCATAAGTGGCAAAATTGAACATGATCTTAAAGAGTTTTGCGATGAAACTTCACATTAAAAATCATGCTAGGACTTAGAAGTGGGTTAAAATTAGGTAATGCGACCATTTTTAATGTCAAATTGTATGGAGGACCTCGTTAACACCTAATTTAATTTCGTCACTTATGCTAACTTCATGCCAATTTTTGCTTATACATAGGGCCGATAGAGTGTAACCATTTATTTTAAAGCAGCTTCTCGAAGTCAAGTGAGTCTCAGAGACCAACATTATATCAATATTTTTTTCCGTGAGGAAGTGCTCAAGTTCATTTTTATGTTGGCGAATGCCGTTTGCGTTCCAGAAACATAGTTTTAACGTGTTCATGGTTTGTTGACTAATGCCTGAAGCAGAGTATTCTGCATTCTCAGCATTTCTTGCATCATGCTAGTCATATTTGTTGTAAAGTTGTTTCTTGTTAGCACCAGATTCTCAATAGTAGCTTCAAGACGACTAAAGTTAAAGCTAGAGTTTGCATTTGTTGAATTACTTGGCGGTGGAACATTTTGTGTGGGAATAGAACTAGTCTTAGCAGCATCGGCGTACGATACCCGTGAAGTAACTAGTTGGCTAGTTTGAGGAAGAGTGGCGGAGTAAGCATTTGCTGATTGAACTGGAGCTAATTTAGATTTTTTACCCATAGCCTGTTTAACGAAAGAATATACAGGGCATCATCTGTAGTTAGCGGTGGCTGAGTATATAAAGCAAACATCTACATCAACTGACACCACACACAGTGGACTAAACACAGAAGAAGTTGTTCCGTTCAACTATGTGTTGTTAGTCAGAATATTTACAACAAACTTTGGTGTGATTTGTTCATTAATAATTATGACATATAATTTGGCTTACAAAGCGATACGAACTTTAGCCTGTTCAAATCATAAACATTGTTAATTGTTAATTTAATTATTATTTTTCGAACTGTATTTGTTTCTATATTCTTATGAATTGAATAGGCTAAAGTTCGTAACGCTTTTTAAGCCAAATTACATGTGATAATTATTAATGAACAAATAACATCAAAGTTAGTTGTAAATATTCTGACAACAACACATAGTTGAACGGAACAGCCAGCCGTTTTCGAAGGCCACTAAACCTTCCTCATCAGCGTTCTTCAGTGTTTTGGTCCACTGTGTGTGGTGTCAGTTGATGTAGATGTCTGCCTTATATACGTAACTTTATTGCAAATGGAATATGTGAATTTGTTTGATTCATTGCATTTCAATTTGCCAATGTGTTTCGTAATGTATACGCAAGTTACCATCTATATATATATACCATCTTCTATATATATTACCATCATCTATATATATTACAACAGTCTTACCATTGTCGTTTTGTTCCTTACTAACTATACACATGTTTGTTAATTTGCTTATTTTTGTTCTACTTAAGACAAACTTTTTTGGTTTGTTACTATTAAGTATATTTTTATTTTTAATTTTTGCCACAAGCCAATGACTATTAATTAGTTAATTTAATTATTATTTTTCGAACTGTATTTGTTTCTATATTCTTATGAATTGAATAGGCTAAAGTTCGTAACGCTTTTTAAGCCAAATTACATGTGATAATTATTAATGAACAAATAACATCAAAGTTAGTTGTAAATATTCTGACAACAACACATAGTTGAACGGAACAGCCAGCCGTTTTCGAAGGCCACTAAACCTTCCTCATCAGCGTTCTTCTGTGTTTTGGTCCACTGTGTGTGGTGTCAGTTGATGTAGATGTCTGCCTTATATACGTAACTTTATTGCAAATGGAATATGTGAATTTGTTTGATTCATTGCATTTCAATTTGCCAATGTGTTTCGTAATGTATACGCAAGTTACCATCCATATATATATACCATCTTCTATATATATTACCATCTTCTATATATATTACAACAGTCTTACCATTGTCGTTTTGTTCCTTACTAACTATACACATGTTTGTTAATTTGCTTATTTTTGTTCTACTTAAGACAAACTTTTTTGGTTTGTTACTATTAAGTATATTTTTATTTTTAATTTTTGCCACAAGCCAATGACTATTAATTAGTTAATTTAATTATTATTTTTCGAACTGTATTTGTTTCTATATTTTTATGAATTGAATAGGCTAAAGTTCGTAACGCTTTTTAAGCCAAATTACATGTGATAATTATTAATGAACAAATAACATCAAAGTTAGTTGTAAATATTCTGACAACAACACATAGTTGAACGGAACAGCCAGCCGTTTTCGAAGGCCACTAAACCTTCCTCATCAGCGTTCTTCTGTGTTTTGGTCCACTGTGTGTGGTGTCAGTTGATGTAGATGTCTGCCTTATATACGTAACTTTATTGCAAATGGAATATGTGAATTTGTTTGATTCATTGCATTTCAATTTGCCAATGTGTTTCGTAATGTATACGCAAGTTACCATCTATATATATATATATACCATCTTCTATATATATTACCATCTTCTATATATATTACAACAGTCTTACCATTGTCGTTTTGTTCCTTACTAACTATACACATGTTTGTTAATTTGCTTATTTTTGTTCTACTTAAGACAAACTTTTTTGGTTTGTTACTATTAAGTATATTTTTATTTTTAATTTTTGCCACAAGCCAATGACTATTAATTAGTTAATTTAATTATTATTTTTCGAACTGTATTTGTTTCTATATTCTTATGAATTGAATAGGCTAAAGTTCGTAACGCTTTTTAAGCCAAATTACATGTGATAATTATTAATGAACAAATAACATCAAAGTTAGTTGTAAATATTCTGACAACAACACATAGTTGAACGGAACAGCCAGCCGTTTTCGAAGGCCACTAAACCTTCCTCATCAGCGTTCTTCTGTGTTTTGGTCCACTGTGTGTGGTGTCAGTTGATGTAGATGTCTGCCTTATATACGTAACTTTATTGCAAATGGAATATGTGAATTTGTTTGATTCATTGCATTTCAATTTGCCAATGTGTTTCGTAATGTATACGCAAGTTACCATCTATATATATATATACCATCTTCTATATATATTACCATCTTCTATATATATTACAACAGTCTTACCATTGTCGTTTTGTTCCTTACTAACTATACACATGTTTGTTAATTTGCTTATTTTTGTTCTACTTAAGACAAACTTTTTTGGTTTGTTACTATTAAGTATATTTTTATTTTTAATTTTTGCCACAAGCCAATGACTATTAATTAGTTAATTTAATTATTATTTTTCGAACTGTATTTGTTTCTATATTCTTATGAATTGAATAGGCTAAAGTTCGTAACGCTTTTTAAGCCAAATTACATGTGATAATTATTAATGAACAAATAACATCAAAGTTAGTTGTAAATATTCTGACAACAACACATAGTTGAACGGAACAGCCAGCCGTTTTCGAAGGCCACTAAACCTTCCTCATCAGCGTTCTTCTGTGTTTTGGTCCACTGTGTGTGGTGTCAGTTGATGTAGATGTCTGCCTTATATACGTAACTTTATTGCAAATGGAATATGTGAATTTGTTTGATTCATTGCATTTCAATTTGCCAATGTGTTTCGTAATGTATACGCAAGTTACCATCTATATATATATACCATCTTCTATAAAGTTACGTATATAAGGCAGACATCTACATCAACTGACACCACACACAGTGGACCAAAACACAGAAGAACGCTGATGAGGAAGGTTTAGTGGCCTTCGAAAACGGCTGGCTGTTCCGTTCAACTATGTGTTGTTGTCAGAATATTTACAACTAACTTTGATGTTATTTGTTCATTAATAATTATCACATGTAATTTGGCTTAAAAAGCGTTACGAACTTTAGCCTATTCAATTCATAAGAATATAGAAACAAATACAGTTCGAAAAATAATAATTAAATTAACTAATTAATAGTCATTGGCTTGTGGCAAAAATTAAAAATAAAAATATACTTAATAGTAACAAACCAAAAAAGTTTGTCTTAAGTAGAACAAAAATAAGCAAATTAACAAACATGTGTATAGTTAGTAAGGAACAAAACGACAATGGTAAGACTGTTGTAATATATATAGAAGATGGTAATATATATAGAAGATGGTATATATATATGGATGGTAACTTGCGTATACATTACGAAACACATTGGCAAATTGAAATGCAATGAATCAAACAAATTCACATATTCCATTTGCAATAAAGTTACGTATATAAGGCAGACATCTACATCAACTGACACCACACACAGTGGACCAAAACACAGAAGAACGCTGATGAGGAAGGTTTAGTGGCCTTCGAAAACGGCTGGCTGTTCCGTTCAACTATGTGTTGTTGTCAGAATATTTACAACTAACTTTGATGTTATTTGTTCATTAATAATTATCACATGTAATTTGGCTTAAAAAGCGTTACGAACTTTAGCCTATTCAATTCATAAGAATATAGAAACAAATACAGTTCGAAAAATAATAATTAAATTAACTAATTAATAGTCATTGGCTTGTGGCAAAAATTAAAAATAAAAATATACTTAATAGTAACAAACCAAAAAAGTTTGTCTTAAGTAGAACAAAAATAAGCAAATTAACAAACATGTGTATAGTTAGTAAGGAACAAAACGACAATGGTAAGACTGTTGTAATATATATAGAAGATGGTAATATATATAGAAGATGGTATATATATATATAGATGGTAACTTGCGTATACATTACGAAACACATTGGCAAATTGAAATGCAATGAATCAAACAAATTCACATATTCCATTTGCAATAAAGTTACGTATATAAGGCAGACATCTACATCAACTGACACCACACACAGTGGACCAAAACACAGAAGAACGCTGATGAGGAAGGTTTAGTGGCCTTCGAAAACGGCTGGCTGTTCCGTTCAACTATGTGTTGTTGTCAGAATATTTACAACTAACTTTGATGTTATTTGTTCATTAATAATTATCACATGTAATTTGGCTTAAAAAGCGTTACGAACTTTAGCCTATTCAATTCATAAGAATATAGAAATTGTTAATTGTATTTAAAAGACCTCAAGCTTAATAAAATAGTTACTATTTTTATTGTAAATTTATTTACCTTGGTTGGCACTTTGGTAAACTTCTGATTAAAAGCATCTGATATATTATGTGCCGGATCAGTGGATATAATTAATACAGAGTCCCGCACTCTTGCCATTTGTACAGCCAGACTGCAACTGTTATAATAATATGAATCATGTTATACGTATTTGCTTACTTATGACGAGTACACACTAGATATGAATTTTGTGACATCGCAATAGTTTCCTAGTTGCAACGTTTGTCGTTTCCGATATTTTTCGTTGTGTGACATTACTTTCCATATAAACGCAATGTTAGGTACTCACTTAAAGCCTTGTTAGCCGACTGTAGAAATCGTAGATGTAATGTAAATGTAAATGTAATGTAAATGTAAACGTTTGTGCGCTTATAGAATACTTAAAAACAGGGTAAGTAAATGCTCATCGCAGCGCCGCTCTTTTGGCTCTTTTGCGCAAAGAGTAGAGCGGATATGTTATTGCTCTTGCGCTGTGCCATTGTATTTGCGCTGCGTATTTAAAGAGCAGAGCAAGAAAAGGAGCATCATCTTTTCTTGCTCCGCTCCTATTTTTTGCGCAATGCGTAAAAGAGCCAAAAAGAGCAAAAAATGGGCATTGCGCATTTACTGTGGCACACAATCCATATTTTCTTTGCAAAAGATTTTGTTGCGTTTAATGATGATATTTTTTATAAACTTTTCAATAAACGCATCTAAATTATATATTCTAAAATGTAAATTGTCGAAATTATGTATAGTAGTAATGGGACTAATTATTCATTCCGTTCCGCGATTGCGGAAACCATTTTTTCTGTGGAAGCAAAATGTGCAATTATTCATTACGTTGCTGCGGTATTTTTCTCTTACGCTCAAATTTTCTGACGGAAAGCGTACGTAAAGAACAAAATTGTAAGAAAAATATAAAAATTTGCAAAATTAAAGCTTATTTTAATTAAATTTTTTTTTTTATTTTTATAAGAAAATAAAAAAAATCAAATAGAAGCAATTGTTAAATTAATTTAACTTATATTAAAATTTCTTTATTTCAACGTACTCTCTATGATTAATCTGTAACTCTTCTTTCTATATGTATGTATGCATTTACACCCGGTGGCTTTTTTGAGCGATATTGTCATTATGACGTTTTCATAGACGAATCATTGTGACATGATCAGTATCAAGTTGCAATTTAGTAGAAAATGTCGAAGATGAAAATTTCGTTAGTGACTCCACGTGACAATGACAGAAATAAAGGGAGTTTTGCATGATAACAGCATAGCAGTATCACTGTTCTTTTAAAAGGAAAAACTTAGCGACATTGTCTGTTATGAGTAGATTTCAAACTGAACGCTGCTGGATTTTGTCTGCTACACTTATCCATCAATGAATAAATAAAAAATAACGGAATATTTTTTTGCTTTAATTTGTTCTGATTATTACTTAAATTTATTCTTCATTTTCCTTATTATTTCAGGGTTTACAAAAATACGTATTTTAGTTGAAGTATGCAATTTGAAGTATGAAGTCTCAAATGTGGACTATTGTTAAAATAGCAGTGAATATAATAAAAGAAATTTACAAGTTATTAAATATAATATAGTTAGTTGACAAAACAAAAAAATGCAATGTGAGTCCGATCACAGGGGAGATGTGTAAACATCTACTAATGAAACATTGTTTTTAAGTTGGAATTTGTACTTATGCTTTTAGTACAGTGAACTCGCAGAAACGTGAACTAATTTTTACCGAGGGTGTTCACGTTTTCGATTTTGTTCACGTTTTAGATTGCATTTTTTCTATAACATATTTTAGGGCCTTATTTTGTTAAACGCAACGCTTAGCGTTGACAAATTTTGTATATGATTTTTTTTTGTAATTTTATTTTATTTTTATTTATTTCATACTACAATACAAAAAGCCATTTGGCCAAAAACAAGTATTGCATAGCAAAAAATTTATAAGCAACACCTGCATAAATATAAACTTAATAACAATTTCAACAATAATTTATTATAATTATTAAATATCCATTTTTCCATTTCCATTTTCCATTAATTTAAATTTAAATTTTAATTTAAATGCCATATTTAAACATACAACATAGCTACAAAAATACGTATTTTAGTTGAAAAATGCAATTTGAAATGTGAAGTCTGAACTGTGGAGTATTGTTAAAATAGCAGTGAATATAATAAAAGAAATTTACAAGTTATTAAATATAATATAGTTAGTTGACAAAAAAAAATAGTTTAAAGGAAACAATTTGCAACTTAAACGTAATAAGGCAAGTTTATTGAAAATGTTTTAAAAAAAATCATTAAAAATTACACTTTCATACATGTTTCCCTATCATAGCGCCTTATATGACCCGTTTCATATGTGAATCGTTTGTGAAAAAGTCCTGTAGAAGTGTTGGTTATAACGACAAATACGATGATAATTCACAGATGATTCAAAGTGATATGCGCTAGTAGTCTCCACATTAGCTACACATGCCAAATAAATTTTGCGATTAATAACATCGGCTCCATGGTATATAAAAAACTCAAATGCCACTAGTGATTGAAGAAATTGCAAAATATGCAGGCAAATATTTAACAAACCTCGAGGCACATCCTAATCCGCTTGCTCGTAATATTTTGAACTTTACTGGACACATCCGCCTAAAAAAGAAGGATACAAGCGCTCCTATACTCAACACTCCAGATGGGACTGCTTGAAAATACTTTTTATTTTATTTATTTTTTCTTCCTTTTGATTATCATTACTTATGTATTATTTATAACTATCTCTAAATTTATGCCCGAAATTGGTCAGGCCTAATAATTATATTTTAGATTTAAGATTGGAATACTTATTGTTAGTTCATATTTGAAGATACAATAAATAAAAAAATATGTATTAACAAAAAAAAATTTATCTAAACTCGAAGTCATAAATCTAAACGATTCTATAAATCTTATTTGAAATCCATGTTTTGCATCTAACTGATGAAAATTGAAAGAGAAATATAACGCTCTGTGTTCTGGGGAATCACTTTTATTGTGGAATTTTTTATATTAGAAAGTTCTTTGAAAAATAAGTGCATATCGTATGCAGAAAGATTATGCAAGATAACCGGTATAAAATGAGGTGTTTTATAATTCAAATTACAGTCGCTATGAACTGCCCCACGATAATTACCCGTAAGATGACAATGATCTCTAACTTTATCGTTATTTAACATTTTCTTACATATATGACAATGTTGTGCATTATTATATTGAGCTATTTCTATTGGGGTCATGAACATTTTCTTAACTTTAAATAAATAATTTAGATAAATATCTGTACAATTTTCAACTATTTTTTTCATAAATATATTCGCCGAATCATCACCAAAATAATGTCGATATAAATTATTCTCTCTCTTAAAGCCACAATTAATAAAATAACCGAATGCACAAGCATGATGTTTCTGTACATTTGTAGTGCTTTTACTTACAGGATCATCAACTTTTTCCAAAATAGACTCGAAGTCTGCGTAGATTACAAATGGTACATCTAACTGTTTGTAGTAGTTTTCAAACTTGATGATAGATTCATCTTCGGGCATTCTGATACCTTTTTTCCCACAAACATTTTTATGGTGATTATACACATAATCATCATGTGTATAAAATAGGCAGGTGTTGCAAATATGTATCTTATTTACGTGAGATGTTATGCTGGAACGAAGGAGTATTTTGTGTATAAATATTATTTAATGTTACGGCCGCAGAAACCAGTGAGGTTTCCGACTAGAATTTTCGCAGGTAAGCATGTCTCAGCAGGTTCCAACCCTTCTCACTGGGTGCACCGCACATAAAAATTAAATTTGTTCTGCAGACGATATTACACAAATTACAAACTTTACACATCAAAATACATAATAATAAATAAATATACCAATAAGAAGTAATTTTTTAAATAGATATGAAAACATATTTCTCTTAAATGCAAAAATTAAACTTACTTTGATATATCCGTGATGAGCACATAGTGGAAGTTTTCATTGGAGTGGAGCAATAACAGATTAATATGAACATGTTGTTCTCCTTTTGTTATGTAGTATGGTCCTATAAGCGATGTTCCATTGTGACCAAATACGTTGACGCTCATATTATTTTGACATTCGAATTGTTTAATCTGCTTCAATGGGAGTGGAAACTCTAGGCCTTCAAAATTTAATACAACTGCCCCTATATTAATATTTTCAGCAGAAATGTTTGCAATATTGTAATTTCTACAGTTTTTCCGCTGTTTAGGACTCAGACCGCTATTTACATTCAAAGCCGCAATGAGACACCATTTAAAGGAATAAACATCAGAGTTTTCGATATTTATGCATGCATGTTTTGCTGCAATATTTTTTGGGAGAGGGATAAAGCTCAATCCTCTTATTATGGACGCCTTGTTTATATTAACTTCAAAGGAATTCATTGAAATCAAGGTCCATCCGCTATTCCTCTCTTGAATATCTTCCATTTTAGCTCTTAGCTCCTCGGCCTGTTTCTTGTACATATCCTCTATGTCATCAGACAAAGTCACCAACATCATTTTCGAAATATGTACAAGTTGGGAAACATTCATCTCATCATTCACCGTCTTCATATAATCGCATGTGAGCTCCATATTAAATTTAAATGTAATATGTATCCTACTACATTCAATAAGCTGTTGTAGTATAGAGCTCTTGGCAGATTTCGGAAACTGCTCCGGAAACATAACACCCTCATTTTTGTTGAGGAGGATATATGTCTCGATCCTCCCATTGAAGTTGCTCGCTCTTTTAATGGGAAAATCTCCAATCTGTTCTTGGTGGCAACTGTTTTTGTGTTTTGTGGTTCTGACATGAGCCATGTAACCATTTGATGGGATCATCTCATCACAATCTTCACAATATTTGTTTTGAAGTTCCAGCTTACTAGTTCCATATGAGTGCGTTTCTATATGCTGATTTAGTTTTGTTTGAGTCATAAAGACTTTATTGCAGATTGCACAACTTTTAGTATTCATTTTATATATTTTTGTTTATTAATTAATGTAATTATTTTATTTATAAATAATTTATTTAATTATTTTATTTATAAACAATTTATTTTAGTTATAAACAATTTATTTAATTATTTTTTATACGCTATAAACTTGTTTAACAAACAGTAATTAGTTCTAGCACTTTTATAGTTTTTGGATTTTAAGCACTTTAGAAATTTTGGTTGGGAAAATAGGTTGTCACTTGTTGAGATATCAAAGCAGACTGATGACAATCTAGATTATTTCTTCTACTTATATACTTTATATGAGAATCGCGTAGTAATCAAATCTAATTTATTACGACATATGATAAAATTCATACACACACACATACACATGCACACACACACACACATACACACACACATATATACACATTTCCACAATTCTCTGTTGGTATTGCGATATATGGTGAAATTCATATACAGAGCAAGACCCAGAACAAAATCTCTAGCATCAGTTTGTAATACAAAGGTACGAGAAAAATTTTTGCTGTATTTCTCCAAAAGCTACTTCCTATAATCATTACATTAAAGTGTAATATACTGAAATAAAAATATCATTACCCCTATTCAAAAGCTCTGCTTATCAACCTGATTGGATTCACAACATTTAACATCTGAAATTCACTTGTACATATAAAATCTATGCCAACACAATATATTCTTTCTCCATAAGAATAGCAACGTCAATAGCCTAGAAAACATATACACATTCATTTGTAAATATGTATGAGAAACTCTCGAAAGCTAACAATACACACAAGCAATGATATTCTTCAAAGTAAAAATAGATACGGTCACATACATTAATACAGCAACATATAGATACATTACCAAATACATTCCCTATCCACTTCCATGTACAACAGGGTTGCCACTCTCTGCAGCTATTATATTATTTCCCCAGAGATCGCAAACATAAATGCATACATACAATAACCCTACATAAGCATACCAACGATAACTCAAAACAGCAACTCAAAGTCTATCAAATAACAATCACTACATGCACACAAATACACAGATCCCTTGTCACTACCCTGCAGTTAGACTGGGAGCAAGTGTTTTTTTGTGTCAAAACTAATTCTAGTTAAAAATTTGGTATAATAAGTTTTCTTCTATCCATCAGTATAAAAGAAGGAGAGAGGCGGAATTGTCAATATACATACATTTGTATGTACGTAAATTATAGAAATGTACCAGTAACTAACTGTCTGGTTAGTATGTCTCCATATTCCCATAAGAACTACGTAGTCACTACCTAGTGAATTGTATTTTTAATAGTAGGGTTTAAAAGTATTGTGTGGGGGATAATTACAGAGTAGTACTGGTGACAAGCTAGTCAAAAGCTAGTCATCATATTTTCACCATCAACATTTCCTACTGGGTATAATGATTGTCTGCCACTACAACAAAAGGATCGGACACCGGTAGACACACAAGTAAATACAAAAACACATACTCATACATACACACACGCACACACACCCACATATACATACATACATCCATACAATGTAAGCACAACACTTCTCTACAATAACAACTAAAGCTGTACACACAAGTGTACATACATAAACATAAAATCCAACTCACACACACATACACACATATAGTCAAGAAAATCTCAGCAAATAAAAATCCCCAAAATCCCCTCATTTGTAACAGGGTTGCCATCGTTCTTAGTTTTTCCCGGTTTTGAATTCCCAAAACAGGACTCAGGCCACCATTACTACACTACTACTATCAGCTAAAATGCAAAGTATATAACAGTAGAATTCGATGTATTTGCAAGTTTTTCCACGTGACAAGGAACTGTTTGAAAAATTTCATACTGAATATTCAAATATTCTTAATAATAATTAATTAGTTTTTTTATTTATGCTCTAAAATATCTCAAAATATGAATACAATTTAATTTCAATTAAAACCCAAATGTATTTAAAATTGGCTTAATGTAGGAAATTTTGCATATATATTTTCTATATATAAAACACTTTTCGAAAAACTTTTTTTAAATTTTGTTTTCATATTATTATTATTTGAGTCCTATTGAGATGAATATTACAAAAATTAATTAAATTTTTTTGTTTTAAAGATGGTTGGGATCTAATGGGTTAAGAATACTGTTAATAACATCATGGACATATGGTCTAGTCACCCGTCCATTTTTGTGCAACCATATTTTACAAATTTGCATTGTAGATTATGTACCAATAAATAAATAAATAAATAAAAGATGTGTATTGCAATTTCCATCAATGTGTAATTGATGTGTATATTCATTGGCAACACTGTAATCATTTTATTCACAACACATACATTAACATTTTTGTAGCTTGTAAACAAAGTTTGACAACTATTCGTATTACATACATTACTATGCTGGGCCTGTGCATGTAGCTGTTATAATTTTACCATGCAACGGTATAAATAGACATATTTGGGGTATTCAGATGGTACTCATAAATTAAGAAATTTTAAAGTAATAACACGAAAAAACATAATCTTGTGAGGAACCCCTCATAATTTACAAATAAAAATACTTATTTGTATTTTGGTTTTAGCACCTTTGTAATTTGCTTACTCTCTCTCTCAATTCCTTCGGTAAACTCTCACGTATTTCTACATGTAGTTATGACAAACATAGCTGAGAAAGTCTTATTACTTTATAATCTCTTTGTTTGAGACACAACAACAATTTTTTTAAACTATGTTAAAATGTTAAGACAATATGACACTTAAGACACTGGTGTGAATACCACAATTGTGTACATCAAGGTCAGGCAAACACATACATCTGCATATTATTTATATATTAGTGTATAATATTAGAGAGAGAAAGTAAAATGCATGTTTGTACGAATGCTTATAAGCAGTGTTGCCAGAAAATGATGACGAGAGAATGCTAGATCCGTAAAAAAATTCTGCTAAAATCTTCTACAGAAGAAAAGCATAATGCCAGATTGAAATTAAAAAAAAAAATTATTGAAATAGCTTTGAATTTCATGTTTATACAAAGTTATTACTATTTACAGGTGTTTTTATAGCACATCATATATGTATGTACATATATATATTATTATTTTCTACCCTGCAGTAAGACGGGGCCAAGTGTCTATGTCAACATTAAAATCCTAGTAGTAGTTACATTGTCTACAATGTCTCTTCTATTCGTCAGTATAAAAGAAAGAGAGAAAATAGATGTGGTGTATTTTGCAAAAACTTGTCAATATAAGTAAATTTGTATGTACGTAAGGCATATAAATGTACCAGTGGTTGGTATGTCTCCATGTTCCCATAAGAACTACGTATCACTACCTAGTCAATTGTATTAGTGTTACTATTAGATTTTCAGTGACAAGCATAATTGTAAAAAAAATTGCATTTATAAAAGGAATTATTTTTTATTTTAAGCAAATTCTGCCAAAAAGCATTTGGCAAAATTTTTTAAAAGTTGAATGTTTTCGGGAAATGAAAATGCCAGATCTGGCAGCGAAAATGCCAAAATGGCAACAATGCTTATAAGTGACTGAATTATTTTCTTCCGTACGTATTAAAATAATAAAAAATTATATATTATTAATTATTTGACACATTTTTTAGATTTAATTGAACTGTAGTGAATTTTAATCAGAAATAATTTTTTAATCAGGCTAAAGTTCAGTAATTTGAATTCTTACCGAATGCAGTATTTTTATTAATTAATGTGAATTTCTAAAGAGAAGAAAAATTAAACTAGACTTTATTAGCTGGGGGAAATACCGATATTTTTCTGTGCAGCCACGCACTTCATCAGCGCCCATGTCTATCTACTGGGGTAGATATTATTATTAACATCAGCTATTTAACTTAAATTTTCTATGAAATTGAATATGAGAATTGATTGTGTATACAATTATTGATTTACCTTTGGTAAATACATTTGTAAGTATCACTATTCATTTTCTGTTTTTCCATTTTCTATTTAGGTTAGCACGAAGTTATATCACTCTACCTATGTATGTTTAACTATTCTTACTTTCTTTAACTATTCTTACTTCTTTGGTCTAAATCGGAGCAGTAGTTCTTGAGTTACGGTGCAAAAACACAAAAAAAAAATAAAAATTGCGCCATCTGTCGGACGAATCGCTATTTCTGAAAAGGGCGTAGCATTTACCGGAATAGAATATATATATAAACACGTACAGGTCTTTTACGAATATTTTGCGGGGTGGAAGGCGAAAATCTGTTGGGGCATTGAAGAGTTTACCCATAACAAATAAACGTGTTTTTGTATTATATAATAAGATATATATATATTATGTTTTGGAAAGAAAAGTTGGGTATAGAAAATTAGAAAAATAAAAACCACAGCTGCAAATTTTAAACTTTTTAGGGTTCCGTAGACCAAAGGTGAAAAGGTCGCTACAACAGCAAATACACCAGAATTAAAAATTAAAGGGTGTTCCAAAACCAGCAACGAAAAATTTTAAAATCCCATGTAATATATTTACATAGAATTGTATGTATGTATATACATTGAAACTTGTAAAGTTAGTGTATTTTTATACAGAATACAACAATTAACACTAAAATTTAAAAAAGTCAACAATTAACACTAAAATTTAAAATTAAAGGGTGTTCTATGAGTTAATGTAATTTTGACTACATAATTTGGACAACTTGCTGTACCTTGGAAACCGTAAGAGCCAAACTCTTGAAATTTTCAAAAGTGGTAAAACTAAAAAATTCCAAAATTATAAAATCGCTAAGCCGACAAAAAATCGCCAAAAACCGAAAAAAAATCGCCAAAACAAAAAAAAACACCAAACTAAAAAAAAATTCTATACTAAAATAAATCGCCAAAATTAAAAAAATCGCCAAAATGAAAAAAAAATCGTCAATATGAAAAAAAACGCCAAAAACCGTAAAAATCGCCAAAACGATAAAAGAAGTGGCAAATCTAAAACCAAACCAAAAACGCAAAAAACGCCATATTAAAAAAAATTTTAAAACCGAACGTACGGAACCCTTCGTGCACGACTTAAAGTCGCACTTTACTGAATTTATTTGATATTAAAGTAACTAAATAAAACTAGTATTTTCCTTATTTATTTTTTTCTTTGTATGTACACTTAACATATTTTATATATTTTTTAAAGAGCAAGATTGGTATAAAGACAAAAAAAAATTAAAAGGATGATTCCAGCGTTGGGAAAAGTACACCTTTTTTGTTATATAAAACTAATCAAATAAAGCTAGTTATTTCTTTGGTAATTAAATATATTCTATATTTTAGAAAGATATAAATTTGTGATCGTATTAAAACCAGAAAAACTTAAATTATTCCAGGGTTGGAAGTTGAAAAAAAAATTTGGGTAAAAAAATAACCAAACATAATTTTTTTTAGTTAAAAATATTTCATGTTTTAGGAACATCTTTGCTCACGCAAATACTTTAGTCGAAAAAAACCTAGAGGTCACTTACTAAAAATTGCACTACTGCAGTCTCCTTGTTTCACTTTTTTAATAAATTATTGTTTAATAATAGTATAAAAACATATATAGAAACAAATAAGTATATGTATATGCTTTTATACATATCGCACACTAATACTATGTTTAGACGGTACGTGCTTCGCTCTCTATTCATGCTTCACGCCCCAATCATGACCGAATCCACTTGCTTCGCCATACAAAATTATGAGAGCGAATCAAGTAGATTCAATATGAATCTACTTGCGAAGCACGTAAAATTGGTATCTTCTCTAACTTTTATGCAGTTAATCGCCACTTTATCTGAACTAGCTATCAAAACAAAATAGGTATATGTGTATGTGTGTGTTTGTAAACAAATGAAAACAAACCAAAAAACATAGATGTGAGTTTAATATAAATAAATTTAATTAAGTTATGAATAATATGAAAAGGAAAAATAAGAAGAAAATATAGAGATGCCTTCAAAAACAAGATTTCGCATGAGTCGAATTTATGTAAAGTATGTATGCTTATGTGTATGCATGTATATACGTGCGTATGATACGTATGTTTGTGTGAATATACATAAAAAAAATGCCACGCGAACAGTGATGCCAACTTTTTCAGAGCAAAAACCACTGTGTGTTCATAAAAAAGCACTAAATGAAATAAGTACTCGTATATATGTACATACATATGTATCTATGTACATAAATATATTTTTATTTATTTTTTTATATTTATCTATTTATTTGCAATACAGAGAAAGCCCATATGGCTAATTATAAATGTATTGAATTAGTAAAAATTAAAAATTTAAGTTAACTACAATTTTAAACTTACTACATTTCATAGGTTTTTGTAATAATTTCAATTATATCGAGCCATATTTCGATTTTGCTTATAAGTAGAATATGAGTAGTAAAATAATTGAAGTTCATTTGGGAAGACACTCCAATTATGGTGTACTATTTTAACAAAAGATGATCAACGAGAATTATACTCCTCGTTTCAAGAAATGCAGTTTCATCTTTTTCCTCTGGCCATAAAACTGTTTTAATAAAACAATTAGATTTTTAGGTGTTTCGTCTGAATTAATTTTTACATGAACATGGTTCAGTATGTTACATTCTGAACAACATAAGACTTTTCTTTTTAGACCGTATTTTATATGAATGAAACAATTTGATTTATAAAATCATTATTGTAATTCTAACTTACTTTTAAAATAGTTATAAGCGCTAAAAGTCATTTCTACTACAACATTTGAACATGGTAATGTTAATAGTCTTAGAGAAAATATTGACAGTATTAGAAATGGATTATGATTAGTTGAATTTCTATAATTATAAATTTCAATCCAAAATCGATCAGTTTTGAGCAAATTTTTCCATTTATTTATCCTTAAATTTCTGATACTTCGTTCTATTTCTTCAATTTCACCATCTCAGCAAAAATTACCGCTTCCCAGAAGAGTTTTTGTAAGCCAGCTAGAAGCAATGCATTCAGTTTCCAAAAAGCCGTTAGTTTTTTGCTTAACTAATTCGTTTTACAGAAGCAATAATGTGTAGTTTTTGTGTACTCAGATGCAAAAGTTACTGGTGTACTTTTTTTACTTTTGTCCACTTTGTTAGAGAGCCTTACGTTAGTACTTTTCAGAAGCATTTTTGAAAGCTTTCGTTATCAAGAAAGCAATACATTGCTTCCCTCAGTGGTTAATAATTAGATTATTGTAATTAAGTTATTTTATAACGTGTATGGTATCCTCTGTAATTGCTAGAAACATATTATTTTTTCTCACTATGAAAGATAAAGTTTTTCTTCCTTCATATTTCACCAAGCTGAATTAACATTCTGCAAAGGAAACTTTGCATGTCTAAAAGGGGTGAAAGCAGATAGTTTTTGAAAAGTGAAAATAAAGCCACCACACTTTAACAAATTAATATTTAGTGAAAAGTACCAATTTAGTGCCTTTTTTTAAGCAACAATTTGAAAAATTCCGCACTGTTATCAATTAAAAACTCTAAATCTAGTACGAGAAGCACTAAATTGGCACGCTGCACATGAAGCAGGAATGAGTAGTCTAAACAGCATGATTCATAAACATGATTCAGAGAGCGAAGCAGGTGATTCAACTCGTCGTCTAAACATAACATAAATCACAAAGAGTCACAACTCAAAATTATAAAAGTTCTTTTGCTTTTTTATAAACCAATTAATTTAAGAAATCTATAACGACCTTAACAATTTCTTTTGCAATACAGTCTTCTTGAAGAATATAAAATACCGTTATGGTTGTTTTTATGTCACATACTTGCGTCATTTGTACAGTATCAACAGTAGTTTGCAACTACTCAGCATCTAAAATTTTTTGAGTTGTGACTCTTTATGATTTAGTGTGCGAAATGTTAATGTAAAAATACCCTATTTTTTAAGTAATTTAATAAAAAAAGCTTTTTTGCTATGTCCACTGCCTGAAATAATAAATTTATCAGTAATATCGGTATTCCGGTATTATAAACTCGATAACGGTATGTACCGGTAATACCGATACCGAAATAAAAAAATACTGATTTCGCTACCGATACCGAAATTTAAAAAATAATTGTACCGGTATCAATACCGATACCGTTATTTGTTTCGGTTTCAACATTGTAAAAAACAATTGCTTATAATGATTTTTCAAACTAAAATATTTTATCGTAAGCTACATTCTGTTCGATAAAAAATTTGTTGCTCAACGAAACTTTCGATGCTCATATGAATTGAACATTCGATTTTTGATGTTCGATTGCCAGCGAAGAATGAAAATCGAATGCAACTCATAATAAGGGCCTATATTTATTTATTTATTCCATAAATACTTTACAAAGTAAATTTGTAAAGTATTGTTGCACAAATATGGGCGGAGTAACTAGACCATATGCCCAAGATGTTATTAACAGTGTTTTCAAAAAGCTTTTGTGACTATACACGACCTATGCCTTCACATAAGAAGTAGCAACGTGGTTGTTAAAGCAATTCCACAAAAAACCGCAAGATTATACGGTTATCCGTGGCAGATCAGTCAATCAGTGTGAGCGAGACGAAAAACTCTTGAAGGCCTAACAACAGAATTAAGCCTGACTGCACTTAAGAAATAATTACGATGACGCGAAATGATGTTCTTCGACCCAGAGCTATATGACTGATAAGGGCCTATATGTTTCATGGTTTTATTTAACAAGTGATGGGAGCATGATTAACATTTATTCGTGAGTACAAGAATTAGAAGAATTATGATTTATGCAACATTTATAATCAATTTTATATATTTTAGCATCTTCTTCTGTACAGATTTTTTAAAAAGATATTGTCAGTAGAAATATTAACTAACAGTATAACAAATGTTTAAGTCGAATTTCTATTTAATTTACTTTATATAATTTTATATTTAAGTTGGCTGGTTTGGTTATTTTACTCCTTTTTTGAGATATAGATTCTGCTCCATAAGCTTACAACTTTATGTTTTCGGAGTAACTATTTATATTACAACGAGTAAACCGCTAACGGAACGCTTAAACTTTGCTTTCGCCATCTTTCCGACAAATGCATTTATTCATACGTTATCTAACAGCCTTGGTCAGCGAACCCACAAGTTCCATATTGGATTAAATAAAAACTCTTTTCATTTTAAATATTGGAATCATCTCTTTTTATTTACAAGCACAGAAAAAGGTAATATTCACTGGTAATTTCATATTTGTGATATTTGTGTATATTTGACATTTCCCTCTTTGCACGCAAACAACAAAAATAAATTGAAAAAAGGTTCGAATAAATTGTAATGTTTAAACTTGAATGTTATTAGTAATAAAAAGTTTTGTCACGCGGAAATTCAAATATATATATATATATCCCAGTAAAAAAACTGGAAGTCATTCTAAAAGAAGTACATTTTCATTGCTTCCAAAAAATCGATATTTTTAATTTGCCGATAGTTAGCAGAAAACCAAGTAGAAGTTTATTTTAGTCATACAAAACCTTGTAATTGAGGCTGTAACAACTTCCCTTAAGTTATCTTTTTATTTTCATAATTATTACAACCTTCAATTCTAGGAATTAAAGATTAATAAATTATTTTCCAAGAATATATAAATTTTTTGAAGATTTTTATATTCCACGGATTTTAATTTTATACAAAATTTCGCATATAACACAAACTTGCTTTTCATGATTCACTAATTTATTTTGTATTATTAACATTGTGTTTCTTAAATTTACGAAAAAAAATTTGAAATACAAATTTTTGTTTGCAGACAACAAATATTTCGTAAAATAAAGAAATATCACATCTACTACATATCTACGAAGCATTTCGTACCGTAAAATCAACGAATACTTCCTAAAATGAATCACATTTTTCTAAAAACCTAAAAATATATAAAATTATGTTTTAAATAAAAATATGTTATGTAGCTAATATTTAATGTTGTATAATATTGACGATAAACGACAAATGTGTCAGCGCTGTGGCTAAAAATCAATCTGACAGCACTGGCTAGCATCGATCAGGTATGATACAGACATGCATGTATGCACTATTAAAGGATTACGGTACTTGTTGACGCATAATGCATTGCTATTGGCTGAAAAATATAAGGAAAAAAACAAGCAAAAAAACTGGGAAAATATCACAGTGGAACAAATTATAATTTTTCTTCATAAATTTTGAAAGCGAAAAATTAAATTTTTTTTAATTATTGTCTAAATTTGTGAATGCAAATGAAAATATAAAAAAATATATAATATAAAAAAATTTAAAAATATAACTATAAAAATAAAAAAAATATATATAAGACTTTTAATTTTAATGAATTTAACGGTTTGCTTATTAATCCACCTTCACTCATATGATTAATAAATATTTTTAATTTATAACAATAATAGCCGACTGAATTCTACACACCTTCATACTGCAAATCTTCTTACTCGTTGCCTATATATATTTTGAAGTATATCGTCAATGCTATTAATACTTTTAAGTAGATACATATGTATACATATTACCAAGCTAGCCACAACTGATATTAAACACTGTATTGTATATGTCGGGTATATGTCGGGTATACGAATTATGAACATATAAGTCAAGCATATTATTAATTTCTACTTTTGAATAAGAACTTGAAACCCCAAAATGTCATTAGTTTCAACTTTCTGATTTTATATTATTTTCAAAATCTGCCTTTTGAAAACAAATTCTCTAATTTTAAGAATCTACCGCATATCTTTGATTGCAACAATTTCCAATTTCCAAAAATATGTGCGTATGTATGTATGTATTTATTAAAAACACGAAAAGTCTTAGTTATCCGTACAATTTCGCACTTATTTTTTGCTTTTAACTGCCTGCACAGTAGGCATATATACATATTTTTTTTAACTACAGGACTGCCAGCCTTTAGTCAGGTGATTTTATCCCACTTTTCTTGCTAAGTTCGGTAAAAAAAAGGGAAGACAAGAATTAATCCTACTTTTTTGCATATATGGCCTATTTCCGAACTGCGAAATAAAACTTTCGACTTACAATTTGTATTGGAAACAACAATGAAATCCAAAAATTTGTTTTTGTTTTTTCAATATAAATTGTAAGTCGAATGTTTTCTTTACCATTATACTCTTTGATTTTACGAGTAATTGGGTACTTAAATTTTATGCATTTACAATGGGCCGTGTGATTTTCTAACGTTTTATGGTTTCTTTTTTATAATAATGCGTGTGTTGTTAGCAGGTAACGAAAAGGATTTGTAACCACTTTTTTCCATCGAAAATTTTAAAATGTTTATTTTAAATACATACATAAATAATTGAAAGCTATACCTTAAAGCCATGTTCGTGTGTATGTATTTAGTATATATTTACATATACATACACATATACGTATGTGCCTTAGAGTGTTTTAGGTACATACTTTATTAAGGTCTTGAGGGAATTTTTTGGGAAAACTTTTAAGAGAAATAAGTTAACAATGACTCAAATAATAGTTAAAGAAATTATAGAATTTATTTTAATATAAGTAGCACAGGCTGTAACGATTCTTAAAAATCCTAGTTTTAATGGAATAATACATTCCTAATGGTACGAACAGTAAAGCTAAATGCACCATTGGACGCGGCTTGAAAAATCAATCACATAAAGTATCTTTTTTTAATTAATTGCCTTGCGAAAATATACGTAAATATTCCAAAAAAAATATATAAAAATTTACCTATTTTAGACACGGTCCTATACGTGAACGGTTATCTCTAGATCCCTTAATTGTTTTGGGAATCCTCTTTAAAAAATATCGATCTTTAGTTTCAGAGGGGTAATAAAATATTTTCATTTATTGATTAGCTTTAATTTACATTTGTTTACATACATATATGTATGTATCTATATATAAATAGGCAAGTGAAAAAAGTTAAGAACCATTTTAACTGACTTAAACTCAACGTATTCGCTTGATTTTTTTTGTTAGATAGATTGTCAATAGGAGCAGTGCAGAATGTATTTTTTCTTCTACATTTTTGTGTCTAAGATAGTTAAAAACAGTTAAGAATATTAGCCAATCATAAAGCCATGATCTCTCTTTCTCTCTTAATTTGCTAAAAAAAAATTACAACAATTTGGCTTGGCAACTCCGTAAACACTCAGAAGGAAAAACGTATTTTATTTGTTCATTCTATTCTTATTTCCATCTTTCTATGTACTTAAACGATTATTGCTGAAACTAATAAAATTTGGATATTTAAATAACGAGTGGTACTGTATTATTTTTCTTTAGATGCTTAAAAATAATATATTTTTTTAATTATTAATAACTTTGATTAAAGTTAAATTCACCTACAGCACAAAGTAAGTTTTTTATTTTTGGTTTATTTTGTGTGCGTTTTGTTTTTGTTCATTGTTTTCATTATTTTTCTGTGCTTTAAATTACTGAACATACTGGAATGTTGGAATAAGATGGAATGTTGGAATATGATGGAATGTTTATATTATTAGGCTAGCATATTCGTACATACATATGGGATCTTTCTCAAAGAATAGGGAATAGAAACTTTTTTTGTAACAAACGTTTTAATGGGGAGTCTAAAACTTTAGAGAAAAAGCGTTCAATGAAAAAATAAACGAATATTTTTGTTTTGGGCAATAATAATGAATATGAAGTGAAAACACTAGGAGCAAATATCTAATTACATTTAGTTCAAAAAGTGAACAACTTTTTTTTAAATAGTTTGCTTAAAATCTATTCTTATTTATGCCGATAAATGAAATTTTAAATTCGTATTTAGTAGTTAAGAAAGTGGTTTAAGAGAGTGGTTTACCCTGGAGTCTATACATATGTATATTTGAATATAGTTTTTAAATTGTGTTTTAAATTCATCAAACTTTAAATATTTTCATTCTATTCTCCACCTTTTTGCGTTAATGGTTGATTTTCAACCACTGGGCGAACACTAGTATATACAAATGTATGTATTTGTGTAAAACACAGAATTTTAATATATAAAATAACCTAAAAAATGCATTGTTTAGTCAAACAAAACAAATATCATTTTAACTTTTTTATTAAACTTTTACCAAATTAAATAAACGCATTTCAATGAATTTTAATATTTATATGTAAGAGATTTTCGTGTAAATTTTAACTGAAGTCTGTGGTATTTTTATTTTATTATTAGGTTAAATATTGCAATACTTTTAAGTAAAATATTATAACATTGTGATTCTAAGACTGCCGAATAATAATAAATAAAAATGAAATTTAATTTTGAAATAAATACTCTAGAAACCATAATATTGTCTGATTTTTAACGTCAAATTGCTTAAAAATACCTTGCTTATCGCATTTGCGGTTGTGTGTGTAATTTGACATTTTCAATGGCAAAATTGGTTACGAGTAGTTTTCTTTACTTCCTAACTATAAAATGTAGTAAACAACAATTTGCAAATGAATAACATAAAATTCCGCAATTACCGCTAAAATTCAAGAAAAACAATATTCTTTTGTTATCTACGTACATATGTACATACATATGTAAACAGACTAAAAAATTGTAGAAATTTTTATCCACACTTTATTGCCAAACTTAATACAAGAACGGTTTTACATTACATTTGTAAAAGTTGGCAATCCTAGCTTAAAATTATCAATTGATAAGTATAAAGAGTGCATGGCATCGTCCGTCTGCAATGTTCTTGGGTTGGTTTAATCTTGTATTCTATTCAGTGTTGCCGGAATAGTAATTCATTTTACAGGGATAAAACTAATCCAAATTTTAGATATTACGCAAACAAAATTTTTTGTAATTTTATTTACGGCGCTCTATTCCTAAATACATACATATGTACATAAGTATGTACATTACTTGCATGTATATAAATAAATCACCATAGCAGTGACTTCTGACAAATTTTTTTTTTTTTTTGAATGCATGATTTTTTATTTATTGTATCTTCATATATGAACTAACAATAAGTATTCAAATCTTAAATCTAAAAATATAATTAGGCCCGACCAGTGTCGGACATAAGCTTAGTAATAGTTATATATAATACATAAGTAGTGATAGTCAAAAGGAAAAAAATAAAGTATTTTCAAGAAGTCCCATCTGGAGTGCTATGAATAAGAGCCCATGTGTCCCTCTTTTTTAGGCGGATGTGTCCAGTAAAGTTCAAAATATTACGGGCAAGCGGATTAGGATGTGACTCGAGTTTTGTTAAATATTTGCCAGCGTATTTTGCAATTTCTTCAGTCACTAGTGGCATATTTAAATCACGATGTATATTTGAATTTTTTATATACCATGGAGCCAATGTTATTAAGCGTAAAATTTTGTTTTGCCTTCGTTGGATTCTCTCGACATTAGAAGCTGAAGCAGTGCCCCATAACTGTATTCCGTAGCACCATATTGGTTTCAAAATCGTCTTGTATATTAAAAGTTTACAATCTAGACTGAGTGAAGAATTTCTACCAATCAGCCAATGTAGCTGAGTTAATTTCAGTTTCATTTGTGTTAGCTTTGAGTCAATATGGGGCTTCCATGTAAGCCGTCGATCAAGGTGTATACCAAGGTATTTTACGTGTGAATGTTGAAGAACAACTTGATTGTTGATTCGAATAGGGGAACAAGTATCTCTTCGCAGGGTAAATGTTACCTGGACACACTTTTGCTCGTTTACTTTGATTCTCCATAAATTTAACCATAGTTCCAGTTGTGTAATATGTTCTTGTAGATATCGGGAAGCCTCGTGAGGGTTTTCGTGCATACTAAGGCAGGCTGTATCATCGGCAAACGTAGATGTATGAATATTGCTGCTCAAAGGCATATCACAAGTGTAAATCAAATACAAAACTGGCCCCAGTATGCTCCCCTGTGGCACACCGGATGATATAGATTCGGGCACACTCATGAAGTCTCCTTCCACAACCGTAAACTTCCGGGTAGTAATATAACTTTCTAATAGCTTCAGAAAATTTATTGGTAAATATGATTTCAATTTTAAAATAAGACCTTCATGCCACACTTTATCAAATGCCTGAGAAACGTCGATAAACAGCGCAGAACAATACTTCTTTTCTTCAAATGTTCTTCTTATAAATTGAACCAATCTATGAGTTTGTTCGATGGTGCTATGCTGACTTCTAAAACCAAATTGATGGTCCGGTATGCACCCATTACTAACTAGAATTGGGGACAATTTTGTCATGAGCAGTTTTTCGAAAAGTTTTGACATTGTTGATAGCAGACTTATTGGCCTGTATGACTCAGCCTTGGTAAGGTCTTTGCCCGGCTTTGGAATCATTTTAACTTTGGCAAGCTTCCAGCTATTTGGAAAATACTCCAGTCGTAAAATGGCGTTAAAAATAAATAATAGGATTCTAATTGCAATACGAGGCAACTTTATTAGCATCTGGTTACTAATTCCATCAATACCCGGAGCTTTCTTCGGGTTAAGTTCAGCAATTACTTTTTGTACATCACACGTTCTAAATTTTATGGGTCGAGGGGGTAGCGCCACTACATTCGGCAAATCAATAACACCAGTACACGAGTTAGGGGTAAATACTGATTTTAAATGCTCAGCAAATAGTTTACCTTTTTCAGTATCGCTTCTTGCCCAACCCCCTGTAGATGTACGCAGAGGTGGTTTAAACGCAACAGGTGTTTTAAGCTTTCTAGCAGCGCGCCACAAGGAGTAATTAGATGCTGGTGTGGCATCAAGACCTTCCAGATAGTTTTTAAAAGATGCAGTTTTTTCAAATGCAAGCAAGTCTTGGAGTCGTTTAGTGCACTCTTTAAATCTGATTTTATGTTGTGGTGATCTGTGCTGTTGCCATTCCCTTCTAGCTCTTCTTTTTTCACTTACAAGACGTTCAATATCCGTAGAATAAATTCTATTAAATCCAGTCTGCGGGTAGGAGGTAGTCGCATGTTCAGCAGCCTGTTTTATATTTTTGATAAGATTGCCAATGTTAAATTCAATATCTTCGGATGTTCTTAGTATAATGTTTTCCGTACAATGAGTACTGAGATATTTTCTGAACCCCAGCCAATTAACACGGTTGATCGTCTTCACATACGGGTGAGGTAAGTCACTACTTAGTGGGCTACAAATTGTAACGATCGTGGGAGAGTGATCGGAGGAAAGATCTTGAGACGCTTCAACATGAACTAATTCCCTAGAAATATTTTTCATGACTCCAAAATCTATAACATCCGGAATTTTTTGTATGTCCGTAGGCCAGTAAGTGGGCTCCCCACTCGAAATGACGTCCAAGCCCATTTTTGAAATTGTGTTGAACAATGCCCGACCTCTAGGTGTAATAAGACGCGAACCCCAGAACGTATGTTTTGCATTGTAGTCGCCAGCTGCTACGAAGCAAGGGCCAAGGGATTTGTAGAAATTCTCGTATTGGTCCTCAGTAATTGCGAACCTAGGAGGGGAGTAAATTGATGATATGACAAAATTAGTGCAAAAATTTTCGATACAAATATTCGTTGCTTGTAAATGTTCTTCGCAAATGTTGTCAATAATATAATGCTTGAGTCTTGACTTTATTAAAATTGCTGATCCACCGCATGCTCTTCCTCTCGGGTCCTTTGAATCATATAAGGTGTAGCCATAAATTTTAAAAAGGCTTCTCGAAGTCAAATGAGTCTCAGAGACCAACATTATATCAATATTTTTTTCCGTGAGGAAGTGCTCAAGTTCATTTTTATGTTGGCGAATGCCGTTTGCGTTCCAGAAACATATTGTTAACGTGTTCATGGCTTATTAAGTATTGCTTGAAGCAGAGTATTCTGCATTCGCAGCATTTCTTGCATCATGCTAGTCATACTTGTTGTAAAATTGTTTATAGTTTGCACCAGATTTTCAATAGTAGCTTCAAGGCGATTAAAATTAAAGCCTGAGTTTGTATTTATTGAAGTATTTGGCCGTGAAACATTTTGTGTGGGAATAGAGCTTGTTTTTGCAGCATCGGCATACGATACACGTGAATTAACTGGTTGGCTCACTTGGGCAAGAGTGGCGGAGTAAGTGTTTGCTGTTTGTGCTGGAGCTACTTTAGGTTTTTGCCCCATTGTCTTTTTAACGAAAGAATATACACGACAACCTCTGTAGTTAGCAGTGTGATTTTCTCCACAATTACTGCATTTTTTGTTACTTTGATCTTTCGGTTTATTGCAACTAGCAGTACCGTGCAATTCACCGCAAATAACACAAACTGTAGGTAATTTGCAGTAAGTTTTTGTGTGGCCATATTCTTGACAATTATGGCACTGTACGGGTCCAGAACGCTTGTGTGGTTCTTCAACTGTTATTTTTCGGTATAAAAGATATTTTAAATTATAAATTGGGTGCGTCTCATTTTTTCTCAATTTTATATCATTCGGCTCAAGTTCAACGCGAAATAGAGGCTGGGGGATCTTCTCCCTATTTATTATATTTGAAACATTTTTTACCTTGAATCCCTGGAGGACGAGTGCGTCTTTTATTTCTTCGGGAACAACATAAGAATCTATGCCCTTCAATACGATCTGCAGGCCTTTAGCACTCTTGAGCTGGTATGTGTAGAAACTTGTTTTATTTTTTTCAAATTCAGAAACCATTTTACGGAAATCTGTTTCGTCATAAATTTGAATTTTCGTTTCATCGATATTGCCACGTTTTATTGGAACAATGTGAAATTTTTTCTCACCAATGACCGAAATTAATTTCTTAATAAGAGCGTTTGAATTTTTTTCTCTCAAATATATTGGTGGCGGCTTGGAGGTTTTTTTCTCAGATATATCAGGTGTGTCGTTGTCATCTTGCAATATTTGAAAACGATTAGTGGAGGATGCGCTGTTATCCCTAGATACCTTTGAAGCAGATGCAATTTTATTAGAATTTGGGCTTCGCCCGCGCTTTCCCACCATTATATATCGGTCCATTCCGACTTGGACCTTGGGTTTTGGGCTACTCTTATTTATATTGACAATTTGGGTAAGTGATGAACACGAGCCTGAATCGGATGATATCGCTGATTTAAATGACGAAGTAGTAGGCAACTGTAATGTTAACAAATCACTAGTTGACATTGGACAAAGCGAAGTTGATCGCTGACGAAAAATTGGCTTAGCCGTTAAAAAAAGTCTGTCATCAGGTTTTTTATTTATTTTGTTTATATTAAGAGCATCAGAACTCACAGTAAGTATATCATCAGATTTTTTATTGTTATCATTAAGATCATCAGAGCTCACAGTAAGATAGGCATTTCTGCCGTTATCACTCACTTCACAATTATTTGTTTTTGAGGTACTCATATAGAGTATTCCTCAAGGGCACTTTGTTAGTGTATTCCTCAAGGGCACTTTGAGTTATTTTGTTTACGGTTGTTTTTGTTTTATTTTTGTTTTAGTTATTACTGTCTATGTAAAAAAATATTAGCAAAGCAAAAAAAGCTTATTTATCAAAGTTAATGTACAACGAATATTATGTACTACAAATATTTTTTTGTATGATTTTTTTTATTATGTATGTAAAAAAAAATCCGCTAATACGTCTGTTCACTATGAAGGTACAACGAGGACACTTCTGACAAATAACAAGCAAATTGCTCAATGATTACTGAAAATTACATTAAACTTTGGAGGCAGTTCCAAAACTCTTTTTTTGCATTGTCTAGTGAGAAAAAAACTTCTTGCTTACGTGGAACAGAACAAAACTCGGCCCTTGCACCATAACTAGCCTAATGTGTAACTTTTGTTTTTGCTTTGTGTAGTTGTCGTACTTTCCATTGCCAAGTAGTGCTGCTATACATACATATGTACATATATGGTTTAAGTAAAATATTTTGTTGCAAAAATTTACTATGTATGTGTCTATCCAACAAAATAACGGAAATACATAACTGTAAATGACACATTTGCTTTATTGAGTCCTAATTTACACTCAGCAAGTCTTATTGCTAAACTGATTAGTTTTTTAGGAAAGAGAGACGAGGGAAAAAGAAACTTATATGTTCCCCTCGTATCTCTCTCCGACAAACTAATCAGCTTAGCAATAAGACTTGCGTAGTGTAAATAAGGACTAAACGTTTTTTAACCTTGCATGTAGCGAGTTTTGAAATTCAATTCTACATATATATACATACGTATAAGACAAACAATTATTTAAATACATAAATGCTTCCATACATGTACATATAACTTTATTTGGACGTAATTCTCCCAATGATCTATCTTGAGGGCAATATTATTTTAGTAATAAAAATAAAAAGTTATAACCAGGTACATAACAATTATAGGAGAAATGACAAAAAGGTTATATTTAACCTTAAAATTGAAACTGTCATTTATGAAATTTTGATGAGCCTGTGGAAGATTTTATGTCATCAGTTAAAGGTTTGCCACACGTTTAGTTCCATACTTAAGTGTTTGACTTTACTAATTCAACGAAACATTTAATTTATGATTTACATGTATTTAATATATCACGCACTAAATCATAAAGAGTCACAACTCAAAATTATAGAAGTGCCTTTTCTTTTTTATAAACCAGTTAATTGAAGAAATCTATAACGACCTCAACAATTTCTTTTGCACTACAGTCTTCTTGAAGAATATAAAATATCGTTATGCTTGTTTTTATGTCACATGCTTGCGTCATTTGTACAGTATCAACAGTTGTTTGCAACTACTCAGCATCTGACTCTTTATGACTTAGTGTGCGATATATAAATGACAAACAAAATACTTTTTATATAATTTTTTTAATATAACACGAAATATGATAAAATATTTATGTATGCAACGTGATTATCAAAAGTGTAAACTATAATATTCTTTCCACTGAATAATTCTAGCAATATTATATTAAAATTACATATATATTTTGTAATTCAAATATAGTTGTGGAAAAATTGGTTTGTTCCATGTATAGATAATATCGCAGAATTCGGCAACACTGATGTTTTGCCGTCGGTTGGCTATTGGTTTGCGGCACGGTATATTCAAAATACATTCTATTTGCAGCAAACCAGAAACCAACCGACGATGTGTTGTGTTATACTCTCAATAATTTTCTCTCTTAAAGGCAAATTTTGTAAATAGAAACGTTTTTTTCGTTTTGAAATTTGTATGGAAAAAATATTTTTTGAAACGAATTTTCGTTATTTTTCATACAAATTTGAAACGTTTAGAAACGAAATTTTTTACAAAATCTGCCTATTAGTTACTTTCCTCCCACCGAAAACCAATTTTTTTTTAAATTTCACATCTTTATATGAACATCCATTCATACATGCATGCATGAATGGATGTACATATCTTTACAGGGTTTGCTTATGAAGCACTAACACTTTGGCAAAAAACACTAAAATATAATTTATGTGCACATAGATGTACACAACAATTTTAATTTCAATGCTATGACCGTCAAGCAGAGTGCTTTATAAAGTATTTTACTTGAGTTGAAAAATCATTGTGATTTTAATCGCATAGTGTACATGTAAACATACACAAAGTAGAAAGTTGTCATATCTTACCCTTTATATAATACATTAAATAATGTACAGTTTATTTTCGTACACTGGTTCAAACTAACGCCATTAATTTTAAATATCACTACAATAGGATTCATCGATCTATGAAATGAAACATGGAAACATTTATTTATATTTTAATTAAGTTGGCACCAATTGCTTAAATTATTAAGCTCATTGTACATAGTGCAAATATCACTCAGTGAATCACATTTCATGAAAAATTTAAGATCATCGGCATATAACAGATATTTTGACTTAATAAAGCAGCCACCAATATCATTAATATATAAATAATAATAACAAGAAATTGGAATGGAATCCCATTAAACTCAATTTTGTCAACAGAATTGAATGAGATATTTTGTCAAACGCTTTAGAAAAGTCTGTGTAAATGAATTCTACCTGGCTACAATGCTCAAGAGCATTTAGACAATATTCACTGAAAAGGGTCAGATTAGTAACAGTCAGTGTAGTCAGATTTATTTTCAGCCTCCTCGCCAAATGACTTGTCGAATATAGCCAAAATAATAAAACATTAAGTTTTGACTGCAAAAATATTTTTATTATGTAATTACATCACAAATATCGTTAAATTTTAATTAAAGCGATTTAGGTTAAAGCGACCCACCCACTTGCAATATAATTGTGCAATTTTTTGTATTCTACAATAATATCGCCAATGTGTATGTCATATTCGAAAGTGGCACAATATATTGGCAAATATCAAAAGACTTTTAATTTTTATTGTACAATCAAGAGAATTGTGTAATGTGGTGGCAAAATTTTTCAATGTTGTTTATTTTTTTCACTGTCAGGAAAATTGGGAAATTTTTTCTTTGTAGAACAACATATGCAATAATATATAAAAGTATTTAAATTAATATATAAAAAATACTGGGGTATAAAAAGACTTAAAAATAACTTATTCCAAAATCAATCTTAATAGGATAAATTGAACTTGAACACCAAGCTCAATTGATAAAACGGAATTAACGCATACTTAAATGTGTGTTAAAGTACACATATCATATCCTTGAAGTAGTAAGTGCCAGCAGCATCGTCGTAATCATACAATTTAGGCGAGAACTCTTGCAGTTTTTTTCCTGCTTCATTATCAAAATGTTGGTTCCAATTTATAAAAGGAAGTTTTTCCCACTGTGTTTCATAAACACCAAATGAGATTGTTTGGTCCATAAATTTTTTTTAAGCTTCTTGAGTTTCAGAAAATTTTGTTTGAGATAAAGTCACAATATTTAGAATTTTTTGCACGAAATATTTTATGTTGTAGAAAAAATTGCTGACATAAAAATATCATATTTTTAAGATTCTATTTTATTGAAATCGTAAAAATATAGCCAAAAATATCGCCAAGGGGTTCAAATATCGCCAAGTAAATCGCCAATCGCCATTTCAAAATTTTCATCGCCAAAAACAAATTTTTGTCGCCACGTTTGGCGAGATATCGCCATGTCTGACAACACTGGTAACAGTTGATCGGCCAGAATAAAAACCGTGCTGATACGGAGAAATCCAAGGTTTAATTTGTAAAAATAACTTTTTATGCACAATATGCTCAAAAATTTTAGAAACGCAAAGATGGCATCAGAAATGATGACATCTGGAGTGACTGTAGCAGAGACTTCCACATACTTATAAATTGCCCTTCTTTCAGAGACAAATTAAAAATAATCGTTAGTGCTGGTACTAATTCGAATTCTTTAGCAGACAAGTACAGAGACCATCACAATCAGATTTTAATGAATTATTTACCTTGTAACGACGAAAGTCGGGTGACCCTCGTTTTAGCCGTACAACCTAGAGAATGTCACCAGATTTATGGGCCAATCACCCGAAACCAATTTATTTTTCTTTTAATCAAAGTAATTTGTATTAACTATTACAATTGCATAATATCATTAATATTATCCCACATATTATTTTTGTTATAATAATAACATTATATTATTTAGTTAGTCAATACGCATTTTTTTAGATGGAGTCGCCATCTATATGTAAATTATTGTAGTATTGCAAATAAGTTGACATTTTTAAACAACCATTATTTAGTAAGTTACGCTTTATGACAACTAAGTAATAGCAGATATTTTTGGGTATATAAGGAAGAATCTTATTATCAAATGGAGGGTCTGCTGCTAGCTGTCAGCAAGGTAAGAACACAAAGTTGAACGTGGTGTTACACATCCATCAGCATTGTACTTGCCTCTAAACACATCTAGTGGACAGACTTATAATAGCACAACTAGTGTAGAATATTTGTCGCAGCTGTAGGTTGTGTGGTGTTACACATCCCGCCTGCACCTGTTATCGCTCTCCACGAGCACACCGCTCCTTCTGAGCAATTCCGTCGCGTTCTCACACGCGCACTTTGTAGGTTGTGTGGTGTTACACATCCCACCTGCATCTGTGTGCTAGTGACTGCGCTCCTCACGAGCACGCGTAATACCGCTCCCTCTGAGCATTTGTTTCTCGCGTTCTCACACGCGCAGCCCACAGGTTGTGTGGTGTTACACATCCCGCCTGCAGCTGTGTGCTAGTGAATGCGCTCTCCACGAGCTCTGTCTTTCTGACCGCGCTCATTAGTCATTTGAGTTGTCATTTAAAATGATAAATTTAATTTTGTAATTTAAAAGTAAATAAATATTCGGCATTGAATTGACTTCGTGTTTTACTCTCTCATGGTCTGAAAAATCAATAAATTTTTGTAGACGAATCCTGGACATCGCTGAGTTTTACCCCAGCCTAAGAAACTTCGTTACAATGGCGCCCGAGCAGGGACCCTGAGAGTATAAATAATTAGAAAAACAACATTCCTTATCGCCATTTTTTTTTTTGTGAAATTACTAACTAAAAATTAAGCGAATAAAAAAATTTAAAAAAAATATATAAATATCGACTAAAAATAATAAAATAATTAATGAAAATAAAAAGATAAAACAAAATTTAAGAACCTAAAGAAAAGTGAAAAATAACTTGCGACAAAAGCAGCGCATAAAAAAAGGAATATAAAGAAAGTAAAATAATTTTTTTTTTACGCGATCATCCACAATAAGAAAATATTAAAATTGTGTGAAAAAGGAACATTAGTAAATTAAGAACAGTAATCATAAAAACATAAAAAAAATTATTGAAAACAGATCTTGTAAACTGTGTTACACATTAAATCAGAAATTTAAAACAAAGATAAACATCAATTAAAACTAAAAGTTATTTTTTTTAAACAATAAATTAAAACAAAAAGAAAAAAAGAATATATATCCGGGTAAAATATTAAATTAAAATATTTTTAAACGGTGGCACATACTATTTAAAATAAAATTAACGCGATAACATTGAATTTAAATTGAAATTAATTCGTGATAAAAACTATAAGTAAGCGGTAATAGAAACTAACCAAAAATAAAGAGCAATAAAAAAATAATAAAATAAAAAAAAATTAAAACACTAAATGAAAATAAAGGAGGGAGAAAAGACAATAGATTCCAGTGCAGCTGTCATTCAGGCGTCCACGCACAACCAGATTGCGTCAAGATTCACCTTAATTGAACATGTGAGGAAATGGGGCATACTGTACGATGGAGACAGTGATCCATTAGCCTTTATCGACCGAGTGGAAGAACTGGCCGAAATATATGCAGTATCATTGGACCAATTGCCAATAATCATGCCAGTATTTCTACAACATCAGGTTCTAGTGTGGTACCGATGCAATAACGAGCATTGGCAGGTATGGGATACATTTAAAACAAGTTTCTTAGAATTTTTTCTTTCCGCTAGATACTTAGAGCAACTTGACGATGAGATTCGTGCTAGAAAGCAGCAACCCCAAGAACCGTTTAAAACTTACGTCCTGGCAATACAAAATTTGATGCGGCACTCGCAGTTGACTAAAGAACAACAGCTACAACGAATCTTTAAAAATTCTTGGGCAAAATATCAGTTGTATATCAAACGAAAAGATTTCTCCTCGTTAACTGAATTAATCCGCCTGGCAGAAGATCTGGAAGCCATATCTCCACTAGATACGCTACCCAGAGTAGAAAGCTTACGTGCGACAGTCGCTAGTGACAACGCCCGGCAGAATTGGTGCCAGCGCCCGGAACACTTCAACCATTCTCTACACAAGGATCTTCTACCCGACAATCATGGATCAGGAAATACCAACGGGTCATCGACGAAAATTAGGGCTTCGAAACTCCAAAGAAGTCACATCAAACTGCCACCAGTATAATACGTCTACTCAGTGTAAAATCGCCAATAGAATCCACCAGCAACTCCACGAATGAACTCAATACTCAGATCCGGACAAATTACTCCATTAACCCACAAAACTCGGCAGCAAGCAAGACGACGAAAAATAAAAATTGTTGACAGCGCAACTCGTCACCTTCGTGGGTAGAGATATCACCGAGATCTGTCCAGCTACTACAGCCTTGGTACATCACACCAAAACGGGTCCCGTGGCGGCGTACATCCCAAAGTCCGCCCACACTACCATTCACCACTTTCTCCCCGTGTGTGTTCATACCAACAACATCCGACAAAGCATCATTCCCCGTGGACTCACCAAAAACCAGTTCAGTCCCACGACACATGCAAACCGGAAGCAGCCATGAGTTACCGCTGGAACTCCAAGAACGAATTAATCATCTACAAGAAAAAAGATCAACGCGCCAGCGACATCGTTTTCAGCAACGTATTCGAGAGACAGTGTACAGAGTCCAGATAAGCCGTTCTGGAAGCGTCAAAGTCGTCATCCAGCCGCAACAATAGTTCCTCACCCGAAGAAAGGGGGGACTGTAACGACGAAAGTCGGGTGACCCTCGTTTTAGCCGTACAACCTAGAGAATGTCACCAGATTTATGGGCCAAGCACCCGAAACCAATTTATTTTTCTTTTAATCAAAGTAATTTGTATTAACTATTACAATTGCATAATATCATTAATATTATGCCACATATTATTTTTGTTATAATAATAACATTATATTATTTAGTTAGTCAATAATTTAGATGTACTCAGATGAGCAAACATATTCATTTGTTATTGAAACATCAATTTAAAACTAACGCATTTTTTTAGATGGAGTCGCCATTGTAAATTATTGTACTATTGCAAATAAGTTGACATTTTTAAACAACCATTATTTAGTAAGTTACGCTTTATGACAACTAAGTAATAGCAGATATTTTTGGGTATATAAGGAAGAATCTTATTATCAAATGGACGGTCTGCTGCTAGCTGTCAGCAAGGTAAGAACACAAAGTTGAACGTGGTGTTACACATCCATCAGCATTGTACTTGCCTCTAAACACATCTAGTGGACAGACTTATAATAGCACAACTAGTGTAGAATATTTGTCGCAGCTGTAGGTTGTGTGGTGTTACACATCCCGCCTGCACCTGTTATCGCTCTCCACGAGCACACCGCTCCTTCTGAGCAATTCCGTCGCGTTCTCACACGCGCAGTTTGTAGGTTGTGTGGTGTTACACATCCCGCCTGCATCTGTGTGCTAGTGACTGCGCTCCTCACGAGCACGCGTAATACCGCTCCCTCTGAGCATTTGTTTCTCGCGTTCTCACACGCGCAGCCCACAGGTTGTGTGGTGTTACACATCCCGCCTGCAGCTGAATGCGCTCTCCACGAGCTCTGTCTTTCTGACCGCGCTCATTAGTCATTTGAGTTGTCATTTAAAATGATAAATTTAATTTTGTAATTTAAAAGTAAATAAATATTCGGCATTGAATTGACTTCGTGTTTTACTCTCTCATGGTCTCAAAAATCAATAAATTTTTGTAGACGAATCCTGGACATCGCTGAGTTTTACCCCAGCCTAAGAAACTTCGTTACAACCTGAGTAATAGCGCTAGATACATCCATCTCAGACAAAACTAGACAGCCAATATTTAATTTGTTAAATCCTCCCGAAGTGGAAATATTATCGTTGAACTGTTCAAAATTTGAACTAAAAAAGGATGCAAACATATTTACCGCCTCACAAGAATTAGAGATTTTGCCATCTATGCTGACTATAGATGGAATGTCTGACGATTTTCTTTTAGATTTAACAAAAGTCCAAAACGCTTTGGGGTTATGCATAATTTCTTGTTCTTTCTCTACTGTAATGAGAAAATTTAGCTTGAGATTCGGAATCACCCATTTTCAAAAACTTTTTATGGAATTTGTTACGCAAGTTTTTTAGCTTTTTTAGGCCATTGGTGTACCAAGGTAGCTTATATGGTTTATTGCATTTAGTTGGAATATTATCTGAACAAATTTTTATAACTTGTTTATAAAAAGTTCGTAGCACTCATGTGTATTTAATTCAGCAAAAAGATCTATCCAATTAATGGAGTCGAACATATCGTTCAGCACATTAAAATTACAAGCATTAGAGTTAAAGTCATTAACCGTCGAGCTTATAGAATTGTTAAAAAACGTTAAATTAGCTATTTCTAAAACCAAAGCTTGGTGATGAACATTAGGCGGAGAAATCCACAGTAGAGGACTGAAGACTTCGTATTTAAGAAAATCTGGTACAAATATAAGGTCCAAAAAACGATTTAATCTATTAGCATAATTATTTACTTGACACAAGTTAAGCGCCAATATACTATCAATTAAGTTAATCTCATGACTATGATTTACATTACTGGGCATTAGAAAAGCACTGTCAGACCACTTTTGACCAAAGAATATTTGTTTAAATTAAAATCGCCCAAAATACATATATTACCATCTACTGTGAAATTCTCACCAAAAGATACCATATTAGATATATGTGCATCATAAACCTCATCAGTGCTATTAGGTGGTATATATGATACACATAATAAAAATTAAGAATTTAAATAAGAAATATAGACAATTAATTGATCAAGCAAACCATTATGGTAATCAATATTACATAGAGATTACTTAATTGAAGTTTTTACTGCAATTAGAACTCCTCCACCCAGTGATAAGCCAGCAGAAATAGAATTCCTATCCTTACGGAAAACATTATAGAGATTGGTATCGAAAAATTCAGCATCGTAAAAATCGCCGTTCGTTTTGTGATGAGAAATCAAATATGGTCTTGGATTTAGTTCGCATTCCGGAAAGATTTTGATAATAAATTTTGAATCGGTTACAGGTATTAACTATTGTTTCCTTGTAGGCGGTGGGTCCTTTAAAAGAATTTTTACGAACGAACGCACTTTGATACCCGCAGGCCAAATTTCCGGCTTTAATAAATTCGCATAGAGATTGTTTGATATGCCAATCTTAAAAATAACGCGCTTTAATAGTGATAAATTAGCATCTTTTTTAATAAGTTTAAAGCAGGCCATGTGACATTTATTTATATTCCCTACGTTTTCAACATAGGAAAGTACTTGATCTTCAGTAACAGTAGGCTTAAATGACGAGATATGAATCCATTTCTTCTGGGAAATAACATCTAAATCACAAGATGTATTAGCACCATATATAACTGGGCCGCCTTTCTTAATATTACGCTTCAGTTCACCTCTATTATTAAAAGCAGGTTTATTTCTACATGGCAAAACAACTAAATCTGCATGCGGATTAACATCAGCGATATCAAGGTATGAAGTTGGGGTAGAAGACTGTTGTTGTTTACTAGTAGTTCATTATCATCATGCTTAACATTAACCACGGCAACAACGTGCTGAGCATTCACAACGACAATATCGTTTGAGTCCGGCAACGCTAAATTCTTCGTAACCCTACGTCTACACCTGATATATTTTTATCATGACAAACAGTGCTGCCACAACCAAACAATTTTTACAACCAAAAATCGCTTTAAAATTTACCAAATGAGAAAAAAATAACCAAATTTCAATATGTTGTATTTTTATTAAATAACATATACTTTGTGCAGCACTACAACAAGAAATCAAGGTACATGAAGATGACTTGCAAGCAATAGTTCAATGCTCATTTGTAAGGTATATGCCTGTCGGCAGCTGATTAATTTTTTCTCGTTTAGTTTTCCGTTTTATTTTTGAATTTTGTTTTTCTTCACACGTTTAGTTTTTGCATTTGACAGCCGAACAGTATTTTTACACAACAACAACTTACGTGCATATTCTTCATATAAATTTACTTTGTAAAATCTTTTAATTGAATGTTGCCGCCATTACAAACGGCATGTCATTTCTGTAGTACAGAGTTGCGATCATTTAGTAAAATTAAAAGCTGTTGACAGTGTTGTAAAAGTATTGTAAACAAGTTAGAAGCAATCAAGGCGAATTCATAACAGGTGGCTGCACTATCGATTTTAGCTGTTTTATTTTCAGTTGCTTTGGTAGCATACTAAATATAAAACATAAAAGCTTAAAGAGTATAACATAAAAAATATGTACATGTGTATCATTATTTTGGCAAAAATAAAAAATAACCAAAATGAGAAAAATATTCACATCTCCACGTTAAAGAACAAAGTAACCACTTTTGGTTAGAAATAACCAAAAACGGCAGCCCTGATGACAAATGTCAAATTCCGTATAGAAAAATGAGCTAACATAAAAAAATTATTTTTGAATATAAAGTTTGACTTTTGTTATGATCAAAATATATCAAGTGTAGACGTAGGGTTACTGTACCTGCATATGATAATTTGGTAGATTTGACAGTTGATTCTTCAATTGTTTTCTTTATTATTTTGCATATTGTTTTGTTGTTTTCTTGAATTGCATTATACATTTCTTTGTTTTTGTCTTGATGTTCATTTATGGCGCCATATAAATTTTTTATTTCTTTAACATTAGTATCCAGCATTTTAGAGCTGGAGACTTATTCTGAATTGCGATGCGAAAATCAATGCGATGTGCAAATGATATGCGATGCGAAAGAAAATTGGTATTCTGTTAGACTTTCGCAATCGCATTCGCAATTTATTTCAAATCGTGGCAACGCTGCTGAAATAAACGTCAGTGTCAACAAACGTCAAATTAAAAATAAATAAATTGTTCTTGTTTGGCTGTGAAAATTGTTGATAAGATTTATTTAGGAAATTCTATAAAAAAATAATAAATGGATTCTGTGGCACTGTGGTTCGACGACGGCACTTCGTCCAACTGTTCCATCACAGCCATGCCTTCACCATTATTTTCAAGATTGTAAGCAGTTGTTGCCCCGAAGGAAAGTGCGCCCGGTAATCCATTTACGGAATCCGTCATGTAACATGACGGATCATGTTTAACAATTTCACCACATCTAAGGGAGACAGTGGATTATATCTTGATGGGCCACCGCCAGTGTCGATTTTATTTCGTCTAAGCGTCTGTTTGGTGTGTACTTTAAAATCGGCGCAACCATATTAAAATTTAAGTTGAAGTGAAATATTTTTGAATATATAAACCATATTTCATACTTTTTTCCATCCTGCAGCTTCTCTAATAGGTGGTCCATTGATATTTAGTTCTTCGGTTAGCGTTTGCTACAAAGTATTTGCCGACTGACCTGCATTTGATGTCTTCAAATGGCATCTTGCCAATTGGCTGTGCTTATTCATATTTCATGGTCTTATTGCTTGCTTCCTTGAATTAAATAATAAATATATGATGAATAAATAAATAAAATATTATCTTTCACTTACATGTTTGTACTTTGCGAATGCTATTTTGTTGTCGAATAAATTTTGCGAATTTGACATTTGTTTTCGCAATGTAGAATACCGACTTGCCACCTTTTCGCATTTGAAATGCGGTTAAAAACCAACTTTGCGAATATCGCAATGCAGAATAGCAATTGTTCGCATTTGTGTATTTTCGCATCGCATTGATTTTCGCATCGCAATTCAGAATAAGCCTCCAGCATCTAATTTTTTTAATCTTTCATAATATCTTGTTTCAATGCCTTCAAGAAGTTTTTTAATTTCAATTTCATTGTGTTTAATACCAGCTTTGAATTCGCCTTTGTATTCGGCTAGATTTTCTTTATTTTTGTTAACACTTTGTTGCATTTCTCTAATAACCAAATCAACTTTATGAATGTATTGGATGCAGTCGTCACAAATAAAGCGTGAACGAATCACCGTGCGACGCCGGCTATGCAGGAAACCTTTAGTATTAAGCGCTGTATTTGAGTTTTTTATATATTTAACTTCGTTTATTTTATAACAAGATTAACCCTTGAGCAGTAAATATTTTCCTTTAACTTCAAAACGAAATATATATCAAAAATACTACTTGATTTCCTTGAAAATTTGTTTACCATGTTATAATTTTGATAATAGGTGCGTTTGAGTACTTTTCCAATAAAATCCAGTAACTGAGTAAATACTGAGTAATTTAAAGAAATTACTCTCAATAAAAAAGTTTGCATATAAAAGTACGTGAACGGAAAAATTGTAAAATCCACTAAAACAAATACAACTGCTGATTGACAATTTTGGCGCTGAAAATATTATACATGTGTAACAAAAAACCCTGCATGTAATATTGGAATACGTGGTCCAATCTAGATGAAACAGACAAGTTACATCATGGTCCCATGTAATGTAGTCATGGATCATACCGTTTTTACACAAGGATTCAATGCTGCGCGATAAGTATTCGTGTTTAAACGATTATGATCGTAGTCTATAACTATTCTATATGGAGCAGTTTTGGGGTTAGTCCGATGTAATGCAAAGTTGGACCATTTAATCCAACCCTAGGACATCAAACTCCTTTTTTTTCATATATTTGGAGTAGTTTTGGAGTATTCCTACTCCTCTTTGGAGTATTTACATACATGTATGGACTAGTCGCATTATCTGCAGCGAATATTCAAATTTACATATATATCGTCGGGTATCCAGCTAAAATTACTGCTTCCTAGAAACGTTTTCGTAAGGGAGACAATCAGGGAAGGAAAATGACTTCTTGGATTTTGTACCAACTGTGAAAACAAAATGTACTTTTTGGACCATGACGGTACCATTTTTTTTTAATATTTATTAATAAGAACGGAAACGTAAAAAAATTTGTAAAAATTCAGAAGTAAACAATAAAAAAGCGAAACTAAAAATGTGTATAAAAGTTCAGTATAAAAAATAACATAAAAAAATTAAATATTATATTCATAAGGGTACATTCGTAGAATAGACTTGTTAGAGATCGGTTATTTTAAAAATATTGGTTATTAACAGGCCTGTTATTTTCATGCACTATAAAATCTAGTTATGTCATAAAAAATGCGCGATAAAACCTCAAACCCACTATTGAAGTAAAGGAGCGATATGTAGCTTACAAAACTAAATATAACCACAGCCAAGGCGAGTTCATGTACGAGGTGCTGTCAAGTTACCAGGTAGAGTTAAAGTACTGGACAGATGTTTTTGTTGCAGACTTGACACCGAATTTCAAAGTAAAATCAAGCCGCCGCCGATACATGCGGCTACCATCGGCTCAAAATTGCAGCCGGCTAATTGTTTTTGTAGTTGCAAATTTGTACTAAATCTTAGAAATTATTTTGTTTTTCAAATTTTTTTATAGAATTATTTTTAAAAAACTTATAAAAACCGGCTGTAAGTGTCAGCCGGCTTTTGAGCAGCCGCCGACTTTCTAAGACGGCTTGTTTCTCTGACAGAGAAGCTGACCTCATAAAATAAAACACACACACAAAAATTAAAGACAACATAGGCAAAATTAATCTTACCATATAGTGAAACATTGGCATTTTTAAATTGTACCAAGTAACTCGCGGTAGTACCAACCAACGAGGCCAAAAATGTACCATAAAAAGTACAATTGTACCATGATTTCCATCCGTGGAGACAATGTCAGCTAAAAGCTAAACAGAATACACAGAAGTGAAGAAAGTGACAGGTAAAAAAAGCTCCAATCAGGTTTTTTAAAATTCGTGGAAAAAAGAGAAAGGTATAGTGTATTTCATACTGTAGTGTATTACTACTTACCAATTAACACAGCTAATAAAAAGCGTTGTAATTTTATTGCACTAGAAAGAAGAATCAAAACATAAACGCCGACAAAATTTGAGGGAAAACGAGACAAACAGAAAAATACCCTTATCTTCCGTCTCGTGACACTTCTGTATGTTTTGTGGCAATACATTCAACTTCCAAAAACCCAACATTATTTGCCTTACGCTGCAGCCACACGTTCAATAAATAGCTTCCAATTTCATCACGTATACTGTTTGTTAAAATTCATTGAAATTGATAGCTGTTGCACAAATTGATAGTCAATTTCATTTTTTAAATGCCACCGACGAAGAAACAACTCAAATTTGTAGCTTCAATCAATGTGTGCTGTGACCAGCCGGTCAAATTGAAAATTAAATTGACATTTAAATGGATAGGTGAATTTGAAAGCAATCTAGTTTTCAATTCAAAAAGTTTGAGTGTGTAAGTAAAAAAAGTGTGAGTGTATCGAAAGTTGAATGGAATTGAAATCAAAAATTGAACGTGTGGCCCCCAAGTTACCAAAGTGCTTCATATTTTGTGTACTCAGATGCAAAAGTAACTGGCTTGCAAATTTTTGTTTTACACTTGTTCTCTATTTTGTTGTTTTATAAAAATACACCATAAAATATTTTCTTTAATAATACAATTAATAGATACATATGTTTTTATTTAAACTTACGGGCCTGGGCCATGATGTCGACAAGAAAGTAAGCAATAAAAACTTTCTTGTCGACATCGCGGGTCAGACTGTTACCCGCAGTTTTTAACTTAATAATTAAGTACGTAATTAGCTAATTTTTATTTAAAATTAAGTTGTAATTAAGTACGATTTCATTTTTTCAGTGGTTAATTAAAGATCTTATTAAACTATGTTGAATGCACGGCAGCCCTGCAAAATTTCCAAAGAACAGCTGTTTAGCATAAACAAAAAAGTTAGGTTATAAACATGTAGAAAATTAAAATTGCATAAAAACTCATTTTATGAAATCAAACGAACATCATAATACATTTTTCTATTACTTTATTCCATTATATATGAAACTTTTATGGCCAAAGGAAAAAGATGAAACGACATTTCCTGAAACGAGGATTATAATTCTCGGTGATCACTCTTTTGTTAAAATAATACACCATAATTGGAGTGTCTTGCCAAATGAACTTCAATTATTTTCCTACTCATATTCTACTTATAAGCAAAATCGAAATATTTTTTTTTTTTATTAATGCATGATTTTTATTTATTGTATCTTCATATATGAACTAACAATAAGTATTCAAATCTTAAATCTAAAAATACAATTAGGCCCGACCAGTGTCGGACATAAGCTTAGTAATAGTTATATATAACACATAAGTAGTGATAGTCAAAAGGAAAAAAATAAAAGTATTTTCAAGAAGTCCCATCTGGAGTGCTATGAATAAGAGCCTTTGTGTCCCTCTTTTTTAGGCGGATGTGTCCAGTAAAGTTCAAAATATTACGGGCAAGCGGATTAGGATGTGACTCGAGTTTTGTTAAATATTTGCCAGCGTATTTTGCAATTTCTTCAGTCACTAGTGGCATATTTAAATCACGATGTATATTTGAATTTTTTATATACCATGGAGCCAACGTTATTAACCGTAAAATTTTGTTTTGCCTTCGTTGGATTCTCTCGACATTAGAAGCTGAAGCAGTGCCCCATAACTGTATTCCGTAGCACCATATTGGTTTCAAAATCGACTTGTATATTAAAAGTTTACAATCTAGACTGAGTGTTGAATTTCTTCCAATCAGCCAATGTATCTGAGTTAATTTCAGTTTCATTTGTGTTAGCTTTGAGTCAATATGGGGCTTCCACGTAAGCCGTCGATCAAGGTGTATACCAAGGTATTTTACGTGTGAATGTTGAAGAACAACTTGATTGTTGATTCGAATTGGCGAACAAGTATCTCTTCGCAGGGTAAATGTTACCTGGACACACTTTTGCTCGTTTACTTTGATTCTCCATAAATTTAACCATAGTTCCAGTTGTGTAATATGTTCTTGTAGATATCGGGAAGCCTCGTGAGGGTTTTCGTGCATACTAAGGCAGGCTGTATCATCGTAGATGTATGGATATTGCTGCTCAAAGGCATATCACAAGTGTAAATCAAATACAAAACTGGCCCCAGTATGCTCCCCTGTGGCACACCGGATGATATAGATTCAGGCACACTCATGAAGCCTCCTTCCACAACCGTAAACTTCCGGGTAGTAATATAACTTTCTAATAGTCTCAGAAAATTTATTGGTAAATATGATTTCAATTTTAAAATAAGACCTTCATGCCACACTTTATCAAATGCCTGAGAAACGTCGATAAACAGCGCAGAACAATACTTCTTTTCTTCAAATGTTCTTCTTATAAATTGAACCAATCTATGAGTTTCTTCGATAGTGCTATGCTGACTTCTAAAACCAAATTGATGGTCCGGTATGCACCCACTACTAACTAGAATTGGGGACAATTTTGTCATGAGCAGTTTTTCGAAAAGTTTTGACATTGTTGATAGCAGACTTATTGGCCTGTATGACTCAGCCTTGGTAAGGTCTTTGCCCGGCTTTGGAATCATTTTAACTTTGGCAAGCTTCCAGCTATTTGGATAATACTCCAGTCGTAAAATGGCGTTAAAAATAAATAACAGGATTCTAATTGCAATACGAGGCAACTTTATTAGCATCTGGATACTAATTCCATCAATACCCGGAGCTTTCTTCGGGTTAAGTTCAGCAATTAGTTTTAATTAGTTTTTGTACATCACACGTTCTAAATTTTATGGGTCGAGGGGGTAGCGCAACTACATTCGGCAAATCAATAACACCAGTACATGAGTTAGGGGTAAATACTGATTTTAAATGCTCAGCAAATATTTTACCTTTTTCAGTATCACTTCTTGCCCAACCCCCTGTAGATGTACGCAGAGGTGGTTTAAACGCAACAGGTGTTTTAAGCTTTCTAGCAGCGCGCCACAAAGAGTAATTAGATGCTGGTGTGGCATCAAGACCTTCCAGATAGTTTTTAAAAGATTCAGTTTTTTCAAATGCAAGCAAGTCTTGGAGTCGTTTAGTGCACTCTTTAAATCTGATTTTATGTTGGGGCGATCTGTGCTGTTGCCATTCCCTTCTAGCTCTTCTTTTTTCACTTACGAGACGTTCAATATCCGTAGAATAAATTCTATTAAATCCAGTCTGCGGGTAGGAGGTAGTCGCATGTTCAGCAGCCTGTTTTATATTTTTGATGTTAAATTCAATATCTTCGGATGTTCTTAGCGTAATGTTTTCCGTACAATGAGTACTGAGATATTTTCTGAACCCCAGCCAATTAACACGGTTGATCGTCTTCACATACGGGTGAGGTAAGTCACTACTTAGTGGGCTACAAATTGTAACGATCGTGGGAGAGTGATCGGAGGAAAGATCTTGAGACGCTTCAACATGAACTAATTCCCTAGAAATATTTTTCATGACTCCAAAATCTATAATATCTGAATTTTTTGTATGTCCGTAGGCCAGTAAGTCGAAATGACGTCCAAGCCCATTTTTGAAATTGTTTTGAACAATGCCCGACCTCTAGGTGTAATAAGACGCGAACCCCAGAACGTATGTTTTGCATTGTAGTCGCCAGCTGCTACGAAGCAAGGGCCAAGGGATTTGTAGAAATCCTCGTATTGGTCCTCAGTAATTGCGAATCTAGGAGGGGAGTAAATTGATGATATGACAAAATTAGTGCAAAAATTTTCGACACAAATATTCGTTGCTTGTAAATGTTCTTCGCAAATGTTGTCAATAATATAATGCTTGAGTCTTGACTTTATTAAAATTGCTGATCCACCGCATGCTCTTCCTCTCGGGTCCTTTGAATCATATAAGGTGTAGCCATAAATTTTAAAAAGGCTTCTCGAAGTCAAATGAGTCTCAGAGACCAACATTATATCAATATTTTTTTCCGTGAGGAAGTGCTCAAGTTCATTTTTACGTTGGCGAATGCCGTTTGCGTTCCAGAAACATATTTTTAACGTGTTCATGGTTTGTTAACTAAAGCTTGAAGCAATGTATTCTGCATTCGCAGCATTTCTTGCATCATGCTAGTCATACTTGTTGTAAAATTGTTTATAGTTTGCACCAGATTATCAATAGTAGCTTCAAGGCGATTAAAATTAAAGCCTGAGTTTGTATTTGTTGAAGTATTTGGCCGTGGAACATTTTGTGTGGGAATAGAGCTTGCCTTTGCAGCATCGGCATACGATACGCGTGAATTAACTGGTTGGCTGACTTGGGCAAGAGTGGCGGAGTAAGTGTTTGCTGTTTGTACTGGAGCTACTTTAGGTTTTTGCCTCATAGTCTGTTTGACGAAAGAGTACACAGGACAACCTCTGTAGTTAGCGGTGTGATTTTCTCCACAATTACTGCATTTTTTTTCTGCTTGTTTTTTTGGTTTAGTACAAGTAGCAGTACCGTGCAATTCACCGCAAATAACACAAACTGTAGGTAATTTGCAGTAAGTTTTTGTGTGGCCATATTCTTGACAATTATGGCACTTTACGGGTCCAGAACGCTTGTGTGGTTCTTCAACTGTTATTTTTCGGTATAAAAGATATTTTAAATTATAAATTGGGTGCGTCTCATTTTTTCTCAATTTTATATCATTCGGCTCAAGTTCAACGCGAAATAGAGGCTGGGGGATCTTCTCCCTATTTATTATATTTGAAACATTTTTTACCTTGAATCCCTGGAGGACGAGTGCGTCGTTTATTTCTTCGGGAACAACATAAGAATCGAAATATGGCTCGATATAATTGAAATTATTACAAAAACCTATGAAATGCAGTAAATTTAAAATTGTAGTTAACTTAAATATCTAATTTTTACTCTTTCTCTGTATTGAAAATAAATAAATAAATATAAAATATATTTATGCACATACAAATATACTTATTGCATTTAGTGGTTTTTTAAGAATGCACAGTGCTTTTTGCTCTGAAAAAGTTGGCGTCACTGTTCGTGTGGCATCTTTTTATGCATATTCACATATACATACGTATCATACGCACGTATATACATGCATACACAGAAGCATACATACTTACATAAATTCGACTCATTGGCCTTTCACACACGAGAACAATTGTGCTGGCATAACATGCCAGTTTGAGGGTGAGAGAGGCAAAGAGAGGGGTTTCGTGTTTGGCATAATTTTTGAACCAGCTAAAACCCCGCATCACCAGCACAAAACCAATACACACATAACTTAAAAAAACAGCAAATATCAAATGCATACAAAAAACACTAACACACACAAAGCTTTGCATGCGTATACATTTTTATGTCGGATGAATTAGGCTTGTGTGTTCTTAAAAAAACAAAAATTGTGCGGCATAAAAATTAGTCTTATGTGTGTATTGGTTTTGTGCTGGTGATGCGGGGTTGTAGCTGGTTGAAAAATTATGCCAAACACGAAACCCATCTCTTTGCCTCTCTCCCCAACAAACTGGCATGTTATGCCAGCACAATTGTTCTCGTGTGTGAAAGGCCATTCGAAATCTTGTTTTTGAAGGCATCTCTATATTTTATTCTTATTTTTCCTTTTTATATTATTCATAACTTAATTAAATTTATTTATATGAAACTCACATCTATGTTTTTTGGTTTGTTTTCATTTGTTTACAAACAGACACATACTCATATACCTATTGTGTTTTGATAGCTAGTTCAGATAAAGTGGCTATTAACTGCAATAAAAGTTAGAGAAGATACCAATTTTACGTGCTTCGCAAGTAGATTCATATTGAATCTACTAGATTCGCTCTCATAATTTTGTATGGCGAAGCAAGTTGATTCGGTCATGAAGCATGAATAGAGCGCGAAGCACGTACCGTGTAAACATACTATTACGCTCAACGCAAAGTGATTAGGATGTACAGAAAAAGACAAAAATGTTTGTTGCCGCTTAAGGTGTCTTTACATGGTAATACAATGTATTACGACATGTCAAAAAACACTGTAGAATGTACAAAATCTTATCATTTAAACGCAAAATGTATCGAGTAGGAGAGAATACGGATAGCAAATTTGACAAGCGGTGGGTAAATGTTTTGTTTTCTAAAGCTGTCTTTACATGGTAATACAATGTATTGCGACATGTGAAAAACTGCTGTAGGATGTACAAAATCTTATCATGTAAACGCAAAATGTATCGAGTAGGAGAGAATACGGATAGAAACTTTGACCAGCGGTCGGTAAATGTTATGTTTTCTAAACCATTTTAGAAATTTAAGTATTCTCATCACACCAGAGGTGTATTTCGAAGTAAACATTGGCAGCAGTAATTGTACCTATTCAAGGTGTAACAATTTTGCAGTAGCAACAAAAATCAACTAAGGAAATGTTCATGTTGTTTTTGTAAACATTATAAACTGCAACCATCAAGTAGCTGATGGTAAAGCAAAACCAAACAAACAATAAACAAACGTATAAAAAATATATTTATTTATTTATTAAACAGTAAACCGCGAAGCGCCAGATGTTTTGCTTGTTTCGTGATGTGATCTGCCAAATGGTGCTTATGTTTTACCAACACACGCGCACAGTGCCTATTAAAACTGTACTAATACAAACATGCTTCGCAAAGCCAAGAGAAAACGCAAGTACATGTATGTATATTGTTTTCTCTTGGTTGTCTCTCTTGTCAATCACAAAACAGCAATAAAAATAACTGTTGTTTTATTTGTTGTAGATTCGCGGCTACCTGTATTATTGTATCATTATACTATACAAAGTAAATTTGCATAGTATAGTGTTGCACGAATATGGGCGGAATAACTAGACCATATGCCCAAGATGTTATTACCAGTATTTTCAAAAAAGTTCCGTGACTGACTGTACGACCTTTGCCTTCACATAGGAAGTAGCAACGTGGTTGTTGAAGAAATTAAAAAAAAAAACGCAAGATTATACGCAAGGCGCATTTATTAGGTGGCAGCACTACACCAGGTGACTAATGGCGTTATACCAAGTCAAATGTCAAATTTGAATTGTGTAGGTATAAGCCTAAAAACATGCTTTTATTTATGTATCCATAAACACCTAACGAAAATTCAGTTTTGTATGGTGTTTGACATTTCTTATAATAAACATACAATCTAACGACGCTACCCTGTTTTGAAAAGTAAGATGGTAATTTATAGCAACAAAGTACATGTAGTTATTGCTTTTATAATATTTGTTGTAGAAACGCGGGTACCTGATTGATGTGCCTTGATTATACGGTTATCCGTGGCAGCTCAGTCAACCAGTGCGAGCGAGACGAAAAACTCTCGAAGGCCTAACAACAGAACTAAGCCTGACCGCACTTAAGAAATAATTACGATGACGCGAAATGATGTTCTTCGACCCAAAGCTGCTTAACGACTGAAATAATAATAATATTTTGTAGTAAAATTACATTGAAATAATAAAATGTTTTTTCCAATATTCAGTTTTATTAGTACATTTTTTTTTTGGAATTTTGCAATTTTTATTAGTAAAGGTATTCATTTCAGTTTTTTTCTGTTGGAAAAATGGAAAAATTTAATTTTGTTTTCTGTGTTTGTTGTAAAAAAAATTACATTTTTCCATTTTTCCAACCAAAAAAAACTGAAATGAATACCTTTATTAGTTCAACAGTTCAATATCTTTGCTTGCATTTTACTTATAGTATCAGTGTAAACATGAAAAATGCCTACAAAAGACTCTTGTTCTCTTTTTTTTAAACACGGAGAGGTTACCTTTAACCAATCATTTTTTTTTTTTTTTTTTTATGCATGATTTTTATTTATTGTATCTTCATATATGAACTAACAATAAGTATTCAAATCTTAAATCTAAAAAATATAATTAGGCCCGACCAATGTCGGACATAAGCTTAGTAGTAGTTATATATAATACATATGTAAGTAGTGATAATCAAAAGGAAAAAAAATAAAAGTATTTTCAAGAAGTCCCATCTGGAGTGCTGTGAATAAGAGCCATTGTGTCCCTCTTTTTTAGACGGATGTGTCCAGTAAAGTTCAAAATATTACGGGCAAGCGGATTAGGATGTGACTCGAGTTTTGTTAAATATTTGCCAGCGTATTTTGCAATTTCTTCAGTCACTAGTGGCATATTCAAATCACGATGTATATTTGAATTTTTGATGTACCATGGAGCCGATTTTATTTTGCCTGCGTTGAATTTTCTCTACATTTGAAGCTGAAGCAGTGCCCCATAGTTGAATTCCGTAGCACCATATTGGCTTTAAAAGCGACTTGTATATTAAAAGTTTACAGTCTAGGCTAAGTGTTGAATTTCGACCAATCAGCCAATGTACCTGAGTTAGTTTAAGTTTCATTTGAGTTAACTTAGAATCAATGTGGTGTTTCCATGTAAGTCGTCGATCAAGGTGTATACCAAGATATTTCACATGTGAATGTTGAGAAACAACTTGATTGTTAATCCGAATGGGGGAACAAGTATCTCTTCGTAAAGTAAATGTTACTTGAACACACTTTTGTTCATTTACCTTGATTCTCCATAAGTTTAACCAAAGCTCCATCTGGCTAATGTGTTCCTGGAGTTTGCGGGATGCCTCATCAGGGTTTTCATGCATACTAAGGCAGGCTGTATCGTCGGCAAATGTGGAAGTATGGATACTACTGCTCACAGGCATATCACAAGTATAAATTAAATATAAAACTGGTCCCAGTATACTCCCCTGTGGCACACCAGATGAAATTGTTTCAGGCCTACTTGTAAAGTCTCCTTCCGCAACAGTGAACTTACGGGAAATAATGTAACTTTCCAAAAGATTTAAAATGTTTATTGGTAAGTAAGTCTTCAATTTTAAAATAAGGCCTTCATGCCACACTTTATTAAATGCCTGGGAAACGTCAATAAACAGCGCAGAACAATACTTTTTTCCCTCAAAAGTTCTTCTTATAAATTGAACTAATCTGTGAGTTTGTTCAATGGTGCTATGCTGACTTCTAAAACCAAATTGATGGTCTGGTATGCACCCACTACTAATTAGAATTGGGGACAATTTTGTTTTGAGCAGTTTTTCGAAAAGCTTTGACATTGTAGATAGTAGACTTATTGGCCTATATGACTCAGCCTTTGTTATATCTTTGCCCGGCTTTGGAATCATTTTAACCTTGGCAAGTTTCCAGTTGTGTGGATAATACTCCAGTCGTAAAATAGCATTATATATGAATAACAGGATTCTCATTGCAATACGAGGCAAGTTCATCAGCATCTGATTACTAATTCCATCAATACCCGGAGCTTTCTTCGGGTTGAGTTCGGCAATTAATTTTTGTAAATCACGCGTCTTAAACTTTATGTGTTGAGGGGGTAGAGCGACTATATTCGGCAAATCAGCAACACCAGTACATATATTTGGCGTAAAAACGGATTTTAAGTGCTCAGCAAATATTTTACCTTTTTCAGTATCGCTTCTTGCCCAACCTCCGGTAGATGTGCGTAGAGGTGGCTTATACTCAACGGGTGTTTTAAGCTTTCTGGCAGCGCGCCACAAGGAGTAATTCGACGCCGGTGTAACATCAAGACCCTCCAGATAATTTTTAAGAGATGCAATTTTTTCAGATGCAAGCAACTCTTGGAGTCGTTTAGTGCACTCTTTAAATCTGATTTTATTTTGTGGTGATCTGTGCTGTTGCCATTCCCTTCTAGCCCTTCTTTTTTCACGTACGAGACGTTCAATGTCTGTAGAATAAATTTTATTAAATCCAATCTGCGGATGGGAGATAGTGGCATGTTCAGCAGCCTGTTTAATATTCTCGCTGAGATTGGCAATGTTCGATTCAATATCATCGGGTGTTCTAAGCGTAATGTTTTCCGTACAATGACTGCTGAGATATTTTTTGAACCCCAGCCAATTTACACGATTGATCATCTTCACATATGGGTCAGGTAAGTTACTTCTTAATGGGCTACAAATTGTGATGATCGTCGGGGAGTGATCGGACGAGAGATCAAGAGAAGCTTGAACTTGAATTAAATCCCTAGAGATATTTTTTATGACGCCAAAATCTATAACATCCGGAATTTTTTGTATGTCAGTAGGCCAATAAGTGGGCTCCCCACTCGAAATGACATCCAAGCCCATTTTTGAAATAGTGTTGAACAATGCTCGACCTCTGGGTGTAACAAGGCGCGAACCCCAGAACGTATGTTTCGCATTGTAGTCTCCAGCTGCTACAAAACAAGGTCCAAGAGATTTGTAGAAATCCTCATATTGATTCTCAGTGATTGAAAATCTGGGAGGGGAGTAAATTGATGATATAACGAAATTTGAACAAAAACTTTCAATGCCAATATTTGTTGCTTGTAGGTATTCTTCACAAATGTTATCAAGAACATAGTGCTTGAGTCTTGACTTTATTAGAATTGATGATCCACCGCAAGCCCTTTGTATCATATATAGTGTAGCCATAAATTTTAAAAAGACTTCTCGAAGTCAAATGAGTCTCAGATACTAACATTATATCAATATTTTTTTCCGTGAGGAAGTGCTCAAGTTCATTTTTATGTTGGCGAATGCCGTTTGCGTTCCAGAAACATATTGTTAACGTGTTCATGGCTTATTAAGTATTGCTTGAAGCAGAGTATTCTGCATTCGCAACATTTCTTGCATCATGGTAGTCATATTTGTTGTAAAATTGTTTATAGTTTGCACAAGATTTTCAATAGTGGCTTCAAGGCGATTATAATTAAAGTTTGAGTTTGTATTTGTAGAATTATTTTGCGGTGAAACATTTTGTGTCGGAATAGAACTAGCCTTAGCAGCATCTGCATACGATACACGGGAAGTAACTGGTTGGCTCATTTGCTGAAAAGTGGCAGAGTAAACGTTTGCTGATTGAGCTGGAGCTAATTTAGGTTTTTGCACCATAGTCTTCTTTACAAAAGAGTACACACGACAACCTCTGTAGTTAGCGGTGTGATTACCTCCACAATTACTGCATTTTTTATCACTTTGATCTTTTGGTTTGTTGCAGCTAGCGGTGCCGTGTAATTCGCCGCACACAACACAAACAGAGGGTAAATTGCAGTATGTTTTTGTATGGCCATATTCTTGGCAATTATGGCACTGTACAGGACCTGAACGCTTATGTGGCTCTTCAACTGTGATTTTTCGGTACAAGAGGTATTTTAAATTATAAATCAATTTTATATCATTAGGTTCTAGTTCAACACGAAATAGGGGTTGGGGAATCTTTTCTCTATTTATTATATTGGACACATTTTTTACCTTGAACCCCTGGAGGACGAGTGCATCTTTTATTTCTTCGGGGACAACATAAGAATCTATGCCCTTCAATACGATCTGCATGCCTTTAGCGCTCATAAGCTGGTATGTGTAGAAGCTTGTTTTACTTTTTTCAAATTCAGCAACCATTTTGCGGAAATCTTTTTCGTCATAAATTTGGATTTTAGTTTCATCGATGTTGCCACGTTTTATTGGAACAATGTGAAATTTATTCTCACCAATGACCGAAATTAATTTTTTAATAAGGGCATTTGAATTTTTTTGTCTCAAATAGATTGGTGGCGGCTTGGATGTTTTGTTCGAGGATACCTCGGGTTTGTCGTTGTCATCTTGAAAAATTTTAAAGCGGTTTTGGCGATTAGTTGAGGCTGCGCTGTTATCCCTAGACACTTTTGGAGCAGATGAGATTTTTGAAGAATTCGGGCTTCGCCCGCGCTTTAAAATTGTAATGTATCTGTCCATTCCATTTTGTACCTTGAGTTTCGAGCCGCTGTTATCTGTAGTGATAACTTTGTTAAGTGATAAACACGAGCCTGAAGGGGATGATATTACTGACTTAAATGAAGAAGTACTGGGCAACTGTAATGTTAATGCATCATTACTATTTGGCATTGGACAAAGCGAAGTTGATCGCTGACGAAAAATTGGCGTTGCCGTTAACAAAAGATTTTCATCAGATTTATTTTTTATATTTTTTTCATTCAAAGTTTCAGAACTCACAGTAAAATCATTTCTGTCGTTAGAACTCACTTCAAGTTTTTCTGTATTTGAGGAATTCATACAAAGAATTCCTCAAGGGTTATTCGTTTATGTTTTTTTTTTTATTTTCGGTATTTTTTGTTTTTGTTATTTATGATTGTTTGTTTGACTTTGAGGTATTCCTCAATATCACTTGTTTAAGTTTTTTTTGCGGTTTTTTTGTTTTTGTTATTTTTACTATGTAAAAAATATTAGCAAAGCAGAAAGCCTATTTATTAAAGACAGTATGTATGTACCTATTACGAATAATATGTACTACTAATATTTTTTTTGTATATGTAATTTTTGTTTGTTTGGTAAGTAAGTAAAATTCCGCTATTCGACTGTTCGCTATGAAGGTACCACGAGAACTGATTTAACCAATCATGACAACAATATTGTTCACTTCCTTTCAAGTAGGTCCAATGAGTGCATTTATTAAGAGAAATATAAAAGGGGAAAATAACTTTATACATCCTGATATATTCAAGATATCGAAAAATTGAAAACAAATTTCAGAAAAGTACACATTAATCATATGTATGTATGTATGTATATAATCGATCAATAACCAAATTTTTTTAAATGGTCCATGTGGGGAACCAGTAACCGTGCGACGATATGTATAAACAAAAATTTAACTAAATTTAAACTTATTCACATTTAAAAACAATCGAAATTGTTGCTATAAATACATACATACATACATATTTCCAAAAATTTTATGAAAATTCCCCACGTTTTAATATCGCGTGGAATACATAACATCCCCTAATGCTTTTCTGGCATCAAACTTAAATATTGTTTATAACTTCATACACTTGTTTTTTGTTATTTTTAAAATTTCATCAAAAAACAAAACTTTTTGTTTTCTTTTGGTTTTGTTTGTTTATGTTTAAAAACATATGGTTTCATTTTACTGGATTTTACTGGCAAAAATGTTGCATTTTTCGCTCTCAATTCGCCTTCTCATTTACGGGATTTTGTGTACGCGAACGCAATCCAATAAATAATAGTACGAATTTATACAAATTTTTGAGTTCTCGAACTCACTAACAGCATGTTTATAGAACACGTCACAATCAAGACACGCACGAATGGCACACGCACGAATACGTAAGAATTTGCATTTGTAGAACACGTTAATTTTTTTTCGTCCGTCTTACGTCGTGTGGCGCTCTTAGCAATTTAGTGCCAAATCACAGTGTTGCCATTCCGTAAATAATTTTTATTTGTTTACATTTTGTCATATAAAATTTGTATTTTTGTCATTAAAAAAGGTAACCCTTTTTGACGGCAACATGGAAGTATTTATGTAAATGAAAATTTTTTATTTAAGAAAGAAATCTTTAGCTTTATACACATATACCAATAATGAAATAGCATAAAATGAGCTATTATCTTGCAAAAAATAAGAAAATGAGTTTTCAAAAATAATAACTGCACGGCTGTTGTCAACTTTATGCTTTAATTGCCACTTACAATAATAAAAAAACAAATAAAAATTTACTATTTGTAACAACATTCACTATTTTGCGGATATATCAATTTTATTTTATTTATTTCTTATAAAATTTGTAATTTTTTCCACCGACGAATGTAATTTTGCATTCGTGCACTTTTTTATGTTTTGACGGCAGAAAACGCATTACACAAACCCAAACAAACTGTCACTTGTTACGTTTTTTACAAAAATCAAATGACATTCGCGTTATACAACCGCAAACTTGACACACGTCAGGTTTTATACGCGTATTTTAGACATATTGGGTTCTATAAACATGCTGTTAATCTTTCATATGATATCCATATTGGTATACTAAATCAGAAATTTACCACGAAATTGCCAAACTTTGGAGGTCCGTAGCTCCGCAAATATTCCTTTAAGAGGATTTTTGGACGTTTTTTAGAATTCAATTTTCTATCAGCTGATTGCTGTTGCTTATACAATGGCGATCAAGCCTAATTCAATATCAGGTGAACTCTTCCAAGACATATTCATATAAGGTATACTCAGCTCAATTCGTTTCGAGAAATTTATACTTTAAATGTCACAAAAATGTACTGAAAAATGTGTGTTGACATCCAACGTATATTCAAATTACAAGCAGCGAAAATAGTCACCTGATCCCTTGCGACCACCTAGTATGGATTCGCCTTGAACTCTTCCCTACAACAATTTTACAACACGTAGTTTGCTATGCAACAAAACCAATCTGTTAGAAGATTTCTAAGCAAATTTTGACAATTTGGTTCAAATTGCTTAATTTGGCATGACAGCTGATAATCAGCCGGGCTGATAAGGTCACCTGATACTATATTAGCCTTGATGGCGATGTTTGATGCAAGTGGTATTGCGTAAGTGCAAATCCAAAAAAAAAGTGCTAGTTTTGTTGAATTTTAAGGAAAAGGTACGATATTTTGCATTTGCACTTAAACAAGAACATTTGCATCAAACACCGAATACCGCCAATGTAAATAGAAGTCGAAGTATAGCAAAATTTATGAGCTGATGCTATTTTGAAGTCAGCAATTCATACGCTGGCAGTGCCACCAGATTAGGGGATTTGTCCCCAAAATGGGGATTTCGCCTTTAATTTGGAGACAGAATATCGTGGGGAGGGATTTGGGGACTTTTCATTTGGGCTCTAACAATTTGCATGTATCAGGAAAATAATTAATCGTGGATGTTGACATAATATTTTAGTACTGGTAAGATTTCTGTTTTTAAATATCTCTTAGGCCGGGTTTACATCGGTGTGTAAAATGCCACACAAGCGTAAAAAAAAGCGTAACCACTAATTACTAATGAAAAACTGTTTGATTCAGACATGTATTTATTAATTTAAGTTCCTTCCATAACTAATAGACAATTTTATAGAATCCAATATGATTGGAAACTGTTTAAAACAATAAATACACGTCTGAATCAAACAGTTTTTCATTAGCAATTAGTTGGTTACGCTTTTTTGGGAAAATGACACACAAGAAATGCCAGATGTAAACTCAGCTTTAGAGTAGTGTGGCAATCATACTATATTTGTGGCAATAAGGAAAAAGTGCTTAAGTCAAATTGTACTGTTTTGCAGAAGAGGACTTTTAGGCGTTCAAGTCGATTTTCAGAAATTTCTTTCTTTTACATTTAAATTGGGAAATTCTCTGTTAAACTCTATTTTTTTTTTCAAGCAAACATCGTTCTACACACTATAAGTAAGATATTTAAGTTGAAATTTACCAAAGTATAACCTTACTTAAGCTATTATTCCAAATGAGATTAGAAGTCTAAAAAAGATAAGTCGCGAGTCATAGTGCTATAACTTCTTAAAAAATCACACAAATTGATTGAGATTTTGACCAGAGGAACTTTCGAATGTGCAGATACGAACGTACCGTTAACTCAAAAACAGCTTATCTCGACTTAAGCACTTTTTCCTTTTGCCACAGATATAATGAAGATGGTATCATCATGGTAATACCGCGAACATAAATATGTACATACACAAAACCATACTCGCAGAACTAGCTCTTTGTCAATTAACATTTTTTTCTTTTGAAAAATAAAAATGACTGCTGAAAGTTATTGATTGTTCAATTGATCTACGAACGGTTCTACCTTAGTTATTGTGTCACGCATAAAAACAATATGTATGTATGTATGTGTAGCTAAAACTGTATCTATATGTCAAAAAAAAATCATAACAAAAATGTAAATTTAATGTCGCTTTTTATTTCAATTTGTTAAAAATTCCTAAATCCAGAACTTGTTGAGCTAGATATTGACAAAATGAATATATGTACTTATTAATGACAAGTGCAATTATTTGGATGTTGCTGCTATTGATGTTGGCTTCGAGTGCTCAGAGCAATTAAAATTACTATCAATTTCGGAACAAAGAGACTTTAAAGAAATATGTTTACAATACCTAATTGTACTAGCAAAAAAAATGCAAAAACGATTCCCATAAAATATGAATAACCTTCAACTTTTTAAAAATTTGCAATTTAGGCACATTACAAAATATAGATTTGATTCGGTGTATGAAATTTTGAAAAATGTTATAGATCCAAAAGTAGCATTGAGCGTATATGAAAACCAGTGGAATAAAATTGCTTATATCGACTGGCAGAAACAAACAAAAGTTTTCCTACAAACAAATTTGGCTTTTGGGCAATAGTATATCAGTACGAAGATAATTCCGGAAATTACTTCTTTCGTAAAATTGCAGCTGATGTGTTCAACCTGTTGATAGTGCCAATAAGTAATGCGTTTGTGGAGAGAATATTTTCATGAATGAACACTAAAAAAACCAAATTAAGGAATAATCTGCAATATGAAATGTTAGAGTCGTTAATAAGAATAAAATCACATTTAAATATTTATAAGATCTGCGCCCATAAATTTGAGGTTCCTGAAGAAATGATAAAAAAGTTCAAATCGGAAAATATGTACAAGGGAGTTGTAGAGAAATTGGGAAATTATTTAGAATATTTCGATTGCAAAAATGTATGTATGTATGTAATATTTTCATAAATTCGTATTATTTTTTTGCTATTATCTTCTGTTTCAGAAAATTCAATTAATTACTTTTAAAGTTTCGAGCGCTGGTTGATGTAGAAAATATTGTATAGAAAATTTTTATAAAAAAAAACTTAAAAAAAAATTAAACCGACTTTAAAAATAAGCACTAAAAAGCTACAAATAATATAGATCGAGTTACACACATAAAAAAGAAATAGAGACGAATTGTTAACCTCCTTCTTTCTTTAAGTCGGTTAAAAAGACATGAAGTTACCATAAGAGACAAAATTGAACTAGGTGTCAACTAGTTCTTCCATAAAATTTGACATTAAAAATTAGCTTATAATGTACTATTAACCCACTTTTAAATCCCAGAGTGATTTTTAATGTTAAATTTTATAGCAAAATTCGTAAAATTTAGCCACTTATGCCAACTTCTTGCCAGTTTTTCAGTACTAGTGTTCGCCCAGTGGTTGAAAATCAACCATTAACGCACAGAGGTGGAGAATAGAATGAAAATATTTAAAGTTTGATGAATTTAAAACACAATTTAAAAACTATATTCAAATATACATATGTATAGACTCCAAGGTAAACCACTCTCTTAAACCACTTTCTTAACTACTAAATACGAATTTAAAATTTCATTTATCGGCATAAATAAGAATAGATTTAAGTAAACTATTTAAAAAAAGTTGTTCACTTTTTGAACTAAATGTAATTAGATATTTGCTCCTAGTGTTTTCGCTTCATATTCATTATTATTGCCCAAAACAAAAATATTCGTTTATTTTTTCATTGAACGCTTTTTCTCTAAAGTTTTAGACTCCCCATTAAAACGTTTGTTACAAAAAAAGTTTCTATTCCCTATTCTTTGATAGGGAATATAATATAAACATTCCATCATATTCCAACATTCCATCATATTCCAACATTCCAGTATGTTCAGTATAAATTACTGAACATACTGGGCAGAAAAATAATGAAAACAATGAACAAAAACAAAACGCACACAAAATAAACCAAAAATAAAAAACTTACTTTGTGCTGTAGGTGAATTTAACTTTAATCAAAGTTATTAATAATTAAAAAAATATATTATTTTTAAGCATCTAAAGAAAAATAATACAGTACCACTCGTTATTTAAATATCCAAATTTTATTAGTTTCAGCAATAATCGTTTAAGTACATAGAAAGATGGAAATAAGAATACAAATAAAATACGTTTTTCCTTCTGAGTGTTTATGGAGTTGCCAAGCCAAATTGTTGTAATTTTCTTTTTAGCAAATTAAGAGAGAAAGAGAAATCATGGCTTTATGATTGGCTAATATTCTTAACTGTTTTTAACTATCTTAGACACAAAAATGTAGAAGAAAAAATACATTCTGCACTGCACCTATTATCAATCTATCTAACAAAAAAAAAATCAAGCGAATACGTTGAGTTCAAGTCAGTTAAAATGGTTCTTAACTTTTTTCACTTGCCTATTTATATACAGATTTTTCAATATTAGCACATATGGGCTTGAAAAGCTGTGCGAATTGGCTACGAGTACATTCAGTTAATGGGGTTTGTTTTGGATAAAACAAATCATAGGTTTGTTATTTGTTTGCTGTAATCTTAATATATTTTGGATTCACTGTGCCGCAAGCCAATAACCAAACGATGATTTACTTAATGCAAATACTGTCGTCTGTCAGGGTAAATTTTTAATTCACATTTGTGGGCTTTTAATGCAAATTAACACTGTCGTCTGTCTATGCTATAAATGCACTAAATGAAAGTGAATTAATACTGAATTTACCTATTTCAATATGGCAACACCGTCCACAATCAATCAAATGTTGGTTGATGAGTGAATTAGATACAGACTGCTTGAAAAGGTGTGCAAATTGGCTACGAGTACATTCAGTTAAGGGCCACTCAGACTATTATACTTTGTATTAATACATGTCAAAAATTCAAATAATACGTGCAAGTGCGATATTGTGAATGGTAAATAATACGATAAAAATTTGACATCTCATAATACTTGACCATTTTTTGAAAATTTTCTAAACGATAATACTTTTCATCTGATCAGAGTTGCGTTATTACAAAATATAAACTAACAAGTCGTCTGTTTCGACGCCGATGCCGTGCCGTCGTTTATGGTATATGTATGTCTTTGTCCTAAACCGGATATAAATATTGAATATGGTTATCGTATTGAATAATTTTGCATGTAAGGCATGTCCGAAAGTTAATATAACTATATTTTCTTTTTCTTTATTTTATTTAAATCAACTACTTTAACCGCCGTCTATTTTCAAAGGCCGGCACGACCACAGCGTACATTAAACTGCTATATTGCCGGCAGTCAAAGATTAATTTAGGCATGTTAATCCTCAACAGCTGTTTGTTTTATACTTGTGTTTTTAATGTAATATGAGGTGTGATGGTGTGAACATAAAATGTCAATTTACGTTAGATTTTTTGATAGTCGAAACAAATGTGTTTAGATTTCTTTTTCGTAAAGTGTGATGAAAGTCTTTATACATGTATAATAGTCTGAGTGGCCCTTTAATGGGGTTTGTTTTGGATAAAACAAATCATCGGTTGGTTATTTGTTTGCTGCAATCATAATGTATTTTGAATATACTTTGCCGCAAACCAATAACCAACCGACGATTTACTTAATGCAAATAAAGTCGTGTCAGGGTAAATTTTTAATTCGCATTAGTGAGCTTTTAATGCAAATTAACGCTGTCGTCTGTCCACACTATTAAGCATGGTGTAATTATACAGGTGACTGCATAAGGATTTGTTATACAAAAATACGGCAACCACAGCTGTGTAAAGAACCGAAGAATGTCAGAAGCACCAAAATAATTGTACCAAAACCAAAACAATATCGAAGTTTTTGACATTCTTCAGCTACATAGCACATAGAGCAAAAATTATCAGCTGAAGTAGCGCTGCCACCTGTTTAATTTCACCTTGGTTTTAAGTTAATACAAAATTAAATATAAAGAATTTGGTCAATCGTACTGAAAAAAGTAAAATTTTTCTTGCAACTTTGTGCATTTTGTAAATCTTATTTCACATCTGTGCGCATACGACTTAAAAATCGTTTTTTGCTGATATATTTTTGGGGACAAAAGTTATGATTTTTCTTTTGAGATGGGGATTTTATGGGGACATGACGTTTTAAATTCGGGACAAGAGTCAAAATTTTTCTGGCAGCACTGTACGTTGGCTGCAGTGTCCCGTGGCAATAAACTTTTTAATTTAATTTATTATTTTGAATGACACCACATAATTACGATACAAGTTATACTAGATGTGTACTCGTCATTATTACGTACAAATCCAATTCTTTGACGTACCTGCATGTTGTTTTGCCAACTCCACCTTTGCCACCTACAAAAATCCATTTTAACGAAGTCTGTTCAATAATATTTTGCAAACTTGGTTCCATCGGTTCAAATTCATCTCCCATTTTTGTTCATTACCTTGATACCTGCCAAAACATTAAGATCATAAATAATAGATTAATTTTAGTGGCAAAAAACGAACCCGACACTGTTTTGTCACCGACGGCGGCTGAGCATAATTTCTGCGGCGGCGGCTGAAAGCCGACTTGAAAATAAGAAGTCGGTGGCGGCTTCATTTCGACTCAAGTCGGCATAGTATTTTATTTATTTACAAAGCACAAACCCCCTTTTGCAGACTGAAACAGAGAAACAAGTCGATAAATAATATCGGCGGCGTCGTGTTAGGTCAATGAATGTCGGCGGCGGCTAAAATTCGGTTAGAGCCGTTGAGACTCTCAGCCGTTGACTTTATTTTTTTTTTTTAGGAAATGCATCAAAAACGTAAATATGTATATGAAATATTCCGTTTTATGAAAATTTTTTATGAAAAATATTTACATTAGTTTTATTTATTTGTTGCATTATTTTTTATTGCTCATTCATATTAAATTTTATATCAAAAATTTTTTGCAAAACATACGTCTTCATTCGATTTTGATTAAATTTTTATTTTTTCACAACCTTTTTCCAATTAGTTGCCGCATAGTGTAAAAATAAAATAATTTAAAGGACGAAAATAGAAAACAAAATTTTCGTGTTTATATGTACATTAGGGAATAACTTTTTTAAACTTTTTGCAAATATCAAAATGGCCCTAGCATAGTCGAATAGGTCATGATTTAAAAAATAGTATGTAGGACAATAGACATAAATTAGTTTGTACGTGAACAGAGATCCGCCAGAATAAGCCCTCGTCCATACCAAGGCGAATTCAGTATCAGGTGACCTTATCGCTACAACAATTTTACAACAGAAAAAACAACACGTAGTTTGCTATGCTACAAAACCAATCTGTCAGATTTCTAAGCAAATTTTGACGTTTTGGTTCAAAATGCTCAATTTGGTAGCAACAGCTGATAATCAGCTGGGCTGATAAGGTCACCTGATACTGAATTCGCCTTGGTCCATACAGTGAAACATTTGCTGCGACATAATTTTGATTTCTCTTTTGAAACTGCATTCGTGTCCAAATTGTGAAGTTTATGTTTTGCAGCTTAATAGTACCCTTTTCCATTCCTCTTTCCCCGTTCATCATCATATTCAAATAAGAACAAAACAGGAACATCAGCGGTTGACATTAGACACATTCATGTGCGAACGAAAATTTGTAAGTTTTCCGTACGTAATCTATGTATGTAAACAGTGTGTGAATGTCTTCATCGCCAGAGCTCCCAAGTGTGCAGATTTATCGCAGTTTTATGAAGTACAGTCACGACGTTCTTTATATTTTTTTTTATTAATTTGGCATTTGAAAGTATATTTAATATTCGTTTTTATTATATCATATTTCGATTAAAATTTTATCGGCTAACATATGTGAGCCGGAGCAAGCCCGTCGCTTCGTCGGCGGCTTGGTTGCAAAAAAATTTTCGGCGGCGGCTCAAAGTCGACTTTTAACCGACTTGCAGTTGATCGACTTGTTTCTCTGGACGGAAAGTTTACTTTTGCCGGCCATAACCCTACGTCTCGACTAGCTATAAATATGTCGACATATATTGCAGCAGTTGTCAAAATTATATTTTTGCTAGTGGAGACAGCTCATTGCAGGAACTTGCAATATATGTATCTCCGTGAAGATAACAAACTTTTGAACAAACTTTTCTGGTTTTCTCAGAGAGACCAAAAATAATCCTCTCTTATGAAGAGAAAAATGAGTATTTTCAGCTTTGCAGGCTGCAAAATGTAGTGCTGCCAAGTTAAAAAATGTATTTCTGCACAAAATTTTTAATTTATATGGTAACGACATAAAATTGGTTGTTAATTTAGTACTAATCTTAATACCTTTTTTGCATTTCAACAAACTCTGTACCTTTTCAACAAACTTTTTACTTAGCTTTTGGCCTATAACTTCCAAACCGGGCCGCGTGCCAAAAAACGACCTATACCGTCTGAAAGGGCGTGAAAAGGGCTATATTTCCTCATCATTCGATTTTTCGTGGATAGTTAGTGTTTCGAACAAAATTTTTCAACAACCTTTTTCGAAACAAAATTTTCCTCAATTGTTTGCCTATAACTTCCAAACCGGGCCGCGTGCCAAAAAACGACCTATACCGTCTGAAAGGGCGTGAAAAGGGCTATATTTCCTTATCATTCGATTTTTCCTGGATAGTTAGTGTTTCGAACAAAATTTTTCAACAACCTTTTTCGAAACAAAATTTTCCTCAATTTTTTGCCTATAACTTCCAAACCGGGCCGCGTGCCAAAAAACGACCTATACCTTCTGAAAGGGCGTGAAAAGGGCTATATTTCCTCATCATTCGATTTTTCCTGGATAGTTAGTGTTTCGAACAAAATTTTTCAACAACCTTTTTCGAAACAAAATTTTCCTCAATTTTTTGCCTATAACTTCCAAACCGGGCCGCGTGCCAAAAAACGACCTATACCGTCTGAAAGGGCGTGAAAAGGGCTATATTTCCTCATCATTCGATTTTTCCTGGATAGTTAGTGTTTCGAACAAAATTTTTCAACAACCTTTTTCGAAAAAAAATTTTCCTCAATTTTTTGCCTATAACTTCCAAACCGGGCCGCGTGCCAAAAAACGACCTATACCGTCTGAAAGGGCGTGAAAAGGGCTATATTTCCTCATCATTCGATTTTTCCTGGATAGTTAGTGTTTCGAACAAAATTTTTCAACAACCTTTTTCGAAACAAAATTTTCCTCAATTTTTTGCCTATAACTTCCAAACTGGGCCGCGTGCCAAAAAACGACCTATACCGTCTGAAAGGGCGTGAAAAGGGCTATATTTCCTCATCATTCGCTTTTTCCTGGATAGTTAGTGTTTCGAACAAAATTTTTCAACAACCTTTTTCGAAACAAAATTTTCCTCAATTTTTTGCCTATAACTTCCAAACCGGGCCGCGTGTCAAAAAACGACCTATACCTTCTGAAAGGGCGTGAAAAGGGCTATATTTCCTCATCATTCGATTTTTCCTGGATAGTTAGTGTTTCGAACAAAATTTTTCAACAACCTTTTTCGAAACAAAATTTTCCTCAATTTTTTGCCTATAACTTCCAAACCGGGCCGCGTGCCAAAAAACGACCTATACCGTCTGAAAGGGCGTGAAAAGGGCTATATTTCCTCATCATTCGCTTTTTCCTGGATAGTTAGTGTTTCGAACAAAATTTTTCAACAACCTTTTTCGAAACAAAATTTTCCTCAATTTTTTGCCTATAACTTCCAAACCGGGCCGCGTGCCAAAAAACGACCTATACCGTCTGAAAGGGCGTGAAAAGGGCTATATTTCCTCATCATTCGATTTTTCCTGGATAGTTAGTGTTTCGAACAAAATTTTTCAACAACCTTTTTCGAAACAAAATTTTCCTCAATTTTTTGCCTATAACTTCCAAACCGGGCCGCGTGCCAAAAAACGACCTATACCGTCTGAAAGGGCGTGAAAAGGGCTATATTTCCTCATCATTCGATTTTTCCTGGATAGTTAGTGTTTCGAACAAAATTTTTCAACAACCTTTTTCGAAACAAAATTTTCCTCAATTTTTTGCCTATAACTTCCAAACCGGGCCGCGTGCCAAAAAACGACCTATACCTTCTGAAAGGGCGTGAAAAGGGCTATATTTCCTCATCATTCGATTTTTCCTGGATAGTTAGTGTTTCGAACAAAATTTTTCAACAACCTTTTTCGAAACAAAATTTTCCTCAATTTTTTGCCTATAACTTCCAAACCGGGCCGCGTGCCAAAAAACGACCTATACCGTCTGAAAAAGCGTGAAAAGGGCTATATTTCCTCATCATTCGATTTTTCCTGGATAGTTATTGTTTCGAACAAAATTTTTCAACAACCTTTTTCGAAACAAAATTTTCCTCAATTTTTTGCCTATAACTTCCAAACCGGGCCGCGTGCCAAAAAACGACCTATACCGTCTGAAAAAGCGTGAAAAGGGCTATATTTCCTCATCATTCGATTTTTCCTGGATAGTTATTGTTTCGAACAAAATTTTTCAACAACCTTTTTCGAAACAAAATTTTCCTCAATTTTTTGCCTATAACTTCCAAACCGGGCCGCGTGCCAAAAAACGACCTATACCGTCTGAAAAAGCGTGAAAAGGGCTATATTTCCTCATCATTCGATTTTTCCTGGATAGTTAGTGTTTCGAACAAAATTTTTCAACAACCTTTTTCGAAACAAAATTTTCCTCAATTTTTTGCCTATAACTTCCAAACCGGGCCGCGTGCCAAAAAACGACCTATACCTTCTGAAAGGGCGTGAAAAGGGCTATATTTCCTCATCATTCGATTTTTCCTGGATAGTTAGTGTTTCGAACAAAATTTTTCAACAACCTTTTTCGAAACAAAATTTTCCTCAATTTTTTGCCTATAACTTCCAAACCGGGCCGCGTGCCAAAAAACGACCTATACCGTCTGAAAAAGCGTGAAAAGGGCTATATTTCCTCATCATTCGATTTTTCCTGGATAGTTATTGTTTCGAACAAAATTTTTCAACAACCTTTTTCGAAACAAAATTTTCCTCAATTTTTTGCCTATAACTTCCAAACCGGGCCGCGTGCCAAAAAACGACCTATACCGTCTGAAAAAGCGTGAAAAGGGCTATATTTCCTCATCATTCGATTTTTCCTGGATAGTTATTGTTTCGAACAAAATTTTTCAACAACCTTTTTCGAAACAAAATTTTCCTCAATTTTTTGCCTATAACTTCCAAACCGGGCCGCGTGCCAAAAAACGACCTATACCGTCTGAAAAAGCGTGAAAAGGGCTATATTTCCTCATCATTCGATTTTTCCTGGATAGTTAGTGTTTCGAACAAAATTTTTCAACAACCTTTTTCGAAACAAAATTTTCCTCAATTTTTTGCCTATAACTTCCAAACCGGGCCGCGTGCCAAAAAACGACCTATACCGTCTGAAAGGGCGTGAAAAGGGCTATATTTCCTCATCATTCGATTTTTCCTGGATAGTTAGTGTTTCGAACAAAATTTTTCAACAACCTTTTTCGAAACAAAATTTTCCTCAATTTTTTGCCTATAACTTCCAAACCGGGCCGCGTGCCAAAAAACGACCTATACCGTCTGAAAGGGCGTGAAAAGGGCTATATTTCCTCATCATTCGATTTTTCCTGGATAGTTAGTGTTTCGAACAAAATTTTTCAACAACCTTTTTCGAAACAAAATTTTCCTCAATTTTTTGCCTATAACTTCCAAACCGGGCCGCGTGCCAAAAAACGACCTATACCTTCTGAAAGGGCGTGAAAAGGGCTATATTTCCTCATCATTCGATTTTTCCTGGATAGTTAGTGTTTCGAACAAAATTTTTCAACAACCTTTTTCGAAACAAAATTTTCCTCAATTTTTTGCCTATAACTTCCAAACCGGGCCGCGTGCCAAAAAACGACCTATACCTTCTGAAAGGGCGTGAAAAGGGCTATATTTCCTCATCATTCGATTTTTCCTGGATAGTTAGTGTTTCGAACAAAATTTTTCAACAACCTTTTTCGAAACAAAATTTTCCTCAATTTTTTGCCTATAACTTCCAAACCGGGCCGCGTGCCAAAAAACGATCTATACCGTCTGAAAGGGCGTAAAAAGGGCTATATTTCCTCATCATTCGATTTTTCCTGGATAGTTAGTGTTTTTTTTTTTGTGATTTCAATCCCGAAAATGCAAAGGACTCGAATCAGGAAACACTGTTCAGTCAACACTTCTTAGTGAGTGCGTTGCAAGAACTGGGCTCTATGGTATTAGGATTAGACACAACAGCTCAACACCTGGCTGATCAATGCAGTTTTTTGGTCAATTGTCCGGAACTAGCGTCTATTGACACCGATAGAAAGTGCAAAAGAAATTATTGTAACCACGCGTTATTAAGTAAATTAAAGATTATATTAAATTCGTTTTAAATAATCGATTTGTTTTTTTATTTTTGTCCCAACTTCAAATTTTGATAATATACAATTGTGTTTGTTTTCCCCTCTATTACAAAATTTCAACACTTAGCGCATTTTAAAATTATTAAACTTGACAAAATCTACTTAATTAACAAGTTAGTTAATATCAATTATTTAATTTTTTATTGAAAATAACAATAATTAAATCAAATTTGATTATACAATACAAAAATAATAGAGGGGTTTATTAATTTTTCATTTGTGTTATGTCAAATATACATCTATAGTACATAAATAAAACAAATGTGTTTAAATAATATTACATATAGTAAGGATAGGAATTGCTCATAATAACTACAAGTAAAACTTTTATTTATGGATTCTAATTAGCCACTGCACTGAATTTGTCGGGATAATTTGCACGAAGACTGAAGCATTTAAAGATTAAAGCGTTTTTATCAAAATGTTCATGTAATGGCAAGTGTTGTAGCGAAACTGGTAATACTTGTTCCATTAAGTTACAGTTTGTAAGGCGGGCAATTGATCCACATGTATTATCGAGAGAGGCTTGTTCCTTTTCGTTGGCAATGTCCTGAGACAATGCCATCAAAATACACATATATGCTCTGCAATTGAAAAATATACATTTATTTTTTTAGTTATTGTGTAAATTTATTTAATTAAAAAATTAACACTTACTCGAATAAAAAACCAATTCACCCAATACGGAAACAGTATTGTATGGAAATAGTGTCCGGTGCTGTTTTTCAAAGCACCAAAATGAAAACAGCATTTTGACGAGCATAATGTATCGAAATAAATAAATAAATAGTTTTCGGTGTAGTTTTCCAAAGCACCAAAACATTCGACCAAACCTCTATATACAAAGGGCTTTTCTAAATCCAGTTCCTCGTCCTTCTTAGCTTTTTGCTGCAAATATATATAAAACCCGCAAGTGCTAATTATTATAAAATTACATTTATATGAATTTTTCCTTACTTACCAGCTTAGATGCGATAATTTGGTATACACATCCAAAATACATGGAGAGTTTTGCGGGCTCCATAACCTGAGCCAATAGTGGCAGCAAATTACCAGCACTTTCGTCGTCATTGCCGCCAGCAGGCTCATCAAAATTGCCAGCAACCTTTCCCACCAGAACATCGTTAATTCATGTAAAAATGCTATTTTCACTTTCAAGTGCAGCAAGCACAAGGGAAACCTTTTCATAGTCACGCACAATTTGATCCAATTTAGGAATAAGTATGGTTATGGCATTTCCAACACCTTGTACATATCGATGGCTTAATATGGAAAGGACGTATCTCAATTTTTTTCGAAATCGCGTTTTTAACGTTTTCTGGGAAATAACTTATAATTGCATCCTCCTTGAAGATCTTAGTACGTTACTGTTAAAACTCAAGGACTTATGGCCACTTAAAAAATTATTCCTGCATGTAAATGCTTTACGTTTTCTTCAGTTTTTTGCTTCTCCTATAAAATATCCAACATTTGAGATACGTCCTTTCCATATTAAGCCATCGATATGTGATTAGTGTCATTCTGCTTGTACAAGTCAATGAATGTTTAGTTTAGGCTTGGCTCACCCGGCTGTTAGCCGGTCGGCGCAGTTCTCTGGTAGACAGTCTTGTAAGACTCCCCAAGATATGGAATAAAAGCAACTCCGGCACGTTGAGCGAATTCCTTAAGGGCCAACACAGACTCCTCATTCTCATCCAGATGTAGTTTTCTCCGCTATAACCAGCAATATTACATTCAAATATACCGGCAACACTTAATAAACACTCACAACATTTTATTTCATTTTTTTGCTTAAAACACACAAAAATAATTAAATTTACATTTTAATTCTAATTTATTATTATAATGTTTCACTTCTGTGTATTCTGTGTAAAGGGTGGGTATAAACAAAAGTAATGCCAAGTTTTCAATAAATCGCACAAAAAGATGTTGCCACAGTGAAAATAAGGAATTTTAATAACGCAGTGCTGCCAGAAAATTTATGATTTTTCATCTATTTTATAGCGATTTTTTTCTGACGAATAAGTTACCTGCTTTATATTTCTGTGTTCGTTTGTACAAAAAATTAAAAATATGTTAATATGTTAGATATCTTGCCCTCACTTTATCTAACCCTAAAATATTTTTCCATATAAAGTTTGACTTTTCTTATGATAAAATTATATCAGGTGTAGGACGTAGGGTAAAGTGTTCATACTGCAATATGCAATACTCAGAGTGTTTCTATGTAATATCTAAACCGAATATTTTGGTACTTTTGATGATTTTCAAGATGCTATAACTTGGGAACAAAAAAAAACTTCTTTAATAATGTACATAGTTTTCCACACAACCCAAGAGGTACCATGTAAATGTGCGTTGCCAATTATTTTTTATGGCTGGCATCCCCAGTAGGCCTACATACCATAAAATAATTATAATATGTATAATATCTTTGTATTAAATGTAAATTATGTACTAACTAATTTTATATCACAGTTTTTCCAGCAATATCCATTTTACATTGCTAATATCTTTTGTGAAATAATTTTACAGATGTTCGTATTTTCTATCCAATGTTTTTGTTTGCATCTATCACAAATATAATAATGGCAGTCTTTACATATGGTTACTATACTGATCTTTGTCGACTTTAAATATCCACACTGCACACAAAATCTAGTTTTATCACCTTGGTATTTTATTAGTAAATTTTTTAATATTCGAAAATCATCGGGGTTCTTTAAATGTATTAAAGGCTGGTTTTCCAGAATTTTACAAGCATACATTAAAACAAATATGCCACAGCTCGTTTTATCTTTTTGAACATCTCTTTCGAGTATTGGACAATAATTCCACAGAGCTTTTTCCTTCCCTAGCGCATTGAGAAAATTATTATATAGTCGTTTTCCTTCACCTTGACTTTTTACTGAATTTATGTACAAAAATTCATGAGTCTTAAGTTTAAGCACACATAAAGTATAATGGGAAGAATGTAATATAGGTACAAATATCATATCAGGATGATTATTTATTAACAGATTCATCTTTTCAAAATTGATGTTATCAATTTGGCAAGGCAAACAATAGCAATGATATAATCTACTCTCCTTTATAACAGCTAAAAGGCAAGCATCTAAAACAAAATTTGTTAATTGCTCGTTATTAATCAAAGAAGTCCAGTCTGAGGTTTCTAAGTTATCATAAAAGCCAAAACTAACATGATCTATCATATGATTTACTTCAGAAAACAGTGTATCAAACTTGAACAAAAAGAAATTGTCCTTAATAACGGACACTTCATTAGAATTTATCTTATTTTTAAGTATCTTTTTAACTTTTTTACTAGCTTTTGAGGCTAACATCAACTTGGGTCGTATTGCCCTTTTTTTAATGGAACTTATTTTACACCATTCCTCTTCGGGTTCACTCTTTATAATTAATTGTGTATAATCATGATCTCTTTCTATGACTTCAACACTGAAGGAGTTTTCATCATGTCGAAGCTTTGTATCATTAGGAGTTGAAGTTATGTAAGAATGTTCTTTTTTTATAATCTTACTAAGATCGGTTTCATTGTATTCATTCAAAGAAGTGATGGTATCTTCAATTTCTTTATCCATTGATCCAAACATTTTGTAATGGTATCGCAGTTCCTTAAGCGAACTAAGATAGTCGATTCTCATAAGCTTAACAAACACATCTGGTCTTACAGTTTTTTGTGGCAAAATTATATGTTTTTGCAGAAAGTAAGTAAATTCAACCGGAGCATTACTTATGTGTTCTCCAGATGGATCCACATGAATTCCCATAACATTGGTCCAAAGGACAACAAAGGGACAATATTTGTTTAATATAAACATGCACATTTCATCATTGCGATACTCATTCAATAAAGTGCCTTTATTGATATCTTTGATATCATTTTCTATTTCACTATAAATAGATAAAAACATCTTTCTAAAAGGGCTATTAATTGCTATTGATTCTAATGGATCTCTTTTTTCATTATCTGGAAAATTGTAGTCATTACTTGCATTTTCTACATTAAATTCTATTAAGCATTGACGTACGATTTCCAGACTATTTTCCAAATTATGGTTTTTATATGGTGTAAGCAATATTATAAATATATGTTTGAACCATCTTTGACATTCCTCAATGCTGCTTAAACTAAAAGCAGTTATTAATGCATTTTTTAATAAATGTCTTAAAATATGTTTTTTGCCTAGCTTCGCATTTAAATCTTTGCACATTATGTGTATATAATGGCATTTACACCATTGTAATACAACAAAATCAGGCTTTGCATTTGGTTTTTTTTTTAATTCATTTAAGAATAATGCGCAAGCATAAAGTACTCCAATAAAGTCTGATTATTGAAACTTTTCAACACTGCACCAAATAATGCGGAGCTAACGTCAGTACAAACCCTTTTACACCAAGGCCATTTGAACTGATACTTTATTTTGCTATCTTTCAAAGACAATTTTAATTTATCTAAATAATCACATATTTCTTTCATAGTGTGTCCAGATAGAATTGCTTCCGCAACGGGTAAAATCTTTTTTAATTTAGAAATTCGTAGCACTAATTTATAAGTTAAAATTCGTTTTGCAGCACAAATCAAACTTTTTACACTTTCACCTGATGCATCTAGATGTAATGTAAAATTAGATTCTTCCAATATTTTCATATTGCTTGAGATTGTCTCAAAGGTATAATTTTCCCATGTATATACTGTAAAGGGAGAAGCAAGTCTATGTATATAATTTTTATAAGGGCCAACTTGCATTAGATACAAAGCATAAAAGGGATCTGGGTGATAATACCTATCTTGATTTCCCTCTGATTTACATTTTCTTAATGTTTCTAGCTTATGTATATTTTGCAAATTGCCCTTCTCAGCAATATCATCTGCGGCATCCAAAATTTGCTGCTTTCTGTATAAATATGCTTTATTTTTTCTAAGGTGACTTTTTATTACAAGTCTTTTAACACCTCTCATTTGACCCACTTTTACATCATCTTTAGCATGATGTAAGTCTTTTGTTCTATGAACAATCACTTCTCCTTGGGGATTTATTTTAAACCGAAAAGTAGTACAATTATTAAATTTGCAATAGGCGTACAACAATGTATTTTTAATGCCACACTTAGCATTGTAGAAACACAAAACGCAAACATTGTTTTGTTTTGAATATTCTTCTCTTATCAAATCCTCGAGAATTTTTATTTTTGTAATCTTGTCAATATTAATATGTTTTTTTGTATTGATATCAACATGAAAGGAACAGTCTTTCAAATTAGCTTTAAATTTTCTATTAAGTTTTGTGTTGTCTGAACTATCACGTATAACTTCTCTATTACATTTTTCGTTTGGATTTGGAATTTTTCGGTATTTTAGAAAATCAGAAACATTTTGAGAGTCATCCGTTATCTCAAACGGACCTAGTGTATGATCTCGTTTTTTACTCTCAGATTCTAAAATTTTCGGAGAACTTTTCAAAATAATACTTTCACTACCATGTGTAGTATCAGTCGTTTCTTCAATTTTAGGGCTTTTTTCGATAATACCCTTATTTAAAATTTCTTTCAAGCACGTTATAATTTCGTTAAGGTAACATTCATTCTTTGTGAAGTTTTTACTAATTTCATCTTTTATATCATAAACAAAAGATTTAAAGTCTTTCACTAAATTTTCATTTAACTTTTTATTTATTTCATTATTTTTCAAAATTGCGATGAATTCTGATTTGCCATTTACAAATTTAGAATGTGCAGCTAAACTTCCCAATTCAGAAATATTTTTCTCTTCATTAAATTCTGTTTTCTTGGAATTAGTTGTGATTTCCAAACTTTCGTCAACATCAGACAATAGCGCTGATACAAGAACTTGTTCCATTGGAAAACTTTCAAGTTTCTCAGAGAGATTTTTTTCACAATTTGTATTATTTTTTAATAAGCCTGTATTGCTTAAATTTAAAGTTTCCAATAAAAATTCTTTTTTTCCATTTTCAGAAATTTCAGAACTCATATACGTTATATTTCTTGTTTCCAATAAGATATTACTTTCTACTTTTTCGGGCACATCTAAGCCTTTATTTCTTAAATCTAAAGTTTCCAATAAAACTTTATTTGCAGGTATTTCTAAACCTGTATTTACATTTTGTGTTTTTAATACACGTTTTGCAGCACTTGAAATGCGTTTGCGAATTTTCGCACTATTTCTTATTTTGCCGTGTTTGCTTTTCTTCTCATTTAGAGTATTTATAGCACATTGAAATAAGGTTTCATTTGCTTTCGAATAGCTTTTCAAATTTTCTAAATTTTCTAAATTTAATATAATGTTTCTTAAATCTAACTTCTGCTTCCGTGTCCCTTTCATCTTAGCGTCCTAAAAATTGAGAGAGAAAATAAAATATAAGAGCAGTTCTGAAATAAAGAAAAAAATACCCAGCGAGAAAAGGTAATGAAATTATAAAGGTATTTAAGCGTATTCTCATAATTATCTCTATGAAGTAATTAAACGTCTTCGTTTAATTACCTTTCTCGGATAATTACTTCAAAAATCATTAAATTTTTGATGAGGTAGTTAACCGAGGTTTACTGTATTAAGTGTACACGCAAGAAAAAGTAACAATTCGTCGATTGGTTTCTGGTTTGCGGCACATTATATACAAAATACATTACGTCTGCAGCAAACCAGAAACCAACCGACGAATTGGCACAAACATATGTTATACAAGCAACTTATTGTTATACTTCTCCCGCTGGGTAAACCAAGTGCTTTTAAATAGTTACCTGGTCTTAAGTTGGTAGTGCTGCAGGGCTTCTGTTTCCAATTCGTCCTTTCCATATACAAGTTTCTCTATATTAAAAACAATATTAGATATAGATAACAAAAAATAAAATTAATCAAATTTCATTTGAACTTACCCCGATGATGTATCAGCTGTGGATTTTTGTTTAAAGTGAGGCCAAGTTTTAATGTATTTAGATGGTTTAAAATGCTACCAGACTTTAGAGAAGCCATAAGCTTAGAAATAGGGCTGTCAGACTGTTTGTCGCCAAATTGTTAAAAATCATATCAAAATCGTCAAGTTATTTTTTGAAAAGTCTTCGAAAGAATAATTAAGTTTACAAAAAGAAACAATAGTTTTTTTCTTTACAAAATTAAAAAAAGTTATAGGTACAATATTATAGTACAATCTTATAGTTTTTAAATAATTAAAAAGCATAATAATAGTAGTTTAAGTTCATTTGACGATTTAACGCACTAACAATGACGATATTAGATCAATTTCGTCTGGCAACCAGACTGAAAACATGTATGTTGTCTGGCAGCACGTTTTCCAAAACGAAAGAGAGCGCAACAATTCCTGCACATTTTGCAGATTTGCTCTCTCAATTTTTCAATGGCAGAAAAAAAGTTTGTTGCAAGAGTTTGTTATCTTCTCGCGGGTAATATATGTTGCAATAATTGTCAACGCATTTTCGTTAACAATTATTGCAAGCGTGAAACGTCAAACTCGGTGTTAATTTATGTTCGACTTTTCTGTATAACATTTGACATTTATATAATATAGTTCACTTGTAAACATCTGCTTAATTTAAAAATATTTTGTATTGTTTTGTACTGGGCGGGAATTCCCGGGAAACCGAAAAATCCCGCTTTCCCGGGAAATGAAAAAGTCCGGGAAAAGAAAAACTCTACATTACATTCATCCAAATTTTTATTGAATGGAGGTTAAATTAAAATCTCTTCGTTTATATGTGAACCGAAAATTTCGAACATGTGTATACATATAAACAAATTTCTAAACATAGCGCAAGGTGAAAAGTGTGTGCCTTCCATTATGCATATTACGATAGCTCTACACATTACGTTACGTTTGGCTTCTCGTATATCCGACTATGAAATTTATATAACTACAAGTTAAGGCTTCATTGGTCATTACTCTCTGTAGCTGTTCTGTGCCGCTTTGTTTCTAAATTTTAATAGTTACTGTTTCTATAACAAACTATCAGCTGTTTCTGACCGGAAATGTTATAGTTTTCCACTAAAGAGACGAGTTTTGCATCGTCCACTGAAAAGTTTCAATATAGTTTTATATTTTTCTTAGTAAAAATTGCTTTTTTTCTAAAAGCACCATCACAGTTTATTTTAAAATGTTTTAATTTTTATTTATACTGTCACTTAAATGATTTATTTATTTATTGCACTTCAATAACCTAACAATTTTTAATTTTTATTTTTAAATTTTTTAACCTAATTTTGAAAACTAATTTTGACTTTAGCATTATATACTAACCTAAATTAGCTCCAGCAGAAACAGCAAACGCTTACTCCGCCACTTTTGCTCAAATGAGCCAACCAGTCAGTTCACGAGTATGCTATGCCGATGCTGCTAAGACCAGTTCTATTCCCACACAAAATGTTTCACCGCCAAATAATGCAACGAATGCAAACTCAAGCTTCAACTTTACTCGCTTAAAGAATGTACTAAACGAATCAAACAGCTGCTATCCTCGGAAAAGACTGCATTGCTGGAAAAGTACTTAGAAGGTCTTGATGTAACGTCAACATCTAATTACTCTTTATGGCGCACTACTAGAAATCTTAAAAGACTTTTTGATCTTAAATCACCACTGCGTACTTCGACGGAGGCTGTGCAAGAAGCGATAGTGAGAAAGGTAACTTATTTTCTGAGCATTTAAAATCTGTATTCACTCCCAATTCATGTACGGGTGCTGCCGATGTACCGAGTGTAGTCTCTCTACCCCCTCCTCCCTTATGGTTTAAGATGCGTGAACTACAAAAAATAATTGTTGAACTCGATCCGAAGAAAGCTCCAGGTATTGATGGCATTAGTAACGAGATGCTGATGAATTTGCCTCATATTGCAATAAGAATCTTGCTATTTATTTTTAATGCCATTTTACGAATGCAGTATTTTCCACATAACTGGAAACTTGCCAAGATTAAAATGATTCCAAAGCCAGGCAAAGATCTTACCAAGGCTGAGTCATATAGGCCTATAAGCTTACTATCAACAATTTCAAAGCTTTTCGAAAAGCTGCTCATGACTAAATTGTCCAAAATTGTAGCTGATAGCGGGTGCATCCCGGACCGTCAATTTGGTTTTAGAAGTCAGCATAGCACCATGATAATGTTTAATGTGCACCCTATAGATTTTTTTTGTGAGCCTGTGCAAACACAGCAGTTAGGCCGATAATGCAGTACGCACACCTGATAGCTGTGAATATTTTCGCGCCAGCTGTGAGTATTTGCAATAAAATAAAGAAAAACAAAAAAAATATATATATATATATATAAAGTAAATAAAGATGTAAATAAAGTTTACCGAATTGTTTGAAGGGAAGGAAGAGCGAGCACCGTATGAGAAAACAAACGGCTCCTCTTCCAGGAATGCGGTTTTGCTGGCGAAAAATAATATGATTATTTTTGTTATAATTACCGAGGCGAACAGTAGAAAATGAATCCTGTCAGTGTTTTGTTAAAGCAGTTTTTTTACCACACTTTATTTAAAATTTTGTTTAAAAAAAATCAAATAAAACTATATCCTAATATACTGTTATGCCAACTAATCCCTTTTCGGGCTAGAACGCGAAAAAAAAATTTTTGGCCCGAAACTATAAAACGAGTTTATCTAGTACTTTTTACAATTATCTTTCAGCCCTTTTAGCCCCTTTTAACTTTTTTTTCGATATGTCTACATTTAAATTTTTACGAACTTTTTCCTTTCTTTAATCTAGCAATATCGACTTATGAGATAAAGTGACAGCATTGTTTTACTAATTTTCTTCTCTTATTTTGGTTTACCAATTTAAAAGAGAAGAAACAATATGGAAAAATGTTCTATTTCTTCAAAATTTTTTGTGCTTTCAAAGATTTTCAGTATAGCCTAAAAACAGATTTTTATTTAATAAATTTTAAATTTACTTACGTAGCCATATGTACGTATACTACTACTATATATATATACATATACACTATTTAATCTACGTATGTACCTTATTGAAAGGTCCCAGTTGGGCACGTCCATGTAGTGCTGGGATACTATCGATATTTTCTACTATCGATATCTATCGATAGATCAGATTTCACTATCGATACTATCGATATTACTATCGACTGAATGTTTGTAGTTGAGAGAGAAAAATACAACTAATTTTTCATCAGGTCACAGTTAGTTTTTTTATCACTTTGTTGAAAGTTTATGGTCTTATGTTTATTTTAATATGTATGAATATGTATCTACGAACATTATTTTAGGTGACAGATGTCAGTTAAAAAAATTTTATAACACCTCACGTTTTCAAAACTGCATTTTCAATAATATCGATATCGATATTATTTCCTATCGATATTTTCGATATTTTAAAACTATCGATATTATCGATAGTACTATCGATAGTATCCCAGCACTACGTCCATGATACAATTATACAGGTAACCGCGAAGCGCCAGCTGTTTTGCTTGTTTCGTGATGCGATCTGCCAAATGTTGCTTATGTTTTAACAACACACGCGCACATTGCCTATTAAAACTGTACTAATACATATATGCTTTGCAAAGCCAAGAGCAAACGCAAGTACATGCATATTGTTTTCTCCTGGTTGTCTCTCTTGTCAATCACAAAACAGCAATAAAAATCACTGTTGTTTTATTTGTTGTACATTTGTTGTAAATTCGCGGATACCTGTATAATTGTATCATGGGCACGTCTTTAAGACATCTTTGACGACGGGTACAAGAAAATGGTAAGTCGTAGAAGACATATTGAAGACAGCCCCATACAAATCGTCGACGAAATTTTCATACAAATGGCGCCGAGGTCTCACAAGACGAGATGGCCGACAATGTCGCTCAGATTGTCGTCAACACTGCTTTATTGAAGACAAAACTTATATGACACTGTCACTCAGATTGTCCTCAACAAAGTCTTAATCAGGACAAAACGTATGACACTGTTGCTCAGATTGTCGTCAACACGGCTTTATTGAAAACAAAACGATGGATATTGTCGCTCAGATTGTCCTCAACAAAATTTTATTGAAGACAAAGCGATGGATATTGTCGCTCAGATAGTCATGAACGACGATTTCCTTTAAATTTTCGATTAGAAAACCTAATGAACAGGCGACATGTCGTACATTAATCGTCGAAGACTGTCGTCTGTGACGATTTGGCCAACTGGGTATACATATACATATACACTTATGGCCAATAAAATAGGTACGACCTTTATAATCCGTGGAAATGCATATTTTGCGATTTTATGTAAACAAATAGTGGATCTTCGTTCATATTTATTTCGTGCAGCATTAGACTAAATAAAAATAACAATAAAAAAGTAAAATTTTAAATTAACATAGTATGCGAAAAAATGCGAAATTCGCTTGGACTTAAAATTAGGTACGACAAGTAGATCCTTAAAATAAATGGATTTTTGAGAGATTTTGCACAAAAACATCATTGAAACAGCTAAATTACATCAGTAGCCACAAAGTGCACTATTAATTTTAATGTAATTATCTAATTTGTTGGGAATAGAAGAGATAATATTGTGACAGGTGTCAATAGGGGCATCATACCATATTTTCTGCAATTTTTGCAACAATTGCTTAAGCTATGTACAAACGGTTGTCAGATCTTACAATATTGTCAGTAAAATGTGCTCAAAATTTCTTACAACCGTGTGAACTGGCAATTTTTGTCAGACGTCGTTGCCAGAAAAATCATTGTCAGTCCATTGCAAGACTAGCAGCTGACAACAAATTGTCAGACATCTTACAATCGTGTGAACACATTGTAAAATTATTGCCAGCTATTTGTCAGACATTTTAATATTGTCAGATGCGCGAAGTTCGTGCATCTGACAATGGCGTCATTGTAAGAGAATTATTTCTATGGGCAACACTGTACACGCTTGATTTTAAAGAAAATATATTTAATAAAATATATGCAGCCAAAATCATTGCAGTTGCTTCTTTATGGTCCATAATAATTAATATTTTCACTTTTTACATTTAACACCACCACAAACGATTGATATTTAACAATTTCTAACAAGCGCTTTGAGTCTGGCAACGCATAATAATGTCTGGCAATTTTTGCATATGACAACCGTGTGAACTTACAATTTTTTTGCTGACGATTTTGTCAGCTGATTTTATTGTCATACAATCATCTAGCAATAAATTGTAAGATTTCCTGACAAATTTGATACAACCGTGTGAACTGTCAATCTGCCATACACTTGCAATTTTTGATTGTCAGTACAATGTCAGCACATTGCCAGATCTAACAATATTGTAAGATCTGACAACCGTGTGTACATAGCTTTAGTCTATTCATATCTCTCGGATCGTACACAATTTGTTTCCTATAATAGATCGAACTCTAGCATTGGGTGTGTTACTTCAGGAGTGCCTCAAGGGTCGGCTTTAGGTCCCATATTGTTTCTTATGTTTATAAACGACTGCCTTTCACTATTGACAAACAATTTTTGTGAACCTTTTGTTTATGCTGATGACATGATGCTTCTATTTTCTAGCACTCGTGAGAGCCTTAATGTAATTGGAACTTCTTTTAATAATCACCTCAATCTTATATCAGACTGGATGCGAGTTAATTCGCTTGATATAAATCCTTCTAAGACTAAAGCTATGAATTTCTACTCTTCTTACCGCCAGTTTAGCTATCCTAACTTAATTATAAATGATTTTCCGGTTATATATTATGAATCCATTAAATGTATTGGTATTATTATAGATAATAGACTCAACTTTAATGATCACATTGATCACATTGCTAAAACTAGTTGTCAAATTCTGAGAAGGCTTTATTCTTTAAGATGTTATACGCCTAGACATGTCAGAAGTCGCCTTGCTAAATCTCTTATTATGTCACGCATTAATTATTGTCTAGAGGTATATTCAGCAACATGGTCTTACAACTTGAATATCATTGAAGGAATTATTCGAAGGATAACCCGTTACGTTTTTAGTGTTAGAGTTCATATTAGCCTACGAGTTCTAATTCATTTTTACAAAATTATTAAATCAAATAGACCATCACAATTGGTTAATTTATTTTCATTCTTAAATTCTACCCGTAACATTAAAATATCTGTTCCTTTATGCCGTAGGTCTCTCTTCGATCACTCTTTTGTTAAAATAATACCCCATAATTGGAGTGTCTTGCCAAATGAGCTTAAATTATTTTCCTACTCATGTTTTACTTATAAAAAAAAACTTTTGATTTATTTCAATAATAATTCTTCCTAATTTAGTTCTCTATTATTGTATTTTTTTTTCTGGCTATAGTTAATCTTATTTTACTTTCATATTGTGATATATTTTTATTTTTATGCAATATTTTTATGGCTGGGGAGCCAAATTATCAAATTATCCAATTTATTGTAATAATTCATATCTAAAACTGTTCAAACTATCCAAATTTGTTATATGTACATATATGTAAATATAAATATAAGTTAACTCCATTAATGTAATTTTTATTTTTAATTACTACCTTTACATAATTGAAATAATTACCTATGAAATGTAGTAAATTTGAAATTGTAGTTAACTTTACTTTATAATTTTTTATCATTGAAAATAAATAAATAAATAAATTGCATCTTGTTTTGAATATATTCTTTTCCAGTCCTTGTCGCTAATAGCCTTGAGAACCAAAACGTAACTGAAAATCGTGGAGCTGTGAAAAAAAACAGCCCAAGTACGGATGCAACAATTGATATGCTGGCGAAACCAGACCCTTTTAACTCATCTAAGGCGATTGCAGCTGAAATAAAAAAAGGAGAGAGGTGTCTTAGGACACCCGGTTATAGCAATTGCTACTAAGCTATATAATACTATGTTCACACTTATGTTTTTAAACTTTTTTAACGCCTCATTCGTGTTTAAGAGCTTAAACACGATGATTTTGAGATTTTTTACCATACATTGACTTGTTTTGTTAAACATCTCAAATGAAGTGTTTTGTTAAACATCTCAAATGAAGTATTTAATACCATGTTCACATTTATGGTCTTAAACGTGTTTAAGGCAAGTGTTTTAAAAAACTAAATACAACCGTTCACACTACATTTGAGATGTTTAAGGTTGACGTTTTGTGAGTAAATTATTGTATTTGTAAAAAATTACGAACAATTATGCTTTTTATTGGTTTATTATTTTCAAACAACAAATGGTTTTGTAAATAATTTAGTATTTCTTCTCTAATTACTTGTTTACCAAATGATTTTTCACATGACGCCATTTAATAAAAAAAACAAAGATGCCAGAGTTATAAAAAACGCACTGAACATACTCCATTTGCGTGTTTAGGGAAGTGTTTAAATCTTAAACACTTCATTTGAGATGTTTAACAAAACAAGTCAATGTATGGTAAAACATCTCAAAATCATCGTGTTTAAGCTCTTAAACACGAATGAGGCGTTAAACACGTTTAAAAACATAAGTGTGAACATAGTATAAGATTTAAACACTTCCTTAAACACTTAAATAGAGTATGTTTAGTCCGTTTTTTGATAACTCTGGCACCTTTGTTTGTTATTAAATGGCGGCACCTGATAAATTATTTGGTAAGCATAATTACTTAAGAAATACTCAATTATTTACAAAAACATTTGTTGTTTGAAAAGCATAATTATTCGTAATTTTTTACAATACAATAATTTACAATATTGTATTGACAAAACGTCAACCTTAAACATCTCAAATATAATATGAACGGTTGTGTTTAGTTCTTAAAAAACTTTGGTTCTTAGAAAACTCGTCTTAAACATAATTGTGAAAATGTTGTCGTTTGGTTTCTGGTTTGCTGCAGACATAATGTATTTTGAATATACTGTGCCTCAAGCCAGAAACCAGATGACGATATATTCTACATGTTTTAAAACATAAGTGTGAACATAGTATAAAACAAACTTAATGCAATACAATGCAATAAAATTATATTATATGATGATGTCAAATTCGCCGAAAATATTTCAAAACGTTTCCATTTATAACCCATTATTATCTTTTCTGGCGGAGCACGATTAAATGAATATATTGCTTGTTGCCGGCGGCGGCTGTTATTCGTCTTACAGTCGATCGGCAATGTTCTCTGGCTTGTGCTTATTTGCAAAAAAATAATACAAAAACAAACTGAGCGATGTTTCTCATTGTTGTTGCTTTGTTTTTTTTTCACTCATTTCAAAGAACCAAAGAAAACAAATTCAAACAATTTGCTTCGTTTATTTTCGTACGCTGCTTTTAAGTACAAGGAAATCAAAACAAAAATAAATTTATAACTGTAATAGTGTCGATTAATTTTGTTACGAAAATTGTTTTCTAACCCCTGTATCTCGCCATAAATAGCAATAGCTATAATAACCGAATTTCCGCAAGAAGTGTTCATCATCTGTAGTGTGATGAAAGTCTTCCCGGACGAATAGCTTGTAAAGATCCCTTGTTGAATTTAACGAAGAGAAAAGACTTTGCAAATCGTCATAAGACATGATGTGGTTCAGAGGGACTAAAAAAATGGCGCAATATACTCTGGAGCGGTGTAACAAAAATTATTTTTTTTGGATATGATGCTGGGCAAAATGTCTGAAGACCTAAGGCCACGAATACAACCCAAGTTGCCCGAAAAAAAAATCAAACATGGTGGCAGTAATATAATGGTTTGGGGATGTTTTTCTTGGAATGACGGCATTTTATTTCAGAGACAATGACGATAAGGTCTACAAAACCATTTTAGAAGATTTCATGTTGCCTTATGCTGAGGAGAAAATGCCACTATGTTAGTGTTTCCAGCAATATAACGCTCCCAAACACTCCCCTAAGTTAGTAAATGGTTGGTTTCAGCCAAGCCAATTAAAAATCTATGGACAGATCTAAAAACAAGGATTGGACAAGAAAATATTCAAAACAAGACTCAATTATGGCAAAAAGTGCAGAAAATATGGTATGATGCCCCTATTGACACCTGTCACAATATTGTCTCTTCTATGCCCAACAAATTAGATAATTACATTAAAATTAATAATGGACTTTGTGGCTACTTATGTAATTTAGCTGTTTCAATATTGTTTTTGCGAAAAAAGGCTCAATAATCCTTTTATTTTCAGGATCTACTTTCCGTACCTATTTTTATGGCCAAGCGAATTTCGTGTTTTTTTCGCATAGTATGTTAATTAATTTAAATTGTTACTTTTTTATTGTTATTTTTATTTAGTCTAATGCTGCACGAAATAAATATGAACGAAGATCCACTATTTGTTTACATAAAATCGAAAAAAGTGCATTTTCACTAGTTGTAAAGGTCGTACACAAGGCGAATTCAGTATCAGGTGACCTTATCAGCCCAGCTGATTATCAGCTGTTGCTACCAAATTGAGCATTTTGAACCAAAACTTCAAATAACAACTAAATATAATGGAACATATTAGAATGTATTCGGGAGAACTAAAATACGACAAGGTACATTTTACAACCTAGCAACATTAAATTTGAAGATTTTAGGGATACCATCCGTGTCGAAAGGGTTATTGGGATTTGACTGTAATTCAAAATATTTTTAATTTCCCATCATCTCCATGATAGCTATTAAAGACCTGCGTAAATAGTCTTGATATGTAAATACGTCTTGTTTTTTAAATGTATTCTCGTGGCTGCATTATACTAAACCAATAATAAATGCTGTCGTATTATAAGCAAAGCACGATAGATGCATTTGTGTGCGTGTATATGAGCGCTAACAAGCAATGTCGTAAAGACTTCTTGTTATGAACAAACAGTCAACAAAGTAGTGTTGATACGTGTATGCTTGTTATTTTCCATATTGTACGTTTGATTGTGTGTGTGTAAGATGTAGATGGTAAGCTATTATGTGTTTAAGGGAGGTTTTTTTTAAGCAAGCGCACACAATTAATGTAAATGCATGTGAACGTTTGTTTGTGTGCAGAAAAATAAAAGAGCATACACACAACGTGTGTGTGTATGTACATGCATGACGCTTTTATACGCGCCCATGCGTAGAAAGAAGCAAGCATCACAAATTTTTCAGTCACGAAGTACTTTCTTCTTTACTCCTATACTTGCAATAACTGAAACAAGTTCTTGCAAACAGTGTTGCTTAGCGTTTGTTTTAGAAGACTTCGCTGTAGTAAAGCATTTGAAAAATCCCTCATGTCTTGAAAGTTCTTATAAATAGTCTTGTGCAGGACTTTAATAGCTATAACTGAAATAATAACAATGAACCCATCGCAACTTATATGTATAGGTATGAATTTTACAAGCAACGGATACAAAAGCGACACAAATATTAGGTAAAAACATACCCATTGGTATATATACTGTCTATGTACATATATTAATTTTTATATGTTTGAGCCAAATAAAAGTAATTAATTACAAAAAAATTAATAATACAAACAGGTCATAAAAAATGTGAGTTTGTTTTAATAGCAGAAGAAACACGTAAATTTTCACCTGAGGTGTTTAAGACTAATATAAAAAACACGTAAATTTTCACCTGAGGTGTTATACTTGTGTATACATTTTAAGACTGATATAATGGCAAAGGCATATATATACATATATATATCGTTAAATAGATAATTATGTCTACTATTGTGATAACATTGAAAAAATTAAGAAACATTTGAGTAAAGAAAATGATATCAATAATATAGGCAAAAATAAAAAATGTAGAAAATTTAATTTTGTATTCAAAATTGGATTTAAAAGAAAATGTTAAATGTGAAAATTGAAATTAAAAGAAAATGTTAAAAAATTTCAACATGAAAAAATATTTTATTAAAAAAATTCTGTGAAAACAAATCGAAAAATATGAAAAAACTATTAAAAAATTGTGAAAAGTGCTAAACGTTGCAAATTTTGTTAGTGGTAACTGCCGTGGAGAAATACTTTCATATTTATGTGAATAATTTTTATTATTATTATGTTAAACAAATTATATTTTTGAAGTTTTGGACGAACTACATCCCATGTTGTTTTTTTTAATTGTTGTATTTTCTCATTGTTTTTGTAATCCTAATATTACCTTGAGGGTGGCGTTGGCTGAGGTAGTTAGCACGTTGACTACAAAACCGCAGTTCCTGGGTTCAACCCCGGTATCTAACAGTCATTAAAAATAACATCACCATGCATTTTTCTTATGTGCATTATTGTCCCTTTGTATCAGTTGTTGCAGGAAAGTTCAAGTGATGAAGGCATAGTCACTGGTCACTGAACTATACCGACTTCAGCAGATACTAATCGTAATGTAACATCAGAGCGCCCTCCTTCGTTGTGTAGCTGAACCATCGGCGAAGTAAAATAATCAATAAAATGGCTTCGAAAAAATTTAATACGCCTCATTTAACAGCAGAGGCGCTGCAACAATGCATTATTAAAAACGTGAAAAAGCAGAGTTGAAAATAACTGAAGCTTTCCTCTATCTCTTCCCCCACCACCTGTCTTCTCTATCACTATACCTTTCCTAAAGAAGGTAACACCTAGTAATAGTAGTAGGCATTCATTGCCTGAGTGTTACTTCTCTTAAAAAAAATGAATCTGCTTTGTTATTAATACTTACCAAATAAAATTTCACTACAGAATTATTAGAACTATATTTAGTTTTGTTTTTTCACGCAGAGATTTGAAGGTTTTCTTGGTTAATTAATTTGTACAAACAGTGAAAAAAACACAAAAGTATTTATGAATTAATAAAAATTACCTTCTTCACCAGCCATTTCTTTTTTGTTTATTTATTTATTTGAGTTCAGTCTGTTCAGTTTGTTTTGTTTATATGTATTTAGGTATATTTTTTGACATTTGGCTCGCCATTATAGGAAATTTGTCTGCTCACTGAAGACAGTTCTTAATAAAAATACGCATGACCAGGGTTGGATTTCGAGTTTTACGCAATTATTGATACAATTAACTAGTAATTGCTCAATTTATTAATTGACTTATTGTATGGTAAATTGTGGCCAATAAAGGCTTTAATTGCAAAAAAAAATCCCTAATTGCGCAATTAAGGGGTATGTCTGAACGCGGTATAAGTTGGCAGCAACAGCAAATGCTGTTGCGAAGTCGGGCTGCTGTGCTGCCGTCAAAATAATCGTTTTCATTTAAGCCTAAATTAAAAAAAACTAATAGTTTTTGTTATGTAAATATTATTATTAATTTTGCTTGTAATAATTTAAAAATTCCCTAATGTCTACCTGCCCGAGGGTGCCGGCGCTAATAAACGCCACTGGCTCTAAATGGTTGAAGGCAGATGAATGCCTTTAATTTTAAATGAAGTAAACTATTTCTTTTGATGGTTAGAGCTCAGCAAGGAGCTCACAAGAAAGTTGTTTATTCATTAATTTAAATACAAAATTGTATTGGCTTATATACTACTTATGAGAATAAAGCTTAACCTATCTTAAAATAAGAGAAAAAGAAAAGGTATATGCTTAACAAGCAAATTGTTCCTTTTAGTTTCCCACGGTAGACGTGCGGCGTGTGTCTCATAAGAAATTTGGAAAACATACTGCCTGTTCCACGATGTCACTCATGTTCGTTCGCACGCATTTTAAACGACAAACAGCTGTTTTGCGTTCCACTAAAAGCCTTTAAGACGACAAGTCGAAAGAAAGTGAGTGCGAACGATAACGTAAGCATTTCAATACAAATTTGCGCCCCAATAAAAATTTTTTCAGTCATTTGTACGAACTTCAATGTCAAAAGCAGGCACTTGTATTTTAATTGTCGACTGATACAAAATAAAACAAATTATTTTTATTTACACAAATAAAATAATTTGCTTTGCCAATAGTAATATTAAACTGGCTTCGCTGGCAATGGATTTCTTGAGTAACGCGTCGTTGGCGGTCTGGGCTTGTAAGTAAGCCATTTTGCGTCCTTTGGCTGAGCTTTGTGATACTCTTCTCTGGGTATGTATGTATGTGTGTTCGACAACAGCTGCGATGAGTAAAAATATTCTGCCTACCACCACTTCCGCTAGTTATAATGAAATTGGTTAGAATCTATCGGTCTTATGTATAAGAAAAAACGGCCAAGCAGTTAGCATAAATCACATTGGAATTTAATAGTGGGTGAAAACTACATTATGCGCCGATTTTTAATGCCAATTTGTGTGGAGGAACTCTTTAGCACCTAGTTCAATGTCGTCACTTATGCTAACTTCATGTCAGTTTTTTCTTATACATAAGGCCGTATTTATTCATCTAAGCAGTTGTTCTACATACACAGAGATGAAAATCCTTAAGCAATCCGGCTATACAGAAAACTTACTGAGCGGAGCCGGTATTCGGTAATAATATATATACCAAATAGATAAATACAATAATAATATATGTATGTATATGTATTTACATATGTCCATACCTAGAGGAGAGAGTTCTTAAGATCGGACGAAGGCCAGTTTAACAAAAAATATACTTGTACTCTAAGAAGTCGCCGTTGCGCATACATGTGTACTTACATATCTATGTATGTATGCACAGAAAAAAAAAAATTATTACACTCGTCCAAAGGCCGGCTAGGTAGAACACTTTTCTGGGTCTGTTGGTATTTTTGAAAGACCTAAAGATAATGAAAATCACCCAAATGAATATGAATAATGACCGAAATAATGGGATGTTGGTCATTTTCCATTTGGGTGATTCTTCAAAAAATTGTGTTTTTTTTTTGTTGTTTATTTATCATAAATAAAAACCAATGAGTAATTATGTGTAATTTTTATACTTAACAAAAATTGTTTTGTTAAGTTTCTTTTTTTAAATTTATTTTTGGGTGCCACTTGTTGCTATTTAGAATTAGAACAGAGTTTCATTTTTTAAAGCACAATTTACACATTTAAACGATTTTTTATTCTTATTTGACGATGAATGTGTGAAATTGTTGATGTGGCAATATGGATATTTGACAACGGGTATACGGCTTACGTTAGAAACGTAAAACCAGGCGAACGACAAGTCGAATGTTATTGGGGCGCTGATTCGAACGAAAGTGAGTGACTGCTTATCTTTCGCCTAAGTTTTCTTTCGACATTCTGGAACTGGCTGATAGATTCTGTATTGTTTATATTTATATATAAACACATTATTGGTTATTAAATATGATTTATTCAAGTGCATTATGCTGCGGTCTTTGAGCAGACTGGTGAGTGTCAAATAGCCGTTACACAAAATACATATTTACGTTGCAGTCTGCCAATGCATTTATCTAACACTTCATGCAGCGGTATTTGCCCGAATGCATGAGTGTCAAATGTCCAAAATACTTTCAATGCAATTGGATGTTATGTATGTTGCGGTCAAGTTGACTTTAAATGTTTACTACGCAATGTTAGTCGTAGTAATAGTTAGAACACGCAACACCTCCACCTTTTATAAGAATGTTCATATAACGTTAATTTTATGGACATTCTTTTACAAATTTTGTTTTTCTTATGTAAATAATTTTGTTTTTTAAATTGTAAAGAAATATTTATTATTATTATTATATATGTATATGTAGTCGTAGTCCGGACATACGTGTACATTAATTTTATTTACTTTTATATAACTTTAGCCTATTTTTATGCACTACTTGTGTTTTATTAGTTTTCCTATCAACTATGGTTACATTATTTCTTAAGTCTATTTTCTTAACCTTGTAAGGTCCTCTATATTGTATTTCTAACTTATGACCTGCTTCATTTTTGAGTAAAACTAGATCTCCTATCTTAAAGTTATAATCAAGTATATCCTTATCATAGTTTAGTTTTTGCCTAAGTTTATTTTTATCTAATAATTGCCTAGCTGTCTTATATGCTATTTCTAACCTAAATTTTGTTTCTTTGGCATAGTCCTCTATATTATATAGTGGTGCTACTTTATCTACATTGAAAATCTGAAAACTGTTAGGAGTTTTTGCAAAGACTAACTCATAAGGACAATAATTATGTATTGTTGAAGGTGTTGTATTAAAACAATAAGTAAAATATTTTAGCCATTCGTCCCAATCATATTTGTCTATAGATATATAGGAACGTACGTATTCATTGAAAGTTCTATGACTTCTTTCTATTGTGCCTACTGTTTGGTGGTGATGAGCTGTCGAAGCTAATTTTTCAATTTTTAGTAGATTACAAAATTCTGTTAATATCGAATTTTTATATTCTGTTCCCATGTCCGAAATGAACGTCTTCATTGGACCATAGGTAAGTATAAAATTTTCAAATATTGCCTTAGCGATTGTTTTAGCGCTTTTGTCTTGTATTGGTATAGTTACTAAATATTTAGTTAAATCACATATTATTGTGATTACGTATTCATTTCCAAATAATGATTTTGGGAATGGTCCTATTGTGTCTACCACTACCGTATCAAATGGTTTTGTTGGCGTTGGTGTCACAGTCATTGGACTTTTGTTATGTTTTAAAGTTTTAGCAGTTTGACATTTATGACATGTTTTTACGTATTTAGATATGTCTTTGGACATATTTTTCCAATAGTAATATCTTTTTATTTTTTCTAATGTTCTATATATTCCGCAATGTCCTCCTTCTATTGGATCATCGTGATATTTCAGCATAATTTCAAGAATTGCCTTGCCATTCTTATTATTGATTTGGGTCACCTTATTTAGTAGCCATACTTTAATTTTATTTAATATTTTATTGCCCATAATTTTAAATTCATTAATAGAGGTAAATTCGAAAATTTTCTCACTAGGTGCCACTTGTAAATTATATATATTGTGTTTACCGGCCACTTTTTCGAGCCTAGAGAAAAATTGTCCTAAGTCAAAATTCTCTTTAGTAAACAAATCATTAATATGTATATATGTTACTATAGATTTTCCACGTTTGATATAACATCTTCCGGGGGAAATCTTTAGTTTATAGTATTTTCTGACGTCAGTGTTTGTTAAAGGTACATATATACTGGGCTTATCATTATTTTTATTTTTATGCTGTTCATTTAGTGTATTACTATTTTTTTCTTTTTTATTGGTCATCGATCTGGTCGTGACTTTTAATATAGAACAAATTTTATTATTCATGTCCTTTAGGTCATTTATTGTAATTCGCGATAGAGCGTCAGCAACATAGTTATCTTTTCCTATTGTATTGATCTTAGGGGAAAGTCCGAGTTTTCTAACTATTTTCGTGGTTTCTATTTCTTCAGTTGCTAAATTTTTGTCTCATTCCATTGTCACAATTGATATTGTTAGTATATCTATAATAGTTATAGTTATTACTATTATTATTATTATTAAAAAAATTTAATAACATTTTTTTTCTTTTCTTTTTAACACTTCATGCAGCGGTATTTGCCCGAATGCATGAGTGTCAAATGTCCAAAATACTTTCAATGCAATTGGATGTTATGTATGTTGCGGTCAAGTTGACTTTAAATGTTTACTACGCAATGTTAGTCGTAGTGATAGTTAGAACACGCTACAGTTGCTTAATTTTTTTATGTATATCACATTAATTTTTTTATGCTTATATTGAATAATTGATTTTTTTACTAATTTTATGTAGTGTGTTGTTATCTGAATTTGTTTTAATTTCGTATGTATGTACCTGTGTATATTTATTTTTTTATAACTACAAAAAAGATATAGGTAATTATTTTTGTTACCTTATTTTTATTAAATTATATTAATTTTTTGTTAAACTTATTCTTGAATGATTGATGAATTTGTTATTTAATGGGTAAGTGTGAATAAAAAAAGCATTTGCTTCTTAATTTAATTTTTTTCAAAACACATACACAAGTACCTACATATTTTAGGTTTTAAAACAAATATTTAAGTAAAAAGTAAATACTTTTTTTATTCACTTTAAGCAATAGCATGTTTAACTTCTTAGCACTCAATTAGTTTTTTTTAAATAAATTATATTAAATAAACGTAATCAAAAACAAACAAAAAAACAAAGTGTAAAGCAATCTTTCATTCATCAACCATGTTTTTTTTAACACACCATGTGTTACTTATGGTAACAGCAGTTTTACGCATTTGATTTCTTTCAGAAAAACAGATACAAACAAAAGTGTTATTCTCACTTGCTCATTATACAACCACACAAAAACAGTTTTAAAAAACTAGCAATAACAACTACCCTATCGGAAATTTGGCTAACTTTAAACTAACTTTAAGCTAACTATTTCGCAACTAGTACTGACTGACACTTGAATTACTTTGCAATGTAATCAACTGACTATTTTAACATTGCGATGTCCCAGGCGGTAGTCGATTGTCTCACTCTGCACTACTTTCAGCTAACTTAAAGTTGACTTTTTTAAATCACGTGGTAGTCAGTAAATTAAAAAATTTTTTCTGGGGTTCGAACATGTAACATCACACGTTGTGTACTCACCACGCTACCACTCGGCTAAGCTGCCATCCAAAATAACAACAGCAAAATGTTAATATAAAACTGAAATGAGTTTTAAAGTTTGTTTGTTTGTGGGTTTGTTCTGGATGACTTTGCAGCTAGCTTTTAGTCAGTCTAAGAAAAGCTAACTATAAGTTAATATTGAGAAAATCCAACGAAGGCAAAACAAAATTTTACGGTTAATAACATCGGCTCCATGGTACATTAAAAATTCAAATATACATCGTGATTTAAATATGCCACTAGTGAGTGAAGAAATTGCAAAATACGCAGGCAAATATTTAACAAAACTCGAGTCACATCCTAATCTGCTTGCCCGTAATATTTTGAGCTTTAGTGGACACATCCGCCTAAAAAAAGAGGGACACAAGGGCTCTTATACTCAACACTCCCGATGAGACTGCTTAAAAATACTTCTTTTTTTTCCTTTTTGATTATCACTACTTATGTATTATTTATAACTATCACTAAGCTTATGTCCGATACTGGTCGGGCCTAATAATTATAATTAGATTTAAGATTTGATTACTTATTGTTAGTTCATTTTTGAAGATACAATAAATAAATATATATATGAAAAAAAAAATAAGTTAACTAATTTTGTAGTCAACCACACATTCTCCGACAGGGTAGTAGCAGAAACGCTAATCGTATGATTTCCAAAATCGAAAACAGTGTTATACTGATCAAACAATTTGCATTCAAAGTTAAGTTAGTTTAAAATGTCTTAAGCATGTAAAACATTAAAATCAATTAAAAAGCTGCAATTAGTCACATCTTTAATTGAGCTCTTTCCTGGAAATTAGGCGATTTTAAATCGCGCGATTTACAGAACACCCCTGTTTATTAAAAAACTTGGGCATATATTTTGTACTTATGCTTTTTTAATACATATTTTTATTAAACAATTTGTAATAGCAGCATATGTTTTTGTATAGCAATATAATATATGTTCATTCCAAAGAAAATTAAAAACAATTCAAAATGAATGTGGTTTTGTTGTTGCAGATTTTGGAAAATTATTTTTCAGATTTATCAGATTTTTTTAACCAATTTTTGAAGATTTTTGTTAATTTTCTGGCAATAGTGTATCCAACACATATTTTTTCATATATTGTTCAAACTACATATTTGGGGTATTCAGATGGTACTCATAAATTAACAGGTTTTAAAGTAATAACTCGAAAAAATATAATGCTGTGAGCAACCCCTCATAATTTACAATTAAAAATATTGTACTTATTTGTATTTTGATTTTAGCACCTTTGTACATTGCTTACTCTCTCTCTCAATTCCTTTGGTAAATCTCACGCATTTCTACAATAAACATAGCTGAGAAAGTCTTATTACTTTATGACCTTTTTGTTTGAGCCACAACAACAATTTTTTTAAACTATGTTAAAATGTTAAGACATTATGACACTTAAGACACTGTTGTGAATACCCCAGTTGTATACTACTTTAATTGAATTTTTATGTTTTAAAAACATGGCACTAATATTTTTATTTTTCATTATCAAAGACAACAACCATTTTTGAAGAAACTAATTTAGAGAATTAAAAAAAAACCTCCTAAATCTTTTTTACTGAATTAGGGATATAATTCACCCCCCGTTTATAAACTCCGGACGGTCGACTTAAGTAAAAAATTTATATAAAAAGCACTCATTTGTTTAAGTGATTTTCATATATATTTTTTAGACGAGTTACTTGCAATTGGAAACGTTTCGAAATATTTGCGGGGAAGTTGACATCATCATATAATATAATTTTATTGCATTGTTATTTACCACATTAAGTTTGTTTTATATAGCTAAGCAGCATAGCTATAACCGGGTGTCCTAAGACACCTCTCTTCTTTTTTTCCATATTACTCAATTGATAAGACTTTTCGATGGGTATATATTCTATTATACGATCATGAATAAGAATGCAGTAAGCTGACGTCTTTGCTGCAATATTAGTTGTTGTTTCAAATTATATTTTTATATCAATCGGTCCATTATTGAGTGATTCATTCTGATGACTGATGTTAGGAGTCGCAGGCACTTACTTATATATTTTTTATATAATGGAACATTTATTTATACTTCTTATATTAAGATTTAAGCATTTGATCCAATTACTATATTTAGAAAACATCTATAGCTAGATGTTTTCTTGTGCCGAGTGGGGAGGGATGTTGTGAATCATACTTGAACAACCCTCGTATTCAAACATTGCACTAATTGGTTGACGCAGCAGAAACTAGTTCATTGACTCAGTTACTTCTTATTTTGTTGGCGCTGGCAAATTGTGCAATATCGATATTTTGTAATTGGATCAAAAGCTAAATAATATTTATGAAATAAATTATTGTCTAGTTAGCATAAGAAAATTAATTGTAAGTAAAATATTGAAAAAATATATTAAAGTATATTTTTGTATAAATAGCGGATAGAAAAATAAAAAGACACAGTCTGCAAGTGTGCAAGCAGCGACAGCAACAAGAATTGTTATTAATAAAAATACCTATACTTGCGATTCCCAAGGGACCCTCCAAGTAAAAGATAGAAATACACCATAATATATTTTGGCGCAGCCGGTAGAGCTTTGCATGCTATTACTCCGCTTGTTTCTGGCTTGGAAAGTTTCTGTTGGTACAGCTTTTATAGCTCGCCTTAGAAGCAGGGAAAAGCAAGTGCAGTCGGTTTAGTGGCCGCAAATTGATCCTTGCTACCATGTAATTTCGTCTGTTTCTGACTTGAAAAGTCTCTGTTGGTACAGCTTTTATAGCTCGCCTTAGAGGCTGTGAAAAGAAAGTGCAGTCGACTTTGTGGACGCATATAGATCCTTATTACAATAATAATACAATAAAAATAAAAGTGTATTTCTCAAAAAGATTAAAAATTAAACCTTGCACTGTGGAAATTTTTTTTTGTATTTATAAATTTTTGTGCCACGAAACACTACAACGTCCGGGTTTAGTCAAGTCGTAAGGATGGTAAGTATAAATTTAATTAAATGGACAGTCCACAAAAACAAACGGACAAACTAATACTACAATTAAATGACTACAACATTAACGTTGGTAGTCTTCAAGTGCATGTATGGTCGGAATTGAAAGCCTTTAATTCTGATAGAACATTCCTAAATAGTCATAAAGAAATTGTAAGGAATAACACATTTACTAAGTTAGCAGAAGTAGGGTATATACTTGGAGTGATAAGTGAATTAAACGGAAATAAGTCAAAGTAACTCGGAAAACGTATCGAAGAGTTAGAAAGGTCGTAGTAAAAAACTAAAAAATGAGTTATTAGAACAGCAGGTGAAAGAGAACGAAGAACTAAGAGTACAGTTACGACACAAATCACCCCAATCCAATGGACCATTGAAAAGAACTCGTAGACCTTTGGCAGAGTATTTGAGAAGTTTCGTTAAGATGGATGACACTAATTGGGATGAATGGTTACATCATGCTATGCATGTACACAATAATACGAGGCATATGTCTACCAAACAAACACCTAATAGAATCCTATATGGATTCGAGTTTGAAGTACCTATTAAACTAAAAGAAAAACCGTATCCAGTATATAATGCAGATAATTTTAGTAAGATCCTAAAATACCAGATACAACGAAGCTATCAACTAGTAAAACAAAATCAAGATCAAGCCAAGGCCAACTCCAAGAAACATTACGACAAGGGGACAAAGACAAGAACATTCAAGGTAGGACAACAAGTATGGCTGAAAACCAAGCACGAAAGAACAAATTCTCACCCATTTGGTTAGGATCTTACGAAGTTTTAAAAGTCCTAACACCTGTGAATGTTAAGTTAAAAATTAGAAATTCCGAGAAGGTTTACCATTACAATTTGGTAAAACCATGTCAAGGTTAATTATTTAGGTGTCTTAATAGTGGTAAAGAAAGACCTGCCACTCCAGGGAAAACGACATGAAGGTAGATGAAAAGAAAAACAACAGACCTGAACACGATAAGGGAAAAACGTGTGACAAGAAACAAAACAAGACATTCAACAAAACACAGTAGAAGTTATGAAAGAAGAAACAGAACAGAACACAAAACAACAGCAGATATAGAATACAGCAAACTCTTCCAAACTGAATATAATAAAAAAAGAAAGGCAACATATATAGGAAAGCCAGTAGACAAAATACGTATAACAAGAAAATTAAAACTCTAAAACTAAAACAACTAAAGATAGTAGCTCATCAGGAATAGCTTAGAATTAGTTCAAAAGAAGACCTATCACTATATTTCCAACCTTAGTGAACTTTGGCTCGAAACCAAATGTTCAAGGCGGAATGGAAGTACAAGGCGTTATAAGAAAATAACAAGAAAGATGAAAATTAAAATCACACATATGCAGGCGCATATAAGAGAAAAATGGAAATATAAAGTAGATTAACTAAAATCATGATCGCTAGTTTAAGGGCATGGTAGAGTATGTGAAGATATGACAAAGGTAGTCTGCCTAATGTACATACATACTTATATAAATATAATAATAAAACTATTAACCGCAAAGGAAGAGAAATGCAAACACTGTAGGAAGATGAAACTAATTTTTTTTATAAAAATCACAAATATACAGACAAGTTGTATGTTAGTGTTTAGTAATACGTTAATGAGTGTGGGTACGTTCGTAAATGCTGCAAATTTATGCATCAATGCGGCAGTTCTGCCAGGTTTTACTGCGTATGCGTGATTATCTGCTGCACATGCTTTGCAACTGCTCAACATCTGTGCTCAGTTGACATTTTTGAACAAACTGCAAAAAATTTTAAAATTGGCAAGTAATTTTATTTAAGAAAATATTGACAATTTTCTTTTAAATTAAAGTAAGCAAAAAATTTAAAAGAAAATCAAAGCGACAATTTCTTATGAGAACAGCATTGGCCTTAAAAAGAATACAACTAAAATAAAAAAACTCCTTTGAAATAATAAAAAACTACCAAGATTATGTGTTTCAAAGTTATTTTCGAGTTTATCAATCTCATTTTTTGGTAAGATTCGAAATATGTAATTTAAACATCAAAATACATAGATATATTCAACTTATTGTTCCACTGCAACTTCTTGCATCTTAAAATAATTTACTGCGCCATTTGCACAGATTTGCGGCAGGTATGCCGATTAAATGCATTAAAAAACGTTTGACTCTGAATAGTGCTGCCAAGTTATGCATTTTTGAACGTAAGATGTTCGTGATGCTGCAGACGTGCACTAGAAATGCTTTTACGAACGTAGCCTGTCTTCTATTACAGCAAAATAGGTCACAATGATTTAAATGCATTCATTAAACTTTCATTCACTGATTGTCTTGCATTATTATAAAAAAAAGGTTTAAATAATTTTCATAGAGATCATTAAACTTTCATGGATTTTTTTTTTAAATATAAAAAAAATTGTCTTTCGTCATATTCAAAAGTAGAATATTATTTTGCAACTACAACAAAATTACGGGCACTAAAATAAAAAAAAACAAAAATAAACCAAAACATTAAAAGCTTGCTAAGTAAGCATAACATAAATACGATACGTACATGCATACATATGTACTTATATCCGAATGATTTTTTTTTATTTATTAAAAACAAATTAATTGTAATTTTTATTAAGTAATTTGAATATTCAAGGTTGAAAAATCTTAGGATAGGTTAGTAAATTTTACACTGAAATTTCAAAATTAAAATTTAACTTATAATTAAAATCTTGAAGTTTTCAAATGCAAGAAAAGATAAATTTGTATTGTAAGCTATAGTATTTTCCGAATTTATAATTTTAGTAAGAATTGTATTTCGTAAGTACACACATATACATACATATATATAAAAATATAACTAGTAGAGCTATAGAAGAGTTATAACATCATATTATAAATAATTAACTTGTTTTATACTAATTAAGCATATATTTGAAAGAAAGAAACAATAATAAAAATAAATGAGTAAATAATAATATTCAACTTTTTAAATTTTGCTATTAAAATTATAGGTTAAGAAAAGAATAACACATATGTATATGACAAAATTTATGTCATACTAGATGTGTTTGAGTACACTTCCAATAATAATTATTCAGTAAACTTGGAATAATTGGTTAACATTTGAAATCAAACGCAATACCTTAACAAGTGCACAAATTGTCACAACTAACGAGTACTCAAACACAGCTTTTGAAAGTGAAAATTTAAATTAATAGTAAATTAATAGTAAATAAATAATGATTATGAATAGAAAACAAAACTAAATAAATTGTTTGTATTTGAAACATAAACACGCAAATTAATTGTATTGTTAGCCGATGGCCTTGGCAGCCAGTAAATTAATATAAATTGAAATAAATAAATAATTTTATTGTATGCTAATACTAAACCAAGATAAGTGCAACCGCGGCTCAACTACAATCCCCAGAACTAGAAAGTTGGCATACAGTGAAGACAACAAACGTAACAACAACATCAAAACAACAAGAGAAATTGCAACCATCATCTAAATTTAACAACACAAGGCGTATAGTCTCTTGCAGCCAAAAGTTCAGTAATATCTGAAGCGATAACTTCACCTCAGCAATAACAACATAACCGATGAATTTCTAAATCAAAAGCCTGCAACACACACCATAAAAAACAGCAGCTGAAACATCAAGTAATACTCTTGTCTAACGAGTGTAGTACATTGAGATGAATTATTGTAGCCACAACATGACTCCCAATAATATGCACGATCAGATTATTCCGGGAAGTCAAGGCCCAGCAACACTTAAAAAAAATCCTTGTACAGATTACAACCCTTTGAAATCAACTATACCGCATTGACATTTCTCTATCCATCCACACGAAGTGGGATGATACTGGTTCCGTTGCTATCATCAATACTATACACGGTTTAAGTACAGCTTAACAGCTTACATGCGGATTTGTAATCCAATAAACTAAGTGAGATAGTTCTTCGTATTGTTATCCAAAATTTTTTTAAAAAAGTGTATTGTATTCGTTCCACGATGGGTGTTCACGTTGTGATACCGATGGCCATCTTTTACACAAGTCGTAGTCTTTGACCATTAACACATCTCAGCTCAAGTGAGAACACCTTTATTGTCGATGCTGGTTTATTGATACACCCTTACTCAGCCGAAGACATTAGTTCGTGATGCTTGTGATTTGTTTTTTTTTAAACTACAAGCAAGTACTGAATACATAAAGGTGCCACAGATTTCAACACATAAGGATAAACAAAACCACGTCAACCTAACTTAGATGTCAAGAATCAAAACATCAACAGAAAATGCGGCGCATTTTCTTTCCGCCAAGAGGGGAGGTATGTTAGGAGTCACAGGCACTTACTTATATATTTTTTATATAATGGAACATTTATTTATACTTCTTATATTAAGATTTAAGCATTTGATCCAATTACTATATTTAGAAAACATCTATAGCTAGATGTTTTCTTGTGCCGAGTGGGGAGGGATGTTGTGAATCATACTTGAACAACCCTCGTATTCAAACATTGCACTAATTGGTTGACGCAGTAGAAACTAGTTCATTGACTCAGTTACTTCTTATTTTGTTGGCGCTGGCAAATTGTGCAATATCGATATTTTGTAATTGGATCAAAAGCTAAATAATATTTATGAAATAAATTATTGTCTAGTTAGCATAAGAAAATTAATTGTAAGTAAAATATTGAAAAAATATATTAAAGTATATTTCTGTATAAATAGCGGATAGAAAAATAAAAAGACACAGTCTGCAAGTGTGCAAGCAGCGACAGCAACAAGAATTGTTATTAATAAAAATACCTATACTTGCGATTCCCAAGGGACCCTCCAAGTAAAAGATAGAAATACACCATAACACTGACATCTAGCGGTTGAGATAGTTTCATATCGTAGCTTTTTTGGAATCTTAGATACATATCATATGGAATTGCATATCGTTTATTTTTGAACTTTATGTTAAGATCGGACTGAATTCAAATGTACTTTTAAATTATTCAAATCACAATAAACAAACTTATTTTCTTGTTGAAAAGCGATCAATACAAAACTGGGGCGTTCTCTATTTGCGGTCAGTTTAACTTTCCAAATATGGCTAGTTCCTGTGTTTAATTGTGGATTAACATGACAATACCAACTGCGAAATGCCATAGGTATAGAAACACCATTGTTAATGATTTTAATCATATTCAATTTGCTCAGGTCGGATAATTGTACATTTGGGGCTCTCCATGATATGAGTGAAATTGTAAGTTTAGTTTTTTCAGTAGAAACACTCCAGCGTACAAGATCTTCATCGTTCTTATTGCGCAAGAATATCAATTCATGTTTTCCATTTAGTATAACTGTACATAGAAATTGAAATATCCATTTGGAAGAGTGACATCTTCAATTTTGTTCCATCCAGCATTTTGCATCACATTGCTTTCTGTTGGTGACAGAGAAACCAAATTTTTTATGGTGCTTGTGGCTCCTAAATATCTTGTATGATCAATTTCAATTCCATTGAGCTCATAGCGAATTTCATCAAATATATATGCTACAAAGTTGTTTTTTAATATCAAGTTCTCCGAAGAAGAAGAAGAGTTGGGGTCTTTATCATCAGCAACAAATCCTTCAGCAATGTAGCACTCACTGGGTAGCACGTACAAATCTTGATTTTGTATTGAAATTTGAATTTCATCATTATGTTGTAAGATTGTAAGTATGGTGTTTGATGAAACATTAGAGAAAATAGTCAAGGTATTAGAGCCCATATCTGATCACCAACTTGTATTTTATCTTTATTCAGTGTTAGATTACTATCACCAAATTTCCATTCATTATTGAAATCTTTATGTGGACCATAGTTTGTATCTAATTCATTTCTTCCTTCCAAGAATGATAAGTCAGTATAATTATCTTCGGTATTGGAAGTCTGTGAGTAAAAATCATCATCATCGTCGTCATCATAATTCTCAGTATTAGCATCATTAAATTAGATGGTGTTATCAAATATTGTTAGTTCTGCTAGTTTCTTTGGTGTACTTGTCTCTATCTTCACTAGAGTTGTGCCATTTAGTTCATTTCAGTGACCGGTCATTTTAGTTCATTATTTATAAATGAACTAGTTCGTTCATTTAGTTCAATCGGTCTTTTTAGTTCAATGAATTGGTTAAGTCTTTTTAGTTCAATGATTTTACATCTACAATTCTACATGCATATGTATGTTTGTGTGGTCTTTGGAAAAATTTAAAACACAGATTATGTGAAAAACTACGAAAACTAATTAATTAATAATAAATTTGCTTTATTATGAGTTTATAAAACATATTTAGTGCGAAAACCTTTAAATATTTCAAAATTTAAAATATTTTTAAGTGTTTACTTGTGTTTTCTTGTTTATTGCATTTGTGGTAGTAGCCATCGATAAAAAGAACTAAATATACATGCATACATACATACATATGGATGAGTATAGAAGCAAAGCACACAAACAGTAAAGCAAAACATTGAAAACATTTAGTTCATATCCTCTGTGTTAGTTCATTTTGTGTCTTAGTTCTTAGTTCAAAAATTGAACTAGTTCAAAAATTGAACTAGAGATCGTAAAACAATTGAACTAGTTCACATAGTTCACAGTACTGAATCGTTCATTTGAACTAGTTCGTTCATGAACTACACAAGACTAATCTTCACTGATGGCTTTTCAGGCTTTGAACTTGTATTATTTTCAACTTCTGCTTGATTTTACTTTCTTCTGTCATGGGATTTGTTTTAACTTTTTAAGAACTACTTATGAATTCTTTGAGAGGTTCTGTTATAGGTTTAAATGTAGCTCTTAGTTGTTCACGTGTATCTATTGCACCAGTTTTTATACCACAAAGCATTTTCTTTAAGATATTTCTTGTCAACACCAACTGCTGTTATTAGGTAAGGTATCAGCTATTAGATCAGGTATCAGCTATCAGAGCAGCTTATTACGTATCTGGTCTAGTTTTCAGATCAGGTTATCAGCTATCAGATCAGGTTATCAGGTACCTGGTCTGGTTTTCAGATCAGGCCTTCGCCATCAAGTACCTTTTTGTTAAAAAGAAAAGCGGATATTTTACCATCTCCGATAATAGTGGATAATCGAAGCGAGGTCATTGGTTTATCAGCGTGCATGCTGTTGTAGTGTATGGGCCGCTTTAGCTACGTCTTTAAGACATCTTTGACGACGGGTACAAGACAATGGTAAGTCGTAGAAGACATATTGAAGACAGCCCCATACAAATCGTCGACGAAATTTTCATACAAATGGCACCAAGGTCACAGAAGACGAGATGGGCGACAATGTCGCTCAGATTGTCGTCAACACTGCTTTATTGAAGACAAAACTTATATGACACTGTCACTCAGATTGTCCTCAACAAAGTCTTATTCAAGACAAAACGTATGACACTGTTGCTCAGATTGTCGTCAACACGGCTTTATTGAAAACAAAACGATGGATATTGTCGCTCAGATTGTCCTCAACAAAGTTTTATTGAAGACAAAACGATGGATATTGTCGCTCAGATAGTCATGAACGACGATTTCCTTTAAATTTTCGATTAGAAAGCCTAATGAACAGGCGACATGTCGTACATTAATCGTCGAAGACAATGTCGTCTGTGACGATTTGGCCAACTGGGGTAATATGAAATGTAAATGAAATATGTATGTATTTATTGAAATGTATCAAGTTATGTGTTCATCTCATGGTAGTTATTTATTTTCTAACAAATTACTTTTCTTTGGCTTTGATTTTCAACAGAAACATTTAAAACTAGCCCCTTTTCGCGCTTTTTCCAAAAACTCTACTTTATGTTGCATTAAACGTATATTTTTACAGTTTAGCCTTTTTAAGCCCTTTTTTAAAAAATTTTTACGCGTTTTGACTCTAAAAAGTTGGCATCACTGTTTATATACATATATATGTTTAAATAATAAAAGTGTTTGGTTATTTGAACAAAAGGAAACAAAACAAGACATTTAAACTAAACATTTAAAAAAATTTAAGTGCTTCAATTTCAAATAAAAAATAAAACGTTAAAGAAGCTGAGAGAAGAAAGCCGCAAATCTATAAGCCAGTGAAATAGCCAAGAGGTGCTGAACTGTCCTACTGCTGGAAGAGGGGAACCACCACAAATAGTGGGCATTAAACTCCACCAAAAGCCATTATCCACCATTACTGAAATTTGAAAAAGTCAGGTATCGTGCCAATTGACTAGGACGAAATACGACTGACTGTAACATTAACAGACTGTAAGATACATATATATATATATGTATATATATATATATATATATATATATTAACTTTTTTTATTAATTATTTTATATAAAATTAATCGATAGGGACTACTTACTTATAAAACATTCCTTTAGCAGTTTTAAGGCTAAAGTGCGCGTACTTACTTGTAGGGTTGAGCTCAGGCCATAGGTAATCGCTTTCGTGTAGGGACCTTAATCCCATATAAAAAGGTTTTCCCTAACATTTTTGTTTATAAATAAAAATATATAAAACGTGAAATAAATATGGGGTATTCAGATGGTACTCATAAGTTAACACGTTTTAAAGTAATAACACGAAAAAATAATTTACAATTAAAAATATTGTGCTTATTTGTATTTTGGTTTTAGCACCTTTGTACATTGCTTACTCTCTCTCTCTCAATTCCTTTGGTAAACTCTCACGCATTTCTACATGTAGTTATGACCAGCGATGCCAACTATTTATAACCCAAACGCGCTATTCTCCTTCTCAAAACGCGCTAGAACGCGCTAAGTTGCAGCATTATCAACAATTTATAGTAAAAACGCGCAATTTTCCTACGCGCTAAATTAAACTTGAATAAAGGTCGATGTATGTATTAGTAAATACAATTAATTTTTTTTAAGAACTCTTTTTCAGATTTTCGCTTCTTCGAAATTACATCCTAAATAACTAAAATCATTTAATACAGAATCAGACTCGCCTTCCAAATATTCGAAATTATTAGTTTTTATTTTAATTTTTTTGAAGAACAAAAAGAATAGATGCTTAATACGTTATATAAATTTTTTGGGTTACGAGTACGAGTACATATTTTTAGCTATGAAATTTCAACATATTTCCCATTTACAGTATTAAAATATTTAAACAAAAATTTAAATTTTGGATATTAGAAAATTTTTTAATATATACAAAAAGTAAAAAGATATTGAACTAAAATGATATTTTTGACTTATATCAAAACGCGCTAATTTAGCGCTTTTTTTATTAAGCGCGCTAAGACGAAAAAAGCGCGTTTGGCATAGTTAAAACGCGCTAAGACTAGCGCGAAAGGCGCTAAATTGGCATCACTGGTTATGACAAACAATAAACATAGCTGAGGACACTTAAGACCAGCGATGCCAACTATTTATAACCCAAACGCGCTATACACCTTCTCAAAACGCGCTAGAACGCGCTAAGTTGCAGCATCATCAACAATTTATAGCCAAAACGCGCTATTTTCCTAGGCGCTAAATTAAATTTGAATAAAGGTCGATTTATGTATTAGTAAATACCAGTACAATACCGAGTACATATTTTTATCTGTGAAATTTCAAGATATTTGCCAATTACAATATTAAAATGCGTTTTTAATTCTAACCACCGTCAGGGGAATTTTATTTACAACATCTGAATCATTAACGAATTTAAAGAAAAAATTAAATTTTGGATATTAGAAAATTATTAAATTTATAAAAAAAAATTAAAATGATATTTTTGACTTTAATCAAAACGCGCTAACTTAGCGCTTTTTTTATTAAACGCGCTAAGCGGAAAAAAAAGCGCGTTTGGCATAGTTAAAACGCCCTAAAACTAGCGCGAAAGGCGCTAAATTGGCATCGCTGCTTAAGACACTGTTGTGAATACCCCAATAGTGTGTGCATAAGCATATTTTTGTTGTTACTTAACTGAGAACAGTTAACGCGAACTGTAGACACAGCCACGAACAGACGGCCATACCAATGACCATTTTGGCTCAAAATTAAGAAGATATAAAGAAAAGCTTTAAAAATACGAAGAAGTAAAACCACATAAATTTCAATTGTAAAGTTTTTATACATATATTTTTGATCAATGCGTTTTTTTATGATAATTAAATTCTAATACAGAAATTGTTTCATTTATTCAACTTCCATTTTATAATTTTTCTTTTTGAATTTAAAATACTTTTAAACTGTCAGTAATTTCCTAAAGTAATGTTTTGCTATTGAATAGTTTTGTTTTTAAATCATTATACATATTTAACAAATTATAATGTATTCACATTTATTGCTTTGTTAGAAACGTTATGTTTGTTTTAAACATGCAGGCTTAAGTTTTTTTCAGCGGTAAGTAAAAGGGGAAGGTAAAGTAAAGAGGGTTCATATATGGGGTATCTTAAACTCTTTTCGTTATGATGCCATGGTGAACTTTCATAAGTTCAAGAGGGGCGGGCAAACGTCCTGGCAGACCATCAGCCAGATGATTTTATAGTGTGTGTGCGCAGGGAGTAAGCCAGACTTGCTTCGGGTCGTTTTTTTTATTATAAAATTTTTCTCTTCTGACACCATAGAGCAGCTGGCATGATATTTCTTTTTGTAGCTGTAAAGTACTAGAGAGGTTGGCAAGATCCCCCCCCCACCCCAAACGGCGAGCTTCAACCGGAGCCAACCGCCAGCATGCCAGTACAGCCAATAATCTGGTAACCTTTTCTTTTGATTTAAAAATCAAAATCAGCTATTACAAATGGGTGCATCCCGGACCATCAATTTGGTTTCAGAAGTCAGCGTAGCACCATTGAACAAACGCATAGATTGGTCCAAGTTGTAAGAAGAACATTCGAGGAAAAAAAGTATTGTTCTGCTCTATTTATTGATGTTTCTCAGGTATTTGATAAAGTATGGCACGAAGGCCTAGTTTTAAAATTGAAGACATACCTACCAATAAACATACAAAAGCTTTTGGAAAGTTATATTATTGCCAGTAAGTTCACTGTTGTGATAGGAGAGTTCACGAGTGTACCCGAATCTATATCTTCTTTTTTTTTTTTTTAATATATACTTGTGATATGCCATTGAGCAATAACATCCACACTTCTACATTTGCCGATGATACAGCCTGCATGAGTATGCACAAAAACCCTGATGAGGCATCGCGCAATCTCCAAGAACACATTACCCAGCTTGAAATATGGTTGAACTTATGGAGAATAAAAGTAAATTAATAAAAGTCTGCCCATATAACGATTACGTTAAGAACAGATACTTCTTCTCGAATCCATAATCAAAATATTCCTCAACATTCTCAAGTGAAATACCTTGGTATACACCTTGATCGAAGGCTTACATGGAAATATCATATTGACTCTAAGTTAACCCAAATGAAACTTAAATTAACTCAAATATATTGGTTAATTGGCAGAAATTCAACACTCAGCCTACACTGCAAACTTTTGATATACAAGTCGCTTTTGAAGCCAATATGGTGCTATGGAATTCAGCTATGGGGCACTGCTTCAGCTTCAAATGTTGAGAAAAAATTCAAATATACATCGTGATTTAAATATGCCACTAGTGAAGAAATTGCAAAATACGCTGGCAAATATTTAACTAAGCTCGAGTCACATCCTAATCCGCTTGCCCGTAATATTTTGAACTTTACTGGACACATCCGCTTAAAAAAGAGGGACAAAAGGGCTCTTATTCTCAACACTCCAGATGGGACTGCTTGAAAATACTCCTTTTTTCCCCTTTTTGATTATCACTACTTATGTATTATTTATAACTATCACTAAGTTTATGTCCGATACTGGTCGGGCCTAATAATTATATTTAGATTTAAGATTTGATTACTTATTGTTAGTTCATTTTTGAAGATACAATAAATAAATATATATGTATGTATGTATATGAAAAAAAAGTGAAAGTATAATGAAAGTGTCTAAAATATACAGTTTTAAAAAGCATAACAAAATAATTTATAGTGCTAGAGTTAATATTGTAAATGAATTGTACAAGAAAATAATGGAAGAACAATAAGTAAATATTGGTTGGGAAAAATGTAGAGTTTTCGACGGAACCGAAATAACACAGTGCTTTAAATGCAAAGGTTTTAAATATGATCAGGAAATAATAGAAAAATGTATCAACTGTATACGAATAAATAAAACGTTTAATCTCGGACTGGAAGAAAATCACCATACGATGAATCGTAAGTGCCTCATTTATAAAAATAAATTGAGCACAAAACAGAGAAGAATTGGCATAAATTTGTAATAATCAACGAAATTAATTCGTAATATTTATACAAATGTTCAGGGTTTAATCAATAATTATAATCAAGTAGAAATTATGGTCGAAAGTGTGCAACCTGATTTTATAGTGCTCTCAGAAACTCACTTAAGAAAAGACATCGAAGAAGAAGAAATCACATTACAAGGATATGGACAAATCATAACTTTTTCTGAATCCATGAGAACAGGTGGGGTAATAATATATTTGAAATAAAATTGGAAAATAAAGAAAATTTTTGAAAAAGCAGAGAACCTAAAATATTGGATAATTGCATGCACTGTAAAAAATAAAAACAATTATTTTATAATTGCATAAGTATATACAGTAGTTCACGGATAAATGCGCACGCTTAAGAGAGTTTCACGCTTAAAAAGTTGTCAAAACCAACATTTTCCTCGATCTATTTAATTTGTGCACATATTTTTCTGTTAAATTAATCCCGCTTTACTGCGTTTCACTCATATATAGGTCGTATATATCATAAAAAGAAATTATTTATCATGCAGACTTTCACGGTTAGATGCACAACCTTGTAAGTTGTTTCTTTAGAAATTCCACACATTAAAATTAATAAACTAACCGAAAAAACCGCCAAAATGAAAATAAATCATCAAATTTGGCAAGCCTGTTTTATTTGTTTACAATCATTTAGTTTTCATCACAATGTTTCTTTGACGTACAATGTACATATATTACATGCACATGAACTTAAATCTGTTGCCTTAAATTTCAATTTGTGAAATTGTTTTTTTTAGTTTTTAAGATGTTTTGCTTGAATTGTTATGTTTTACTTTAAAATAATTTTATTTTTCGTTTTATTGAATTGAATAACAAATCGGAAAACGATGATCTCTAATTCTTAAACATATTTTCGTTTTCTTTTAGTAAGAACGAAAAGGGATAGAATTTGGTTTTGAAGCACGCACTTTAGAGGGAATTTTGTTAAATGCCTTGGTAATGCAAATAACCATGATTCTTTTAAATGCGCCGGTAACGCACTTAACCGTGTTTTTTTTAAAGCGTTTTGTTAAGGTTGCTGTTAAATTCTAGGTACATAAACCAAGAATTTGTTTGGTGTCACAAGGTACTTGGGACCATGTAACAAAGAAAGGTGCAGTAAAACAAGTCAATTTGTCTACTACGCTATGTCTTTATTTTTCTTCTATATTTATACAAAATATTATAGCTAACTAAACTTATACGCTAAATAATTAGGTCACTTATTAATGCAAGGTAAAAAGAAAACAACTAAAAATGCTGAATTTGTAAAGTCGCTGACCACTGAAGACATTGAACTTATGTTCTTTATTGTGGTCATTGACTGGTGTTGAATAAACAAAAAAAAACTTATTGGTAATATGACTACACATGTGTATGCATGGGTGTATGTTATGCTGGGACTGCAATATGATTCTTCGGTCACTAACCATAAATGCATTGCACTTATTGTTTATGTTTTTTTATAAACAAATAATTGCAAATGCATTTACATACATACACATGTATTTGGATGTTTATGAATTTAATTTTAATGAGTTGTATAAATATGATGAACTTAATTTAAGGGTTGCCAACATTCTCCCCCCGTTGAACCATGTAATGTTCAAATACTGCCGCTGCACTTCAGGTATCTTGTAGTTCGATAACGTATTTGGATGGTGAGCTTTGTCGAGGAGTTGGAGTAGGTATCGCTTCGGGTTGGTCCTTCCTTCTACAAGATGATCGGTTTTTCCAGACCATATAAAGGACAACTAAGGCGAAAACTAAGCTGAGCGTAAAGTAGCTTATTGCTTGATGGTGCAGATTTTTGTTGTTGATGAGTTTATGCAGTTGTGACATGTCGGCCTCCTGAAGTTGGGCTTGTAGCTCATTTAGTTGATCAGTATGAGTTTGTAGAACCTGCCGCATGCTGTTGAATATTGTTATAGGCTCACTTATGTTTGTCAGAGCATTAATATTTTTGAAACGGAAGTGCGATGTTTGGATGTTGCTGGATACGTCATAGTGTCCCCGAATGGTGACATCGGCTGTCCTTAGAATACAGGTTGGTTCAATCTGAAGTATACCAGAACCGTGCAATGTGAATTGCATTATTTCAGTTCCACAAATAGCATAAACTTCAGTGATATTTATTGTGGAATAAATCCATTTGTTTTTGTTGTGTAGTTGTATCCAAACGCCTTGTTCTCTTGATGTATTTAGCTTGCAATTTCTAGCAGGTTTTTGATTAAAAAAATTAATTTCGCAGGACGAAGCCATTGATCCTTTTCCGAAGGTTGATTGTTTGTTGTCGAAGATAAAGACATCGTTGAGCCGGAATGAATTTGTTATATCATCATTCGACAGTGGAATGTATTCATCTCTGAGTGAATTAATTGCCAGATACGGTTTCTCCGGTACTATGACAAAAAGTGTGCCGTTCCTGTTTGAGGGAACTCCAAATATCTTTAAGAGTTCAAAAGGTTGTTGGTCGATCAATGGTAATTTGACTTCAAAGATGACCTTGTTTTCTGTGACTCCTGCCTTAGTTCGCATAAGTTTGTAAAGTTGAATCAAGTCATCTTCTTTGACGGGTAGGACTCGCGACACTGGTAAATGTGCCTTGATCACGTTTAGTTCTCTCTGAAGCTGATTTGGTGATAAAAGAGAAGGACTAATTCTACCATGATGGGAGTCCGTTAAGACGTTTATTATTTCAGCTTCAATTCGGCGGAGTCGCGTTGCTGTTAAAATCAGCTCACTAGATAGAAATGTTGTTAAATATGCGATCTTTAATTGATGCTGGTCGTCCGTTACTCGATTTTGTAGCCTTGTTATTTCATTTTGTGTTTCATTTAACCTTGACTGCAACGAAAGTTCTGTTTCTTTGATAATATTAAGAGTAGTATCAATTATGGATGTTTGATTTCGTAGTAATGAGTAAAGATGCTCTCTGCCCGTTTCTGCTTGGCGTATCGTGTGTTCCATTTCGGTGGCATAATCAGAGTCGAGAACACCAAAGAGGCTTCTTGCTACGTTCCCGATGATGTTGAGGGCACCTCTACGCGAATGACCAGACATGATCACGTTCTCATCTTGTATCAGATCGGCCTGAAGCTGTTTTAGGTTGCTTATGAAATCGTGACACATGTTTGCTTGTGGAGAAAATTTGCAAAGATTGGAAAACGTCTCCAATGCGGTTGAAAATGCTTTAACTTCTGATCGGAATGGAACAAGATCGTAATACACCATTATTTTCCATTCTGCTGTGATTGTTCTTGCTGTGCCTATCCCTTCAAAATACAGGCCGGGATCCTTGCTGAATACCTCAGAATTTATTGGTTTGCCGAGAACAGCAGGGAGTAAGAGAAGGGTGAGCAAGGTTGTGTATAGTAAGCTGCAGCCAACAGATTTAGGTCGCTTGGTGGGAGACGAGTCTGGTTCGGGTGACCTCTTTAAGGTTTTGTTTGCAGGTTTCTCATTTGTTTCCTCATTCATTTCCTCATTCATTAAGGGGGCCAAGCGATGAATAGCAAGTGACTTAATACCTGATGACGTTTTGACCTTGACTACTCGTACGAAGCCATCATGACCCTTGCAGATATTTACTATTCGACCAAGAGGCCATTTCATGACTGGTACATTGTCTTCTTTGATGATTACAAGTTGACCTTCTTGAACGTTTGATGAAGCTGTTCTCCACTTATGTCGTTGTTGTAATTCTGAAAGGTATTCTTTTGACCATCGATTCCAAAAGGCATGTTTCAAGTGAGACACTAGTTCCCATCTTTTCGCGAGTGATGAGGTTGGCTCTTTTGCCTGTCTGTCGAATTGAGCGGTTAATGGTTCTCCTATTAAAAAATGGCCTGGTGTTAGGGCCGTTAGATCATTCGGATCTGATGACATTGGTGTTAGCGGTCTTGAGTTCAGAATGGCTTCCACTTCTATTACAACCGTTTCCAACTCCTCATGGGTCAGAGAAGCCTCGGCGGTCGTTCGAAGAAGTAAGTGTTTGGCTGATTTCACGGCAGCCTCCCATAGACCTCCAAAATGGGGAGCTCTGGGCGGGATGAACTTAAATTCTATTCCTTCCTTGGAGCAGACATTTTCTATTTTTTCTTGGGAACTGGAACTGAATATAGCTGTCTTAAGCTCTTCAAGTTTGTTTTTAGTTCCAACAAAGTTTGTTGCATTGTCGGAGTACATCGTTTGGCAGCGTCCACGGCGAGAAATGAATCTTTTCAATGCCCCTATGAATGCATCAGTGGTCAAATCAGTAACTACCTCCAAGTGTATCGCCTTGGTGGCAAAGCAACAGAATACTGCAATATACACCTTATGAGGGCGCTTTCCTCTGAGCTTATAATGTACCCAGAAAGGGCCACAGTAATCTACCCCAGTTGTGATGAATGGTCGACCTGGGCTTATTCTGCAACTTGGTAAATTGCCCATTATTTGATTGAACATTCGTGGCTTAGCTCTTGTGCAACGTATACACTGATAGACCACAGATCTTTTCATTGTTTTCCCTTTCAGAATCCAAAACCTTTGTCGTGCTGTAGCTAGTAATTGCTGTGGTCCACAATGATGATTTTCATTATGTAGGTTTACCAGGATCAGCCTTGCAATAGGATCGTTATATGGTAACACGAGCGGATGTTTGGCGTCGTATGACAGCTCTGATGCTTCTAAACGCCCACCTACTCTTGTTAGTCCTGCTGAGTCTAAGAAAGGGCACAAACTTTTAAGCGGACTTGCTCCTACGACTATCTGAGACCGTTGAAGTGTTTTCAATTCGTCTGGGAAATCAGATTGTTGCATTGCTCGCACTATGATGTGAAAAGCATTCTCCAGTTCAATGGCAGTGATGCGACTTCCAGTTTTTGTTGAGGTTTTTCTGATTATCAGCGAATCTTAGTACATAGGCTACAGTGTGTTGAAGGAAGATAAATTAATTTCTGTGGTTGATGCTGTAAACCCAGTCTTCGACGTTGGATGATGCTGCAGCAGTCACGATTTGAGTCTTCATCTTAAACTCCAAATTGATAGCGTTCTGAGCGTTCTTTTTAAATGGTCCCGGCCAGATACATTCTTGGCCATGCAAGAATGGAGAGCCATATAACCACAAGTTCAAGCTTGGTAGTTTCTCTGGAGTTACGCCTCTCGAAATGAAGTCAGCTGGGTTTTCCTTTGATTTGACGTGTCGCCATTGACAATTGATGGTTATGTCTTGTATCTTGCTGATTCGGTTAGCCACAAAAGTCTTGAGTGATGAAGACGCTGAATTTATCCAATATAAGACAATTTCTGAGTCAGACCAAAAGAAAAGCTGTTTGTCGTCGTACCGTAACTCCCTTTTTACTTTGTTGGCTAGTTCTGCTCCTAAAAGTGCTGCGCAAAGTTCTAGCCTTGGTAGGGATAACCTTTGGAGAGCCGCAATTCTGGACTTGGAGCACAACAGTCGGACTATTATTCCTCCATTTTTGAGCTTGGATCGAACGTAGACTGCTGCTCCATAAGCCCTTTCTGATGCGTCTACAAATACGTGCAATTGGACGTGCGAGGCTATTTGACCATTGAAAACATGTCGTGGTATAGGAGTGTTGTCTAACATGTTTAGTGACTTACGGAAATCAAGCCATTTCGTTGTGAGATCTTTAGGGAGTTCCTCATCCCAAGATCTTTTACCTTCCCACAGTTGTTGAATAAATATTTTGGCTAAAACCACGACTGGGCCTGCAATACACAAAGGATCGTAGATTCGTGCCACATCTGATATGACAGATCGTTTTGTTATACTTGAGGTTGGCTGAAGATTTGCCTTTAGGCAAAATTGATCCGAAGATGGGCTCCATATTAGTCCTAGTGCCTTGATTGATGCATTTTCGAAATCAAGGTTGACTTCTTGATCTTCTTGTGGTATATCTTGGAGTAGATGGCGATGGTTTGCACACCATTTACGTAACTTGAAACCAGCTTCCTTGAGCAAGTCTGTTAGTTGGGATTGCATTTCCTTAGCTGTTGCTAAACTATTAGAACCGCTTATTCCGTCATCAACGTAGAAGTCCTGGCCCAAGATCGTTGCACCCAGTGGATATTTGTCCATACGAGTGGCCGCTAGCCTTTGTAAACATTTCGTGGCCAGGTACGGGGCTGATGATGTGCCATATGTAACGGTGTTTAGTTGAAAATGGCGTAGAGGCTGGCCAGGATTCTCTCTCCACAGAATTAGTTGAAGGTTCCTGTCTCGTTCGTCTACGAGGATCTGACGGTACATTTTTTCAATGTCTGTGGTAAAGACAAATCTGGGTAAACGGATGTTTACCCAGATTTGATGTTTTTGCCGATGCATCAAAAACGACTCTGAGCTTAGTTGTGCTACTTTCTGGACGCAGAACGCAATGATGTGGAATGTAGTAACGTGGGCCGCAGAGAGTTTTTGGGTCGATTTGAGTCATGTGACCAAGATCTTCATATGACTTCATGAAGTCCTTGTATTGTGTTTCGAGCGTTTCATCTCGTCTGAATCGTCGTTCCAAAGCACGGAATCTGGAATATGCTGTTGGTTCTGATTCGCCAAGTGCTGCCGCGTCTTCAGATAAAGGCAAACGAACAACAAATCTTCCATTGGGATTTCTGGTTGTTGTTTGAATAAAGTGAGTTTCACATGCTTGTTCAGCGGCTGTATAATTGCTTTCTGTAGGAACATCTTCAACCTTCCAGAATTTTTCAATTAGTTCGCCAGTTGACACATCCTCTTCACTTAAAACTGCGCATATCGCTTCAGTTGTGCTGTTTTCCGATACTCTGCCACTGGTGATCCATCCAAGTTTTGTGTTCAACAATATTGGAAGATTATCGGCCAAGGGGTCGATTCTGTTTCTGTGAAATCGTGAAAATGAAAAATAAAATATCACTTCATTGAAAATGCGATTCTGATTTTAGTTTTTTATGAGAACTACCTGTCAAGTGAAGTGAATATGATAAATTTTTTATCACTTCATTTTTATCATAAATTCAGAATCGACCCCCAACTCTATTTTCCCGTTTTGCATAAGACTGAAGTAGTATTCGGCGCCTAGCAGAATATCCACCTTTCCTGGTTGGTCGAAATATGGGTCAGCTAAGTCTACATTTGGGATTTGCCAATTTGAAATGTTAATTTGTTGATTTGGTTGTGGAGGGATGATTGTAGGGAGAACAAAAGCGTCTAAGTTGGTTGCAAAATTGTTATTTCTGGCTTGCAATTTAACATTTATGCGCTTTGTGGCCCTTCTTCGTGCGTTTCCAATACCATAAATGCATAAAAGGGCTTCAGCTGAAGATAAAGACAATCTTTTTACGACACGCTCGGATACTAGATTCACCTGAGACCCGGAATCCAATATTGCTCTAAATTCTCCCGAATTTCCGTTGGCCGCTGTTAACCTTACTCTTGCTGTTGCAAGTAGTACATAACCCTGGCGCAACGGCGGGTTGTTTGTGGCAGCTGATGTAACAGTCACATTAGTAGTGTTAGGTGCAACATCTGTTTTCCGTATATCATTTGAGTGCTGATCAGCGGTTTTGACTTGATTACCATGTTTTGATGAATTGTGTGGCTTGGAATTTGAACCTAAATGCAATAATGTATTATGTTTTTTGTTACATTTTTTGCAAGGTCTTGATGTGCAGGTTTTCGAACTGTGATCAGCTCTGAAACAGTTTACACACAGTCTTTGTTGTTGTACCCAGCTTAGCCGCTTTGCTTCTGATAGTTGTAGAAATTTCTGGCAATGGAAGAGTCCGTGGTCGCCGGCCTTGCATAATTTACAGGAAACATAGTGTTCATTGGCAGTGGTTGCAGATGATGACACAACTTTAGGTGATGACTTATCTCTTTGGCGGATTGATTCCATTGATTGAAACTCAAATTCCAAGAATGATAAAAACTCAGCTAGAACTGGCACGTTCCTTGGATTGGTTAACGATTGCATGTACCTTACATGTGTGCTTCTATCAAGTTTTCTCATCAGAAGCTGAATAAGAATTGCATCCCATGAGGCTGTTGCAATTCCTAAATTGTTTAAAGCCAACATACACTCCTTGGTGGTGTCATGAAGAGTTTTAATCGCTGAAGCAGATGACGTAGCTGCAGGCTGATCAATTAATTTCTCTACCAGGTTTGCCACAAGAACTCTTTTATTGTAGTAGCGGTCCTTGAGTGTTTGCCAGGCAGTGGCATAATTTGTTTCTGATAATGACAACTGACTTATTAGACGTTCAGCTTCGCCGGATAAGTTACTTTTCAAATACCACATTTTCTGAATAGCTGGTATTGGTTGCTTGTCTACCATTTCAGAAAATAAGTCATGGAATTGACGCCATTTCAGGTAATCCCCACTAAATTGAGCTATAGTTAAATTTGGCAGTTGTAACGACTTGGCTTTACAACTGTTTGTCATTAATTCTGGTGCTCCTGTTTGAGTGTGCATATCATTCGGTTGAAGGTTGTCTGCCTGCACGAAAAGATTAACTAGAGTTTGCTGAATCAAATCAATAATAACATGGCGATCCTGCCATATTTTTTAGAATAAAGGAATACATAGCATATTTGCTTATCCTTTATCTAAAATAAGAAAGGACAATAGGATCCAACATACAGAGCTTATGCTAAGTTGGATTCCTGTTAATTATTTTTTGCCAAGATAATGAAGAAATGCCTCCTTATGAGCCCATAAAAGAATTGACACCAGCCGAATTGAAGAAACGCGAAAAGGATTCTACCGACAGCCGTTCTCAATCTCTAGTTTGTCCTTAAATGGACCCAAATTTAACTCAAATTTTGAAGGATTTAGCGGAAGCTGAAGCCCGTTGGGAAAAGCAGCTACGAGAGGGCGCAGATCCCAGCCAAAAACCTGAAATTTTATCAATAGGACCAAAACCAATAAAGCCAAAAAAGAAGAAGGAGGAAAAGCCAAAATATCCAATATTCCCTTTACCAAACACAACAAAATCTAGAGGTGGCCGACTAAACAAATTAAAGACGGAACTACGTGCTCTCATGCACCAACAAACTTACGCTCAGGGTAGCGAGCTGAAAAAAATTATAGATAAAATAAGTTCGGTAAAAACCGAAATAAAGTAAAAAAAAAAAAAATTGAAGCTTTCTATGTAAAAATTTTTATATAAGAATTTCTTGCACTATTTTCATTAAAAAAAAAAAATAATAATAAAAAATAATAATAATAATTCTACAATATATATACATATGTACATATTAACCAATACTCTTTGGTAAAATAATTTGTAAATGGCCTTTATAGTTCGAAATTTTTGCAATGAATAGAAATAACAATAAAAATAAGGCTAGGCCAAAAAAAACCAGTAGAATACGAAGAAGAGGAAATTGAAAGAACTATAAAATTTTTAACTAAACTGTGGAAGGATTTGGGAATAGAAGGAACCCCTACTAGAGATGATGTAATTTACAGACGAAAAGTGGAATTAGAAACAGTGTTGTTAATGAGAAAATATCTAGATTGGTAAATTTTTTTTAGGACAATATAATGGGGGCAAAAGAATCTAAAGTAGATCATCCCAACGCAAATGTTGTCAATAACGTAGAAATAGTTGACCACAAGGAAGAAATTAACTCTATATGGCTACTTATATTAATCCTTACAATAATAACAGCTCTTAATCTACTACTTAAAATTTACTTAATACATAAAAGATCGCTCAAAAAGCAGTACATTAGTAGGGCAAATGATTTGGATAAAGTTTAGGTCTGAATGGATTGGCAAACTATCCTCAGTAAATGTAGAAATATTAAAACAGAATTCGAAAAATCATATAAATGTCTTAGTATAGACAGACCAATAAAACAAGACACCCTAAATAAACATTTTAAAATTCTGTAAGATTGCTTAGAAAAAACAAGAGTGATCCTAAATACTAATTATGCGCGACTAACATCTACACACAAGACTGCAGCAGACGCATTTTTTTATGACATTAGGAACAAGATACTAAAACTAGCAGCCAAAAGGGACATACAAATTGAATTGCCAGAAACAATACATAAACAAACTGATATAAAAATAATTTTTTCCCCTAAAGATGATGAAAACTGTTACGAAATGAGCCAAACAGTCGTAGAGTTTCTCAGTACAGCTTCGAAGTTAATTTCAGACTTCGATGGCAAATCTGAAAACTTGCGTTCCTTTATAGACTCACTATCACTGGTTGAATCTATTAAAGGCTCACATGAAACAACTGCAGTTTCATTAATTAAAACAAAACTCAAAGGAAACGCAAGAAATCTAATAAACACTGAGTCAACCATCTCACAAATTATAAATAAGTTACAAAATACAGTAAAGGGTGAATCAGTAGAAGTAATAACGGCAAAAATACAAAATATAAAACAGAATAATAAAACTGCAAATACATATTGTGCAGAAATTGAGAATCTTGCAAAATCCCTCGAAAGTGCTTATATTACAGACGGGATACCATGTGAATTAGCTACTAAATACTCCACACAAGTGGCAGTAAAAGCTATCACCAAAAACTGCACCATCGATAAAGTAAAACTTATCATGGAAGCAGGACAATTCAATACCATGAATGATGCCATTAGTAAATTTGTCAACAGTTGCACAGAAGCAACTGGACAACAAAATTCTATACTATACTACAAGCAACGTCAAAACACTAGGAATAACTATTTCCGTGGAAATTACACAAGATTTCGTGGAAGAAATAATTACCCACGAAATGGAAATAATAATAATAGAGGCTATAATAACAATAGCAATAATAACAGAATAACAACACTGCTTTATTGAAGACAAAACTTATATGACACTGTCACTCAGATTGTCCTCAACAAAGTCTTATTCAAGACAAAACGTATGACACTGTTGCTCAGATTGTCGTCAACACGGCTTTATTGAAAACAAAACGATGGATATTGTCGCTCAGATTGTCCTCAACAAAGTTTTATTGAAGACAAAACGATGGATATTGTCGCTCAGATAGTCATGAACGACGATTTCCTTTAAATTTTCGATTAGAAAGCCTAATGAACAGGCGACATGTCGTACATTAATCGTCGAAGACAATGTCGTCTGTGACGATTTGGCCAACTGGGGTAATATGAAATGTAAATGAAATATGTATGTATTTATTGAAATGTATCAAGTTATGTGTTCATCTCATGGTAGTTATTTATTTTCTAACAAATTACTTTTCTTTGGCTTTGATTTTCAACAGAAACATTTAAAACTAGCCCCTTTTCGCGCTTTTTCCAAAAACTCTACTTTATGTTGCATTAAACGTATATTTTTACAGTTTAGCCTTTTTAAGCCCTTTTTTAAAAAATTTTTACGCGTTTTGACTCTAAAAAGTTGGCATCACTGTTTATATACATATATATGTTTAAATAATAAAAGTGTTTGGTTATTTGAACAAAAGGAAACAAAACAAGACATTTAAACTAAACATTTAAAAAAATTTAAGTGCTTCAATTTCAAATAAAAAATAAAACGTTAAAGAAGCTGAGAGAAGAAAGCCGCAAATCTATAAGCCAGTGAAATAGCCAAGAGGTGCTGAACTGTCCTACTGCTGGAAGAGGGGAACCACCACAAATAGTGGGCATTAAACTCCACCAAAAGCCATTATCCACCATTACTGAAATTTGAAAAAGTCAGGTATCGTGCCAATTGACTAGGACGAAATACGACTGACTGTAACATTAACAGACTGTAAGATACATATATATATATATGTATATATATATATATATATATATATATATTAACTTTTTTTATTAATTATTTTATATAAAATTAATCGATAGGGACTACTTACTTATAAAACATTCCTTTAGCAGTTTTAAGGCTAAAGTGCGCGTACTTACTTGTAGGGTTGAGCTCAGGCCATAGGTAATCGCTTTCGTGTAGGGACCTTAATCCCATATAAAAAGGTTTTCCCTAACATTTTTGTTTATAAATAAAAATATATAAAACGTGAAATAAATATGGGGTATTCAGATGGTACTCATAAGTTAACACGTTTTAAAGTAATAACACGAAAAAATAATTTACAATTAAAAATATTGTGCTTATTTGTATTTTGGTTTTAGCACCTTTGTACATTGCTTACTCTCTCTCTCTCAATTCCTTTGGTAAACTCTCACGCATTTCTACATGTAGTTATGACCAGCGATGCCAACTATTTATAACCCAAACGCGCTATTCTCCTTCTCAAAACGCGCTAGAACGCGCTAAGTTGCAGCATTATCAACAATTTATAGTAAAAACGCGCAATTTTCCTACGCGCTAAATTAAACTTGAATAAAGGTCGATGTATGTATTAGTAAATACAATTAATTTTTTTTAAGAACTCTTTTTCAGATTTTCGCTTCTTCGAAATTACATCCTAAATAACTAAAATCATTTAATACAGAATCAGACTCGCCTTCCAAATATTCGAAATTATTAGTTTTTATTTTAATTTTTTTGAAGAACAAAAAGAATAGATGCTTAATACGTTATATAAATTTTTTGGGTTACGAGTACGAGTACATATTTTTAGCTATGAAATTTCAACATATTTCCCATTTACAGTATTAAAATATTTAAACAAAAATTTAAATTTTGGATATTAGAAAATTTTTTAATATATACAAAAAGTAAAAAGATATTGAACTAAAATGATATTTTTGACTTATATCAAAACGCGCTAATTTAGCGCTTTTTTTATTAAGCGCGCTAAGACGAAAAAAGCGCGTTTGGCATAGTTAAAACGCGCTAAGACTAGCGCGAAAGGCGCTAAATTGGCATCACTGGTTATGACAAACAATAAACATAGCTGAGGACACTTAAGACCAGCGATGCCAACTATTTATAACCCAAACGCGCTATACACCTTCTCAAAACGCGCTAGAACGCGCTAAGTTGCAGCATCATCAACAATTTATAGCCAAAACGCGCTATTTTCCTAGGCGCTAAATTAAATTTGAATAAAGGTCGATTTATGTATTAGTAAATACCAGTACAATACCGAGTACATATTTTTATCTGTGAAATTTCAAGATATTTGCCAATTACAATATTAAAATGCGTTTTTAATTCTAACCACCGTCAGGGGAATTTTATTTACAACATCTGAATCATTAACGAATTTAAAGAAAAAATTAAATTTTGGATATTAGAAAATTATTAAATTTATAAAAAAAAATTAAAATGATATTTTTGACTTTAATCAAAACGCGCTAACTTAGCGCTTTTTTTATTAAACGCGCTAAGCGGAAAAAAAGCGCGTTTGGCATAGTTAAAACGCCCTAAAACTAGCGCGAAAGGCGCTAAATTGGCATCGCTGCTTAAGACACTGTTGTGAATACCCCAGTAGTGTGTGCATAAGCATATTTTTGTTGTTACTTAACTGAGAACAGTTAACGCGAACTGTAGACACAGCCACGAACAGACGGCCATACCAATGACCATTTTGGCTCAAAATTAAGAAGATATAAAGAAAAGCTTTAAAAATACGAAGAAGTAAAACCACATAAATTTCAATTGTAAAGTTTTTATACATATATTTTTGATCAATGCGTTTTTTTATGATAATTAAATTCTAATACAGAAATTGTTTCATTTATTCAACTTCCATTTTATAATTTTTCTTTTTGAATTTAAAATACTTTTAAACTGTCAGTAATTTCCTAAAGTAATGTTTTGCTATTGAATAGTTTTGTTTTTAAATCATTATACATATTTAACAAATTATAATGTATTCACATTTATTGCTTTGTTAGAAACGTTATGTTTGTTTTAAACATGCAGGCTTAAGTTTTTTTCAGCGGTAAGTAAAAGGGGAAGGTAAAGTAAAGAGGGTTCATATTTGGGGCATCTTAAACTCTTTTCGTTATGATGCCATGGTGAACTTTCATAAGTTCAAGAGGGGCGGGCAAACGTCCTGGCAGACCATCAGCCAGATGATTTTATAGTGTGTGTGCGCAGGGAGTAAGCCAGACTTGCTTCGGGTCGTTTTTTTTATTATAAAATTTTTCTCTTCTGACACCATAGAGCAGCTGGCATGATATTTCTTTTTGTAGCTGTAAAGTACTAGAGAGGTTGGCAAGATCCCCCCCCCCCCAAACGGCGAGCTTCAACCGGAGCCAACCGCCAGCATGCCAGTACAGCCAATAATCTGGTAACCTTTTCTTTTGATTTAAAAATCAAAATCAGCTATTACAAATGGGTGCATCCCGGACCATCAATTTGGTTTCAGAAGTCAGCGTAGCACCATTGAACAAACGCATAGATTGGTCCAAGTTGTAAGAAGAACATTCGAGGAAAAAAAGTATTGTTCTGCTCTATTTATTGATGTTTCTCAGGTATTTGATAAAGTATGGCACGAAGGCCTAGTTTTAAAATTGAAGACATACCTACCAATAAACATACAAAAGCTTTTGGAAAGTTATATTATTGCCAGTAAGTTCACTGTTGTGATAGGAGAGTTCACGAGTGTACCCGAATCTATATCTTCTTTTTTTTTTTTTTAATATATACTTGTGATATGCCATTGAGCAATAACATCCACACTTCTACATTTGCCGATGATACAGCCTGCATGAGTATGCACAAAAACCCTGATGAGGCATCGCGCAATCTCCAAGAACACATTACCCAGCTTGAAATATGGTTGAACTTATGGAGAATAAAAGTAAATTAATAAAAGTCTGCCCATATAACGATTACGTTAAGAACAGATACTTGTTCTCGAATCCATAATCAAAATATTCCTCAACATTCTCAAGTGAAATACCTTGGTATACACCTTGATCGAAGGCTTACATGGAAATATCATATTGACTCTAAGTTAACCCAAATGAAACTTAAATTAACTCAAATATATTGGTTAATTGGCAGAAATTCAACACTCAGCCTACACTGCAAACTTTTGATATACAAGTCGCTTTTGAAGCCAATATGGTGCTATGGAATTCAGCTATGGGGCACTGCTTCAGCTTCAAATGTTGAGAAAAAATTCAAATATACATCGTGATTTAAATATGCCACTAGTGAAGAAATTGCAAAATACGCTGGCAAATATTTAACTAAGCTCGAGTCACATCCTAATCCGCTTGCCCGTAATATTTTGAACTTTACTGGACACATCCGCTTAAAAAAGAGGGACAAAAGGGCTCTTATTCTCAACACTCCAGATGGGACTGCTTGAAAATACTCCTTTTTTCCCCTTTTTGATTATCACTACTTATGTATTATTTATAACTATCACTAAGTTTATGTCCGATACTGGTCGGGCCTAATAATTATATTTAGATTTAAGATTTGATTACTTATTGTTAGTTCATTTTTGAAGATACAATAAATAAATATATATGTATGTATGTATATGAAAAAAAAGTGAAAGTATAATGAAAGTGTCTAAAATATACAGTTTTAAAAAGCATAACAAAACAATTTATAGTGCTAGAGTTAATATTGTAAATGAATTGTACAAGAAAATAATGGAAGAACAATAAGTAAATATTGGTTGGGAAAAATGTAGAGTTTTCGACGGAACCGAAATAACACAGTGCTTTAAATGCAAAGGTTTTAAATATGATCAGGAAATAATAGAAAAATGTATCAACTGTATACGAATAAATAAAACGTTTAATCTCGGACTGGAAGAAAATCACCATACGATGAATCGTAAGTGCCTCATTTATAAAAATAAATTGAGCACAAAACAGAGAAGAATTGGCATAAATTTGTAATAATCAACGAAATTAATTCGTAATATTTATACAAATGTTCAGGGTTTAATCAATAATTATAATCAAGTAGAAATTATGGTCGAAAGTGTGCAACCTGATTTTATAGTGCTCTCAGAAACTCACTTAAGAAAAGACATCGAAGAAGAAGAAATCACATTACAAGGATATGGACAAATCATAACTTTTTCTGAATCCATGAGAACAGGTGGGGTAATAATATATTTGAAATAAAATTGGAAAATAAAGAAAATTTTTGAAAAAGCAGAGAACCTAAAATATTGGATAATTGCATGCACTGTAAAAAATAAAAACAATTATTTTATAATTGCATAAGTATATACAGTAGTTCACGGATAAATGCGCACGCTTAAGAGAGTTTCACGCTTAAAAAGTTGTCAAAACCAACATTTTCCTCGATCTATTTAATTTGTGCACATATTTTTCTGTTAAATTAATCCCGCTTTACTGCGTTTCACTCATATATAGGTCGTATATATCATAAAAAGAAATTATTTATCATGCAGACTTTCACGGTTAGATGCACAACCTTGTAAGTTGTTTCTTTAGAAATTCCACACATTAAAATTAATAAACTAACCGAAAAAACCGCCAAAATGAAAATAAATCATCAAATTTGGCAAGCCTGTTTTATTTGTTTACAATCATTTAGTTTTCATCACAATGTTTCTTTGACGTACAATGTACATATATTACATGCACATGAACTTAAATCTGTTGCCTTAAATTTCAATTTGTGAAATTGTTTTTTTTTAGTTTTTAAGATGTTTTGCTTGAATTGTTATGTTTTACTTTAAAATAATTTTATTTTTCGTTTTATTGAATTGAATAACAAATCGGAAAACGATGATCTCTAATTCTTAAACATATTTTCGTTTTCTTTTAGTAAGAACGAAAAGGGATAGAATTTGGTTTTGAAGCACGCACTTTAGAGGGAATTTTGTTAAATGCCTTGGTAATGCAAATAACCATGATTCTTTTAAATGCGCCGGTAACGCACTTAACCGTGTTTTTTTTAAAGCGTTTTGTTAAGGTTGCTGTTAAATTCTAGGTACATAAACCAAGAATTTGTTTGGTGTCACAAGGTACTTGGGACCATGTAACAAAGAAAGGTGCAGTAAAACAAGTCAATTTGTCTACTACGCTATGTCTTTATTTTTCTTCTATATTTATACAAAATATTATAGCTAACTAAACTTATACGCTAAATAATTAGGTCACTTATTAATGCAAGGTAAAAAGAAAACAACTAAAAATGCTGAATTTGTAAAGTCGCTGACCACTGAAGACATTGAACTTATGTTCTTTATTGTGGTCATTGACTGGTGTTGAATAAACAAAAAAAAACTTATTGGTAATATGACTACACATGTGTATGCATGGGTGTATGTTATGCTGGGACTGCAATATGATTCTTCGGTCACTAACCATAAATGCATTGCACTTATTGTTTATGTTTTTTTATAAACAAATAATTGCAAATGCATTTACATACATACACATGTATTTGGATGTTTATGAATTTAATTTTAATGAGTTGTATAAATATGATGAACTTAATTTAAGGGTTGCCAACATTCTCCCCCCGTTGAACCATGTAATGTTCAAATACTGCCGCTGCACTTCAGGTATCTTGTAGTTCGATAACGTATTTGGATGGTGAGCTTTGTCGAGGAGTTGGAGTAGGTATCGCTTCGGGTTGGTCCTTCCTTCTACAAGATGATCGGTTTTTCCAGACCATATAAAGGACAACTAAGGCGAAAACTAAGCTGAGCGTAAAGTAGCTTATTGCTTGATGGTGCAGATTTTTGTTGTTGATGAGTTTATGCAGTTGTGACATGTCGGCCTCCTGAAGTTGGGCTTGTAGCTCATTTAGTTGATCAGTATGAGTTTGTAGAACCTGCCGCATGCTGTTGAATATTGTTATAGGCTCACTTATGTTTGTCAGAGCATTAATATTTTTGAAACGGAAGTGCGATGTTTGGATGTTGCTGGATACGTCATAGTGTCCCCGAATGGTGACATCGGCTGTCCTTAGAATACAGGTTGGTTCAATCTGAAGTATACCAGAACCGTGCAATGTGAATTGCATTATTTCAGTTCCACAAATAGCATAAACTTCAGTGATATTTATTGTGGAATAAATCCATTTGTTTTTGTTGTGTAGTTGTATCCAAACGCCTTGTTCTCTTGATGTATTTAGCTTGCAATTTCTAGCAGGTTTTTGATTAAAAAAATTAATTTCGCAGGACGAAGCCATTGATCCTTTTCCGAAGGTTGATTGTTTGTTGTCGAAGATAAAGACATCGTTGAGCCGGAATGAATTTGTTATATCATCATTCGACAGTGGAATGTATTCATCTCTGAGTGAATTAATTGCCAGATACGGTTTCTCCGGTACTATGACAAAAAGTGTGCCGTTCCTGTTTGAGGGAACTCCAAATATCTTTAAGAGTTCAAAAGGTTGTTGGTCGATCAATGGTAATTTGACTTCAAAGATGACCTTGTTTTCTGTGACTCCTGCCTTAGTTCGCATAAGTTTGTAAAGTTGAATCAAGTCATCTTCTTTGACGGGTAGGACTCGCGACACTGGTAAATGTGCCTTGATCACGTTTAGTTCTCTCTGAAGCTGATTTGGTGATAAAAGAGAAGGACTAATTCTACCATGATGGGAGTCCGTTAAGACGTTTATTATTTCAGCTTCAATTCGGCGGAGTCGCGTTGCTGTTAAAATCAGCTCACTAGATAGAAATGTTGTTAAATATGCGATCTTTAATTGATGCTGGTCGTCCGTTACTCGATTTTGTAGCCTTGTTATTTCATTTTGTGTTTCATTTAACCTTGACTGCAACGAAAGTTCTGTTTCTTTGATAATATTAAGAGTAGTATCAATTATGGATGTTTGATTTCGTAGTAATGAGTAAAGATGCTCTCTGCCCGTTTCTGCTTGGCGTATCGTGTGTTCCATTTCGGTGGCATAATCAGAGTCGAGAACACCAAAGAGGCTTCTTGCTACGTTCCCGATGATGTTGAGGGCACCTCTACGCGAATGACCAGACATGATCACGTTCTCATCTTGTATCAGATCGGCCTGAAGCTGTTTTAGGTTGCTTATGAAATCGTGACACATGTTTGCTTGTGGAGAAAATTTGCAAAGATTGGAAAACGTCTCCAATGCGGTTGAAAATGCTTTAACTTCTGATCGGAATGGAACAAGATCGTAATACACCATTATTTTCCATTCTGCTGTGATTGTTCTTGCTGTGCCTATCCCTTCAAAATACAGGCCGGGATCCTTGCTGAATACCTCAGAATTTATTGGTTTGCCGAGAACAGCAGGGAGTAAGAGAAGGGTGAGCAAGGTTGTGTATAGTAAGCTGCAGCCAACAGATTTAGGTCGCTTGGTGGGAGACGAGTCTGGTTCGGGTGACCTCTTTAAGGTTTTGTTTGCAGGTTTCTCATTTGTTTCCTCATTCATTTCCTCATTCATTAAGGGGGCCAAGCGATGAATAGCAAGTGACTTAATACCTGATGACGTTTTGACCTTGACTACTCGTACGAAGCCATCATGACCCTTGCAGATATTTACTATTCGACCAAGAGGCCATTTCATGACTGGTACATTGTCTTCTTTGATGATTACAAGTTGACCTTCTTGAACGTTTGATGAAGCTGTTCTCCACTTATGTCGTTGTTGTAATTCTGAAAGGTATTCTTTTGACCATCGATTCCAAAAGGCATGTTTCAAGTGAGACACTAGTTCCCATCTTTTCGCGAGTGATGAGGTTGGCTCTTTTGCCTGTCTGTCGAATTGAGCGGTTAATGGTTCTCCTATTAAAAAATGGCCTGGTGTTAGGGCCGTTAGATCATTCGGATCTGATGACATTGGTGTTAGCGGTCTTGAGTTCAGAATGGCTTCCACTTCTATTACAACCGTTTCCAACTCCTCATGGGTCAGAGAAGCCTCGGCGGTCGTTCGAAGAAGTAAGTGTTTGGCTGATTTCACGGCAGCCTCCCATAGACCTCCAAAATGGGGAGCTCTGGGCGGGATGAACTTAAATTCTATTCCTTCCTTGGAGCAGGCATTTTCTATTTTTTCTTGGGAACTGGAACTGAATATAGCTGTCTTAAGCTCTTCAAGTTTGTTTTTAGTTCCAACAAAGTTTGTTGCATTGTCGGAGTACATCGTTTGGCAGCGTCCACGGCGAGAAATGAATCTTTTCAATGCCCCTATGAATGCATCAGTGGTCAAATCAGTAACTACCTCCAAGTGTATCGCCTTGGTGGCAAAGCAACAGAATACTGCAATATACACCTTATGAGGGCGCTTTCCTCTGAGCTTATAATGTACCCAGAAAGGGCCACAGTAATCTACCCCAGTTGTGATGAATGGTCGACCTGGGCTTATTCTGCAACTTGGTAAATTGCCCATTATTTGATTGAACATTCGTGGCTTAGCTCTTGTGCAACGTATACACTGATAGACCACAGATCTTTTCATTGTTTTCCCTTTCAGAATCCAAAACCTTTGTCGTGCTGTAGCTAGTAATTGCTGTGGTCCACAATGATGATTTTCATTATGTAGGTTTACCAGGATCAGCCTTGCAATAGGATCGTTATATGGTAACACGAGCGGATGTTTGGCGTCGTATGACAGCTCTGATGCTTCTAAACGCCCACCTACTCTTGTTAGTCCTGCTGAGTCTAAGAAAGGGCACAAACTTTTAAGCGGACTTGCTCCTACGACTATCTGAGACCGTTGAAGTGTTTTCAATTCGTCTGGGAAATCAGATTGTTGCATTGCTCGCACTATGATGTGAAAAGCATTCTCCAGTTCAATGGCAGTGATGCGACTTCCAGTTTTTGTTGAGGTTTTTCTGATTATCAGCGAATCTTAGTACATAGGCTACAGTGTGTTGAAGGAAGATAAATTAATTTCTGTGGTTGATGCTGTAAACCCAGTCTTCGACGTTGGATGATGCTGCAGCAGTCACGATTTGAGTCTTCATCTTAAACTCCAAATTGATAGCGTTCTGAGCGTTCTTTTTAAATGGTCCCGGCCAGATACATTCTTGGCCATGCAAGAATGGAGAGCCATATAACCACAAGTTCAAGCTTGGTAGTTTCTCTGGAGTTACGCCTCTCGAAATGAAGTCAGCTGGGTTTTCCTTTGATTTGACGTGTCGCCATTGACAATTGATGGTTATGTCTTGTATCTTGCTGATTCGGTTAGCCACAAAAGTCTTGAGTGATGAAGACGCTGAATTTATCCAATATAAGACAATTTCTGAGTCAGACCAAAAGAAAAGCTGTTTGTCGTCGTACCGTAACTCCCTTTTTACTTTGTTGGCTAGTTCTGCTCCTAAAAGTGCTGCGCAAAGTTCTAGCCTTGGTAGGGATAACCTTTGGAGAGCCGCAATTCTGGACTTGGAGCACAACAGTCGGACTATTATTCCTCCATTTTTGAGCTTGGATCGAACGTAGACTGCTGCTCCATAAGCCCTTTCTGATGCGTCTACAAATACGTGCAATTGGACGTGCGAGGCTATTTGACCATTGAAAACATGTCGTGGTATAGGAGTGTTGTCTAACATGTTTAGTGACTTACGGAAATCAAGCCATTTCGTTGTGAGATCTTTAGGGAGTTCCTCATCCCAAGATCTTTTACCTTCCCACAGTTGTTGAATAAATATTTTGGCTAAAACCACGACTGGGCCTGCAATACACAAAGGATCGTAGATTCGTGCCACATCTGATATGACAGATCGTTTTGTTATACTTGAGGTTGGCTGAAGATTTGCCTTTAGGCAAAATTGATCCGAAGATGGGCTCCATATTAGTCCTAGTGCCTTGATTGATGCATTTTCGAAATCAAGGTTGACTTCTTGATCTTCTTGTGGTATATCTTGGAGTAGATGGCGATGGTTTGCACACCATTTACGTAACTTGAAACCAGCTTCCTTGAGCAAGTCTGTTAGTTGGGATTGCATTTCCTTAGCTGTTGCTAAACTATTAGAACCGCTTATTCCGTCATCAACGTAGAAGTCCTGGCCCAAGATCGTTGCACCCAGTGGATATTTGTCCATACGAGTGGCCGCTAGCCTTTGTAAACATTTCGTGGCCAGGTACGGGGCTGATGATGTGCCATATGTAACGGTGTTTAGTTGAAAATGGCGTAGAGGCTGGCCAGGATTCTCTCTCCACAGAATTAGTTGAAGGTTCCTGTCTCGTTCGTCTACGAGGATCTGACGGTACATTTTTTCAATGTCTGTGGTAAAGACAAATCTGGGTAAACGGATGTTTACCCAGATTTGATGTTTTTGCCGATGCATCAAAAACGACTCTGAGCTTAGTTGTGCTACTTTCTGGACGCAGAACGCAATGATGTGGAATGTAGTAACGTGGGCCGCAGAGAGTTTTTGGGTCGATTTGAGTCATGTGACCAAGATCTTCATATGACTTCATGAAGTCCTTGTATTGTGTTTCGAGCGTTTCATCTCGTCTGAATCGTCGTTCCAAAGCACGGAATCTGGAATATGCTGTTGGTTCTGATTCGCCAAGTGCTGCCGCGTCTTCAGATAAAGGCAAACGAACAACAAATCTTCCATTGGGATTTCTGGTTGTTGTTTGAATAAAGTGAGTTTCACATGCTTGTTCAGCGGCTGTATAATTGCTTTCTGTAGGAACATCTTCAACCTTCCAGAATTTTTCAATTAGTTCGCCAGTTGACACATCCTCTTCACTTAAAACTGCGCATATCGCTTCAGTTGTGCTGTTTTCCGATACTCTGCCACTGGTGATCCATCCAAGTTTTGTGTTCAACAATATTGGAAGATTATCGGCCAAGGGGTCGATTCTGTTTCTGTGAAATCGTGAAAATGAAAAATAAAATATCACTTCATTGAAAATGCGATTCTGATTTTAGTTTTTTATGAGAACTACCTGTCAAGTGAAGTGAATATGATAAATTTTTTATCACTTCATTTTTATCATAAATTCAGAATCGACCCCCAACCTAGCAGAATATCCACCTTTCCTGGTTGGTCGAAATATGGGTCAGCTAAGTCTACATTTGGGATTTGCCAATTTGAAATGTTAATTTGTTGATTTGGTTGTGGAGGGATGATTGTAGGGAGAACAAAAGCGTCTAAGTTGGTTGCAAAATTGTTATTTCTGGCTTGCAATTTAACATTTATGCGCTTTGTGGCCCTTCTTCGTGCGTTTCCAATACCATAAATGCATAAAAGGGCTTCAGCTGAAGATAAAGACAATCTTTTTACGACACGCTCGGATACTAGATTCACCTGAGACCCGGAATCCAATATTGCTCTAAATTCTCCCGAATTTCCGTTGGCCGCTGTTAACCTTACTCTTGCTGTTGCAAGTAGTACATAACCCTGGCGCAACGGCGGGTTGTTTGTGGCAGCTGATGTAACAGTCACATTAGTAGTGTTAGGTGCAACATCTGTTTTCCGTATATCATTTGAGTGCTGATCAGCGGTTTTGACTTGATTACCATGTTTTGATGAATTGTGTGGCTTGGAATTTGAACCTAAGTGCAATAATGTATTATGTTTTTTGTTACATTTTTTGCAAGGTCTTGATGTGCAGGTTTTCGAACTGTGATCAGCTCTGAAACAGTTTACACACAGTCTTTGTTGTTGTACCCAGCTTAGCCGCTTTGCTTCTGATAGTTGTAGAAATTTCTGGCAATGGAAGAGTCCGTGGTCGCCGGCCTTGCATAATTTACAGGAAACATAGTGTTCATTGGCAGTGGTTGCAGATGATGACACAACTTTAGGTGATGACTTATCTCTTTGGCGGATTGATTCCATTGATTGAAACTCAAATTCCAAGAATGATAAAAACTCAGCTAGAACTGGCACGTTCCTTGGATTGGTTAACGATTGCATGTACCTTACATGTGTGCTTCTATCAAGTTTTCTCATCAGAAGCTGAATAAGAATTGCATCCCATGAGGCTGTTGCAATTCCTAAATTGTTTAAAGCCAACATACACTCCTTGGTGGTGTCATGAAGAGTTTTAATCGCTGAAGCAGATGACGTAGCTGCAGGCTGATCAATTAATTTCTCTACCAGGTTTGCCACAAGAACTCTTTTATTGTAGTAGCGGTCCTTGAGTGTTTGCCAGGCAGTGGCATAATTTGTTTCTGATAATGACAACTGACTTATTAGACGTTCAGCTTCGCCGGATAAGTTACTTTTCAAATACCACATTTTCTGAATAGCTGGTATTGGTTGCTTGTCTACCATTTCAGAAAATAAGTCATGGAATTGACGCCATTTCAGGTAATCCCCACTAAATTGAGCTATAGTTAAATTTGGCAGTTGTAACGACTTGGCTTTACAACTGTTTGTCATTAATTCTGGTGCTCCTGTTTGAGTGTGCATATCATTCGGTTGAAGGTTGTCTGCCTGCACGAAAAGATTAACTAGAGTTTGCTGCATCAAATCAATAATAACATGGCGATCCTGCCATATTTTTTAGAATAAAGGAATACATAGCATATTTGCTTATCCTTTATCTAAAATAAGAAAGGACAATAGGATCCAACATACAGAGCTTATGCTAAGTTGGATTCCTGTTAATTATTTTTTGCCAAGATAATGAAGAAATGCCTCCTTATGAGCCCATAAAAGAATTGACACCAGCCGAATTGAAGAAACGCGAAAAGGATTCTACCGACAGCCGTTCTCAATCTCTAGTTTGTCCTTAAATGAACCCAAATTTAACTCAAATTTTGAAGGATTTATCGGAAGCTGAAGCCCGTTGGGAAAAGCAGCTACGAGAGGGCGCAGATCCCAGCCAAAAACCTGAAATTTTATCAATAGGACCAAAACCAATAAAGCCAAAAAAGAAGAAGGAAGAAAAGCCAAAATATCCAATATTCCCTTTACCAAACACAACAAAATCTAGAGGTGGCCGACTAAACAAATTAAAGACGGAACTACGTGCTCTCATGCACCAACAAACTTACGCTCAGGGTAGCGAGCTGAAAAAAATTATAGATAAAATAAGTTCGGTAAAAACCGAAATAAAGTAAAAAAAAAAAAAAATTGAAGCTTTCTATGTAAAAATTTTTATATAAGAATTTCTTGCACTATTTTCATTAAAAAAAAAAAAATAATAATAAAAAATAATAATAATAATTCTACAATATATATACATATGTACATATTAACCAATACTCTTTGGTAAAATAATTTGTAAATGGCCTTTATAGTTCGAAATTTTTGCAATGAATAGAAATAACAATAAAAATAAGGCTAGGCCAAAAAAAACCAGTAGAATACGAAGAAGAGGAAATTGAAAGAACTATAAAATTTTTAACTAAACTGTGGAAGGATTTGGGAATAGAAGGAACCCCTACTAGAGATGATGTAATTTACAGACGAAAAGTGGAATTAGAAACAGTGTTGTTAATGAGAAAATATCTAGATTGGTAAATTTTTTTTAGGACAATATAATGGGGGCAAAAGAATCTAAAGTAGATCATCCCAACGCAAATGTTGTCAATAACGTAGAAATAGTTGACCACAAGGAAGAAATTAACTCTATATGGCTACTTATATTAATCCTTACAATAATAACAGCTCTTAATCTACTACTTAAAATTTACTTAATACATAAAAGATCGCTCAAAAAGCAGTACATTAGTAGGGCAAATGATTTGGATAAAGTTTAGGTCTGAATGGATTGGCAAACTATCCTCAGTAAATGTAGAAATATTAAAACAGAATTCGAAAAATCATATAAATGTCTTAGTATAGACAGACCAATAAAACAAGACACCCTAAATAAACATTTTAAAATTCTGTTAGATTGCTTAGAAAGAACAAGAGTGATCCTAAATACTAATTATGCGCGACTAACATCTACACACAAGACTGCAGCAGACGCATTTTTTTATGACATTAGGAACAAGATACTAAAACTAGCAGCCAAAAGGGACATACAAATTGAATTGCCAGAAACAATACATAAACAAACTGATATAAAAATAATTTTTTCCCCTAAAGATGATGAAAACTGTTACGAAATGAGCCAAACAGTCGTAGAGTTTCTCAGTACAGCTTCGAAGTTAATTTCAGACTTCGATGGCAAATCTGAAAACTTGCGTTCCTTTATAGACTCACTATCACTGGTTGAATCTATTAAAGGCTCACATGAAACAACTGCAGTTTCATTAATTAAAACAAAACTCAAAGGAAACGCAAGAAATCTAATAAACACTGAGTCAACCATCTCACAAATTATAAATAAGTTACAAAATACAGTAAAGGGTGAATCAGTAGAAGTAATAACGGCAAAAATACAAAATATAAAACAGAATAATAAAACTGCAAATACATATTGTGCAGAAATTGAGAATCTTGCAAAATCCCTCGAAAGTGCTTATATTACAGACGGGATACCATGTGAATTAGCTACTAAATACTCCACACAAGTGGCAGTAAAAGCTATCACCAAAAACTGCACCATCGATAAAGTAAAACTTATCATGGAAGCAGGACAATTCAATACCATGAATGATGCCATTAGTAAATTTGTCAACAGTTGCACAGAAGCAACTGGACAACAAAATTCTATACTATACTACAAGCAACGTCAAAACCCTAGGAATAACTATTTCCGTGGAAATTACACAAGATTTCGTGGAAGAAATAATTACCCACGAAATGGAAATAATAATAATAGAGGCTATAATAACAATAGCAATAATAACAGAATTAGCAACAATACCAATAACAATTACAGGCGAAGGCCTAACAACAACCCTAGATATACAAACTATGTTAGAGCAACAGAATCAAACGAATTTGATTCGGAAAACCAAGATGTTCCCCTAAGACCAATTCAATAAATAATAAGGTATACAATCTAAACCTCAACTTATGTTTCTGCGTTCAATTACAAATAGCCAACACTAACACCCCAATAACATTACTAATAGACACAGGAGCAGATATTTCACTAATAAAACTAACACATTTCAACATAAATCAAATAAATACTTATAAAACAACAACATTAAGCGGAATAGGACAGGGTAAAATACAGTCAATCGGTAGTATATTTTTCGATTTAAGACACAAAAATTTTTTAATACCTCATAAATTTCAAGTAGTAAAAAACAATTTTCCAATACCATGCGATGGTATCATTGGCATGGACTTCATTAAAAAATATAATTGCATATTAGATTTCAATAATGATTCAGATTACCTTATTCTACGCCCATTTTATATCGCACATCCAATAGAAATACCAATCACAAATAATGGTGATGACATAATTTTACCACCAAGATCAGAAGTTATACGACAAATAAAACTAGTATCCGAAGATAATGAATTATTAATCCCTAATCAAGAAATAGAACCAGGTGTTTTTATCGCAAACACATTAGTAACAACAAATAACGCATTTATCAGAATACTTAACACTAACGACAACATTACTAAAATTAAACAAAACAAAATAAAAACCGAAAACATCTCAAACTACTGCATATTTAAAAGTAATCCTAAAGTAAATACAAACAGAAATGAGGAAGTCTTAAAAGTCTTGAAGAAAAATTTTCCGGAGCAATTCAAAAATACATTAACAGAGCTATGCACCTCATACTGCGATATTTTCGGTTTAGAAACAGAATCAATAACTACTAATAATTTCTATGAACAAAAGTTGAGAGTAAAAGATATACAACCTGTATACATCAAAAATTATAGAATTCCACATTCACATAAAGAAGAAATTGATAAACAAGTAAAAAAGCTCATAGACGACAATATAATCGAGCCATCACAATCAGAATACAATAGCCCAATACTATTAGTACCAAAGAAATCATTGCCTAATTCGCAAAACAAAAGATGGAGATTGGTTATAGATTACAGACAAATAAATAAGAAATTAATAGCAGACAAATTCCCATTACCTAGAATAGATGACATTCTAGACCAACTGGGCAGAGCAAAATATTTCTCTTGTTTAGATTTAATGTCAGGATTCCACCAAATTAGCTTAGATAAAAACTCAAGAGACTTAACGTCATTTTCAACCAATAATGGATCATATAGATTCACACGATTACCATACGGTTTAAAAATAGCTCCTAATTCATTCCAAAGAATGATGACACTTGCCTTTAGTGGATTGAATCCAGATCAAGCTTTCCTTTATATGGACGACTTAGTTGTTCTTGGATGTTCAGAAAAACATATGCTAGCAAATTTAAAAAATGTTTTTAATCTATGTCGCAAACACAATTTAAAACTTCATCCAGAAAAATGCTCATTTTTCAGGAAGGAAGTAACTTACCTTGGTCACAAATGCACAGACAAGGGAATACTACCAGATGATAATAAATATTCAATAATTGAAAATTATCCTACACCAACAGACGCAGACAGTGCCAAAAGATTCGTAGCGTTTTGTAACTATTACCGTAGATTCATTAAAAATTTTTCTGAATACTCTCGACATCTAACAAAATTATCAAAGAAAAATACACCATTTGAATGGACGAAAGAGTGCGACTCTGCATTTAAATACCTCAAAAGGGCACTAATGAGCCCTACTTTACTACAATACCCAGATTTCACTAAAGAATTTTGCATTACAACAGATGCAAGCAAATACGCTTGTGGGGCAGTTTTAACCCAAGAATATAAGGGTAGACATCTTCCAATAGCTTATGCATCAAAAACATTTACTAAAGGTGAGAGCAACAAATCAACAATAGAACAAGAGCTAACGGCCATACATTGGGCCATATCACATTTCAGACCATACATATATGGGAAACATTTTCTTGTCCGCACAGATCACAGACCACTTTCTTATTTGTTTTCAATGAAAAATCCAACCTCGAAACTAACAAGAATGAGACTCGATTTAGAAGAATATGATTTTACGGTTGAATACCTTAGGGGAAAAGATAATTACGTTGCCGATGCTCTATCACGCATTACAATAAATGAATTTAAAGACATGAATAATAAAATTTGTTCCATATTAAGAATTACGACAAGATCGATGACAAATAAAGAAAACAATAAACAGCATGAAATTAATAATGATGATTATTATAATAAGCCCAGTATATATGAACCTTTAACAAACACTGACGTCAGAAAATATTACAAACTAAAGATTTCCCCCGGAAGATGTTACATCAAACGAGGAAAATCCATAGTAACATATATACCAATTAATGATTTGTTTACTAATGGGAACTTTGACTTAGGACAATTTTTCCCTAGGCTCGAATATGTGGCCGGTAAACATAATATATATAAAATACAAGTGGCACCTAATGAGAAAATTTTCGAATTTATCTCTTTTAATGAATTTAAAGATATGGGCAATAAAATATTAAAGAAAATTAAAGTAGCGCTACTAAATGAGGTGACCCAAATTGATGGTAAGAATGCCAAGGCAATTCTCGAAATCATGCTGAAATATCACGATGATCCAATAGAAGGAGGACATTGTGGTATCTTTAGAACAATACAAAAAATTAAAAGATATTACTACTGGAAAAATATGTCAAAAGACATATCTAATTATGTAAAATCATGTCATAAATGTCAAACATCGAAAACAACCAAACATTTGAAAAGTCCAATGACCATTACAGAAACACCAACAAAACCATTTGACACGGTGTATGTAGATACAATAGGTCCATTTCCAAAATCAATTTATGGAAATGAATATGCAATCACAATAATATGTGATTTAACTAAATATTTAATAACCATACCAATACCTGACAAAGCCGCAAAAACAATTGCCAAAGCAATGTTTGAAAATTTTATACTTACCTATGGTCCAATGAAGACGTTCATCTCGGACATGGGTACGGAATATAAAAATTCTATATTAACAGAGTTATGCAATCTCCTCAAAATTGAAAAACTAACTTCCACTGCACACCATCACCAAACCTTAGGTACAATTGAAAGAAGTCATAGAACTTTTAACGAATATGTACGTTCCTACATATCAGTAGACAAAAACGATTGGGACGAATGGCTAAGATATTTCACGTATTGTTTCAATACGACGCCATCAACTGCAAATAAAACAATAAACCTTTAAATAAATTTATTTAAAGGTTTATTGTTTTATTTAAATAAATTTATTTAAAGGTTTATTGTTTTATTTGCAGCTCTAGGCCGCAGTAATTTTCAGATTAAAAATTAAAATTAAATTACTATAGCTTATATACTACTTATGAGAATAAATCTTAACCCTACATATTGACATACTTAAGTTGAAACATACGAACATGTATGCACAAACTAAAGTGAAATTAAATCTATTATTTACTTAAAATTAGTGCACATATTTTCGTGTGGAATCTGGCCGTAATATGATTCATTCTCGCAATAACAAATTCATTCTCACGATTGCGAGTGTTTTTTGTGCAGCAGGTATGTGTGGCTGTTCAGGTGCCAACAATAAAAAGCTCTTTCTTAAATTTGCCGTCGATGCACATTTGTACTTGGCCTTGAATAGTTGTCACTTGTACGACTTCAACATTAGTGAAATATTAGAATCTTTTAATTGTACGTGCAGACGTTGAAAGTAATGCAAACATTTAATTAGATACTGCTACAAACGCTTCATATTCATTCTGATCAAGTCCATGCGCAGCTGGAATTGTAAACTGCTCATGAACTTCATCATATAGAATTTCTATTTTCTCCCATAATTTCTTTATGTTACTTATGTTCAGGTCAAAAAACTGTTTTGGTTTGTCCTCTATGAATGTCAATGAATTTAATAGCGGTTTCAGAGCTGCTAAACGCATATTTAATTTGCGGATGATGCCAGGAGTACTATTAGGATCGTCAGGCATCGGTGTAACTCCTTGTGCTTTAGTTGTAGCCTTCGAAATTCCGCTGGACCTAATGGCAGCTTCAGGTTGATCTTTAGGTTCAGCCCTAAGACGTTTAGTTTCCTTATTAAATATTTCCAAGTATTCCTCGGCTATTTTTTGGATTTTGTCATAATAGCCCTCCGCGAAGTAGTCTAATTTCATTGGGTCATCGCAATCTTCCCGAATATCCGAATCCGTGTTTTGAAATTTATTCCAACACTCCTGAAGACGTCTTGAACGTTTCTCGAAGTAAGCCGCTGTTTTTCTTTCAGCAGGGTCTTTTTTGAAGTTTCTTATTATCTTCTGGATATCTTCGCCCGTTGAGATTTGAAGGTCCAATAATTTTTTAATTGTCTCCATTTTTACCCAGATTATTTGTTATAAAAACGTTTTGTATCACCAATGTTAATCCATCAATTGTCCTGTTAAGGTGCTTGATCGCTAAGGTAGCGTGTTGAATTTAGCAATGAGTGCTTACAAGATCCTTACCGCTGGTGGGTGGAACTTGAAGTTCAGAGCTGTTTGGGGTCACCAATGTTATGGTGCTTGATCGCTCAGGTAGCGTGTTGTATTCAGCAATGAGTGCTTACAAGATCCTTACCGCTGGTGGGGGGAACTTGAAGTTCAGAGCTGTTTGGGGTCACCAATGTTATGGTGCTTGATCGCTCAGGTAGCGTGTTGAATTTAGCAATGAGTGCTTACAAGATCCTTACCGCTGGTGGGTGGAACTTGAAGTTCAGAGCTGTTTGGGGTCACCAATGTTATGGTGCTTGATCGCTCAGGTAGCGTGTTGTATTCAGCAATGAGTGCTTACAAGATCCTTACCGCTGGTGGGGGGAACTTGAAGTTCAGAGCTGTTTGGGGTCACCAATGTTATGGTGCTTGATCGCTCAGGTAGCGTGTTGAATTTAGCAATGAGTGCTTACAAGATCCTTACCGCTGGTGGGTGGAACTTGAAGTTCAGAGCTGTTTGGGGTCACCAATGTTAAGGTTGCTGTTAAATTCTAGGTACATAAACCAAGAATTTGTTTGGTGTCACAAGGTACTTGGGACCATGTAACAAAGAAAGGTGCAGTAAAACAAGTCAATTTGTCTACTACGCTATGTCTTTATTTTTCTTCTATATTTATACAAAATATTATAGCTAACTAAACTTATACGCTAAATAATTAGGTCACTTATTAATGCAAGGTAAAAAGAAAATAACTAAAAATGCTGAATTTGTAAAGTCGCTGACCACTGAAGACATTGAACTTATGTTCTTTATTGTGGTCATTGACTGGTGTTGAATAAACAAAAAAAAAAAACTTATTGGTAATATGACTACACATGTGTATGCATAGGTGTATGTTATGCTGTGACTGCAATATGATTCTTCGGTCACTAACCATTAATGCATTGCACTTATTGTTTATGTTTTTTTATAAACAAATAATTGCAAATGCATTTACATACATACACATGTATTTGGATGTTTATGAATTTAATTTTAATGAGTTGAATAATTATGATGAACTTAATTTAAGGGTTGCCAACACGTTTATCGTTTAAATGCGTTGGGCTTTAGACATTTTCACAAACGCATTTATCCGTGAACTACTGTAGATCTCCAGCATACAGTGAAGCTGAATTTTGTGAACATTTTGAAAAAGTTATCGAAGAGCTTAGTGAATATATTAATGAAATATTAATAATAGGAGATTTTAATATAGATTGGTCACGAAATGGATTTTATAAACAAAAACTAGAAAGTATACTTAATGACAACGGAGTAGAACAAATAGTTAATGAATATACAAAAGTAACAGAGAATACGAGAACTATAATCGATTTCGTTATAACGAACAAAGAAAAAATATCAGTTGACATTAACAGTGACAATAAAATCTCGGATCATGAGACAATAAGCATAAATATTGAATGTAACTCAAATGAATTAGAACAAATACAATACAAAGAAATAAAAAGTTTCAAGTACAACAAAAATCGGTTTTCTAGAGAAAAATAGGCCAAGTACTAACAATTAATGAAAATGTTAGTTTAAATAACAATGTAAACTTTTTAGATACGTTCATTGAACAAACTATTGAAAAATTTACAAAAATAATTAAAATAAAAGAAAATTACGATTGCCGTTTAATCAAGAACTGAGACAATTAAAGCAAGAAAAAATTTTTAAATACCAAATTGCAAGGACAGTAAATACAGACATAGAATGGAACAATTACAAAAAAATAAGAAATATATATAAAATCAAAATAGTGAACGAGAAAAATAGATACATTTGTAATAGAATAAATAGTGCAGGTAATCAGAAAAAAATGTGGAAAGAAATCAAAGATTTCATTCTTAAGAAAAACCGGACTGTGATAGAATCCCTTATATTCAATGAAATAGAATTTAAGGATAGTTACCAAACTGGTAATCAGTTTAACATTTTCTTTATAAATATTATAAAAGATATAAGAGATAGTATAGAAGATGTGCAATATATAAATAAAATACCGGTGATAACTAGCAAAATAATATTCAGTGCAATTAATATTCAAGAACTCTTAGATATATGTAAAAGTATGAAAAAGAAACCAGACTTCAACAAAGTAACAATAAACATTATTTTAGATAATTGGAATTTAATAGGAAATAAACTACTTTATATAATAAATAAATCATTGGAAACAGGAATTTTTCCTGAATCGTGGAAAGAGACATTGGTAACTCCAATTGAGAAAGTTAAAATGCAAGACAGAAAAAAAGAATTTGGTTAAAGGAGTGATTTATATAAAAAAACGTATTCTAATAACAAACTTTTGGAAATATTAAAAGAAAGTGAGCCAATGGATTATAAAAATTACACGTGGGTGTCAGACGAAGTATTGAATGACCTTTTGTCAAAAATTCCGATGCATATACGAAAGCAATTCTTGCGCGCAAACTCTTATAAAACTATATAAAATCACTTATTTCTGCTGAATTCTCCATTTTATACGCAAATTTGAATTCGAGCGCGATGTTTTTCATATGACCACAATGAAAATAAGAACAAAATGAAATGAAGTTGTACAACAACTCCTAAATTTTACAACGTGTCTATACAACTTGCCAAAAATCTAATCTTTTTACCCTTTCGTACAACCGATACACAACTTCATACGACGACCCCACACACTTTAAAATCTAATACACAACTTGCTCATGTTGTACCAACAGTCGCAGGGTCTGTGGCTTGCTAAAGAACTCAGAAAATTGAAGAATATCGCCCAATAAATACATTAAAAACGTGAGAAAATAATCGAACAAGTTGTTAAAATACAATTAGAAAGTTATATGTATGGAAAAAAATAAGTTACTCTCAAAATATCAATCAGGATTCCGAAAAAGTTTTTCATGTGAAACAGCTGTCAATTACGTAATAAATAAGTGGAAGAAAATAGATAAAAATAACAAAGTAATGGCAATTTTCCTAGATTTTAAAAGGTCTTTCGAAACAATTGACCGAGATATATTGCTACAAAAACTATAAATGTATGGAGTGAAAGACAAAGAACTAAGATGGTTTAAAAGTTATATAACGGAAAGGAGACAAAAAACTAAAGTGAATAATAAAGTATCGTGTATATTAAACAATGAATTTGGTGTGCCTCAAGGTTCTATTCTGGGCGCATTATTATTTATAATATATGTAAACGATATGCCAAACATATTGAAAAAATGTGAAAAAGTATTAAACGCGGATGATACGTTGATTTTTACCGATGCAAAAATTGAAACAGTGTGTCGAGAAAACTTAATGTATGATTAAATGAAAATAAATGACTGGCTTAAAATGAATAAATTAAAATTGAATGAAAATAAAACAAAATTAATGGAAATCAATATGAATAGTTTTTTTTTCATATATATATTTATTTATTGTATCTTCAAAAATGAACTAACAATAAGTAATCAAATCTTAAATCTAAATATAATTATTAGGCCCGATCAGTATCGGACATAAGCTTAGTGATAGTTATAAATAATACATAAGTAGTGATAATAAAAAAAAAAGTATTTTCAAGCAGTCCCATCTGGAGTGTTGCGTATAAGAGCCCTTGTGTCCCTATTTTTTAGGCGGATGTGTCCAGTAAAGTTCAAAATATTACGGGTAAGCGGATTGGGATGTGACTCAAGTTTAGTTAAATATTTGCCAGCGTATTTTGCAATTTCTTCAGTCACTAGTGGCATATTTAAATCACGATGTATATTTGAATTTTTAATGTACCATGGAGCCGATGTTATCAAACATAAAATTTTGTTTTGCCTTTGTTGGATTTTCTCAATATTTGAAGCTGAAGCAGTGCCCCATAGCTGAATTCCATAGCACCATATTGGCTTCAAAAGCGACTTGTATATCAAAAGTTTGCAGTGTAGGCTGAGTGTTGAATTTCTGCCAATTAACCAATATATTTGAGTTAATTTAAGTTTCATTTGGGTTAACTTAGAGTCAATATGATATTTCCATGTAAGCTTTCGATCAAGGTGTATACCAAGGTATTTCACTTGAGAATGTTGAGGAATATTTTGATTGTGGATTCGAGAACAAGTATCTGTTCTTAACGTAAACGTTATATGGACACACTTTTGCTCATTTACTTTAATTCTCCATAAGTTGAACCATATTTCAAGCTGGGTAATGTGTTCTTGGAGATGGCGGGATGCCTCATCAGGGTTTTTGTGCATACTCATGCAGGCTGTATCATCGGCAAATGTAGAAGTGTGGATGTTATTGCTCACAGGCATATCACAAGTATATATTAAAGACAAAACTGGTCACAGAATAATACCCTGTGGCACACCGGAAGATATAGATTTGGGCACACTCGTGAACTCTACTTCCACAACAGTGAACTTCCTATCAATAATATAACTTTCCAAAGCTTTTGTATGTTTATTGGTAGGTATGTCTTCAATTTAAAAACTAGGCCTTCTTGCCATACTTTATCAAATGCCTGAGAAACATCAATAAAGAGAGCAGAACAATACTTCATTTCCTCAAATGTTCTTCGTAGAACTTGGACCAAAGTAGTGTGCTAATGGCGGTCTGAGTCCTGTTTTGGGAATTCAAAACCGGGAAAAATCAAAAAGGGTGGCAACCCTGTTACAAATGGGGGGATTTTGGGGATTTTCATGCTGGGATTTTCTTAGCTATGTGTGTGTGTGTGTGTGTGACTTTGATTCTTTGTGGATGTGTATGTATGTATACTTGTGTGTACAGCTTTTGTTCTTATTGTAGAGAAGCGTTGTGCTTACAGTGTATGTATGTATATGTGGGTGCGTGTGAGTGTGTGTATGTATGAGTATGTGTTTTTGTAGTTACTTGTATGTTTGATGGTGTCCAATACTTTTGTTGTAGTGGCAGACAATCATTATACCCAGTGGTGTCCAATACTTTTGTTGTAGTGGCAGACAATCATTATACCCAGTAGGAAATGTCGATGGTGAAAATGTGCTGACTAGCTTTTGACTAGTCATCAGTACTAGTCTATAATTATCCCCCATACAATACTTTGAACCCCTACTAATAAAAATACAATTCACTAGGTAGTGACTACATAGTTCTTATGGGGTCATGAGACATACTAACCAGACAGTTATTTACTGGTACATTTCTATAATTTACGTACATACAAATGTATGTATATTGACAAGGTATTGTCAATTCCTCCTCTGTCCTTCTTTTATACTGACGGATAGAAGAAAACTTATTATACCAAAATTGTTACTAGAATTTTAGTGTTGACACAAAGACACTTGCTCCCAGTCTGACTGCAGGGTAGTAACAAGGGATCTGTGTATTTGTGTGTATGTAGTGATTGTTATTTGATAGGCTTTGGGTAGCTGTTTTGAGTTATCGTTGGTATGCTTATGTAGGGTTATTGTATTGCATTTATGTTTGCGATCTCTGGGGAAATAATCTAATAGCTGCAGAGAGTGGCAACCCTGTTGAACATGAAAGTGGATAGGGAATGTATTTGGTAATGTATCTATATGTTGCTGTATTAATGTATGTGATCGTATCTATTTTTACTTTGAAGAATATCATTGCTTGTGTGTATTGTTTAGCCTTCGAGAGTTTTTCATATATATTTACAAATAAATGTGTATATGTTTTCTAGGCTATTGACGTTGTTATTCTTATGTAGATAGAAAATATTGTGTTGGTATATGTTTTATATGTACAAGTGAATTTCAGATGTTAAATATTTTGAATCAAATCAGGTTGATAGCAGATTTTTTGAATAGGGGTAATGATATTTTTATTTCAGTAGATTTTACTTTAATGTAACAATTATAGGAAAAAGCTTTTGGAGACATACACCAAAACTTATAGAAGCATCTACTTTTACGTGCCCCGATTTTTCTCGTGCCTTTGTATTACAAACTGATGCTAGCGATTTTGATCTGGATGTTGCTGTGTATATGAATTTCATCATATATCGTAATACCATCAGATAAATTAGATTTGCCGACTACTACACGATTATCATATGAATTATGGGAATTTATATGTGTGTGTGTGTGTGTGAGTATGTATGTATGTGTGTGTGTGTGTGTGTCTGTGTGTATGAATTTCATAATATTATAAAATTTCATTATGTATGTTTGTGTTTGTGTATTACGTCATCACCTCTTTGTGTGTCATGCCAGACATTTAGTAGTATAAAATATTAGCATATAGGTATCAGAACTTTTTTTTTTTTTAATCGTAGTATGTTTTTATACTCAAGATTGCTGGGTATTTTGTCATGCTTAAAATTGTCCAGCTTTAAAGTCTGCCTGCGAGAAATTTGTTTATATTACAGATTTTGTTTATTTAACTACGTCCGGCTTCTTTGGCTGAACTTCTTTTCATACGATCATGGGAATTTATAGTTTCTCTGTCCCTAATAAGTTCGTTTAGCTTTGGTATATGCTTTGAATGTAAGTGTGATTGTTAAGATCTAATAAATACTTGAGTATTGATAAGAAATTTGATATTATGTGTACATATGTATGTACATATCTACAAATTGATTTTATTCGTTTGACTCCGTGCTTGAATACATTTTTTTTTGTTTTTGTTGTTGTTGTAAATATTCACCAGGTTTTTTATGTATAGATGTGAAATATCTTCATAGTTTTTTTATTTGAAATTAAAAAATGTTGTTTTAATTTTTATCTGTGTTTACTTAAAAGTTTGTGACGATTTTCTATTTTAAGTAAAACTGAATTCCTTAAGATACATACTTTATAGTAAAAGTAACTATAATAGAAATATTTCCTATATTTAATTTACATTTGTTTAAAGTTGATGCAGTTTATCTTCATTCTTAGAAATATTTTGATATAAAATTTTATCCAGCCGTAGGCTTTTTTCACCACCTTTTACATTTATTTTAGAACATCTTGCATTGCCTTTTATACATTTACAAAAATTTTTAAATTAAACTAATCCGGCAGTCCACCTTAGGTAATGACTTTTTTTTTTTGCTAGCCATCTTGCTTCTTTTTTTATTTTTTATTTTTGTGGATAAACATTTAAAATCAAAAGGGAGTTTAATATCGAAATTATTGTATTCGTAATTGTTGAAAACAATTGCAACTTCTTTTCCAATGAATTCATTTGAGTTATTTTTGAAACCTTGTACATGTATAAAAATTATGTTATTTTCCATATTGCTTAATTTATAAGACTTTTAGAATTTGACCTTTGATGGGTATATATTCTAGTATATGATCATGAATAAGAATACCGTAAACTGATTTCTTTGCTTACTATTTCAAATTAAAATTTTATTCAATTGTCCCGCTATTGAATAAAAGGAGCTTTTATCTTAAACTCTGGTACAGGTAGAAACGCATGAGATTCTTTCATATACTACCTTTGCTGGAATCTTAGATAAATATAATAACTATATAGAATTGCATTACGTTTATTTTTAAATTTTATGTTAGGATTATCATCATATGGATATGAGACTAAACTTAAATATACTTTTAAATTAGTTAATTCATAATGAACAATCTTATTTTCTTCTTGAATAGCGAACAACAGAAGACGAAGTCGTTTTCTTACAATTTAGGTCTAACCTCTCAACTGGTCCTCTAGTATACAATATGACTTTATATGTCAACATTTCTGTCTCCTCTTTGTCAGCGTTAGGGATAATTAAATTTTAAACTTTTTATTCTTCAAATTGTGTTACTTCATACTGATAATATGTTTAAGTACATTAATAATGTACGAGTATATGTTTATTTTATGACGGGTGAGCGCCTATGGCTTTTATTTGATGTTCTGGATGAAGTGATTTTTTTTCTCATTTTATTAAAGTTTAGCATATTGCGTATATATTTCTAATATATTTAAGTGAGCTTTTTGTACCTGTCAGACAGAGTGTACGTATCAGTAGGTCAGACAGTCTCTCTTTTAATTAATTTTTTCTTCTAATGTGTCACTACTATTTTTTCAGATTTTTCTACTTAAAATACGGAATATTTGTGTAATTTTTAAATGTATTAATATATACATACATATAGGTAAATATATGTATGTATGTATGTGGAAATTAGTTCATATACAAATAAATACATGTTTAATAATAAACTTTTCTAGAAAATCGATCTAAAATAACACATTTACCTCCATCATCAATTCACCGTCAGTGTTTTCATAAAGTGTTATTTAATTTCTCACTTAGAAAAGGTCCTCATCACCATCAATCATACCTGTATACAATTCATTCATGAGTTGAGTTGATCCAGATACAATTGATGTCTACAAATTAATGATTAGAAAATAGCTTTCTCATCACCTTCTAACAAGTTTAATATTTTGCTAGCATGCATGCTTTAGCATGCTTCTATCGATAGTGACGCGAGAGTCCAACATTTAGTGGTGTTTTAATTAAAAATCTATACTATTGGAATTGCGAATTCACTCTTTTGAATTTTTAACAAAGTCAATACATATGTACATATGTATTTGATTTGCCACAAAGTCTTAACATTTCTTTGCTTATAAAAGTATGACGTGAGGAATTTTTTTTTTTTAAATTATACATGCTTAGGCATGCTTCCAATATTTTTTTCGGTAAATTTATTTCATATCCATACAGATACAGATATAAAGTAAGATCTGTCTATATTACATTTTACAATTTATCCATGCTTCAGCATGATTCTAGTTGAAGTTTATATTTATTTAGTAATTTTGTTTGATACATTCTTAAAGATTGGATATCAAAGTCTAATTTCCTTACTTTATCTAGAAATGAACAGAGTGAATATCTATTATATTAACCCCATATTCACAATTTAAAATTTTGTGTGCTTTCGAAATAAAAAATGTACACCTTTACTATAAAAATTTATAATATGATGTGTTGTTGAATATTTTGAACGCTTAAGTTTTCACAATATTTCATACAGACCAACAAGTTTAGAGAATTCCACTACATTAAGCTAATTATCTTCCCTGAGACTTAACATTCCTAATCAATCAATCCTTCAAAAAAACCAATACAAACTAGATTTTTCCTTTCTAATTTTATTTATATATTCATTAAATTTCATCATTTTGTACATCTTCAAATTACTGTATACTGTATTTTGCACCTTTTTCTCATTCGTAGAGTTAACTTTAATCACAAATATTTTAATGATGAGATGAACTTTTCTATTTCATGTACTAAATAAATCCTTATATATCTATAACAATCTACTTATATGAACCATTAATTCTAAATTCTTAACACATAATTCCTCTTAATGATCTATTAAATCATTATACTATTGATGCTTTCATATTAAGTAATTTTTAATCTTCTATTTATGCATGAATTTTACAATATCTATTAAAAAATTCTTTACCATCATCTATTTGTAAGTTTCTTGGTACTCGTACCATTTCAAAAATATTTTCCATTGACTAGGTTTTTTCGAGTGCAGTTTCTATTTTCAGCGGCACTGACCATATAAATTTTGAGAATGTGTATATTACAGTCTACAAAATTCAATCATTTCTATTTTCTGTTGAATAGTTACCCACTTCACCTAAATCAGCTTCATAAAATATCATATATTCCATTCATTACATCACTACAATGCACAAACAATTTTCGAAATTTATTCTGGAGTTCGTTTACATATTTTTTTTTTTTTGAAGACATTGAGTTGTTTTACAGTTTTTTGGAGAGTGTTGTGATCTACTTGATGTATTTTCAGCTATTTATACTAAAATGTAGTTAATTTTTCAGTCTATAAATTTTATCGCTCAGCTATTCAATTTGTTTGTCAAAAGATGATTTAATTTTTAGAATGTCTTTTTCAATTTTATACCTATCTTCTATCGTTAATTTTATTTCACACTTCACTACATCAATTTGAATTTGATATATCCTTGAATTATATTAATGCTTTAATTAATTAAGCTTTATTATTAATTCATCCCTTAGTTTCTAGAGTTGAGTTTCCAGAAACAATTTACTGATAACATTATTCTCCGTCAGTGAATGATGATGATTATCTATGTATGCATTGGTAGAAATTATATATTTTATTTAGTTTTCAAAATCAAATTTGTCATAGTATTTTCACGTTTTATCAATCACTAAAGAAAATAAACCCACTTTTAAGCCCCATATTTGACCATCAACTTGTATTTTATCTTTATTCAGTTTTAGATTTCTATCACCAAATTTCCATTTATTATTGAAATCTTTAGGTGAGCCATATTTTGTATCTAATTCATTTCTTCCTTCCAAGACTAATAAGTCAATATAAGTGTCTTCGGAATTGGAAGTCTGTGAGTAAAAATCACCTTCATAATCGTCACCACCATTTTCAGTATTAACATCATTAAATAAGATGGTATTATCAAATATTGTTCCTTATGCTAGGTTCTTTGGTGTACTTTTCTCTATCTTGACTGATGGTTTTTCAGGCCTTAAACTTGTATTATTTTCAACTTCTGTCTTCATTTTATTTTCTTCTTTAATGGGAATTCTTTTAATTTTTTTAGAACTATTTATGAATTCTTTGAGTGGTTCTGTTATAGGTTTAAATGTATCTCTTAGTTGTTCACGTGTATCTATTTCACCAGTTTTTATACCACAAAGCTTTTTCTTCAAGACATTTCTCGTCAACACCAACTGTTTTAAAATTTGCTCATCCATGTTTAATAAATAAAAGGTATCAGCTATTAGATCAGGTATCATCTATTACATCAGGTATCATCTATTACATCAGGTATCAGCTATGAAATCAGCTTATCAGGTATCAGCTATGAAATCAGCTTATCAGGAGGTGGTCTGGTTTTCAGATCAGCTTATCAACAGCTGGTCTGGTTTTCAGATCAGCTTATCAACAGCTGGTCTGGTTTTCAAATCAGCTTATCAGGACCTGGTCTGGTTTTCAGATCAGCTTATCAGGAGCTGGTCTGGTTTTCAGATCAGCTTATCAGGAGCTGGTCTGGTTTTCAGATCAGGTTATCAGGACTTGGTCTGGTTTTGAGATCAGCTTATCAGGACCTGGTCTGGTTTTGAGATCAGCTTTTCAGGAGCTGGTCTAGTTTTCAGATCAGCTTATCAGGACCTGGTCTGGTTTTCAGATCAGCTTATCAGGACCTGGTCTTATTTTCAGATCAGCTTTTCAGGACCTGGTCTGGTTTTCAGATCAGCTTTTCAGGACCTGGTCTGGTTTTCAGATCAGCTTGTCAGGACCTGGTCTGGTTTTCAGATCAGATTATCAGGACCTGGTCTGTTTTCAGATCAGCTTATAAGGTAGCTGGTCTGGCTTTCAGATCAGGTTATCTGATTCAGATTGAGTTATCAGTTTACAAGTCATTTATAACATGTATATGAATGAAGTTTCAGGTCAGATGAAATAACTAAAGTCAATCCTTTATGAGCAGTAATTTATATAGTTATGAAATAGTCAAAATATTTTCTAAAACGAACATCATTTAATTTATCATCAAAAATCCATATTTATCGTTCCAACACTATACAAATTTCTTGAAACTTTTCAAAATTCATATTACTGACAACATAATCCCTATAGACGAGCTTAATATTTTTCTCATCTTGCTTAAACATTATAATAACATTTGCATTGTCTCTTGTTAAATACTTACAGCCGTATTCATAAAAATTTTAAACAGCATTTTGAATGTTGTTTAACCAAAATTCACTAAAATTGTATTCATAATAGAATTTTAGCTTAAAAAACGTTTTTTTATTTAAACCTTGTGTAAATCACCAAATCTTTAAAATTAACTACACCCATACTTAAAATAATTTTGAGTTGACGTCGTTGTAATTTTGCTTCATGTTTATTTGAATTTTTAACTTTACCTATATGTATGTATGTATGCATGTATGTATGTATGTATGTATGTATTTAATGTTAAAAAGAATTATGTTATAAGTTGGGCACAAGTAGAATGAGTCATCATTCTTCTGTCGCCCCATACAAAAATATACACGTACATATGTATGTATATTATTTTGCTTTTCACATGCAGCATCAGCAAATATCATACTTGAAATTCTTTAAGCTTCATTACGAGAAAAAAAATAATTGTATAATATACTATTCTTTTAATTATGAAATTAACTTTTTCAGATATTCATATTTGACTTGATATAGGTAATTTTAGTATAAATATATGTTTTTAAACTTGAGATAGTAGTAGGGAACTGCCATTCTGGGACCAATTAAAATTTTGAAATTTTAAAATTTTAATTACCCAAATTTTAAAATTCTTGGAAATTTGTGAAATTTGATACCCTACGAGGGTGGGTCAATAAGTCCGTCCAATTTTTTTTTTTTTTGGTTTTTTTTTTTTTTTTGTGTTTACATTAACGTTTTTTTTTTTTTTTTGTGTTTTTTTGTTTCTTTAGTACATACGAGGGTGGATTAATAAGTCCGTTTTATGTGAAAATGATTTTTCGTAAGTTTGACTGTAAAAATGTGAAAATAAATATTTATGTAAATCTGTCGGGTAAAACGTGGAAATAAATATTTTTGTAATGTCTACGGGAAAATCATGAAAATGATTTTTCATAATTCCAACGGAAAATCATGAAATTGATTTTTCATAATGTGGACGGGAAAAACGTGAAAATAAAATGTTTCTAAAGCCGACGAAAAATTTGTTGATGTCTGTCTGTCTATGGGAATTCGAGTCTGTCAGGGAATTGGGGGTTTGTAATAATTTGTGGGGGTCCTTTGTCGGAGGTATGGGTAATTAAACTTTAAAACTTTAATCTACGCCGGAGTGACAGTTCACTACTACTATCTCAAGTTTAAAAACATATATTTATACTAAAATTACCTATATCAAGTCAAATATGAATATCTGAAAAAGTTAATTTCATAATTAAAAGAATAGTATATTATACAATTATTTTTTTTCTCGTAATGAAGCTTAAAGAATTTCAAGTATGATATTTGCTGATGCTGCATGTGAAAAGCAAAATAATATACATACATATGTACGTGTATATTTTTGTATGGGGCGACAGAAGAATGATGACTCATTCTACTTGTGCCCAACTTATAACATAATTCTTTTTAACATTAAATACATACATACATACATACATACATGCATACATACATACATATAGGTAAAGTTAAAAATTCAAATAAACATGAAGCAAAATTACAACGACGTCAACTCAAAATTATTTTAAGTATGGGTGTAGTTAATTTTAAAGATTTGGTGATTTACACAAGGTTTAAATAAAAAAACGTTTTTTAAGCTAAAATTCTATTATGAATACAATTTTAGTGAATTTTGGTTAAACAACATTCAAAATGCTGTTTAAAATTTTTATGAATACGGCTGTAAGTATTTAACAAGAGACAATGCAAATGTTATTATAATGTTTAAGCAAGATGAGAAAAATATTAAGCTCGTCTATAGGGATTATGTTGTCAGTAATATGAATTTTGAAAAGTTTCAAGAAATTTGTATAGTGTTGGAACGATAAATATGGATTTTTGATGATAAATTAAATGATGTTCGTTTTAGAAAATATTTTGACTATTTCATAACTATATAAATTACTGCTCATAAAGGATTGACTTTAGTTATTTCATCTGACCTGAAACTTCATTCATATAAATGTTATAAATGACTTGTAAACTGATAACTCAATCTGAATCAGATAACCTGATCTGAAAGCCAGACCAGCTACCTTATAAGCTGATCTGAAAACAGACCAGGTCCTGATAATCTGATCTGAAAACCAGACCAGGTCCTGACAAGCTGATCTGAAAACCAGACCAGGTCCTGAAAAGCTGATCTGAAAACCAGACCAGGTCCTGAAAAGCTGATCTGAAAATAAGACCAGGTCCTGATAAGCTGATCTGAAAACCAGACCAGGTCCTGATAAGCTGATCTGAAAACTAGACCAGCTCCTGAAAAGCTGATCTCAAAACCAGACCAGGTCCTGATAAGCTGATCTCAAAACCAGACCAAGTCCTGATAACCTGATCTGAAAACCAGACCAGCTCCTGATAAGCTGATCTGAAAACCAGACCAGCTCCTGATAAGCTGATCTGAAAACCAGACCAGGTCCTGATAAGCTGATTTGAAAACCAGACCAGCTGTTGATAAGCTGATCTGAAAACCAGACCAGCTGTTGATAAGCTGATCTGAAAACCAGACCACCTCCTGATAAGCTGATTTCATAGCTGATACCTGATAAGCTGATTTCATAGCTGATACCTGATGTAATAGATGATACCTGATGTAATAGATGATACCTGATCTAATAGCTGATACCTTTTATTTATTAAACATGGATGAGCAAATTTTAAAACAGTTGGTGTTGACGAGAAATGTCTTGAAGAAAAAGCTTTGTGGTATAAAAACTGGTGAAATAGATACACGTGAACAACTAAGAGATACATTTAAACCTATAACAGAACCACTCAAAGAATTCATAAATAGTTCTAAAAAAATTAAAAGAATTCCCATTAAAGAAGAAAATAAAATGAAGACAGAAGTTGAAAATAATACAAGTTTAAGGCCTGAAAAACCATCAGTCAAGATAGAGAAAAGTACACCAAAGAACCTAGCATAAGGAACAATATTTGATAATACCATCTTATTTAATGATGTTAATACTGAAAATGGTGGTGACGATTATGAAGGTGATTTTTACTCACAGACTTCCAATTCCGAAGACACTTATATTGACTTATTAGTCTTGGAAGGAAGAAATGAATTAGATACAAAATATGGCTCACCTAAAGATTTCAATAATAAATGGAAATTTGGTGATAGAAATCTAAAACTGAATAAAGATAAAATACAAGTTGATGGTCAAATATGGGGCTTAAAAGTGGGTTTATTTTCTTTAGTGATTGATAAAACGTGAAAATACTATGACAAATTTGATTTTGAAAACTAAATAAAATATATAATTTCTACCAATGCATACATAGATAATCATCATCATTCACTGACGGAGAATAATGTTATCAGTAAATTGTTTCTGGAAACTCAACTCTAGAAACTAAGGGATGAATTAATAATAAAGCTTAATTAATTAAAGCATTAATATAATTCAAGGATATATCAAATTCAAATTGATGTAGTGAAGTGTGAAATAAAATTAACGATAGAAGATAGGTATAAAATTGAAAAAGACATTCTAAAAATTAAATCATCTTTTGACAAACAAATTGAATAGCTGAGCGATAAAATTTATAGACTGAAAAATTAACTACATTTTAGTATAAATAGCTGAAAATACATCAAGTAGATCACAACACTCTCCAAAAAACTGTAAAACAACTCAATGTCTTCAAAAAAAAAAAAATATGTAAACGAACTCCAGAATAAATTTCGAAAATTGTTTGTGCATTGTAGTGATGTAATGAATGGAATATATGATATTTTATGAAGCTGATTTAGGTGAAGTGGGTAACTATTCAACAGAAAATAGAAATGATTGAATTTTGTAGACTGTAATATACACATTCTCAAAATTTATATGGTCAGTGCCGCTGAAAATAGAAACTGCACTCGAAAAAACCTAGTCAATGGAAAATATTTTTGAAATGGTACGAGTACCAAGAAACTTACAAATAGATGATGGTAAAGAATTTTTTAATAGATATTGTAAAATTCATGCATAAATAGAAGATTAAAAATTACTTAATATGAAAGCATCAATAGTATAATGATTTAATAGATCATTAAGAGGAATTATGTGTTAAGAATTTAGAATTAATGGTTCATATAAGTAGATTGTTATAGATATATAAGGATTTATTTAGTACATGAAATAGAAAAGTTCATCTCATCATTAAAATATTTGTGATTAAAGTTAACTCTACGAATGAGAAAAAGGTGCAAAATACAGTATACAGTAATTTGAAGATGTACAAAATGATGAAATTTAATGAATATATAAATAAAATTAGAAAGGAAAAATCTAGTTTGTATTGGTTTTTTTGAAGGATTGATTGATTAGGAATGTTAAGTCTCAGGGAAGATAATTAGCTTAATGTAGTGGAATTCTCTAAACTTGTTGGTCTGTATGAAATATTGTGAAAACTTAAGCGTTCAAAATATTCAACAACACATCATATTATAAATTTTTATAGTAAAGGTGTACATTTTTTATTTCGAAAGCACACAAAATTTTAAATTGTGAATATGGGGTTAATATAATAGATATTCACTCTGTTCATTTCTAGATAAAGTAAGGAAATTAGACTTTGATATCCAATCTTTAAGAATGTATCAAACAAAATTACTAAATAAATATAAACTTCAACTAGAATCATGCTGAAGCATGGATAAATTGTAAAATGTAATATAGACAGATCTTACTTTATATCTGTATCTGTATGGATATGAAATAAATTTACCGAAAAAAATATTGGAAGCATGCCTAAGCATGTATAATTTAAAAAAAAAAAATTCCTCACGTCATACTTTTATAAGCAAAGAAATGTTAAGACTTTGTGGCAAATCAAATACATATGTACATATGTATTGACTTTGTTAAAAATTCAAAAGAGTGAATTCGCAATTCCAATAGTATAGATTTTTAATTAAAACACCACTAAATGTTGGACTCTCGCGTCACTATCGATAGAAGCATGCTAAAGCATGCATGCTAGCAAAATATTAAACTTGTTAGAAGGTGATGAGAAAGCTATTTTCTAATCATTAATTTGTAGACATCAATTGTATCTGGATCAACTCAACTCATGAATGAATTGTATACAGGTATGATTGATGGTGATGAGGACCTTTTCTAAGTGAGAAATTAAATAACACTTTATGAAAACACTGACGGTGAATTGATGATGGAGGTAAATGTGTTATTTTAGATCGATTTTCTAGAAAAGTTTATTATTAAACATGTATTTATTTGTATATGAACTAATTTCCACATACATACATACATATATTTACCTATATGTATGTATATATTAATACATTTAAAAATTACACAAATATTCCGTATTTTAAGTAGAAAAATCTGAAAAAATAGTAGTGACACATTAGAAGAAAAAATTAATTAAAAGAGAGACTGTCTGACCTACTGATACGTACACTCTGTCTGACAGGTACAAAAAGCTCACTTAAATATATTAGAAATATATACGCAATATGCTAAACTTTAATAAAATGAGAAAAAAAATCACTTCATCCAGAACATCAAATAAAAGCCATAGGCGCTCACCCGTCATAAAATAAACATATACTCGTACATTATTAATGTACTTAAACATATTATCAGTATGAAGTAACACAATTTGAAGAATAAAAAGTTTAAAATTTAATTATCCCTAACGCTGACAAAGAGGAGACAGAAATGTTGACATATAAAGTCATATTGTATACTAGAGGACCAGTTGAGAGGTTAGACCTAAATTGTAAGAAAACGACTTCGTCTTCTGTTGTTCGCTATTCAAGAAGAAAATAAGATTGTTCATTATGAATTAACTAATTTAAAAGTATATTTAAGTTTAGTCTCATATCCATATGATGATAATCCTAACATAAAATTTAAAAATAAACGTAATGCAATTCTATATAGTTATTATATTTATCTAAGATTCCAGCAAAGGTAGTATATGAAAGAATCTCATGCGTTTCTACCTGTACCAGAGTTTAAGATAAAAGCTCCTTTTATTCAATAGCGGGACAATTGAATAAAATTTTAATTTGAAATAGTAAGCAAAGAAATCAGTTTACGGTATTCTTATTCATGATCATATACTAGAATATATACCCATCAAAGGTCAAATTCTAAAAGTCTTATAAATTAAGCAATATGGAAAATAACATAATTTTTATACATGTACAAGGTTTCAAAAATAACTCAAATGAATTCATTGGAAAAGAAGTTGCAATTGTTTTCAACAATTACGAATACAATAATTTCGATATTAAACTCCCTTTTGATTTTAAATGTTTATCCACAAAAATAAAAAATAAAAAAAGAAGCAAGATGGCTAGCAAAAAAAAAAAGTCATTACCTAAGGTGGACTGCCGGATTAGTTTAATTTAAAAATTTTTGTAAATGTATAAAAGGCAATGCAAGATGTTCTAAAATAAATGTAAAAGGTGGTGAAAAAAGCCTACGGCTGGATAAAATTTTATATCAAAATATTTCTAAGAATGAAGATAAACTGCATCAACTTTAAACAAATGTAAATTAAATATAGGAAATATTTCTATTATAGTTACTTTTACTATAAAGTATGTATCTTAAGGAATTCAGTTTTACTTAAAATAGAAAATCGTCACAAACTTTTAAGTAAACACAGATAAAAATTAAAACAACATTTTTTAATTTCAAATAAAAAAACTATGAAGATATTTCACATCTATACATAAAAAACCTGGTGAATATTTACAACAACAACAAAAACAAAAAAAAATGTATTCAAGCACGGAGTCAAACGAATAAAATCAATTTGTAGATATGTACATACATATGTACACATAATATCAAATTTCTTATCAATACTCAAGTATTTATTAGATCTTAACAATCACACTTACATTCAAAGCATATACCAAAGCTAAACGAACTTATTAGGGACAGAGAAACTATAAATTCCCATGATCGTATGAAAAGAAGTTCAGCCAAAGAAGCCGGACGTAGTTAAATAAACAAAATCTGTAATATAAACAAATTTCTCGCAGGCAGACTTTAAAGCTGGACAATTTTAAGCATGACAAAATACCCAGCAATCTTGAGTATAAAAACATACTACGATTAAAAAAAAAAAAGTTCTGATACCTATATGCTAATATTTTATACTACTAAATGTCTGGCATGACACACAAAGAGGTGATGACGTAATACACAAACACAAACATACATAATGAAATTTTATAATATTATGAAATTCATACACACAGACACACACACACACACACATACATACATACTCACACACACACACACACATATAAATTCCCATAATTCATATGATAATCGTGTAGTAGTCGGCAAATCTAATTTATCTGATGGTATTACGATATATGATGAAATTCATATACACAGCAACATCCAGATCAAAATCGCTAGCATCAGTTTGTAATACAAAGGCACGAGAAAAATCGGGGCACGTAAAAGTAGATGCTTCTATAAGTTTTGGTGTATGTCTCCAAAAGCTTTTTCCTATAATTGTTACATTAAAGTAAAATCTACTGAAATAAAAATATCATTACCCCTATTCAAAAAATCTGCTATCAACCTGATTTGATTCAAAATATTTAACATCTGAAATTCACTTGTACATATAAAACATATACCAACACAATATTTTCTATCTACATAAGAATAACAACGTCAATAGCCTAGAAAACATATACACATTTATTTGTAAATATATATGAAAAACTCTCGAAGGCTAAACAATACACACAAGCAATGATATTCTTCAAAGTAAAAATAGATACGATCACATACATTAATACAGCAACATATAGATACATTACCAAATACATTCCCTATCCACTTTCATGTTCAACAGGGTTGCCACTCTCTGCAGCTATTAGATTATTTCCCCAGAGATCGCAAACATAAATGCAATACAATAACCCTACATAAGCATACCAACGATAACTCAAAACAGCTACCCAAAGCCTATCAAATAACAATCACTACATACACACAAATACACAGATCCCTTGTTACTACCCTGCAGTCAGACTGGGAGCAAGTGTCTTTGTGTCAACACTAAAATTCTAGTAACAATTTTGGTATAATAAGTTTTCTTCTATCCGTCAGTATAAAAGAAGGACAGAGGAGGAATTGACAATACCTTGTCAATATACATACATTTGTATGTACGTAAATTATAGAAATGTACCAGTAAATAACTGTCTGGTTAGTATGTCTCATGACCCCATAAGAACTATGTAGTCACTACCTAGTGAATTGTATTTTTATTAGTAGGGGTTCAAAGTATTGTATGGGGGATAATTATAGACTAGTACTGATGACTAGTCAAAAGCTAGTCAGCACATTTTCACCATCGACATTTCCTACTGGGTATAATGATTGTCTGCCACTACAACAAAAGTATTGGACACCACTGGGTATAATGATTGTCTGCCACTACAACAAAAGTATTGGACACCATCAAACATACAAGTAACTACAAAAACACATACTCATACATACACACACTCACACGCACCCACATATACATACATACACTGTAAGCACAACGCTTCTCTACAATAAGAACAAAAGCTGTACACACAAGTATACATACATACACATCCACAAAGAATCAAAGTCACACACACACACACACATAGCTAAGAAAATCCCAGCATGAAAATCCCCAAAATCCCCCCATTTGTAACAGGGTTGCCACCCTTTTTGATTTTTCCCGGTTTTGAATTCCCAAAACAGGACTCAGACCGCCATTAGCACACTACTGACCAATCTATGCGTTGGTTCAATTGTGCTATGCTGACTTGTAAAACCAAATTGATGGTCCGGGATGCACCCATTATTAGCTAAATTTTTGGACAATTTAGTCATGAGCAGCTTTTCGAAAAGCTTTGAAATTGTTGAAAGTAAGCTTAAATGCCTATATGATTCAGTCTTGGTAAGATCTTTGCCTGGCTTTGGAATCATTTTAATCTTGGCAAGTTTCCAGTTATGTGGAAAATACTGCATTCGTAAAATGGCATTAAAAATAAATAGCAAGATTCTTATTGCAATATGAGGCAAGTTCATCAGCATCTTGTTACTAATGCCATCAATACCCGGAGTTTTCTTCGGATCGAGTTCAACAATTATTTTTTGTAGTTCACGCATCTTAAACCTTAAGGTACGAGGGGGTAGAGACTACACTCGGTAAATCGGCAGCACACGTACATGAATTGGAGTGAGCACAGATTTTAAATGCTCAGAAAATAAGTTACCTTTCTCACTATCGCTTCTTGCCCAGCCTCCGGTCGAAGTACGCAGTGGTGATTTGAGATCAACGGGTCTTTTAAGATTTCTAGTAGCGCGCCATAAAAAGTAATTAGATGTTGACGTTACATCAAGACCTTCTAAATACTTTTCCAGTAATGCAGTCTTTTCCGACGATAGCAGCTCTTTGAGTCGTTTAGTACATTCTTTAAGTCTGATTTTATTTAGGGGTGATCTGTGTTGTTGCCATTCTCTTCTAGCTCTCCTTTTTTCACATACAAGACGTTCAATTTCCGTAGAATAAATTCTATTAAAGCCAGTCTGCGCATAGGAAGCAGTGGCATGTTCAGCAGCCTGTTTAATATATTCGTTAAGATTGGCAATATTAAATTCAATATTATCAGGTGATCTAAGCTGAATGTTTTCTACGCAGTGACTACTAAAATATTTTTTGAATCCTAGCCAGTTGACCCTATTAATCGTTTTCACATATGAGTTAGTTAAATCACTCCTTAGTGGGTTGAAAATTGTAACTATTATGGGAGAGTGATCGGAGGACAGATCTAGAGAGCCCTCTACGTGAAATAAGTCCCTATGGATATTTTTCGTGACGCCAAAATCTATAACATCTGGAATTTTTCTTACGTCAGTAGGCCAGTAACTAAGCTCCCCACTCGAAATGACATCTAAGCCCATTTTTGAAATTGTATTAAACAACGCTCTACCTCTAGGTGTAACAAGACGCGAGCCCCAGTACGTATGTTTTGCATTGTAGTCACCAGCTGCCACGAAACAAGATCCAAGCGATTTGTAGAACTTCTCATACTGATCTTCGGTAACTGAAAATCTGGGAGGTGAGTAAATTGATGATATCACGAAATTCGCACAAAAATTTTCTACGAAAATATTCATAGCTTGCATATATTCTTCACTAACGTTCTCAAGGATATAGTGCTTGAGTCTTGACTTAATTAGAATTGCTGATCCACCGCATGCTCTCCCTCTCGGGTTTTTTGAATCATATAGAATGTAACCATTTATTTTAAAGCAGCTTCTCGAAGTCAAGTGAGTCTCAGAGACCAACATGATATCAATATTTTTTCCGTGAGGAAGCGCTCAAGTTCATTTTTATGTTGGCGAATGCCGTTTGCGTTCCAGAAACATAGTTTTAACGTGTTCATGGTTTGTTGACTAATGCTTGAAGCAGAGTATTCTGCATTCTCAGCATTTCTTGCATCATGGTCAGCGTTGTCAACTTTCAAATTTTAAAAAACACTGAAATCAGGAAAAAAGCGCGTAATTTAAGTAAAAAAGCACTAAATTAAAAATTTTTTATTTTATTTAAAAAAAATTAGTTATAAATACATACATATGTACGTCAGTATATAAAAAAAGAAATTGGTTGACCTTACATTCCGTTCCTAAAACGTCAAATTAGAGGCATCCGATACACATTTTAATTCTATAGAAATCAGTGTATTCTAAAATCATTTTGACGAAGATTTTAGAAGTTATTATAAAAAAAAAAAATTTAGACATTTTTAGATTAAATTGAACTGTAGTGAATTTTAATCAGAAATAATTTCTTAATCAGGCTTGAGTTCAGTAATTTCAATTCTTATTGAATGAAATATTTTTATTAATTAATGTGAGTATCTAAAGAAGAGAAGAAAAATTAAAATAGACTTTTAGCTGGGGGAAATACCGATATTTTTCTGTGCAGCCACGCACTTCATCAGCACCCATGTCTTTCTACTGGGGTAGAGATTATTATTAACATCAGCTATTTAACTTAAATTTCTATGAAATGGAATATGAGAATTGATTGTGTATACAATTATTGATTTACCTTTGGCAAACACATTTGTAAGTATCACTATTCATTTTCTGTTTTTCCATTTTCTATTTAGGTTAGCACGAAGTTATATCACTCTACCTATGTATGTTTAACTATTCTGACTTATCTTTTACGATCATCACATTAATTATTTTTAAGTTGGCAGTAATCGACAAGTATTTATGAGGTTAAGAGCTGATTACATTTTCAATTTAAATTTTAAAGTTTGAGGGTAATATGGCGCTTAATTCTTCAACCAAGTCTTGTACAAACCCATTAGAATTCTTTGAAATGCTCCATTTAACTTCAGAGCTTATGTTTTTTAAATGATAGACTTCCTCGAAAAACAAATAGATAAGGAAATTTCTCTTTGAATTTTTGGTTTAGTGCCACCGCTCGATACAAAAAGCACCAACAATTAATTTAAAAAAGCACTGAGCACTAACTTCAAAATTTTTCGAGTCGAAAATTTCAAAAAGCACTAAAAACGGCGCGAAAAGCACCGAGTTGATAACGCTGATCATGGTAGTCATATTTGTTGTAAAATTATTTATAGTTAGCACCAGATTCTCAATAGTAGCTTCAAGACAACTAAAGTTAAGGCTAGAGTTTGCATTCGTTGACTTATTTTGCGGTGGAACATTTTGTGTGGGAATAGAACTAGTCTTAGCAGCATCGGCATACGTTAAACGTGAAGTAACTAGTTGGCTAGTTTGAGGAAGAGTGGCGGAGTAAGCATTTGCTGATTGAACTGGAGCTAATTTTGGTTTTTGGCCTGTTTAACGAAAGAATATACAGGGCATCCTCTGTAGTTAGCGGTGTGATTACTTCCACAATTACTGCATTTTTTTCTACTTGATCTTTTGGCTTAGTACAGCTAGCAGTAATATGCAATTCACCTCAAATAACACAAACTGTAGGTAGTTTGCAGTAAGTTTTTGTGTGGCAATATTCTTGGCAATTATGGCACTGTACGGGACCTGAACGCTTACGTGGCTCTTCAACTGTGATTTTTCGGTATAAGAGGTATTTTAGACTATAAATTGGATGTGTCTCGTTTTTGTTCAACTGTATATCATTCGGCTCCAGTTCAACACGAAATAAAGGCTGGGGAAACTTCTCTCTATTGATTATATTGGTAACATTTTTTACCTTAAATCCTTGGTCGATAAGTGCACATTTTATTTCTTCGGGCTCAACATATGAAAGTAGTAGGGGAATGGGTGTTCTGCCCCACATTGGGTCGAATCGCGAATTTGGCAGGTCAAAATTATTTGATGGTCAGTCTATACGGCTCTGAGGCTGTTGAGTTCGACAAAAATAGTTTAAAAAATTATAGATGATTTTTTTAGGAAATATGACAGAGTTTTGCTATTGCGAACTCCGTTAGCATCAATTTTTCATGTAATATTTACAATATTTAATTTTTCATATAATATTATCAGTACTTTTGAGCAAGTTCTTAGCTATCCAGAAATCCTTTTATTTTTTAGATTTTGAAATGCTAATATTTATGACTTTAGTCCATCTAGATTGACGATTCATCCCACTGTGCACGCCAAATTCTTGAAATTTGGGTAATTAAAATTTTAAAATTCTTGGAAATTTGTGAAATTTGATACCTTGAGTTTTCGGCGGCACGCTTTGATGTTTTTTTGTTTACATTAGGAATTTTTTGTTTACATTAGGAGTTTTTTGTTTACATTAACCCTTGTTTGAACGGGTGATTTTTTTTGGGGTTACATTAATTGTGTGAACGGGTGATTTTGTTTTTTGTGGGAATACGTTAAGTGGGTTCATAGGTTGGAGGTTTTTCTTTTTTTTTTGCAATGTATATATATGACTACGGGAAAATCATGAAAATTATTTTTCCTAGTACCAAAGGGAAAATCATGAAATGATTTTTCCTAATACTAATGGGTGTGAAATAGTGAAAATTAAGTTTTCCTAATGCCTACGGCAATACATGATTATTTTTCCTAATGCCTACGGTAAAACATGAATATTATTTTATTCAAATGCCGATGGGAAAATGATTTTTCATAATTCAGACGGGAAAAACATAAAAGTTATTTCTAATGCTAATACAGGAGTTTAAGGCTGGCCGTGATTTGGGTGGGTGGGGTTGTTGTCGTAATATATAACCGAGGGAGTTTATGAATGTGTCTGTCTGTCTGGAATTTGTGTGAGGGTGTGATTGACAGGGGGTGGGGTGTAGTTGAGGTAGATCGACTGCGTGTATGCAGGTGTTGCAAGTCTGTAGGAATTTAAGGCTTATAGTGATTTGGGGTAGGTGAGGGTGTTGTTGTACGAGTAACATGTATCCATGGGAACTTGGGGATGTGTCTGTCCGGAGGAATTTAAGCGAGGCTGTTATTGGGAAGGGGTGTGGTGTAGTTGAGGTTGATCGACTGCGTGTATGTATGTCTATATGTTTGTAGGAGCTTAAGGCTGATCGTGATTTAAGAGAGGTGAGGATGTTGTTGTAATATGTATACGTAGGAATCTGTATGTCTGTGAAAATTTAAGGCTGATCATGATTTAGGGTAGGTGAGGTTGGTGTAGTAATATGTCTGTGTGTATGTAGATATGTTTGTAGGAGTTTAATGCTATTAGTGATTTGAGGATAGGTGATCGTGATTTGTGTTGTTGTCAGTGTTGTTTGTAGGAATGACCGTGTATATATATCCGTAGGAATTTAAGGTTGGCCGTGTTTTGTGAGGGGTGGTGTGTTGTTGAAATAATTTGAATTTTTCTTAGATGAAATTTGGTATATGTGTGTGTGTGTGCGTGTGTGTGCGTATGATCTTTTTTTATGTACGTAGAAATAAATTGTACTCAATATCGAGATTTGGTTCTATAAAATATTTTCATATATCAGAGAAAAAAATTCAAACGCGCTTTTAAAAAATCTACTGTCGACCATTGGTGAAAATACTTTTCACATCATTCCAATTAAACGAGGTAATATTGATGAAACTAAATCCAAATATATGATGAAAAAGATTTTCGAAAAATTGTTAGTGAGTTTGAAAAAAATAAAACAAATTTTTATACATATCAACTTAAGAGTGCTAAAGGCCTACAAATAGTATTAAAGGGCATAGATTCATATGTTGAGCCTGAAGAAGTAAAATGTGCACTTATCGAACAAGGATTTAAAGTAAAAATTGTTACCAATATAATCAATAGAGAGAAGATTCCCCAGCCTCTATTTCGTGTTGAACTGGAGCCGAATGATATACAGTTAAAGAAAAATGAGACGCACCCAATTTATAGTCTAAAATACCTTTTACACCGAAAAATCACAGTTTAAGAGCCACGTAAGCGTTCAGGTCCCGTACAGTGCCATAATTGCCAAGAATATGGCCACACAAAAACCTACTGCAAATTACCTACAGTTTGTGTTATCTGCGGTGAATTGCATGGTACTGCTAACTGTACCAAGCCAAAAGTACAAGCTGAAAAAAAATGCAGTAATTGTGGAGAAAATCACACCGCTAATTACAGAGGATGCCGTGTATATTCTTTCGTTAAACAGGCTATGGGTCAAAAATCTAAATTAGCTCCAGTTCAATCAGCAAATGCTTATAGCGCCACTCTGCCTCAAACTAGCCAACTAGTTAATTCACGTGTATCGTATGCCGATGCTGCTAAGACTAGTTCTATTCCCACACAAAATGTTCCACCGCCAAGTAATTCAACGAATGCAAACTCTAGCTTTAACTTTAGTCGTCTTGAAGCTACTATTGAGAATCTGGTGCTAACTATAAACAACTTTACAACAAGTATGACTAGCATGATGCAAGAAATGCTGAGAATGCAGAATACTCTGCTTCAAGCATTAGTCAACAAACCATGAACACGTTAAAACTATGTTTCTGGAACGCAAACGGCATTCGCCAACATAAAAATGAACTTGAGCACTTCCTCACGGAAAAAAATATTGATATAATGATGGTCTCTGAGACTCACTTGACTTCGAGAAGCTGCTGTAAAATAAATGGTTACACTCTATATGATTCAAAGGACCCGAGAGGGAGAGCATGCGGTGGATCAGCAATTCTAATTAAGTCAAGACTCAAGCACTATATCCTTGAGAACGTTAGTGAAGAATATATGCAAGCTACGAATATTTTCGTAGAAAATTTTTGTGCGAACTTCGTGATATCATCAATTTACTCACCTCCCAGATTTTCAGTTACCGAAGATCAGTATGAGAAGTTCTACAAATCGCTTGGATCTTGTTTCGTGGCAGCTGGTGACTACAATGCAAAACATACGTACTGGGGCTCGCGTCTTGTTACACCTAGAGGTAGAGCGTTGTTTAATACAATTTCAAAAATGGGCTTAGATGTCATTTCGAGTGGGTAGCCTACTTACTGGCCTACTGACGTAAGAAAAATTCCAGATGTTATAGATTTTGGCGTCACGAAAAATATCCATAGGGACTTAATTCACGTAGAGGGCTCTCTAGATCTGTCCTCCGATCACTCTCCCACAATAGTTACAATTTTCAACCCACTAAGGAGTGATTTAACTAACTCATATGCGAAAACGATTAATAAGGTCAACTGGCTAGGATTCAAAAAATATATTAGTAGTCACTGCGTAGAAAACATTCAGCTTAGATCACCTGATGATATTGAATTTAATCTTGCCAATCTTAACGAATATATTAAACAGGCTGCTGAACATGCCACTACTTCCTATCCGCAGACTGGCTTTAATAGAATTTATTCTACGGAAATTGAACGTCTTGTATGTGAAAAAAGGAGAGCTAGAAGAGAATGGCAACAACACCGATCACCCCTAAATAAAATCAGACTTAAAGAATGTACTAAACGACTCAAAGAGCTGCTATCGTCGGAAAAGACTGCATTACTGGAAAAGTATTTAGAAGGTCTTGATGTAACGTCAACATCTAATTACTCTTTATGGCGCGCTACTAGAAATCTTAAAAGACCCGTTGATCTCAAATCACCATTGCGTACTTTGACTGGAGGCTGGGCAAGAAGCGATAGTGAGAAAGGTAACTTATTTTCTGAGCATTTAAAATCTGTATTCACTCCCAATTCATGTACGGGTGCTGCCGATTTACCAAGTGTAGTCTCTCTATCCCCTCGTCCCTTAAGGTTTAAGATGCGTGAACTACAAAAAATAGTTGCTGAACTCGACCCTAAGAAAGCTCCAGGTATTGATGGCATTAGTAACAAGATGCTGATGAACTTGCCTCATATTGCAATAAGAATTTTGCTATTTATTTTTAATGCCATTTTACGAATGCAGTATTTTCCACATAACTGGAAACTTGCCAAGATTAAAATGATTCCAAAGCCAGGCAAAGATCTTACCAAGGCTGAGTCATATAGGCCTATAAGCTTACTTTCAACAATTTCAAAGCTTTTCGAAAAGCTGCTCATGACTAAATTGTCCACAATTTTAGCTGATACTGGGTGCATCCCGGACCATCAATTTGGCTTTAGAAGTCAGCATAGCACTATTGAGCAAACGCATAGATTGGTTCAAATTATAAGGAGGACTTTTGAAGAAAAGAAGTATTGTTCTGCCCTTTTTATTGATGTTTCTCAGGCATTTGACAAAGTATGGCACAAAGGCCTAGTTTTAAAATTGAAGACATACCTACCAATAAATATACAAAAGCTTTTGGAAAGTTATATTGTTGATAGGACATTTACCGTTGTGGAAGGAGACTTCATTAGTGTACCCGAATCTATATCTTCTGGTGTGCCACAGGGTAGTATTCTGGGGCCAGTCTTGTATCTAATATATACTTGTGATATGCCTGTGAGCAATAACATCCACACTTCTACATTTGCCGATGATACAGCCTGTTTGAGTATTCACAAAAATCCTGAAGAGGCATCCCGCAATCTCCAAGCACACATTACCCAGCTTGAAATATGGTTGAACTTATGGAGAATTAAAGTCAATGAACAAAAGTGTGTTCATATAACGTTTACCCTAAGAAAAGATACCTGTTCCCCCATTCGAATCAACAATCAAAATATTCCTCAACATTCTCAAGTCAAATACCTTGGCATACACCTTGATCGAAGGCTTACATGGAAATATCATATTGACTCTAAGTTAACCCAAATGAAACTTAAATTGACTCAAATATATTGGTTAATTGGCAGAAATTCAACACTCAGCCTAGACGGCAAACTTTTGATATACAAGTCGCTTTTGAAGCCAATATGGTGCTATGGAATTCAGCTATGGGGCACTGCTTCAGCTTCAAATGTCGAGAGAATCCAAAGAAAGCAAAACAAAATTTTACGTTTGATAACATCTGCTCCATGGTACGTTAAAAATTCAAATATTCATCGTGATTTAAATATGCCACTAGTGAGTGAAGAAATTGCAAAATACGCAGGCAAATATTTAACTAAACTCGAGTCACATCCTAATCCGCTTGCCCGTAATATGTTGAGCTTTACTGGACACATCCGCTTAAAAAAAGGGACACAAGGGCTCTTATACCCAACACTCCAAATGGGACTGCTTAAAAATACTTCTTTTTGATTATCACTACTTATGTATTATTTATAACTATCACTAAGCTTATGTCCGATATTGGTCGGGCCTAATAATTATATTTAGATTTAAGATTTGATTACTTATTGTTAGTTCATTTTTGAAGATACAATAAAAAAAAAATAAAAAAAAAAAATATATCAGATACATATACATAAGTATATTTTCATACTCAAGGTTGGTGGGTATTTTGTCATGCTTAAAATTGTCCAGCTTTAAAGTCTGCCTGCGAGAAATTTGTTTATATTACAGATTTTGTTTATTTAACTACGTCCGGCTTCTTTCGCTGAACTTCTTTTCATACGATCATGGGAATTTATAGTTTCTCTGTCCATAATAAGGTCATTTAGCTTGGGCATGTGCTCTGACTGAATGGTTTGCGTTGTTTATATATTTTTATGATGTAGATATGTAAGTGTGATTCTCAAGATCTAATAAATATTTGAGTATTGATAAGAAATTTGATATTATGTGTGCATACATATCTACAAATTGATTTTATGTATGTATGCGGTCTTTTGTTGATGTTGTAAATATTCGCCGGGTCTTTTATGTATAGATGTCAAATATCTTCATAGTGTTTTTTTTTGTTTTTTTTTTATTTGAAATTAAAAAAACGTTGATTTAATTTTTATCTGTATTTACTTCAAAGTTTGTGAGGATTTTCTGTTTTAAGTAAAACTGAATTCCTTAAGATACATACCTTAGAATAATAGTAACTATAATAGAAATATTTCCTATATTTAATTTACATTTGTTTAAAGTTGATGCAGCTTATCTTCATTCTTAGAAATATTTTGATATAAAATTTTTTCCAGCCTTAGGCTTTTTTCATCACCTTTTACATTTATTTTAGAACATCTTGCATTGCCTTTTATACATTTATAAACATTTTTAAATGAAACTGATCCAGCAGTCCAGCTTATGTAATGATAGTTTTTTGTTAGCCAGCTTGCTTCTTTTTTTATTTTTTTATTGATTATTGAGTTTTATAATGAAATTATTATATTAGTAATTGTTGAAAACAATCGCTACTTCTTTTGCGATGAAATCATTTGAATTACTTTTGAAACCTTGCACGTCTATAAAAATTATGTTGTTTTCCATATTACTCAATTTATAAGACTTTTAGAATTTGACCTTTGATGGGTATATATTCTATTATACGATCATGAATAAGAATACAGTAAGCTGATTTCTTTGCTTACTATTTCAAATTAAAATTTTATTCAATTGCCCCGCTATTGAATAAAAGGAGCTTTTATCTTAAACTCTGGTACAGGTAGAAACGCATGAGATTCTTTCATATACTACCTTTGCTGGAATCTTAGATATGTACATATAATAACTATATAGAATTGCATTACGTTTATTTTTAAGTTTTATGTTAGGATTATCATCATATGGATATGAGACTGAACTTAAATGTACTTTTAAATTAGTTAATTCATAATGAACAATCTTATTTTCTTCTTGAATAGCGAACAACAGAAGACGAAGTCGTTTTCTTACAATTTCGGTCTAACCTCTCAACTGGTCCTCTAGTATACAATATGACTTTGTATGCCAGCATTACTGTCTCCTCTTTGTCAGCGTTAGGGATAATTAAATGTTAAAATTTGTATACCCTTTACCAAAAATGGAAAAGTGTATATATAGGTTTGTCCAGATTTTTGTAATTTCTGCAATATTCATTTGCGGCCAAAAAAAGTTAGTTATTATGGATCCTTATGACTAGGAGATAAAAAAAAGACATGTCCGTCTGCCCGTCTGTCTGTACGGATTTTGTATGGGAGGCTTGAAATGCGTTTTTTGAAGCTCCCAAGCTAGTTAGAGAGCTCGGAGTTGGACTAAAACGACCGCGCTTGTTTTAGCACAATTCCTTATATAAATCAGCAAAAATGAATAATCGGTTCTCCCGAAGTTCTATATATATAGTTTTATCATACGTTTTGAAAATTGTATGAAAAAACTACCGTGCATAGAACCAAGAATAATCAAATTTCTAATTAACCCCACTAGCTACTCGGCTACCGAGGCTTGCTTACTTTTCGTATTTATTTGCTGTAGTTAAACATTTTCTCTAAAATGCTTTATTTCATATTAAACCCCTTTTTGTCAGCTCTGCATAGACATTGTTCTTTTTCATTTTTTTTATTCAATGATAATTTTGCTTGGCACATTCTTATTCCTGGAAATGCAAACCAATGTGTTTGCATAGAATTTGTAGTGTTATGAAAAAAAACTATAGGTATGCTATAAGCATTCGTACATACATACATACATACATACTTATGCATAAATATACGCTTCCATAAAAGTTTTTGTATTCTGTGTTGAATTGAACAACTATAACAACAACTATATGCTACCAATTGTATTGAAAGAATAATATTCAGTTTTTTGTTGTAAAAACTGAGAATTATTTTATATACAGTGGAGGCTCGAAAAAGTTAAGTCATAGAAAAGTTAAGTATATGGAAAAGTTAAGCAGCTTTTATTTATCATTGGTGACTCCAAAAAGTTAAGTAATTCTCAACTTTTCTGAGACAATTTTTTTATATATAGTTGTTTTCTCTTTCTAAGATGATCTCAACTTTTGTATGTAAATCCTCAATACATATTTATATATATAGTTAGTCATATACGCCTGTATACATGCAAAAATAAAACCGTTACCGTTATATATATATTTTTTTTGTGAATTTTATATGCATAATGTAGTTGCTCTCATCAGTTGGTTGTAAAAGAAATTAGTCGTAGAATTTGTTTTGTTCTGATTGCAACAATGACAATTAAAGAATAAATAAACAATGAACAAATACACATATAACCTCTTGAATTTTTCATACTACGGAAAAGTTAAGATTTCGGAAAAGTTCATCACCCCCAAAACAAACTACTTAACTTTTTTGAGCCTCCACTGTACATACATAGCTACATATGAATGTATGCATATACTTGTAAAGTTTTGTATTAAAGAATGCACTTGTTCATGATATATGTACATATGTATGTACATTAGCTATGGCATAGTTTATATGGGAATTCTTAGTAAGGAGATTTCGACTTCCAAGAACCCCTCATTTTGTGAGGTTTGGCAAAAAAAAATATTCGAGCCAAAAAATGGTGGCGGTCAGAGGGGGGCAAAGGGCTCCGCATCGTGCTCAAAGTTGAGGGTAAAAGCAAAAACACGTACAACAAGTAAGAGTGCTATATTCGGCTGTGTCGAATATTATATACCCTTTACCAACGTATATATATGTAGTATACAGATACACACATTAGTACATACATACATATTTGTTTTCTGATAAAATTTATAACTTTTTGTGATAGTGCAATTTTTAGTAAGTGACCTCTCGGTTTTTTTTTTCGACTAAAGAATTTGCTTGAGTAAAGATCTTCCTAAAATACAAAATATTTTTAACTGAAAAAAAAATATTTTTGGTTATTTTTTAGCCAATTTTTTTTTCAACTTCCAACCCTGGAATTATTTAAATTTTTCTGGTTTTAATGCGAGTACAAATTTATTTCTTTCTAAATTTTAAGAAATTTATTATTCGACATATTGTCATAAGTTTATTTTAATTTTAAATTTATTTGCTGGTGGTTCAGCGATGTCTATATGCATTTCATTGTTGCTGTAACAAATCGTCAGTAGACTTCAACCACACATTTTGAACAGTCAGAAAGCATGATTTTAACACAGGGGTTAAAATAATGCTTTCTGGACTAAATTGAATTTTCAGTAGAAGCCATGCATTAACTATTTCTTTTGCATGTCTTTTTTGCTGGGTATGTACATATCTATGTATATATTCAGCAAAAAAAACATGACAAATCATGTGTTGAATAATGGGTTCAAGTGATGACGCATTGGTTTGATTTAGGTGTAACATGCATGATATTTACAATAGCTTGTCAATACAAAAAAAAAAAAAATAAATAAAAACTTTTGTCGCAGGATACGAACCGTGATCTTCTCACTCTAAAGGCACGCTCTCTAGCACTTAGCTACTGTACTCTGGTTTTTTAAATAATTTTTTTTAAGAAATCCGCTTTTTCCGCTTTTATGTTGCCTCCTAGGGGGGTAAAATGTAAGACCAACCCACAGTAATTTTTTATCTTCAACATTTCCTCCGAACATACCTATGCCCTATCTCGACACATTAAGGGGGCTTCCATACAAAGGCGGAATTTGTACAAAATGTACTCGCAGGGCTCTAATTGTCCCTGGCGCGTTCCTATCGAAGTCAAATGTATGTCCGACCTCCAATATTTTTTCAACACAAAGATTTTCTGTCAACATACGTACATCTGTCTTCAACCATTAAGGTGGTCCCATACAAAAAAAAAAGAATTATTTGTCAAATAACTAATTTATTTTTGGCATGTGTTGGATACTTTTTTTTATTTTGGGCAACGACTTGAAGTAAAAATATTTTTTCTTCTTCGTCGCAGCATAACGCACTGCTATAATCTTCTATTAATTTTACGCCTCATTCGGCAGCGTCGTTGACAACATGGAGTTTTTGCAATATATTACAATTTTGTAAAAATTCCGCCTTTGCATGGGAGCCCCCTTAATGAGTCGAGATAGGATATAGGTATGTTCGGAGGAAATGTTGAAAATAAAAAATTACTGTGGGCCGGTCTTACATTTTACCCCCTTAGGAGGCAACATAAATGCGGAAAAAGCGGATTTCTTAAAAAAATTATTCAAAAAACTATTTTTTTCTATGGGCACCACCTTAATGGTTGAAGATAGACGATAAGTATGTTTAGAAAAAATCTTTGTAATGAAAAAATATAGGAGGTCAGTCATACATCTGACATCGATAGGTACGCCCTAGGGGCAGTTAGAGCCCTGCGAGTAAATTTTATAAAAATTTCCCCTTTGTATGGGAGCTCCCTTAAGAAGAGGAGCTAGGTGGCCGGTGTGTTTAAAAAAGATGTTGGGCGGAGAAAATTAATGGGTGCTCGTCATACATTTGACCCTGGTAGCGGTGACCCCGGGAAAGTTATATGATTTTTTGTAGTTTTTTTTTTGCTTTTACCCTCATCTTTGAGCACGATGCGGAGCCCTTTGCCCCCATCTGACCGCCACCATTTTTTGGCTCGAATATTTTTTTTTTGAAACCTCACAAAATGAGGGGTTCTTGCAAGTCGAAATTGAAAAATCGTAAACAACGCCATACCTAATGTACATATGTATATTGAAATAAATACCCAGCAAAAAGGGGATGTAAAAACGGAATTAAATTATCATCACATTGCTACATTTTTATATATAAAGAGTTTTATTTCCAATACATAACAAGAGTACAGTAGTACATTGGTAGAGATTGTGCTTTGAGATTGAGAACAGTGTGGTTCGTATCCTTCGAAAAAAATTTTATTTATTTTTTGTTTTGTATTTACGTGAAATATTTTCATTAAATAAGTTTTATCTCTAAAGAATAACAAGAGTACAGTAGCTGAGTGGTAGAGAGTGTGCCTTGAGAGTCAGAACAGATCGGTTCGTATCCTGCGACAAAAGTTTTTATTTATTTTTTTTTTTTTTGTATTGACAAGCTATTGTAAATATCATGCATGTTACACCTAAATCAAACCAATGCGTCATCACTTGAACCCATTATTCAACACATGATTTGTCATGTTTTTTTTTGCTGAATATATACATAGATATGTACATACCCAGCAAAAAAGACATGCAAAAGAAATAGTTAATGCATGGCTTCTACTGAAAATTCAATTTAGTCCAGAAAGCATTATTTTAACCCCTGTGTTAAAATCATGCTTTCTGACTGTTCAAAATGTGTGGTTGAAGTCTACTGACGATTTGTTACAGCAACAATGAAATGCATATAGACATCGCTGAACCACCAGCAAATAAATTTAAAATTAAAATAAACTTATGACAATATGTCGAATAATAAATTTCTTAAAATTTAGAAAGAAATAAATTTGTACTCGCATTAAAACCAGAAAAATTTAAATAATTCCAGGGTTGGAAGTTGAAAAAAAAATTGGCTAAAATATAACCAAAAATATTTTTTTTTCAGTTAAAAATATTTTGTATTTTAGGAAGATCTTTACTCAAGCAAATTCTTTAGTCGAAAAAAAAACCGAGAGGTCACTTACTAAAAATTGCACTATCACAAAAAGTTATAAATTTTATCAGAAAACAAATATGTATGTATGTACTAATGTGTGTATCTGTATACTACATATATATACGTTGGTAAAGGGTATATAATATTCGACACAGCCGAATATAGCACTCTTACTTGTTATTCTTCAAATTGTGTTACTTCATACTGATAATATGTTTAAGTACATTAATAATGTACGAGTATATGTTTATTTTATGACGGGTGAGCGCCTATGGCTTTTATTTGATGTTCTGGATGAAGTGATTTTTTTTCTCATTTTATTAAAGTTTAGCGTATTGCGTATATATTTCTAATATATTTAAGTGAGCTTTTTGTACCTGTCAGACAGAGTGTACGTATCAGTTGATCAGTCAGTCTCTCTTTTTATTTTATACATTTTTATTTATTGTATCTTCAAAAATGAACTAACAATAAGTAATCAAATCTTAAATCTAAATATAATTATTAGGCCCGACTAATATCGGACATAAGCTTAGTGATAGTTATAAATAATACATAAGTAGTGATAATAAAAAAGAAGTATTTTTAAGCAGTCCCATCTGGAGTGTTGGATATAAGAGCCCTTGTGTCCCTTTTTTTTAAGCGGATGTGTCCAGTAAAGCTCAAAATATTACGGGCAAGCGGATTAGGATGTGACTCGAGTTTAGTTAAATATTTGCCTGCGTATTTTGCAATTTCTTCACTCACTAGTGGCATATTTAAATCACGATGAATATTTGAATTTTTAACGTACCACGGAGCAGATGTTATCAAACGTAAAATTTTGTTTTGGCTTCGTTGGATTCTGTCGACATTTGAAGCTGAAGCAGTGCCCCACAGCTGAATTCCATAGCACCATATTGGCTTCAAAAGCGACTTGTATATCAAAAGTTTGCAGTGTAGGCTGAGTGTTGAATTTCTGCCAATTAACCAATATATTTGAGTTAATTTAAGTTTCATTTGGGTTAACTTAGAGTCAATATGATATTTCCATGTAAGCCTTCGATCAAGGTGTATACCAAGGTATTTCACTTGAGAATGTTGAGGAATATTTTGATTATGGATTCGAGAACAAGTATCTGTTCTTAACGTAATCGTTATATGGGCAGACTTTTATTAATTTACTTTTATTCTCCATAAGTTCAACCATATTTCAAGCTGGGTAATGTGTTCTTGGAGATTGCGCGATGCCTCATCAGGGTTTTTGTGCATACTCATGCAGGCTGTATCATCGGCAAATGTAGAAGTGTGGATGTTATTGCTCAATGGCATATCACAAGTATATATTAAAAAAAAAAAAAGAAGATATAGATTCGGGTACACTCGTGAACTCTCCTATCACAACAGTGAACTTACTGGCAATAATATAACTTTCCAAAAGCTTTTGTATGTTTATTGGTAGGTATGTCTTCAATTTTAAAACTAGGCCTTCGTGCCATACTTTATCAAATACCTGAGAAACATCAATAAATAGAGCAGAACAATACTTTTTTTCCTCGAATGTTCTTCTTACAACTTGGACCAATCTATGCGTTTGTTCAATGGTGCTACGCTGACTTCTGAAACGAAATTGATGGTCCGGGATGCACCCATTTGTAATAGCTGATTTTGATTTTTAAATCAAAAGAAAAGGTTACCAGATTATTGGCTGTACTGGCATGCTGGCGGTTGGCTCCGGTTGAAGCTCGCCGTTTGGGGGGGGGGGATCTTGCCAACCTCTCTAGTACTTTACAGCTACAAAAAGAAATATCATGCCAGCTGCTCTATGGTGTCAGAAGAGAAAAATTTTATAATAAAAAAAACGACCCGAAGCAAGTCTGGCTTACTCCCTGCGCACACACACTATAAAATCATCTGGCTGATGGTCTGCCAGGACGTTTGCCCGCCCCTCTTGAACTTATGAAAGTTCACCATGGCATCATAACGAAAAGAGTTTAAGATGCCCCAAATATGAACCCTCTTTACTTTACCTTCCCCTTTTACTTACCGCTGAAAAAAACTTAAGCCTGCATGTTTAAAACAAACATAACGTTTCTAACAAAGCAATAAATGTGAATACATTATAATTTGTTAAATATGTATAATGATTTAAAAACAAAACTATTCAATAGCAAAACATTACTTTAGGAAATTACTGACAGTTTAAAAGTATTTTAAATTCAAAAAGAAAAATTATAAAATGGAAGTTGAATAAATGAAACAATTTCTGTATTAGAATTTAATTATCATAAAAAAACGCATTGATCAAAAATATATGTATAAAAACTTTACAATTGAAATTTATGTGGTTTTACTTCTTCGTATTTTTAAAGCTTTTCTTTATATCTTCTTAATTTTGAGCCAAAATGGTCATTGGTATGGCCGTCTGTTCGTGGCTGTGTCTACAGTTCGCGTTAACTGTTCTCAGTTAAGTAACAACAAAAATATGCTTATGCACACACTACTGGGGTATTCACAACAGTGTCTTAAGCAGCGATGCCAATTTAGCGCCTTTCGCGCTAGTTTTAGGGCGTTTTAACTATGCCAAACGCGCTTTTTTTTCCGCTTAGCGCGTTTAATAAAAAAAGCGCTAAGTTAGCGCGTTTTGATTAAAGTCAAAAATATCATTTTAATTTTTTTTTATAAATTTAATAATTTTCTAATATCCAAAATTTAATTTTTTCTTTAAATTCGTTAATGATTCAGATGTTGTAAATAAAATTCCCCTGACGGTGGTTAGAATTAAAAACGCATTTTAATATTGTAATTGGCAAATATCTTGAAATTTCACAGATAAAAATATGTACTCGGTATTGTACTGGTATTTACTAATACATAAATCGACCTTTATTCAAATTTAATTTAGCGCCTAGGAAAATAGCGCGTTTTGGCTATAAATTGTTGATGATGCTGCAACTTAGCGCGTTCTAGCGCGTTTTGAGAAGGTGTATAGCGCGTTTGGGTTATAAATAGTTGGCATCGCTGGTCTTAAGTGTCCTCAGCTATGTTTATTGTTTGTCATAACCAGTGATGCCAATTTAGCGCCTTTCGCGCTAGTCTTAGCGCGTTTTAACTATGCCAAACGCGCTTTTTTCGTCTTAGCGCGCTTAATAAAAAAAGCGCTAAATTAGCGCGTTTTGATATAAGTCAAAAATATCATTTTAGTTCAATATCTTTTTACTTTTTGTATATATTAAAAAATTTTCTAATATCCAAAATTTAAATTTTTGTTTAAATATTTTAATACTGTAAATGGGAAATATGTTGAAATTTCATAGCTAAAAATATGTACTCGTACTCGTAACCCAAAAAATTTATATAACGTATTAAGCATCTATTCTTTTTGTTCTTCAAAAAAATTAAAATAAAAACTAATAATTTCGAATATTTGGAAGGCGAGTCTGATTCTGTATTAAATGATTTTAGTTATTTAGGATGTAATTTCGAAGAAGCGAAAATCTGAAAAAGAGTTCTTAAAAAAAATTAATTGTATTTACTAATACATACATCGACCTTTATTCAAGTTTAATTTAGCGCGTAGGAAAATTGCGCGTTTTTACTATAAATTGTTGATAATGCTGCAACTTAGCGCGTTCTAGCGCGTTTTGAGAAGGAGAATAGCGCGTTTGGGTTATAAATAGTTGGCATCGCTGGTCATAACTACATGTAGAAATGCGTGAGAGTTTACCAAAGGAATTGAGAGAGAGAGAGTAAGCAATGTACAAAGGTGCTAAAACCAAAATACAAATAAGCACAATATTTTTAATTGTAAATTATTTTTTCGTGTTATTACTTTAAAACGTGTTAACTTATGAGTACCATCTGAATACCCCATATTTATTTCACGTTTTATATATTTTTATTTATAAACAAAAATGTTAGGGAAAACCTTTTTATATGGGATTAAGGTCCCTACACGAAAGCGATTACCTATGGCCTGAGCTCAACCCTACAAGTAAGTACGCGCACTTTAGCCTTAAAACTGCTAAAGGAATGTTTTATAAGTAAGTAGTCCCTATCGATTAATTTTATATAAAATAATTAATAAAAAAAGTTAATATATATATATATATATATATATATATATACATATATATATATATGTATCTTACAGTCTGTTAATGTTACAGTCAGTCGTATTTCGTCCTAGTCAATTGGCACGATACCTGACTTTTTCAAATTTCAGTAATGGTGGATAATGGCTTTTGGTGGAGTTTAATGCCCACTATTTGTGGTGGTTCCCCTCTTCCAGCAGTAGGACAGTTCAGCACCTCTTGGCTATTTCACTGGCTTATAGATTTGCGGCTTTCTTCTCTCAGCTTCTTTAACGTTTTATTTTTTATTTGAAATTGAAGCACTTAAATTTTTTTAAATGTTTAGTTTAAATGTCTTGTTTTGTTTCCTTTTGTTCAAATAACCAAACACTTTTATTATTTAAACATATATATGTATATAAACAGTGATGCCAACTTTTTAGAGTCAAAACGCGTAAAAATTTTTTAAAAAAGGGCTTAAAAAGGCTAAACTGTAAAAATATACGTTTAATGCAACATAAAGTAGAGTTTTTGGAAAAAGCGCGAAAAGGGGCTAGTTTTAAATGTTTCTGTTGAAAATCAAAGCCAAAGAAAAGTAATTTGTTAGAAAATAAATAACTACCATGAGATGAACACATAACTTGATACATTTCAATAAATACATACATATTTCATTTACATTTCATATTACCCCAGTTGGCCAAATCGTCACAGACGACATTGTCTTCGACGATTAATGTACGACATGTCGCCTGTTCATTAGGCTTTCTAATCGAAAATTTAAAGGAAATCGTCGTTCATGACTATCTGAGCGACAATATCCATCGTTTTGTCTTCAATAAAACTTTGTTGAGGACAATCTGAGCGACAATATCCATCGTTTTGTTTTCAATAAAGCCGTGTTGACGACAATCTGAGCAACAGTGTCATACGTTTTGTCTTGAATAAGACTTTGTTGAGGACAATCTGAGTGACAGTGTCATATAAGTTTTGTCTTCAATAAAGCAGTGTTGTTATTCTGTTATTATTGCTATTGTTATTATAGCCTCTATTATTATTATTTCCATTTCGTGGGTAATTATTTCTTCCACGAAATCTTGTGTAATTTCCACGGAAATAGTTATTCCTAGTGTTTTGACGTTGCTTGTAGTATAGTATAGAATTTTGTTGTCCAGTTGCTTCTGTGCAACTGTTGACAAATTTACTAATGGCATCATTCATGGTATTGAATTGTCCTGCTTCCATAATAAGTTTTACTTTATCGATGGTGCAGTTTTTGGTGATAGCTTTTACTGCCACTTGTGTGGAGTATTTAGTAGCTAATTCACATGGTATCCCGTCTGTAATATAAGCACTTTCGAGGGATTTTGCAAGATTCTCAATTTCTGCACAATATGTATTTGCAGTTTTATTATTCTGTTTTATATTTTGTATTTTTGCCGTTATTACTTCTACTGATTCACCCTTTACTGTATTTTGTAACTTATTTATAATTTGTGAGATGGTTGACTCAGTGTTTATTAGATTTCTTGCGTTTCCTTTGAGTTTTGTTTTAATTAATGAAACTGCAGTTGTTTCATGTGAGCCTTTAATAGATTCAACCAGTGATAGTGAGTCTATAAAGGAACGCAAGTTTTCAGATTTGCCATCGAAGTCTGAAATTAACTTCGAAGCTGTACTGAGAAACTCTACGACTGTTTGGCTCATTTCGTAACAGTTTTCATCATCTTTAGGGGAAAAAATTATTTTTATATCAGTTTGTTTATGTATTGTTTCTGGCAATTCAATTTGTATGTCCCTTTTGGCTGCTAGTTTTAGTATCTTGTTCCTAATGTCATAAAAAAATGCGTCTGCTGCAGTCTTGTGTGTAGATGTTAGTCGCGCATAATTAGTATTTAGGATCACTCTTGTTTTTTCTAAGCAATCTAACAGAATTTTAAAATGTTTATTTAGGGTGTCTTGTTTTATTGGTCTGTCTATACTAAGACATTTATATGATTTTTCGAATTCTGTTTTAATATTTCTACATTTACTGAGGATAGTTTGCCAATCCATTCAGACCTAAACTTTATCCAAATCATTTGCCCTACTAATGTACTGCTTTTTGAGCGATCTTTTATGTATTAAGTAAATTTTAAGTAGTAGATTAAGAGCTGTTATTATTGTAAGGATTAATATAAGTAGCCATATAGAGTTAATTTCTTCCTTGTGGTCAACTATTTCTACGTTATTGACAACATTTGCGTTGGGATGATCTACTTTAGATTCTTTTGCCCCCATTATATTGTCCTAAAAAAAATTTACCAATCTAGATATTTTCTCATTAACAACACTGTTTCTAATTCCACTTTTCGTCTGTAAATTACATCATCTCTAGTAGGGGTTCCTTCTATTCCCAAATCCTTCCACAGTTTAGTTAAAAATTTTATAGTTCTTTCAATTTCCTCTTCTTCGTATTCTACTGGTTTTTTTTGGCCTAGCCTTATTTTTATTGTTATTTCTATTCATTGCAAAAATTTCGAACTATAAAGGCCATTTACAAATTATTTTACCAAAGAGTATTGGTTAATATGTACATATGTATATATATTGTAGAATTATTATTATTATTTTTTATTATTATTTTTTTTTTTTTAATGAAAATAGTGCAAGAAATTCTTATATAAAAATTTTTACATAGAAAGCTTCAATTTTTTTTTTTTTTTACTTTATTTCGGTTTTTACCGAACTTATTTTATCTATAATTTTTTTCAGCTCGCTACCCTGAGCGTAAGTTTGTTGGTGCATGAGAGCACGTAGTTCCGTCTTTAATTTGTTTAGTCGGCCACCTCTAGATTTTGTTGTGTTTGGTAAAGGGAATATTGGATATTTTGGCTTTTCTTCCTTCTTCTTTTTTGGCTTTATTGGTTTTGGTCCTATTGATAAAATTTCAGGTTTTTGGCTGGGATCTGCGCCCTCTCGTAGCTGCTTTTCCCAACGGGCTTCAGCTTCCGCTAAATCCTTCAAAATTTGAGTTAAATTTGGGTCCATTTAAGGACAAACTAGAGATTGAGAACGGCTGTCGGTAGAATCCTTTTCGCGTTTCTTCAATTCGGCTGGTGTCAATTCTTTTATGGGCTCATAAGGAGGCATTTCTTCATTATCTTGGCAAAAAATAATTAACAGGAATCCAACTTAGCATAAGCTCTGTATGTTGGATCCTATTGTCCTTTCTTATTTTAGATAAAGGATAAGCAAATATGCTATGTATTCCTTTATTCTAAAAAATATGGCAGGATCGCCATGTTATTATTGATTTGATGCAGCAAACTCTAGTTAATCTTTTCGTGCAGGCAGACAACCTTCAACCGAATGATATGCACACTCAAACAGGAGCACCAGAATTAATGACAAACAGTTGTAAAGCCAAGTCGTTACAACTGCCAAATTTAACTATAGCTCAATTTAGTGGGGATTACCTGAAATGGCGTCAATTCCATGACTTATTTTCTGAAATGGTAGACAAGCAACCAATACCAGCTATTCAGAAAATGTGGTATTTGAAAAGTAACTTATCCGGCGAAGCTGAACGTCTAATAAGTCAGTTGTCATTATCAGAAACAAATTATGCCACTGCCTGGCAAACACTCAAGGACCGCTACTACAATAAAAGAGTTCTTGTGGCAAACCTGGTAGAGAAATTAATTGATCAGCCTGCAGCTACGTCATCTGCTTCAGCGATTAAAACTCTTCATGACACCACCAAGGAGTGTATGTTGGCTTTAAACAATTTAGGAATTGCAACAGCCTCATGGGATGCAATTCTTATTCAGCTTCTGATGAGAAAACTTGATAGAAGCACACATGTAAGGTACATGCAATCGTTAACCAATCCAAGGAACGTGCCAGTTCTAGCTGAGTTTTTATCATTCTTGGAATTTGAGTTTCAATCAATGGAATCAATCCGCCAAAGAGATAAGTCATCACCTAAAGTTGTGTCATCATCTGCAACCACTGCCAATGAACACTATGTTTCCTGTAAATTATGCAAGGCCGGCGACCACGGACTCTTCCATTGCCAGAAATTTCTACAACTATCAGAAGCAAAGCGGCTAAGCTGGGTACAACAACAAAGACTGTGTGTAAACTGTTTCAGAGCTGATCACAGTTCGAAAACCTGCACATCAAGACCTTGCAAAAAATGTAACAAAAAACATAATACATTATTGCATTTAGGTTCAAATTCCAAGCCACACAATTCATCAAAACATGGTAATCAAGTCAAAACCGCTGATCAGCACTCAAATGATATACGGAAAACAGATGTTGCACCTAACACTACTAATGTGACTGTTACATCAGCTGCCACAAACAACCCGCCGTTGCGCCAGGGTTATGTACTACTTGCAACAGCAAGAGTAAGGTTAACAGCGGCCAACGGAAATTCGGGAGAATTTAGAGCAATATTGGATTCCGGGTCTCAGGTGAATCTAGTATCCGAGCGTGTCGTAAAAAGATTGTCTTTATCTTCAGCTGAAGCCCTTTTATGCATTTATGGTATTGGAAACGCACGAAGAAGGGCCACAAAGCGCATAAATGTTAAATTGCAAGCCAGAAATAACAATTTTGCAACCAACTTAGACGCTTTTGTTCTCCCTACAATCATCCCTCCACAACCAAATCAACAAATTAACATTTCAAATTGGCAAATCCCAAATGTAGACTTAGCTGACCCATATTTCGACCAACCAGGAAAGGTGGATATTCTGCTAGGTTGGGGGTCGATTCTGAATTTATGATAAAAATGAAGTGATAAAAAATTTATCATATTCACTTCACTTGACAGGTAGTTCTCATAAAAAACTAAAATCAGAATCGCATTTTCAATGAAGTGATATTTTATTTTTCATTTTCACGATTTCACAGAAACAGAATCGACCCCTTGGCCGATAATCTTCCAATATTGTTGAACACAAAACTTGGATGGATCACCAGTGGCAGAGTATCGGAAAACAGCACAACTGAAGCGATATGCGCAGTTTTAAGTGAAGAGGATGTGTCAACTGGCGAACTAATTGAAAAATTCTGGAAGGTTGAAGATGTTCCTACAGAAAGCAATTATACAGCCGCTGAACAAGCATGTGAAACTCACTTTATTCAAACAACAACCAGAAATCCCAATGGAAGATTTGTTGTTCGTTTGCCTTTATCTGAAGACGCGGCAGCACTTGGCGAATCAGAACCAACAGCATATTCCAGATTCCGTGCTTTGGAACGACGATTCAGACGAGATGAAACGCTCGAAACACAATACAAGGACTTCATGAAGTCATATGAAGATCTTGGTCACATGACTCAAATCGACCCAAAAACTCTCTGCGGCCCACGTTACTACATTCCACATCATTGCGTTCTGCGTCCAGAAAGTAGCACAACTAAGCTCAGAGTCGTTTTTGATGCATCGGCAAAAACATCAAATCTGGGTAAACATCCGTTTACCCAGATTTGTCTTTACCACAGACATTGAAAAAATGTACCGTCAGATCCTCGTAGACGAACGAGACAGGAACCTTCAACTAATTCTGTGGAGAGAGAATCCTGGCCAGCCTCTACGCCATTTTCAACTAAACACCGTTACATATGGCACATCATCAGCCCCGTACCTGGCCACGAAATGTTTACAAAGGCTAGCGGCCACTCGTATGGACAAATATCCACTGGGTGCAACGATCTTGGGCCAGGACTTCTACGTTGATGACGGAATAAGCGGTTCTAATAGTTTAGCAACAGCTAAGGAAATGCAATCCCAACTAACAGACTTGCTCAAGGAAGCTGGTTTCAAGTTACGTAAATGGTGTGCAAACCATCGCCATCTACTCCAAGATATACCACAAGAAGATCAAGAAGTCAACCTTGATTTCGAAAATGCATCAATCAAGGCACTAGGACTAATATGGAGCCCATCTTCGGATCAATTTTGCCTAAAGGCAAATCTTCAGCCAACCTCAAGTATAACAAAACGATCTGTCATATCAGATGTGGCACGAATCTACGATCCTTTGTGTATTGCAGGCCCAGTCGTGGTTTTAGCCAAAATATTTATTCAACAACTGTGGGAAGGTAAAAGATCTTGGGATGAGGAACTCCCTAAAGATCTCACAACGAAATGGCTTGATTTCCGTAAGTCACTAAACATGTTAGACAACACTCCTATACCACGACATGTTTTCAATGGTCAAATAGCCTCGCACGTCCAATTGCACGTATTTGTAGACGCATCAGAAAGGGCTTATGGAGCAGCAGTCTACGTTCGATCCAAGCTCAAAAATGGAGGAATAATAGTCCGACTGTTGTGCTCCAAGTCCAGAATTGCGGCTCTCCAAAGGTTATCCCTACCAAGGCTAGAACTTTGCGCAGCACTTTTAGGAGCAGAACTAGCCAACAAAGTAAAAAGGGAGTTACGGTACGACGACAAACAGCTTTTCTTTTGGTCTGACTCAGAAATTGTCTTATATTGGATAAATTCAGCGTCTTCATCACTCAAGACTTTTGTGGCTAACCGAATCAGCAAGATACAAGACATAACCATCAATTGTCAATGGCGACACGTCAAATCAAAGGAAAACCCAGCTGACTTCATTTCGAGAGGCGTAACTCCAGAGAAACTACCAAGCTTGAACTTGTGGTTATATGGCTCTCCATTCTTGCATGGCCAAGAATGTATCTGGCCGGGACCATTTAAAAAGAACGCTCAGAACGCTATCAATTTGGAGTTTAAGATGAAGACTCAAATCGTGACTGCTGCAGCATCATCCAACGTCGAAGACTGGGTTTACAGCATCAACCACAGAAATTAATTTATCTTCCTTCAACACACTGTAGCCTATGTACTAAGATTCGCTGATAATCAGAAAAACCTCAACAAAAACTGGAAGTCGCATCACTGCCATTGAACTGGAGAATGCTTTTCACATCATAGTGCGAGCAATGCAACAATCTGATTTCCCAGACGAATTGAAAACACTTCAACGGTCTCAGATAGTCGTAGGAGCAAGTCCGCTTAAAAGTTTGTGCCCTTTCTTAGACTCAGCAGGACTAACAAGAGTAGGTGGGCGTTTAGAAGCATCAGAGCTGTCATACGACGCCAAACATCCGCTCGTGTTACCATATAACGATCCTATTGCAAGGCTGATCCTGGTAAACCTACATAATGAAAATCATCATTGTGGACCACAGCAATTACTAGCTACAGCACGACAAAGGTTTTGTATTCTGAAAGGGAAAACAATGAAAAGATCTGTGGTCTATCAGTGTATACGTTGCACAAGAGCTAAGCCACGAATGTTCAATCAAATAATGGGCAATTTACCAAGTTGCAGAATAAGCCCAGGTCGACCATTCATCACAACTGGGGTAGATTACTGTGGCCCTTTCTGGGTACATTATAAGCTCAGAGGAAAGCGCCCTCATAAGGTGTATATTGCAGTATTCTGTTGCTTTGCCACCAAGGCGATACACTTGGAGGTAGTTACTGATTTGACCACTGATGCATTCATAGGGGCATTGAAAAGATTCATTTCTCGCCGTGGACGCTGCCAAACGATGTACTCCGACAATGCAACAAACTTTGTTGGAACTAAAAACAAACTTGAAGAGCTTAAGACAGCTATATTCAGTTCCAGTTCCCAAGAAAAAATAGAAAATGCCTGCTCCAAGGAAGGAATAGAATTTAAGTTCATCCCGCCCAGAGCTCCCCATTTTGGAGGTCTATGGGAGGCTGCCGTGAAATCAGCCAAACACTTACTTCTTCGAACGACCGCCGAGGCTTCTCTGACCCATGAGGAGTTGGAAACGGTTGTAATAGAAGTGGAAGCCATTCTGAACTCAAGACCGCTAACACCAATGTCATCAGATCCGAATGATCTAACGGCCCTAACACCAGGCCATTTTTTAATAGGAGAACCATTAACCGCTCAATTCGACAGACAGGCAAAAGAGCCAACCTCATCACTCGCGAAAAGATGGGAACTAGTGTCTCACTTGAAACATGCCTTTTGGAATCGATGGTCAAAAGAATACCTTTCAGAATTACAACAACGACATAAGTGGAGAACAGCTTCATCAAACGTTCAAGAAGGTCAACTTGTAATCATCAAAGAAGACAATGTACCAGTCATGAAATGGCCTCTTGGTCGAATAGTAAATATCTGCAAGGGTCATGATGGCTTCGTACGAGTAGTCAAGGTCAAAACGTCATCAGGTATTAAGTCACTTGCTATTCATCGCTTGGCCCCCTTAATGAATGAGGAAATGAATGAGGAAACAAATGAGAAACCTGCAAACAAAACCTTAAAGAGGTCACCCGAACCAGACTCGTCTCCCACCAAGCGACCTAAATCTGTTGGCTGCAGCTTACTATACACAACCTTGCTCACCCTTCTCTTACTCCCTGCTGTTCTCGGCAAACCAATAAATTCTGAGGTATTCAGCAAGGATCCCGGCCTGTATTTTGAAGGGATAGGCACAGCAAGAACAATCACAGCAGAATGGAAAATAATGGTGTATTACGATCTTGTTCCATTCCGATCAGAAGTTAAAGCATTTTCAACCGCATTGGAGACGTTTTCCAATCTTTGCAAATTTTCTCCACAAGCAAACATGTGTCACGATTTCATAAGCAACCTAAAACAGCTTCAGGCCGATCTGATACAAGATGAGAACGTGATCATGTCTGGTCATTCGCGTAGAGGTGCCCTCAACATCATCGGGAACGTAGCAAGAAGCCTCTTTGGTGTTCTCGACTCTGATTATGCCACCGAAATGGAACACACGATACGCCAAGCAGAAACGGGCAGAGAGCATCTTTACTCATTACTACGAAATCAAACATCCATAATTGATACTACTCTTAATATTATCAAAGAAACAGAACTTTCGTTGCAGTCAAGGTTAAATGAAACACAAAATGAAATAACAAGGCTACAAAATCGAGTAACGGACGACCAGCATCAATTAAAGATCGCATATTTAACAACATTTCTATCTAGTGAGCTGATTTTAACAGCAACGCGACTCCGCCGAATTGAAGCTGAAATAATAAACGTCTTAACGGACTCCCATCATGGTAGAATTAGTCCTTCTCTTTTATCACCAAATCAGCTTCAGAGAGAACTAAACGTGATCAAGGCACATTTACCAGTGTCGCGAGTCCTACCCGTCAAAGAAGATGACTTGATTCAACTTTACAAACTTATGCGAACTAAGGCAGGAGTCACAGAAAACAAGGTCATCTTTGAAGTCAAATTACCATTGATCGACCAACAACCTTTTGAACTCTTAAAGATATTTGGAGTTCCCTCAAACAGGAACGGCACACTTTTTGTCATAGTACCGGAGAAACCGTATCTGGCAATTAATTCACTCAGAGATGAATACATTCCACTGTCGAATGATGATATAACAAATTCATTCCGGCTCAACGATGTCTTTATCTTCGACAACAAACAATCAACCTTCGGAAAAGGATCAATGGCTTCGTCCTGCGAAATTAATTTTTTTAATCAAAAACCTGCTAGAAATTGCAAGCTAAATACATCAAGAGAACAAGGCGTTTGGATACAACTACACAACAAAAACAAATGGATTTATTCCACAATAAATATCACTGAAGTTTATGCTATTTGTGGAACTGAAATAATGCAATTCACATTGCACGGTTCTGGTATACTTCAGATTGAACCAACCTGTATTCTAAGGACAGCCGATGTCACCATTCGGGGACACTATGACGTATCCAGCAACATCCAAACATCGCACTTCCGTTTCAAAAATATTAATGCTCTGACAAACATAAGTGAGCCTATAACAATATTCAACAGCATGCGGCAGGTTCTACAAACTCATACTGATCAACTAAATGAGCTACAAGCCCAACTTCAGGAGGCCGACATGTCACAACTGCATAAACTCATCAACAACAAAAATCTGCACCATCAAGCAATAAGCTACTTTACGCTCAGCTTAGTTGTCCTTTATATGGTCTGGAAAAACCGATCATCTTGTAGAAGGAAGGACCAACCCGAAGCGATACCTACTCCAACTCCTCGACAAAGCTCACCATCCAAATACGTTATCGAACTACAAGATACCTGAAGTGCAGCGGCAGTATTTGAACATTACATGGTTCAACGGGGGGAGAATGTTGGCAACCCTTAAATTAAGTTCATCATATTTATTCAACTCATTAAAATTAAATTCATAAACATCCAAATACATGTGTATGTATGTAAATGCATTTGCAATTATTTGTTTATAAAAAAACATAAACAATAAGTGCAATGCATTTATGGTTAGTGACCGAAGAATCATATTGCAGTCCCAGCATAACATACACCCATGCATACACATGTGTAGTCATATTACCAATAAGTTTTTTTTTTGTTTATTCAACACCAGTCAATGACCACAATAAAGAACATAAGTTCAATGTCTTCAGTGGTCAGCGACTTTACAAATTCAGCATTTTTAGTTGTTTTCTTTTTACCTTGCATTAATAAGTGACCTAATTATTTAGCGTATAAGTTTAGTTAGCTATAATATTTTGTATAAATATAGAAGAAAAATAAAGACATAGCGTAGTAGACAAATTGACTTGTTTTACTGCACCTTTCTTTGTTACATGGTCCCAAGTACCTTGTGACACCAAACAAATTCTTGGTTTATGTACCTAGAATTTAACAGCAACCTTAACAAAACGCTTTAAAAAAACACGGTTAAGTGCGTTACCGGCGCATTTAAAAGAATCATGGTTATTTGCATTACCAAGGCATTTAACAAAATTCCCTCTAAAGTGCGTGCTTCAAAACCAAATTCTATCCCTTTTCGTTCTTACTAAAAGAAAACGAAAATATGTTTAAGAATTAGAGATCATCGTTTTCCGATTTGTTATTCAATTCAATAAAACGAAAAATAAAATTATTTTAAAGTAAAACATAACAATTCAAGCAAAACATCTTAAAAACTAAAAAAAACAATT